>CM035170.1:8434876-9059379 GCA_020205615.1 Panax quinquefolius | reverse complement strand
ACTTATGTCCAACATGGAGCAGATTCTCTCAAATGATTGATGACAAAATGGGGAGAAAAGAGGCATAGAAAGAGGAAGAGCAAGAAGAGAAAGAGGCACTCAAAGAAGAAGCGAGAGGATAGAAGAAAAGAAATCAAAGAAGACATCAATTTGCGGAAGAGTATCATCATCGAGGGGGAGCCAAAAGATGATGATCCCATGATCGCAGAGATGCGAGGGAGAGCATGATCAGAAAGAAGCTGAAAGGGAGCCAAGCATAGATAGAAGGTCATCATCTCAGGGGGAGCAAGAACAAGAAGAACAATCAGATGAATAGCTGATCAAGAAACATCCTGGAAACATACAAGGAGCCAAAGAGGTACATCTCTAACTAGTTAGGTATGTTCTGGATCCAGAATATAGAATGTCTTAATATATAAATTGCCATATCAATATAAATGACATTTATAATTATCTATTTTAGAAATACAATTTACTCCTTTGTATATAAGATTCATTCATAATCAAATAGGGGGAGATTGTTAGGAATAAACATGTGAATGATATTTCTATTTAATATATGATTTGATTATGATATATATGTGAATGAATATGCAAGTATGCTTGCATTAAGAAAAGATGTAAAGTCCTTTGATAGATAATAGAAATATATGTACAAGGACTTAGCATGAATTGATCAAATATGTTAAAGTTAATCCTACATAAGCAAAAACAACTTTGTAAAGCCCTTAAAAAGTTATGATGTACAAGGACTATAAATATAGAAAGATCAAGCATTAGGTTGATCTTTTGATGTAATAGATAGGTTTGTTCGATCGTCGAAATCGCACTGTAAGTCGAGTCCGCCAGAGAGTCAGAGTTAACTCGAGAGCTATCGAGGCGAATAGGAGTATGCAAGATAGTAGATCTCGGAGTTCGTAGATCGCTGTGGGAAACGAAGAAGGACCTTAGTGTGTCGAGTAGATCTTCCTCGGGATCGTAGTGTCTTTGAGGAAGTCATGTTCGTAATCGTAGAGACAACCTACTAGCCAAGACATAAATATAGACTACACTCGAAGTCGTAGAGTTCATCGATGTCAAACCAAGTCAAGGATCGTAGATCACACTCTGAGTTCGTAGAGTCTATTGATTACATGCAGAGATCGTAGTCAAGCAAGATCAGATGAAGACAACAAGCACAAGACAAAAATTGTAAAGTGTCAAGATCGATCTGGGATCGTAGTTATACACCACGGTAGAGTTGAATCGTAGAGTGCAGAACTACGACCTCAACATAAGTGCTCACAATGCCAAGTCAGAATCGTAGAGCATATACGGTTCTCAATAAATGAGCACTCCCGAGAATATCCAAAGGAACGAAGCCTCGGTTGTCACTACAAAGATGCATTCCACCTTAAGGGAACCAGAGAGCACTCAACGAATGGCATGCAAGCTAATAAAAGATCTAAGCACCAACCCAATCAGCATCAAGATTGAGTTTTAAGGCTATTCGTGATGAAGTCTTCCACAAGGAGATCCAAAGAAGACTTCGAAGTCGACTAAGGAAAGTCCTAATGCATAGCTATCAGTGAAGCGAAGACAACGATCTTGGAAGCAACCAAGATCGTAGTGTTTGCCAAACAAAGAAGGAACCGATGGAAGGTGAACCGAGATCTTGTTTAGCTTCTGAAAAGCAAGGCTAAAGTGATTAAGTGCAGGGTCAGTTCATTGATGATAAGTGAACGGGAGATCACAAGGAGAAAGCAAGCTGAACGTGCCATAAACCGAGGTGTCTTGATATTCGAAGGGACCAGAGCTGTGAATTAGGCCATCGAGATTCGAGAACAATCCAAAGCAAGCGAAGTAATGAAGCACTGCACAATACAAGGAAGAGGTGTTCCACATTAAAGATCCAATCAACACTCTTCAAGATCATAGTGTTAACTCTACCAGTCAATGAGCAACACTCAACAAGACACTACGATCGGGTCCTTAAAGACGTGCATCAGAATCGTAGAGCTCGAATAGCTAAAGACTGAAGCATTGACAAAGGTTCAATCTGAAGGGTAATATTAGGTCAAGTGCTTATTGAGAGCATCGATGCAATAGGACAACCTCTGATCGAGAAATCAGAAAGAGGTAATAAAGTTTTCAACCTGACCAAGATATTGAAGTGATACATCTGACAGGGTAGGTGAAACAGTGGACTGTAGCATCAGAAAAAGTATGACATGTCACATCAAGCAGTCTACCTCAAGCAACTCGAGATCTGTGAAGATATTTGAATAGCCTTCAACGGCTACTTTCCAACGGAAGGATTGGAAAGGAGTATAAAATCTAGAAGAGCTTCAAAGATCGTAGGTTGCAACAATTGTCGGATTTTGGAGAGAAGGTGGGTGATCTAAACCATGTGAGATAGTGAGTCAGAAGGCTCATTCTACGATCCACCAAGAACACTCAGAGACATGCAAAGAAAGAAGTAGAAGTAAGAGTTCTTCAATGTAGAAGTGAGAGTTCTACTACTTAAAGAGTGTTCTGAACTGCCTAGAGAAAGAAGAGTATCATGTCATCTTGATGTCCATCATGGAAAGACTCTAAGTACAATAGAGAAGAGCCTACAGTCATCTTAGCAAGTCCATCATGAGAAGGCATCAAGTAGCAAGAAGGGAGATCACAAATGCCATCTTGGTGTCAAGCATAAAAAAGCTTCTAAGTACCTAACAGAAGAGCTTACAGTCATCTTAGAAGCCTATCATGTGCAGCCATCAAGTACCAAGGAGAAGGATCTTCAAGGCAGTTCATAAAGGGGTCATCCGAAGTGGTTGAGTAACCGAAGAAGCTGAGCATCATGCAACACTCAGCTGCACTTCAAAGATGATCAAGCCAAGCTGCTAAGGATAGAAGATGTTCAGAGCATGAAGACATCTTAGCAGCTCAGCACCGAATCCAACAACAACTCAATAAAGCCAGGGCCTGAGGGGTCCTTATCCGAAGGGACTAAACAAAGTAGGGCCAGAAGAGTCCTTGTTCGGAGGGACTAAGCGAAGTTCCAAGCCCTCATTGGCTTGAAGAGTTCCTAGGGAACTAGAGGAGTCCCAAGGTGGCTTGGCCTTGAAGAGTTTTTAGTGAACTAAAGTCCCAAGGTTTGCGGCCTCAAGGAATCTTAGTGACTTAGGGTGCCGCCTTCCTTAGTGGAAATCCTGCTTTAGTTGAAAGGAGAAGAGTGGATTAGAGCTTGAGTCTCGAACCACTTAAAACCCTTGTGTCTTTTACATTATGTCATTTACATTATGTACTATAATCGCTATGTATGTTTTAAGCGCCACAACTAAACTTACTCAACCTAACAATGTATGTATGATTATGAATATATCAATGAAGGGGATCTTTTACTTATTCCGTTGTGCTTGAAAAGATTCGTATGTTTGTCATATGTTAATTATGAACAATATAATATAAACCAGAAAAGTATTTGAAATAAAAGGATCTATTCAACCCACCCCCCTTCTAGATCTATTGTGCCTCTAGAATTAACATGTTAGAATAACTCGCCTACATCAAGCACCGCATACGTGGTGAAATTCTTACATTATTCCATTCTTTATTATTATGTTGGAATATCTGTATGCATGCGGATTACGCATGACCGGGTTCCATTCTTTATTATTTCATTGAATATCTTGTTCATGCGTATTACGCATTTAACTGGTTCCATTATTTATTATTACATTGGAGTAACTTCGTGCATGCGATCGATCGCATGCCTGGTGAATTCTTCTGTTATTCCATTCTTTATTATTCTGTTGGAATAACCTATCTATGTAGATTACCGCATGCATGGTGAATGATCCTTCGTATTCATTCTTTATTAAATTGTGAAAATGATCTATCTACGTGGATTACCGCATGGACGGGTGAAAATCCATTTGCAGTTTCATATATTCTATTATACTCGTATGAGATATCATTTCTTTTGTACTCGTCATGAAATATCATTTTATTTGGTATTTTATTTACGAGTTACTATTCACCGATTCATTATTCACTCTAGTATTATTCACTCGGGTATTAGGGGCACTTTTCGTGTCGTAGTACTATTAAGTTACTATTCACCCAAATTACTATTCACCCGAATATTATTCACTCGGTTATTTGGGGTACTTTTTCATGTATCTGGGTGCTATCCACGAGGTACTATTCCCAAAGTACTATTCATGGCTACTATTCACCGAAAAAATATATTTCTTTTTCATTCAAATTATTTTTGGTACATGAATATTATTATTGAATTTTACTCCACAAAGCAAAGATCATGTTGACAATTTGGACGTTATTGATTTCGGATAAATTAAATTATAAATCTTTAAAATTTATCCTTGAACTTGTTTTATTGAATTATTATGTCATTGTCATCATCCTCATGCTTATATTGTGATGAAAGTCATCTTTGGCTTACGCAAAAAAGATAGATCGTTGATTATTGATTTTATAGTTGTATATCTTTGGCTTACGTGCAAAGATGAACTATTGATTGATGAGTATCTTTGGCTTATGTGCATAAATGGCTATTTATTGGTATGATTATGACCATGGATCATTCGGTATAATCATGACTCGTAATGTTATAGATGATGTGGTAAAAGTCATCATCGGCCCGTAGTGTAGTGCATTGATGAACAATTATTGGTATGATTATAACTGTGGATTATTCGAAGATAATCATGACCATTTATGATTACATGAATATCCTTGGTCGAAAAGTGCGTTGATGATTCGATGATGTGGATTATTTATTGTCGAGTCTCAAATGATAAAGTTGATGAAAAACTTTTTAAATCATAGAAGATAGTAGATTTTATGCTCTACTTGACTCTTCTAATGGATTGCTTATTTAACTGTAGATTGTTGATCTAAAACTTGTTGTCTATTGTATTATATCAGTTGTTATACTGTTGAAGGCTAAAAATAATTTATTCTGCATTATCTTAGTCATAATATTTCTTACTGGGCTAGTTGAGCTAGCCCTTTCTTTCATTATTCTCTTGAAATGAGAATATATTTGGGATTTAGTCGGGGAATGGAGTGACGGCTCAGTATAAGTGGCTTTAGTAGTCCTCACTATTCTACGGAATAATGTGATAATAATTGTAATGAGGACTCCATTGAGTGTGGATATTGTCTAGATGACAATATTCTTGTTTAAACTTTCACTATGTTTTATCGTATTTTACACTTTGTTGTATAATTAAGTTGTATTTGGATTTATGTAGTATGTATCGGCGACCCAAGATGGGTGATGTATACTTGTTTTGAGGGGGCCACATGAGTGGCCAAATTTGTTGATTCGCGTGCTTGATGTATTGGTTAAGGTCTATGCTATAGTAGTAATAATCTAATAGATTATTTTTCAAATTAGATACGAGTGAGCATTATATTCTATATGTCCTCCTCAAGAATATATGAGATAGAATTTCATTCTATCTCCAAAGATATATTTTAATTTTTAGGAACTAGATAAATATTCTTGCTTGTTATCGAATATATGATCTTCGTTTTTTATATAGCATATGTTTTAGTTTTAAAGAATCATTCATTTATTATAAACTAAAACTATTTTATATATGTCTCATTGTTTCATGATTTGATGGTGAATTTGAAATGTTTGGCAAAAGAAGCTTTGGTTCTATGCTTGATATAATTCTCATTACTGCAACTCATCTACTAAGTTAATTGCTCGATGTGAGTTTGTGTTAAATTATGTTGAAGGCTTAGACCTTTTTATTGTTTCAATTAGTTTTGGAACCAAAACCGCACTAATTGAAACCAAGATCAAGATAGATTTAAAATCGACCAAGACCGATCACAAGCGGCTTTTAGTGTACGATTTTGGATTTGTCAAACCGCACCTAAACGATTTCGGGTGCGGGTTAGACTTCAAACCGCACCAAACTGCACCATGCTCACCCCTAGTCTGGACAATCCCTCCCACAAAAATAGATGTGCATGGCAATGATTATTGACTAGGCAACGTTAAAATTATCTATATATTAGTATTAATTATAGTATTTATTATTTTAAAAGTTAAATAAATTATATTAATTTTGAAGTATAATTTAAAAAATTAAATTTGATTATATACTTTGAAAGTAATTTATAATACTATTAAAATTTTAATTGATTGAGAAATGTAATTAATGTAGGTAATTAGAATTATTGTTTATTATAAATTATTTTATTATTATTACTATTACTTTTTGGTGTAACAAGATTTTGTATAAAAAAATAAAAAAAAAAGGAAGAAGCATGCTTGGTAAGGGCCACATTCGACTCAGGCCACGGGCCTCACATTATCAAACCCACAAAACTTCGGGCCATTTTGGCTCTCCTACCATTCATTTATCAAGTTCAAATTTACAAGACGATTGTGTCTTATCTGATTGTATATATATATATATTCAAAAATCTAATGACCCAAAGAGGAATTGGGCACAACTAGAGATTTTTTTTACTGTTAGCCATAGATAGAAGTTGTACCTTAATTAGATTTAAATTGAAATCAATGTATAAAATATTTGTATAAACAAATTCTTAATTAATAAAAATTAAAAGGGAAAAGGGTTAAAAAAGCCCCTGATGTTTATCGCAATGTCTCACTTACACTTTAAACTAATTTTTTTTTTTCAAAAGTACCCTTAACGTTATATTTTTGGGTCATCCGTGCCCCTGCCATTAACAAAAGACAAACGGAGTTAAAATGTGATGACGTGGCAGGCTTAAATATAAAATATATTCTAAATTAAACAATATATATCATTTAATCAAAACAAAAAATACTAAAATTCAAAATAAAAAAAGCATAACATATTTACATCATTTATTCAAAATAAAAAAATTTAAATTATTTTGTTAACTAATCAAAACAATTAATTAAATAAAATAAGTTGCATAACATATTTACGTCATTTAATCAAAATACTAAAATTCAAAACATAACATATTTACATCAAATACTAATTTAAAAATACTAAAATACTAATTTAAAAAAAATACTAAAATACTAAAAAATCAAATTAAAAAAATACTAAAATATACTAAAATTCAAATTATTTTGTTAATTAATCAAAACAATAAAAATTCAAATTACATCATTAAAATACTAAAATCATAATACTAAATACTAATTGATATAAAAATTTTAAATTACTAAAATCATAATACTAAATAATATTTTTAAACTATATAAAATTTGATGATGTAATAATCTATATATGTTATAAATAATATAAATAATTTGATGATGTAATAATCTATACATGACAAAGTATATATGTTATAATTTGATGATGTAATAATATTTTAAAAATGTATTAAAAAATTTAAATTACATCATAATATTTTTAAATTAATATGATTTTAAAATTAATATTAAAATTACTAAAATAATCATAATACTCAGCTTTGAATTTTAAAAATATTATTTAGTATTATGTAGTATTTTTTTGTTTTGATTAAATGATATATATTGTTTTATTTAGAATATATTTTATATTTAAGTTCATCACGTCATCACATTTTAACCCCTGCTTGTCTTTTGTTAACTATAGGGCACCTGATGACCCAAAAATGTAACGTTAAGGGTACTTTTGGAAAAAAAAAATTAGTTTAGGTGCAAGTGAGACATTGAGGTAAACATCAGGGCTTTTTTTGACCCTTTTCCCAAAATTAAAATTGTCAACTATATATTACGTATTTATTTTTATAAATAAAGTTTTTAATAAATAAAATTGTTTAATTATATTTCAATGTATTTATTTATATGAATAATTTCTTAAGTAATAAAATTTAACATTGTCAACTATATTTAATATATTTATTTGTATAAATAATTTCTTATGTAATATAATTTAATATTGTCAATTATTGTGACAATTTGATTATTTAAAATTTAAACTCCATAATGTAATACAATTTAGAATTATTCATACATTCATGTATGAAATTATTTATACCATTACTTTTACTCTCAATTGATTGAGTAATATATAACACCACTATTACAATTCTATTTAATGTTAGAAATATGTTTGATAAAAACAAAAAAGAATGTGCATATTACTATTGCTAATAACAATATGCATCCAAAAAATTCACGCGACTTGGTAAATGCAATATACATATTGTCTGAAATCCAAGAAACAGACTGTAAATGTATTTGAATTCACTAACCATGAAAAGAGCCTAGTAAACAATGAAACAATGATCCTGGTGATTGCTTATAGATACAGAATTACATGTAGTAGATATCTTGACTATCCGTTATATACAAATTTCTTATTTTACTAGTGCTGAAGCTCCATGTTTGTTGCTTTTCTCCTTCAATATGCGAACTTGATTTGTTTACAGAAAAGCTGGATTTCAATGTTTGCTTTCATCCAAATACGTATTCCTACAAGTTTATTGGCGGACTTCCCTAAGAAACCAGAAGACACAAGTTAGCCCTCACCATAGAATTGAAGGTACATTATAAAAGTTGGTAATTGTCAATATTAACTAGGAAGGTTCTATTTTCATCATTTTATTGCCCAAAAAAATTAACCGGATCGAATTGAAGGTACATAATTCAGTTATAAATGGGTAATGTGGTTTGAAAATTTTCTACAATTTAATGGATTGAAATCTCACCTTGAACAAAAGGTCATGAGCAATACACTCCCAGGGCAATGATATGGACATCAAGCAGCACTTGAGGGGAAGCATCTCATTGTCAGAATTCGGCTGGCACCAGCAGCCGCATAGGCATGCTTTGCAGCCACAGATGCAACATTTGCTGCTCTACGAACAATTTCACCAAACCCAAACACTTTCTTGGAAGATTGACCTGGTGAGTGAGGGGACGATCCCTGCATGCTTTGATCTGACATGGTAGTCCAGGATTCAGTAAATGACAAGATTTAAAAGAGCCCACAATTCATAGAACTAATTAGAGAAAATAATAGTCAAGACATTAATTTCGAGTAATCATGCTAAGGAGATCAATTTTTGAGATAATATAGAAATAAGCTCTGGCAGTAGAAGCCTTAGGAAAGGAAGGAGAAGACTGCCTCAATAAAATTGAAGGAGTTGGGATATTAGATATTTTAATGAGTAATATTACACCCCGTTCATCCTAACGACCCCCTTTTTTTAAAAATCAAGCATTTTAAGAAAAATTGTTAATATACTATTTAATTTCCTAACTCAATTTAGAAACAATATTGACATTAAGAAAATAAGGATTACCAGCTTTTGATAGTGTCAATGTTTGGAAATAGGAATATGCAGGGCAGGGAAAGAAAAAGGAAAAGGGAAATAAAATTAATTGTAAAAAAGAAAATTAATTATCTTGATGAACACAAGTCAAATCTTTTATACTTTTAAAAATCTAACATCAAGTAAAATCAGAAGAGTAGCATAATGGAAGGTAAATAGAGCTACAATAATTTTTATGATTGCAATTCCTTTTTTCTCCCGTCATATTTTCCAACTGCCAAACATAAGGGGAAATTCAGAATTCATGTCACATTTTAGTCTACTTTCTAAAAGGGGACTTAAATTTTGGGACACATGATGTAGCAATTCAGCACTCAATTTGGGACGGACGGGGTGCAATATATTATAAGAAAGAAACCGACAAAGCAAGTAGGATCAATGAAGGTAGGTGCAGTGCTCCCTAGATCCAAAGTTCTGTACATGTATAATTCCAATCACGAAGTTGTCCGGACTTAGCAATTGGAGCTCTAAAGGAAGAACTCCCTCTTTTTGGGGAGCAATACACAATAATGCATTATACTCGGGATATCTCACCTACATATCTTAATCATTCAGAGCAGGTTGACTTAGAAGGTAACACGATTGAACTAACAAAGTGACAAACTGAAACCAACACACTAAAGGAAGTTAGGAGAATAAAAGATACTATGCATAGGAATGCCCAAGAAGAAAGTTCTTTCTGATGATGAGCATTCTGCCATTGCAGTGGATGTTTATTGCACTTAGGCAGGGAGCTTTGTACTAACTAGCAAAAAGATGAGACACGTCAGTGAAAAAAATTAGTTATTGAGAATAAAACATTAAATTTTTATAACATAATAATATTGTCTTCAAATTATTTCAAGACTTCCACAACAGAATTCAAAAGTTAAGAGTTAAAATCACTAATCAAAATTATAGCTAAGCACAAAAATGTAGATGTTTCCATAGGTATTAAGAGGATAAATTTGGTAAAAAAGCTTCATTAGCTATTACTCTCTCTGTTCCACAAAGACTCCCATTTCTAAAGTATATATTTTGCTTCCAAGTTTGTCCCTAAATATAACGCGTGTAGCTTAATAGTAGTGGCATGATAGTGAAATTGTGTTTTTATACGCAAGGACATTATGTTATTATATATTATCATTTACAAAAAGAGGACTCTTTATGCAGAACAAATTCTTTTTCCAAATGGGACTATTTTTGAGTATCATATATGGATTCAGATTTATGTCCTGCCAAAACAATATAACCAAAACATAAAAAAGATAAACCATTATGCTTTTCTGACAACACTTGATCAAAGAAGGAAAGTGTTATTGATATACCTAAAACACCAGAAACGGCTACTAAAACTTCCCCACGTCCTCCAGGGCCTTTCATGTATAGCTTGTCAGTTTTGCCAGAGGAATGACCAAGTGACAGAAGGCTCCCAAATCCAGATCTGCCTGCTGTAAGTTGGGAGAAATGGAAAGTAGAATCCGATAAATATAAACTTAAACAAGGTGAAATCACTGAAGAAATTTTGGTTTTGGTCAATTCATATATCTCAGATATTTACAAATAATAGAAACGTGAAAAGAGGCGACAGGGTTGTGTTCATAAAACCTATTTTTAACCTTTTGCTTAGCTTTTCCTTTTCTTTTCTGCTTTTTTTTTTTTTTTGGATTTGCATTTTTGCAACATGTAATATCGTAGGTAATAAGTTAATAAAGTGTGGTAGAGCAGAGTAATTAAGCGAAGTATCTTATAGGCGATCGAAGCATTACAAAAAATTTGTTACAACATGATGTAACAATTTTTTTATAATCTGCTAATCCCCGTGGAGTAGTCAGATTCATGTTAGACTTCCCTGCTTTTGGACTAGAAAGTTCATCTAAAGTTCCTAATAGAATACAACAGATACAATAATGAATTTCACACTGTTTAATACATATTCAAACAAATTAGATCATGCAGTGACGCAGAACGGAAGAAGAAAATTAAGAAGTATTAAATATTTTGAACTGTTATATTATGACTTGAGATTAAATATTTGAGCTTTGTATGCGTGTTTCTCTACTGATTCTCTGCAGGGATAGGTATTCTTAGCCCTTCTAAGCTCATCTTAAATCTTTATTTTAAACCCTTCTAAGACCTTTCCTACATCCTCTAACTTCTTTAGTAACTTCTGTCTGCCTCCTCATTCCCTTTACCTATGCCATGATGCTTCATGGGCAGCTTATCTCTGTGCGCCCTGAAGAAATCCCAAGCCTTTCAGCTATCTCTGCTTTTTAATCTTTCTATTGTTGAAATGCATGCTGCATTCATTTCTAAGGCACCTTCCATGATTCAATTATTTTAAACCCTTCTAAGACCTTTCCTACATCCTCTAACTTCTTTAGTAACTTCTGTCTGCCTCCTCATTCCCTTTACCTATGCCATGATGCTTCATGGGCAGCTTATCTCTGTGCGCCCTGAAGAAATCCCAAGCCTTTCAGCTATCTCTGCTTTTTAATCTTTCTATTGTTGAAATGCATGCTGCATTCATTTCTAAGGCACCTTCCATGATTCAATTATTTTTCAAGAGCTCATTTCACTTAACTTCTATTTTTGTTATTCATTTACAAAATTATATTCATTAGTCAAAGATTCAAACTTCAACCCCTACCTTGTCTAGATACTCAATCTTGGGTATTATTACAAACAATAAAAGTAAGAAAGTACAACAGGAAAAAGCAAATGTTTAAATTGAAATTCTATCTTGGCATTTGCTTAGTCTGTAGCATGTTAGAACAATTTGATAAAGTTTTAATGCACCTTAACAGGAAGAACACCTGTTTACAATTCTAGAATTTAATGAAAACAGATGAGTTAAATAACATAATACCATCATATGCTTCTCGAACCATTTGATAGCTGACAAATCCTGAGAAAAGAGTAAGCTGCAATCACAAATTACCAAACATGTCAAGATGCTTGCAACATCCAAAGAACCACCCTTGTCCCCCTAAAAAAAAAAGTTAAAAATAGCCCCAATATAAATAAGCAAACAGAAACAATGAAATATTACAAAGTGAGATCTCTTAATTTCATCTCCTGAAGTTTTGCAAAAGTGAGATCTCTTAAGTTCATCTACTGAAGTTTTGAACGGACTGATGTTCAAGCAAAAACAGCATACAACTCGCTTGAGATCCTTATAGTTAGAGCTTTTTATTTTTTTTAACTGTAGCATAAGTGTCATGGCCAATATACATTATAAAAGAAGCCTACATGTAACAACCCAGACACACCACAAGTCCGGATCAAGACTCAATTCACTGTCTCAATAGTATCAACTTGGGTAATCTTTGCCCATGGCAGTCCGACTCAAAAGTTATAACTTATTGGTACCCTTGGTAGCCTGGTTTATACCTTATATACAGTTCATTCCTACCCACATGTATTGATATGGGACGAGGTATTTGTGACGCCCCCAAATCCATGTACTAGTTACAATGGACTTGTGCTCACTTCTAACATCAAATCTTTCTAATTGTAAACATTATAGACTTACAAATACTGACAACCAGATCGTTCCAGGATATAGGGAGCTTTCCGCTAAAGCGGCGCTCAATTAAACAACCTTTCATTATCATTGACAGAATTTTCTAGATATTGCCAATAATGTTCAAGCTATAATGTAAACACCATAAGATCCTCTGATCTATCATTTACCAACTTGAAATGAATTTAAGACACAAAACAAAGTGATAATAATAATACCATATCATTGATTAAATAACTTCATTACAATTCTTGTTCTTTGTTCTTGTTACAAAAGTCATTATGACAATATAAAAGAAATAAACTAATACATGTTTATTCAAAGCATTCTTCTTTCCTTTCCCCTTACTTCCAGAACCTTCGGGAACTTCCTCTTTAGCTGCAAATGAGTTTTATTCGCAAGAATAAGCTACGAAATGCTCAACAAGTCTAACAAACAGCACATAATAAAACTCACACGTACTCGATTCAAGGGAAATTATTTCAACAATTGTTTATCTCGTGTTGAGGATTGTTAAATCAAGAACTAGTTATTGTTGTTAGTCGTAATGACTTAGAACTCTCCATAGATATTGGGATCAACCTAATAATATCCTCAGTTATGCATAACGTCTACTATTCTGCTACAATTCTGTATCAACAGTATTTAAATTGGTTTCCCGACACATCATATATTCCCCCATGAATAAGGGTTGTTCAACTCAGCTACTTAACATACAAATATCGCCCCAAAATAATTTGGTTTGACAAAATTAATTAACTCAAATAAAGAATTATACAATTCAATATTTCATGAATAATTATTCCAATAGGAATAGCTCAATTCTCAAGTTAAGCCGAATCAAATGGCAAATTACTTTTAGAAATGAAAGATTTCAGTTATAAAGAACTTTAAACAATTTAAATATATTGTAGCACAAAGTGCAATGAGCTTGCCTGAATACGTCTTCTAAGTTTACGTTAATTTACCAATATATTAGGTCAACATACAATTAGTCATAAACATGACTTACCTCTTATTATTACTTGATTAATGTTAAGTATGAATTTTATTTCAATACTTTATTACTTACTATGTTTGATTAACAAAATAACAAAGAACGCACGACACGCCCTAGGATGCACTAACGCCGCACACGCCACACACATACGATGTGCCGCAGTGCCACCAGCAGGCTCAACTGGTATTTGAGTTTTGCAAGTGTAATCCAATTTTTTCTAAGTCCTGTCCTGATTTTGGCAACTTCAACCTACCTATTTCCAACATGCATACCTTTCATTCTACTATTTTGGGTGATTCTTTTCCTGTGTGTTTATCGCATCCCAAACTAACTTTGTATAATAATATTACCAATATATGAGACTGCAAATGGAAAAACTACAAACACAATATAGCTTAAACCTAACTTTGGTTGATTAAATTTGTCTAAGGCATTTCTTTAGCAAATTTAGCATACTTGATGATTTTAACATTAACATACATATCATGCTTTATCTCATTTAATTAACTTGTCTAATGAAACAATTAGGTGTTTTAACTTATCAAGTTTTACAACATAATCATACTAACATGCATAATCATGTTTTACTTCCTTTATTAGGTCGATTAGGACATTTAGTTAAGCTAGCTTAACATGAACATATGTCGTGCTACTTATTAATATACAATTTATGTTTAGGATGCAATATTACATGATTTTGAATATATGAACGTTTTAACTGACAAGACTACGACAAATCGTAAATTACCTCTTAGAGTTGCAAGCTTTACGATTTAACTTGAATAAGCCAAACTTGATCTTCCTCTCAATTATAAGTGTTCTTACCTTGGTGATTTGGTGAAGGGAATTTAGCATGGCATAAGGGCTCTATTTATAGGCAACCCAAGACTTGGGGCATAATGGTCATCAAACCACAACCAACCAAGGCCATCTAGCTCAACCTCTAGCAATTGGCTAACAAAGCCATTATGCTTATGCTAAGCCACACACAAGTGGCCAACAAGGCCATGGCCTACCACTTATATCTTGCAAAACAATGATTTGCCTACAAGAGGTCACATCTCACCTCTCAAAGCAGGACACACCACAAGCCATTTAATAGGCCACATCTCACCTCCCTAATCTTGACAACACTAAAGCTAACAAGCTCTACTTGCATAAAGCAATTGTGCAAGACAAGTTTCCATACTTACAAGCTATGTAAGTATTGAATATTTCCTAAATGGCCAAAATAGCCCCCCTTTCTCTGCACCCTAACCGGATCCCACTTAGTTTGATTACTCGAAACTTAGTTTACTTCTAGTTAGGCTTCTAGTTAGCTTATTAGTTAGGTTTCCTTACTAATCCGCTTAGCCAAAAATTGTTGCCTTTACGTTTTGAATAGTGATTTAGCGTATGATTTGCATGAATTTTCTATTATCATACACATAATGAATCTACACATTCAAACACATAACACATAATTTCAATCACCAAAACAACATTTATTAATCATATAATTACAAGCCTTGTAAGGATTCGGAATATTACAATATTACATACAAGCATCTTCTTACGCTGCCGTAGTAATTGTAATTATTTGTCTAGAACAGCCAATAAAATTTTCTTTGAAGACAATCATCAAGTTTTGCCACCGCCATGGGGGCAAATCCACAAGTATGCCATGGCAGAACCCTGTGTCTGTGTAAAAGGTGGGGAAAAGAACTAAGGCTATATAATTTTTTTAGAAACACGAGTCTTAAACTATAAAAGCAAGGAACTTTTCCCACCGTGGTAAGAAACAAATAATAACAGTGTTACAAATAGGTATGTATTGTAGAATTATTTAATAATTTTATCTTTCGACACCTCAGAAAAATTCTGACTCCGGCCTTAGCCACCGACGTGAGTGGTGTTGGGATTGGTAGATTGAATAAAATCCCGTGCTCGAGCATGCATGCTCATATTGCACTAGATTATTCTTATTGTAGTTTATTTGAAGGAATAAAAAGGTCTCTTCACTAAGTAAACTTTTTTATTGAACTAAGATACCAAACTGAAGAATGTTATCAGAAACCAAGCAAGAAACATATAAAAACTAATGTGCTAGTTGCTGATTATATATTACGGCCTAGTGAATAGCGAAGGAGGCACAAGATTTTGAGTATTGAGTAAAGACTCATTAGTCCAATAATTCAAATCAGATTAAGAAGCAGATTTTAATAACTTTTAGACAATAATGTAAAGACACATGTCAAACCTTTGTCTTGTTGGTCTTTCCACCAGTTTGCTTAAGAATTGTAATTGAAGAATTGTCACTAGAACTGCAATCCTGTGATGTCTTTTTATCAGGAAATGCTGCCCCGCCATGTGCATTTAGAAGAACACAGTAACAATGGTCTGTATTAGTCAAGACCTGCAAAATAGAACTCTAAATGCTAAATGACGCATTGCAACAAGAAAACATGTAATGAATAAATGTTAAGTAGTAATTACAAAGAATTGGCTGGAATTACCACTGCATCAAAAGTGGAATCAAAGTCATCAACTGCAAAGCATATGTCTGGATAGGCAGGTGTTGTCTCTACTTCCTGGATAAGAATCAGTAGAAGTGTCACTTGAATATAGAAAAAAGTCGATACATTATCCTAAGAATTGCATTGTCACCAACAATAAAATTACTAGCCTTTCTCGAGTCCAAATGGAAATTAACACGGCTTGGAGATGCGTAGACAGTCTTCACAACCTGCAGAGAAAGCCAAAGGGCCAAGCATTTTCACTAAGCACAATAACTGAGTAACCTCAAGTAAAAGTGCAAGCTCAATAATTGTAGTAGTCATGGGGATTAAAATATATTAGAAAAAGATGATGCGTACTTCATTGTAAAACAAATAAAACTTCATTAATGGCATATTAAATTTGTCTAGTGCTTCTTAATCAAAAGAATTTACAATTTTCATTTACAAGAGGGGGTGCAATTTCTTAGATTTCTCTTCCTTAATATATCCCCAAGGATGACTCCTGGCAGCCTCCCCCACCCACCCCCTAAAGCTCTGCTGGGGACCCCAACTCCCAGATACTAATAATCTAAGGATGAAAATATCAATGGCTTAAAAGGTCTCCGACTCATGATAAAAAAGATATGCAACTCACTTGGGCTATAATTAACATGAAGAAAGTTATTACTACAGCTTAAAAAAGAGTTCAGCTTCATCCCAGAGATTTTGTTTCATTTGTACTAGAAGCTATCTGAATGCAATGGTGCAGCAACATCTGTTAACTTGTCCATGACATTTTTAATAATCTAGGAAACAGATCACAATGTTCAGTGTCATTTAACATGGCTATAATCTAAAAGTAGGTATAACTTCACATGAAGTAAAAGGTAAAATGAACAAAGAAAGGGGGGAAAAAGAAAAAAAAATTAAGGTGGGGGTGGGGTGGGGGTGGGGGGGGGAGAACAAAAATATTACTACTCTCTTTGTTGACTTTTCCAAATAATACGGGGTTGCATAAGATTTACTTGCATATACTCCCTCCGTCCCTCAATGGATGTTGAAAGTACAAACCACACAAATTAAGAGAAGTAAAATAGAGGAGAGAGTATAAAAAAGTTTCAATTATACCCATAGTGTACTCATGTAAGTACACAAATGAAAGTTTTTAAAGCTAAGGGACCCACCTACATATAATTTTGAAGGAGAATTAGTATTTTTACATATATTATAACAACTTGGGTACATTTAGACATCCTTAGGTGGGCAATCTCTTTTAAATTATTGACATCCTTTGAGGAACAGAGGGAGTAGTTTTTTCTAATGATCTTTTTCAATTTTCAACTTCAAAGACTTGAATATTAACCAATGGAAAAAATTATTGATTTTTTTTTTTTGTTAAAGTTGTCCTTTGCACACTTTAGTATTTCGAAGAAAAACCAAAAAAATGATAATATTAAAATAGAAATTAACACTCATTTTTTTTGGGCTAGAGGGAATATATTTTTACTACAGAATTAAAATGTTTCTAATAACTGGAAAAGTAAAATTGAGATATGGTCCACAAAGATGCATCTCGTGTTTCTCTTTTTTTATAGAAAAAAAAAATGTTAGTATAAGAGAGTACAAGCAGAGGGGAACAAGTAGAACTTAAAAGAAAATTACGCACGCAAGAAAATAAAGTGCAGCCCTCCAATATCTACATAGAACTCTCCTAAATGCACCCATGCGTAAGCCCATAAAGAAGCAAGAAAAAAGATCCTATCCCACGACAAAGCAACTAATAAAATATTAAAATAGTAGTCCCTAACTATGATGTAGAACTAGAGATTAATAGATTAGAAAAAGATGACTAGAAGGAACAATAGAAGAAATAAGAGGGATAGAAAGTACAGGAGAAATCTACCTCCTTTGACAAACCTTAAAACAAGATCAAATACCGGAAAACTCAGCCATCAACACCAGAAGAAACCAGAGAAAAGCTCATAATTTGAATTCATTCATAAACTCATAACTAATATATTATATGTCTTCAAAAGTTTACATGAAAGCCTTTTTATAGACCCTAGAACCTAATAGACTTTAGATAACAAATGAAGACCTTGGAACTTAACTATTACAGATGACCGATGACTGCATTAATGACTCGGCCATCTAGAAACTCAAAATGGCAGCATAACATACTAAAAGTATACCAAAAGTCTCTGACTATGCTAACGATTCTAAAAGATAATAAACTAACAACAACTAAACTGAGACTGGCCTAATAAAATATCTGCCAACCTAATTTGAGGTTGTGCAAAACTTTAATGTTATCTACCTTTTTGTTTAGCCTTTTTCTTCTTGGCCTTTTTATCAGCTTCATGACTCTCATTCCAAATCTTCCAAACAGTAGAAAATGACACACACTCTCATGGAAGCTTAGCATCCTTACTCTCCCAAAGACTCGAAACTAAATAAGTAAAATATCCCAGAGATGCATCTTTTATGAGTTTATCTAATAAAGAATGCAATTGCAAATACCTTATATATTGGAGACAATGACATCGTTTCACCACTTTGATGATTTTGAAGGGCCTGATGACTGAAAGCAAACCAAAGAGTCCCAGATAAAAGAAACGCAGTTACGATGCTGTAATACATAGATAACTACAAAGAATTGTAAGCCTATCTTTTTCATGAGAAACATCAAAACCAAATTGTTCATAATTCTATATTCTCCATTTAATTAGAAATAGATTTTATATTTTAAGGCTTCAAAGAACTAAATTTTTAAGCCAATAGTAAGCATGGTGCCTAACAACCAGGCAAACAAAATCCATCAAAACACAAAAACATAAACAAAGAATATTCGGGATGTGATAGGCTATATAGGCTAAAAATGAGGTACGCGAGGGGAGCTTTATATGACTATCTATAGTTATGAATCCTCTTAGAATCTAAATGCAATAAAATTAAGTTTTGTAGAAGATTTTTGGTTGCAACAATAATTTGATTGTTCTATAAATAGTTTAGTATAAATCTGATGTTTGAACATCTAATACGATGCTAGAATATGGATATTTGTGCAACTATAGGTAAAACAAAAAAGAAAATACCTCAGTACACTAAATATAGAGTATTGGTATGTAAGAGTACTGCGTACGCAAGTACCAATACGGGGTTCACAAGGCCAATAATATCTAGCAACTCCAGTTGTGACTCTAAGCTAAAAAACAGCTCAACCAGTTTAACTATTTGCAACTAGTTTTAATTATATCTAGTTTTAACTATATCTTTTTATAAAGTTATTCTGAACATACCATATTCGGACGTTTTGGATAAAGAATTTCATACCAACTAAGAGATTTGGAAGAAACCTACCCTACTATACTTCGTACCACGAAATTTGACGTTTTCCGTTCCCGATTTCGTTCACTTCGAACCACAATTTAGCACATTTTCTTATTTGGATAACTTTTGAAGATCAGATCATCAGAAGAGATTCACAAAGACATTATAACTTAGCTAGGAAACAGAAGATAATCCAAAAACAAGGACAAACACATGTAAAATTAAAAGATAAAGATTATCCATGATTAACAAGACAAAGACATACTGCAACTTATTAAAAGAATATAAGGAAAAGGTACCTGCAAATCGCCACTGTCACACTAAATGAAGTGTGGCCAATTAGGTTCAAGTAGAATGAGCGTCTCCAATCCACAACTATTGTATTCTCATCCACTAAGTTATCCAACTGGTGAACAAGAACATAAGATATAAGACAGATTTTATTTAGTTAGGTGGTGTTTGTTTACCCTTTAATACTTCTTAAGGGCTCCACATCTGATTCGATAAGAGGGTAAAGTTGTTTGATAAAATTTTATTCGTCTCTTATCGTCTCTTAATCGGTAAGAGGAAGATAAAAATCTAAATCATTAAGAGTTGCCTCTTAATAAAAAATTTAAATCTATGGAGTCTCTATAAATATTGTACTCCCTCCATTCCAAAATTTAATTTTAAAATCATTATTGATTTTTGAAAAGTCAATTTGAGATATTTTTAAAT
Source organism: Panax quinquefolius (assembly GCA_020205615.1). Taxonomy (NCBI): domain Eukaryota; kingdom Viridiplantae; phylum Streptophyta; class Magnoliopsida; order Apiales; family Araliaceae; genus Panax; species Panax quinquefolius. The sequence continues at coordinate 9,039,062 of CM035170.1, read as the reverse complement.
TTAAAAGTCATTCAGATGTTTTATACTTTTTAGTTACCAAACAACTTTTTAAGTTCAAATGCTATTTTCAATCAAATGGTCTAACTTATTAAGATATATTAACCATTAAGATATTAATTACTCATTTTTATCAAACACCACCTTAATCAGTATAAAGTTCCAGTAGCGATTTATATATTACAAATAGTACATTATTGTTGTATCACATATTATAGTTTTACCAGTAGTGATCATAGTTGTCAGTATTGTATGATATACGATATGTTTCATACAATACGATACGATAGAAAACCGATACAATATTGCTAGGTAGTGTGTTTAAAAGTGAGTCGTATTTTATGATACAACGCACGTATTCTACGATACAAATAGATTTATTATGAGATTGAAACATTTCTAAGTTAGAAACAAACCTTATATGAGTTAAAATAATACATTAATGCCCTTTTTCTCAAAAGAGATGTTCACTCGTCTTAAAAGGTTTTTAGGATTTCTTATAGGTTTTAAAGGCCTTTGCCTCCACTTTCTTTTTCATGTCTCATTCTCATATGGAGACATAAACAAATAGTTTTAAAGTTTTCTTTTGATCTAAATTTTGCAAATTAGGGTTTATTTCGCTTTGGGTTTATACTTATAAGTTAAAAGAAAAGTAATATTTCTCTTGTTCCTTAATAAATATGAATTAAATAATCCTCCCTTCGTACCAAAATATAGGACCATAATTGACTTTTTGAAGTCAACAAATTGAGATATTCTCAAATTCAAAATTGATATGAATTCTTTTGATTTTAGACAATACAATTATGCAAATTATAAACTAATTAAAAGTACTACTAAATACAAGATTTAATGTAATCAAGTTAAATGAATAAATCAAATTTGAGTTTGAAAATATGTCGATTTGACTTTGAAAAGTCAAACTTGATCTAATATTTCATAATAGAATGGGTATTAATTATTAATAAGCCTCTAGTTTAATCTCTCAAACTATAAATGGAATATCTAAAGTTTGTTTATATGCTTGTTTGACTATTTTAACATTACACTTAAACTAATATACTAAATTGTCCAATAAAGTGAGTTCTTTATATGTTTAATTCTATAATTATTGTGTTTTGCAAGTCTTTTCGTATACTACGATATGATCTACTACGATATGATCTACGATCGGGAATTTTTGATACATAGTATGATTTACTATTTGGTAGTCATTCTCTTAATTATTGAAAACAAAATTTATTTATTTTCAAGAGCTGGACAGAGAGAGATTAGCTTTATCACCGACTTTAATTGGCAATTTTTTGCATCTTCAGTCTCGACAATCAACAGCTTAGAGGGCTCAACACTTAGTACTCCATTCTACTTCTTAAGTATAGATATAATTGTGGCAAAAACACACTACAAAAAAAAAAGGTAAAAAAGGACCATTTTTAACATTAAATTATATTATGAAAAGTTCTAAGAAAGTATATAGCCAAATTTAGAAAGATTTAAGTTTAAAGACATCAACACCAGAACTTGTATCAGTAAACATACATGAGAAATCAACTTGTCCTCAAGCTGCTTTTACCTTAGATGCCCACCTGCGTACAAAGTAAGGGGAGTTGTCCTCCAAATTGTCATTGGCACCATTCCCATGAAAGCTCTGCAAGCAAAAAAATGCATAATCAAATACAAACTCATGCAATCATTAATCGAAACACCAAAGTAGGGAAAAAAGCAATACCATCTTTCTAACGAAGAATATGAGATCATCATCCTGTCGTTTCCTCGACTCCCTTCCAAGAACAAAGTACAAATTCATGACATCACGCCAAAAGCGATAGTCCATTTCAACATCAGAAGCATCCTGCTCATCAATTGTGGTTTGCCCAATTAAGTTTGAGTGTTTCTTAACCACATTCAACAATTCATACCTGTTGAAACAACAGTGCACAATAATCAAACTATTAGATTAGAACATAAGTCCCATTATTTAAAAATAAATTTAAAAATAAAAGATGGAAATGCTAATGCACCTAATCATATCTACTCAGATTATTGCACATGCTGATACTTCAATGGACATTTTAGAACTCAATTGAAAAGTTGGGTCCTATTGTTTTACCAAGATAAAGACTGGTCACAAGTGGAATTTAAGGTAGTAACTCCGTGAGAAATAAGTGAGGCGCATTGAGAAGCTTTACGCGCAGCGTAGATATTCAAGTCTAAACATTTCAGCAACCATTCAAATATAATTCTCATATGATAGTTACTAAAACACAACAGAGATTCAAAATCCTTGTGAACACAAAAATGTGTGCTTCATTCCATAATTACAAGTTAAATATAAGCCAACTAAAGTTCCTGAATTTATGCTTTAATGATCACTTTGCGATTTGTGCCAATTGATATTGCGAAATTCAATCAGTGCAAGTACTTCAAATGATTAAATTCACTCCAAACCTTTACATTCTATAGAAATTTCACAATTGCGATTCAGATATAAACCCTAATTGAACAGAGAAAGAGATTAAATCGATAAACTAAAAGAATTTAAAGTCTCACCGAGAAGGGGTTTCCCGACCCTCACCCAGCATGTTTTCTTTGGCCTGTGAATGGTAAAACTTTTGACTTTTTGAATACTAGAATTCTTTCGCAGGTTATCTGGAGGATTAAATGCACAAATTTAGAAGAGGTAGAAAGACGAAGAAGAAGAAGAGTGTGGCACTTAAGGGTGCTCATTCATACAAAACCGAACCGGTACCAAAAAAAACAGAATTGGTAAAAATCCAAAAAATCGAAGAACACAGTTATGACCTTGAATCAGGCTCAAAAATACGAGATAGACTTGAATTCTCGTTATTAATTTTCATCTCGATTTTTAAGTTTTATCTGAAGATAATTAAATAATTTTTTAATATTAATATTTTTTAAAACTAAAAATGAGACTAGTAAATTACATTCTTAATAATATTAATTACAATTGTTAGTTTAAGAGTATTTAACTATCATAGTTGTACTAAATAGTAATTGTAGTTTGAAATTTTTGGTTAATTCTTTTGATGATTGTTAATTTGTTACCTTCTCTTTTTTTTTTCTTTTCTGAATTATGTTATTTTATGAGGAAAAAATAAGGTTGGTTTACGTTCAACTGAACAAAGAAAAAGGAACAGAAAAACGTAGTAATTTGTTTTAGGCTTGGAAATAGGAACGTGATGTTGACTTGGTATTTAACTTGGTTTAAAAACCACAACAGAACCACCAGAAGATGATTTAGTTTGTTCACGTGAATAGCAACTAATGGGAATGGAAGGAGCTTTTCGGTTTGTTTTTTTCGATTTTTCAGTATTTATCAAATTTAAAATTTTCATTATGATTTTTCAAATATAATTGAATTTGATAAAAATCGAAAAAACCTCGAATTTTTGAAAGACTCTAATGGCACTGGCCCCGTTTTCAGGTGGCCAGGTTGGCTTTGGCTTCCTTCTTGGAAATCACCGACTCAAGTGGGGCCCAATTTTAGAGAGGGGAGGGGAAGATGGGTTGCTTGTTTTTGCTTTTGGGAGTTGGGACGGGAAATTAGAGGAGGAATTTACGGCCGGCCTGCTTATGAGTTTTAAAATGGAGAAAAAAAATTGCCAAAAAATTTAAATTTTTGGTGATTTTTTTAATAAATTTTTTATGAAAAGTTGGTCATTTTTTCTGTAATATTTTTATAATTTCCATATTATCCTTAACTTTCAATATAATAAATTTTAAATTATAACTCATATCCCCAATTTATTTTTATATACTAGAAAGAGACTTCTGGGCGCGGACGACTTTTTTGTTGCCGTGAATGAGTTCTCAAACTGTCTTGAACAATTTAAATACATCTATTTGCTTATCTCTGCTTTACCTTCTCTTCGATATCGACTTTTTGTTCAATTTCCTTGTAAAGACTTTATGAGTTATGATTGGTGTAATGATTTTCCTTTTCTGAATCATAAATAGTAGATTGCAATTAAACATGTTATTATCAGTGACTTGAATACTTTTTACAAATATGTTATTTAAATGATTTACGATGTACATACTTAAAATATGGTATTTTATTATAATTATAATTGCTATGCCTATCAGACCATGTTTCAAACTAATTTATTACTATTAGACTGTCTCTATATAGATAGTCTATGGTTTTGTTGTAAGACCCCAACTTATTATAAATAAAATCGAATTTCCTCTAATTATTATTGTGAATAATAAGGTATTAATTTGATATAATTATCTAGTTATGGGTGAAATGTGCAAATTTTGCAAAATAAGCAAGTGGTTATAAAATAATCATTGTTGTCGGGGAATATTCGTTTGGTTGTGGAATATTCTTGTTGTCGGGAATATTCGTACGACGCACGCCAGTCATTTGTGGGCCCCATAATGTAATAACCGCTCGGATGAAGAAAATGACAAGTTTGAGTTTTTATAAATAATTGGCGTAGTTATTACTGTTAACAATGTTGGAATACCGGTGGTTAAAATACGATGTCTGGCGTGGATGCAAAAGTATTGATGAATTATTGATCCTTACGTAAGAAGGCACTACTCAATAATTGTTACGGTGAGTTACTATTCAATATTTTATTTTATTGATTCAATAATTCTTTGCGTTGATATTTTATATTATTATTGTTTCAATAATTGTCATCGCGACGAAGATTTCCCATTATCGGATCAATAATTCATATTATTTGAATAATATTATTAGATAAAGCATTATTGGCAATGTCTAGAAAGTTACATCGAGGAGAGGTTTGGTCACCTAATTACTCGCCAATAAGGAAAACTTTTTATGGAAAGCCCCTCTTCCTGAGAATGTACTGGTTATTATAAATGTGATTACGTAATATTATTTATGAATAATTAATTATTGATTCATATGATAAGGAAATATTTATTTTATGTGGATATAAATGTTGGATATATTTATTGTGGTTAAAAATGAAGGAGTTAATGTTGAGGTGTTTTTTATCGGTATTTTTGTTGAATGAAGGTATTAAAAATTAAACCAAAGTGTTTTTGAGATATATTATGTGAGTTATAATTTTAATCCCGATAGTTGGATCGTTGTAATTTTTGGATATGTTATACATATATAAGTTGAGTATATGTCCACAAATTTTGAACAGTTAAAATGAACGTTTGATTTGTTATGAATTTTAAGAGGTGGTGATTCGTAAATTAGGTTTATAAATGATTTTGGTGGAAAATTCTAGAATTGAGTGGGCCCCACTTGTGGTTGGTGAAGAAATATGCTGAATTTATTTCAAATGTGGTGGGTGGGAATAGTAGAGTAGTAAAGCCATCGGGTTCGTATGTCAAGTCTGCTAACATTTTCCTATAAATAGAGGCTAAGTTAGAATTGAAAATCACACCGTAAATAAGTTTTCTCTTTCTCTCTAGATTATTGAGTGTGTTTTGTGAGTATTTAGATACTTTGTGAGTTTTTATTCATCGGTCTGCAAGTTTCCTTCAACTTATATATCGATATTCCGATCGTAAATCTTGATATTTTGAGGTAAGGGATGTTATTTTCTTCATATATGATATTATTTCTTCAATATCATTATGCCAAAGTATTGATCTCGAATTTTATCAAATTTAGAACTTTTTGTGTCGGGGTTAGTTATTCACGATACTTGACATTATTCACGATACGACATTATTCATAGAAAAATGAAATTTTCTTCTTTTTGTCCAATATGTCTATTATGGTTACTATCTTTGATTGTATCCATGTTTTGATCTTTATTCTTGAATTTTGCTTCAAAATTGGTTATTATGGAGTATTATTGACCTTGGATAAACTGTTATACTTAATCTCTACTATTTGTCCTTACGTATCAATTTGGATTCGTTTTCTTTTAAAATATTTTTCATCATCCTCATCCTAAATGATGATATTACTAAATATCTTTGGCTGTTGTAGTGCAAAGATAAATGATTAATCGATAAATATCTTTTGGCGTGTAGTGCAAAAGATGAGCAGTGTTGAGATGAACATGACCAATTGGTGATATAAAATGAATATCTTTGGCTGTAGTACAAAGATGAATATTTGATTAAAGATGTATATTAATTGTTGTTCTGAGGATAAAATATTGATGATGGACTTTTTAAATCTTAGAAGATAGTAGAACTCATTCTCTACTTGACTCTTCTAATGGATTGTTATTTCATTGCAATTGTTGATCTAAAACTTGTTGTCATTATATTTTATCGATTTCTCCTGTTGAAGACTAACGATAATTTGTTGTATATTATCTTAGTCGTAATATTCTTTTTGGGCTAGTTGAGCTCACCCTTTTCCTTTTTGTTCCATTTTTTCTCGGGAGGTGAGAACATAGCGAGGAACTAGTCGAGTGCGGAGTGATGGTTCTAGAAAGATGTTTTAGCGATCCTCACTATTTCTGTAAAATAGTGTTTGAATAATTGTAATGAGGACTTATTTTAGTGTGGATATTGTCTAGAAGACAATATTTGTATTTAAACTCACAGTATGTGTCGTTGTATTTTGCACGACAATTGTATTATTGAAGTTGTAGTTTACTTTTTGTACCATGTATTTGGCGACTCAGAATGGGTGTTGTATACCTATTTTGGGGGTGTCACAGTTGGTATCAGAGCTTAGGGATATGGTCTCTGGCGGAGATCGGGGAATAGAACTAGGAGGGGAGAGATGAGTAAATCCTTCGCTAGTGTGTCTTATCTAAGCTTATTTGTTGGTCAGTCATAATATAGGGATATTATGTGATATGTTAATTTGTTTAATTAACCCTTGTTTTATGGCAGTATTTAAGAATGGCCGCTGAGAACGTTAATAATGGAGTGTATGAGACTGTGGAACAACCTTTAGTTACAAACCAGGAGAACGTGCAACAGGAAGGCAATATTCCTCCTTTAAACAACACTACCGAGCAAACGATGAATGATTGGATGTTTAGGAGCTTTTTGCAGTTCATGCAAAACCAGACGAGGGAAACTCGTGCACAGAATACGGGTGGAAATGCTAGCAATGCGCGGCTTGTCACAGCCAAGTAGTTCAAAGAGTTGGGACCACCAGAATTTAAGGGAAAGCCGGATCCGATCATGGCGAAAATGTGGGTCAAGCAAATTACCAAGATATTTGATGTCTTGGGATGCACGGAGGAACAGAAGGTTCCATTCGCCACCTTTATGTTCCGCGGTGAGGCAGACTACTGGTGGGAGTCTGTGAAGCGTACCTAGCCAGCCGCACTCAGCATGTCTTGGGAAACATTTCAGAAACCATTCAATAACAAGTACTTTCCCGAAAGTATTCATCTATACGAAGGAGGTGGAGTTTATCGATCGAACAAAACAACATGACGGTGTCCCAGTACGAGACAAAGTTTGCAGAGTTATCCAGGTTTGCACCTCATTTGGTCGAAAATGAGGAGCGAATGACAAGGATGTTTCTGAGAGGTCTAAAGCCCGAGATTCGACAATATCTTATATCTCATAAATTTTCTTTATATTTAGATGTTGTAAACATGGCTCAATTATTAGAGCGAGATAATGAGTATGTGCAACCGAGGGACCACAACCAGGGTCATACCGGTGACAACAGTCATCAGAGCGATGATAACCAACGAGGAGGGAAAAATACGAACAAAGGTGGTAACCACTCGGGTGGTCATCGTGGCCATGATAATAGGAGAGGCGAGTCAAGTGGAAATTTCAGAAAGAGGAGATTCAACAATGACGGGAAGACATCAACAGTAGCACCAGCACCAACAACAAATTCTAGGGGAGGAGAACGACCGCCAGTTAGATGTTACAAATGCGGGAAAGAGGGACATATCAGCCCAAATTGTCTACAACAATCTAAGGTATGTTACAACTGTGGAAAGGAAGGCCACATAGCTCGGGATTGTTATGTAGTAAAACCAAGTTCAACGGGGATGGTGACTCCAAGGGCTGTCCCGGATAAGTCGAAATCTGGGTTTCGGAAGAGCGTTTGTATCGGATGGCCAAACGCGCGAGGAACTCGAACGAGGTGATTACGGGTAAGCTAATCTTGAACTCTTGCAAAGTTTATACCTTACTAGATACCGGTTCTACCCATTCTTTTATCTCTCCTGCTTGTGCTCAACGTTTAAACTTGACTCCGGAGAAATTGGACTTTAACTTATCTGTTGAAACTCCGTTGGGTGAAACCTTCGTTACATCTACAGTTTATAAATCTTGCATGATCCAAGTTAGCACTATCACATTACCTGTTGATCTTATATCTTTAAAGATACTTGCTTTTGATGTGATTTTAGGAATTGATTGGTTAACCACTCATCATGCCAAAATTGATTATTTTCGTAAGGTTGTTAGTTTTCATATTCCTAACCAACCTGTCATACGAATTCAAACAACTAAACCACTAAAATCAGTCACTATCATATCAAGCCATAAAGCTATTCGTTTATTGAAAAACGGATGTCAAGCTTTCTTAGCCCATGTTATGGATTTGAACAAAGACAAGTCAGATTTGAATAATATTTCAGTTGTTAGAGAATTTTTCGATGTATTTTCAAGAACTTCCCGGCCTACCCCGTAACGTGATGTTGAATTCTTTATTGACCTTGAGTAGGGTATAAAACCCATTTCTAAAACCCCATATCGAATGGCTCTATTGAACTTCAGGAGTTAAAAGTCCAACCACTGAGGAATTGTTAGACATAGGTTTCATTCGTCTAGTACATCTCCTTGGGGTGCTCTGCTTTTTATTAAGTAAAGAAGAAAGACGGAGTATGCGACTTTGTATTGACTACCGAGAATTAAACCATGTCACCATCAAGAATAGGTATCCGCTACCTTGCATTGATGACACATTCGACCCGATTGCAAGGAGCACAATTCTTTTCAAAGATCGATCTTCGATTCGGATATCATCGGTGAAGATTAAAAGCGAGGATATTCCAAAGAGCGCCTTTCGAAATCCCGAGACGGGCATTATGAATTCTTAGTCATGTCTTTTGGATTGACTAATGCTCCAAATTGCTTTCATGGATATGATGAACCGAAAGTATTCAAGGAATATTTGGATCAGTTCGTTATTATCTTTATTGATGACATCCTCATTTATTCCAAAAGCCGTGAAGATCATGAACACCATTTGAAGCTGATACTTGAAAGGCTTCGTGAAAACAAACTTTATGCCAAGCTAAAGAAATGCGAGTTCTGGCTTGAGGAAGTAGCATTCCTTGGGCACGTGGTGTCAAAAAACATGGAGTATCTGCTGACCGATGAAGATTCAAGCAAAGACAAAGTTGGGAGAAACCAAAGTCGATGACCGAAGTGCGTAGCTTTCTGGGCTTAGCTGGTTATTATCGGAGATTCGTGGAAGGATTTTCTCGAATCGCTACTCCGTTAACTCAGTTGACTCGAAAAGATACAAAATTCGTATGGAGCGAGGAATACGAGAAGAGTTTCCAAGAGCTCAAGAGGAGAATCATTTCGGCACCTGTTCTGGCAATACCATCTGGTTGGGATGGATTTGTTATATACAGCGATGCTTCAGGCAAAGGGTTAGGATGTGTTCTCATGCAACATGGGAAAGTCATAGCCTATGCCTCACGACAACTCACAGAATATGAGAGGAATTATCCTACTCATGATCTAGAGTTGGCAGCAGTCGTATTTGCGTTGAAAATTTGGAGACACTATTTGTATGGGGAGAAAGTGGAGATTTATACGGACCATAAAAGCCTCAAATATTTCTTCACCCAAAAAGAACTCAACATGCGGCAACGACGTTGGCTCGAGCTGTTGAAAGATTACGATCATACCATTCAATACCATCCCGAAAAGTTTAACGCAAAGATGGTCGACGCATTGAGTAGAAGATCATATGCGAGTACGAGTGCGATATTGTCAATGCAAAGGCCCATTCTGTATGACTTGCAAAGGATGGAGGTAGAATTAAAGACTCCAGGGACCCACATGATGATGGCGAATGTGACGCCCCCAAAATAGGTCCATTCCATCCAACCCATTCTGAGTCGCCAAATACATGGTACAGAAATAACTACAACTTTATTATTACAACATATAAACCGTGAGTTTAAATACGGATATTGCCATCTATACAATATCCACACGCAAATAAATCCCCATCATAATTATTGATACATTATTTTACAAAATGGTGAGGACTACTAAACAACTCTCTCTAGAACCTTCATTCCATACCCCGACTAAGACTCGCTACATTCTCGCCTCCCGAGAAGAAAAATGGAACAAAAAGGAAAAGGGTGAGCTCAACTAGCCCAAGAAGAATATTATGACTAAGATAATATACAACAAATTATCGTTAGTCTCCAACAGGAAAAAAATCTAATAGAATACAATAGAAAACAGCTTTTAAATCATCAACTGCGTGAAATAATAATTCATTAGAAGAGTTAAGTAGAGAATGCAAACTACTATCTTCTATATATGAATTTAAAAGTTCATCGTCGATATTTTATCCCCGTAACATCAATCAATATATATCCGAATCAAATATTCATCTTTGCACTACAACAGCCAAAGATATTCATCGACGGTCATGTTCATCTAAACACTGTTCATCTTTGTACTACTACTACTAAAGATATTAATCGGTAGGTCATGTTCATCTCAACACTGTTCATCTTTGCACTACGGGCCAAAGATATTCATCAAGAAATCATTCATCTTTGCACTACTGTGCCAAAGATATTCAAGAATATCATCATTTAGGATCGAGGATGATGAAAATATTTCAAAAGAAAACGAATCCAAGTGAAACAAAAGAACAATATTAAGGATTCGTATTTTAAACAATCCAAGTTCAAAAATACTTCATAAGTAATCAGAGTGGAGTAAAATTCAAGAATGATCAAAACATGGATAAAATCAAAGCTAGTATCCATAATAGATATTTTGGACGAAAAGAAGAAATTTCATTTTTAAATTGAATAAGGTCAGATTCGTGAATATAGTGCCGTATACGTGAATAGTAACTCTGACACCAAAAGATAGAAATTTCACAAAAAAAACATCTTCACGCTTCATGAATAGTACTCGTGAATAGTAAATCGTGAATAGTAACTCATGAATAGTAACTCGTGAATAAGTAACTCATGAAAGTAACTCATGAATAAGTAACCCCTACATGAAAAAGTTCCAAATTTGATAAAAAGTTCCAACCAATATTTCAAAGATAATGATATTGAAGAAATAATATCATTTGAGAAGAAAATAACATCCCTTACCTCGAAAGACAAGAGACTTAAGTTGAAATACTGGGATATAAAGCTATGACTTGAACTTGCACCGTATAGCAATACTCAAAGTATACTCAAAATACTCACAAGAATACGCCGATAATATAGAGAGAGAAAACTTCAGTTTCTGGTGTGATTTTCAATTCTAACCCAAGACCCTATTTATAGGAAATCGCTTAGAACACCAAAGTAGAAAATTGAATATAATAATATTATTTATAAACAAAATTCCTTAGCCCACCTTTGAAATCTGATTTCAGCCATAGCACATGTTAAATGAGGTTCACAAACTCACCAAAAACGTTTTTCTCAAAATAATTAATTAAAACTCCCAAAAATCAATTATTTCGGAACTTTGAAACTTCAATAATTCATAATAAATAGCCCTTTTGTCAGAAAATTCGAATCTCGCGATTTTTATCGGAAATTCAATTCTCTACAACTTTGCAGAAGAAAGTTTTTCCAAATTCCAAATGTAAATTGACCGAAATCCACAAACCAGGCGATTTTATGTGCTATAATCAAATTTCTATTCAATAATTGTGTCCACCAACACACAAAATATGTGTTAAACATTTATTACCACAAAAATACTCTTCTTCCTCATATACTCATATATCCCACATTCATTATAAAATATCACCGTTAATATATTATTAAAATAATATATTTAAATGAATTATTTTATCGTAAAAAGATAAAATATTAATTTTTAACAATTGTCATTTTAAAATTTTTCTCCATCTATATCCACATAAAATCAATATTTTCCTCATCATATGAATCAATAATTAATTATTCACAAATAATATTACAGAATCACAAGATCTTGCAACGGTGTAGTTCCTGTGAAAGAGGGACTTTCCAATAAGAATTTCTTCTTCTTGTAGCCGCAATTAGGTGACCAAACCTCTCCTGTATGCAGAACTTTCTAGACATTGCCAATAATGTTATCTAATAATATTATTCAGAGAATATGAATTATTGCTTCGATAATAAAAAAATAATCGCAGTAATGACAATTATCAAACAACAAGAATATAAAATATCAACGCAACAATTATTGAATCAATAAAATAAAATATTGAACAAGAATTATCGTAACAATTATTGAGTAGTGCCTTCACGTAAGAATCAATAATTGGTGCAATACTGGTGTGCTACCGTTCAACAACGCGATTAATGTGTTTTAACCACCGGGTATTCCAACAAGATAATTCAGTAATAACTACGCCGTTAATTATAAATAACTTATATTTGTCGTTTTCTTCATCCAATTGCTTTCCAGTTATGGGGCCCACGTAAGAGGCTACTGCCGCCGCTCGAATATTCCCGACATGCTAAAGAATATTCCACGACCAAACGAATATTCCCCGACAACAATGAATATTTTATAACCACACTGCTTATTCGAAAATATTTGCGTATTTTACCCATAACTATCCACATTAATCAAATCATCCCTTACTATTTCAAAATAATAAATAGAGGAAATTTCATTTTATTAAAAAATTCGGTCTTACAACCTCCCTCCTTATGAAATTTCGTCCTCGAAATCGACGACGATACACGGTGTTTGAAAAGATGAGAATACCTCGCTTTCATTTAGTTTCCAACTCCCGTGTCATTTCTCAATAGCATGGTTTCTCCACAAAACCTTTACTTGTGGTATAACCTCCATTACATAGGACATGTTCTTTCCTATCCAAGATCTTGACAGTACCTCCTCGTATGTTAAGTCTTCTGCTATCTCGTCTCGGTTCTAACTCAATGACGTGGTTCGGTCGTCCACATATTTACGTAACATCGTCACGTGAAAACGTATTATGAACGCGCGTCATACTTGGCGGTAAAACGAGTCTATAGGCCACGGTTCCTATTCGATCGAGAATTTCAAATGGATTAATAAATCGAAGGTTTGAGCTTTCCTCACCTCACCGATTCTCGCTTTTGAAATAACAACTTCGCACCTCCTTCTTCAAATTCATCACTCCGTGTGTAGCTTGAGCAACTTTTAACTTTATCGATTAAAGTCGATTATACTCAGATATTATCACGTGGGTACCTAGAGTTTTCATCTCCATCTCTATTATTTGTAAATTATACGAAATGAGTCTTCGATAATATCGCATTGTGTATACGATCTTCTACTCAACACGTCAACCTACCACGTTTCGCTTTTCCAGGATGGCATGGTCGTAACATGTCAAATAAGTCTCCTCTTGAGTTCTTCAAGCTCTTCCCATATTCCTTGCTCCATTCGAATTTTGTATCTCTACGAAGTCACCGTTAATGGAATAGCGAATCGAGAATATCCTTCAACGAATCTCCAATAATAACCAACTAAGCCTAGAAAGCTACGTATTTCGATTACCGACTTAAGTTATTCTCAAATGTGACTCATATCCCAACTGTGACTCATATCCCAACCTTGGATAGCACGTTACAATGACACTTATCGCTTTACTATCGCGACGAATATGGTGTCCCCTACGAGAGTTCGGCTTTTGGTGCATTCCACAAAGGAAGTCACCAGATAAAGGCTCAGTACCAAATTTATAGTTGAATTTTTAACTCTCAAGTTCAATAGGAGCCATTCGATATGAGATTTTAGAAATGAGTTTTTATCTAGGGTTCAAAGTCGATACAAAATTTAATATCATCTTTGGGAGTAAGCCAAGAAATTCTTCAGAAATACGTCGGGAAAAATCAATAACAACAGAATATTATTCAAATCGACGTGTCTTTATTCAAATCCATAACATGGACTAAGAAAACTTGACATCCGTAATAAACGAATGACTTCATGGCTTGATATGAAAATGTTTGACTACAATGGTTTGATTGCTTGAATTGAATAACAAAGTTGCTTAGAATATGAAAACTAACAACCTTAATAAAGTAATCATTTTGCATTTATGATGAGTAGTTAACCCTAAAATCACATCAAAAGCAAATATCTCTATAGAAATAAGGTTGATGTGTAATGTGATAGTGTAGCCAACCCTGAATCAAGCAAGATTTCTAAACAACGGATGTAATGAAAGTTTCTCCTAACTGAGTCTCCAAAAATAGGTCAAAGTCTAATTTCTCCGTAGTCAAGTTCAAACGTTGAGTGCAAGCAAGAGAGATAAAAGAATGGGTAGAATCCCAGATTCTAATAAGGTATAAACTTCGCAAGAATTTATAATTAACTAACCGTGCTAATTTAGTTCGGGTTCCTCGCATTTTTGACCGAAGGCCACGACAAACGCTTCTTCCAGAACCGTTGACTTTGACTTTTCCGGGACATCCTTTTGAGTCACCATTCCATTGGATTTGGGTTTCGATACCGCATAATCTCGAAGCGATATGTCCTTCTTTTCCACAATTATAGCATACCTTGGAAGGCTTTGAACAGTTTGACCTTATATGTCCCTCTCTCCTCGCATCAGTAGCATCTAATTGGCGATCGTTCTCTTCCCTAGAATTTGTTCTTTGGTGCCGATGTCGCCGACGCCTTCCCGTCATTGTTAAATCTTTCTTTTAGATTGGACATCTCTTTCCATAATATCAACGCTGTCGTCATGCGATTTTTTTACCCACGCATCATCACTCATTCTCACTCGTTCGCTTATTTCTTCTTTCATTTCGATTCCAAACTTTATCATCTTATACTCGCTAAAGAGTGCTTCATTCAAGCATCACATATCGGGTAACATAAGCTTGAATCGTTGCATCCTTTTGCTCCACATCGCTCGCAATTCTTGACCGCTTCTAAACTCATGAATACGATTTTGCAATTCTACATTTTGATCATAAAATACCTCTAATAAACTCTCTTGGTACCTCTTCTTCCTCTTCTTCCTCACTCTCATTTGTTACCTCTGCGACTATCTCTAAGGTGCAACTATTAATTCTTCACTCACCACATGGATATCTCTAATTTCTTCTTCACCGACATCACATTATCTCGGTTGGCGATTAGAGGTGTTCCACGATCTCATTCACTCCATTGTTAACGTTCTAAAGTGAGCCCATTCTTAAAACTATCATAAAACAAGGGTTAATTAAATAAATTAACAAATCACATAATACCCCTATATTATGACCAACCAACAAATAAGCTTAGGTAGGACACACTAGCGAAGGATTTACTCGTCTCTCCCCTCCTAGTTCTATTCCCCGATCTCCGCCAGAGATCATATCCCTAAGCTCGATACCATTAACCGTGACGCCCCAAAATAGGTCCATTCCATCCAACCCATTCTGAGTCGCCAAATACATGGTACAGAAATAACTACAACTTTATTATTACAACATATAAACTGTGAGTTTAAATATAGATATTTCCATCTAGACAATATCCACACGCAAATAAATCCCCATCATAATTATTGATACATTATTTTACAAAAATGGTGAGGACTACTAAACAACTCTCTCTAGAACCTTCATTCCATACCCCGACTAGTAGTCGCTACATTCTCGCCTCCTGAGAAGAAAAATGGAACAAAAAGGAAAAGGGTGAGCTCAACTAGCCCAGTAAAGAATATTATGACTAAGATAATATACAACAAATTATCATTAGTCTCCAACAGGGAAAAATCTAATAGAATACAATAGACAACCAGTTTTAAATCATCAACTGCAGCGGAAATAATAATTCATTAGAAGAGTTAAGTAGAGAATGCAAACTACTATCTTCTATATATGAATTTAAAAGTTCATCGTCGATATTTTATCCCTGTAACATCAATCAATATATATCCGGAATCAAATATTCATCTTTGCACTTTCTGAGCCAAAGATATTCATCGATTAGTCATGTTTATCTAAACATCCATTCATCTTTGTACTACGGCTAAAGATATTAATCAAGAGTCATGTTCATCTCAACACTGTTCATCTTCTTTGACTACGGGCCAAAGATATTCATCAAGAAATCATTCATCTTTGCACTACTGAGCCAAAGATATTCAAGAATATCATCATTTAGGACTGAGGATGATGAAAATATTTCAAAGAAAACGAATCCGGTGAAACAAAAGAACAAATATTAAGGATTCGTATTTTAAACAATCCAAGTTCAAAAATACTTCATAAGTAATCGAGTGGAGTAAAATTCAAGAATGATCAAAACATGGATAAAATCAAAGCTAGTATCCATAATAGATATTTTGACGAAAAGAAGAAATTTCATTTTAAGTGAATAAGGTCAGATTCGTGAAAAGGTCAGATCACGTGAATAGTGTCAGTAGCACGTGAATAGTAACTCGACACCAAAAGATAGAAATTTCACAAAAAAAAACATCTTCACGCTTCATGAATAGTACTCGTGAATAGTAACTCGTGAATAGTAACTCGCTTAATAAGAACTCGTGAATGGTAACTCATGAAAGTAACTCATGAATAAGTAACTCGACATGAAAAAGTTCCAAATTTGATAAAAAGTTCCAACCAATATTTCAAAGATAATGATATTGAAGAAATAATATCATTTGAGAAGAAAATAACATCCCTTACCTCGAAAGACAAGATTTCTTAGTAAAAACAGGATATAAGCTATGACTTGAACTTGCACCGTATAGGAATACTCAAAGTATACTCAAAATACTCACAAGAATACGCTCGATAATATGGAGAGAGAAAACTTCAGTTTCTGGTGTGATTTTCAATTCTAACCTAAGCACCCTATTTATAGGAAATCGCTTAGAACACCAAAAAGAAAATTGAATATAATAATATTATTTATAAACAAAATTCCTTAGCCCACCTTTGAAATCTGATTTCAGCCATAGCACATGTTAAATGAGGTTCACAAACTCACCAAAAACGTTTTTCTCAAAATAATTAATTAAAACTCCCAAAATCAATTATTTTGAACTTCAAACTTCAATAATTCATAATAAATAGCCCTTTTGTCAGAAAATTCAAATCTCGCGAATTTTTATAGGAAATTCAATTCTCTACAACTTTGCAGAAGAAAGTTTTTCCAAATTCCAAACAGAAATTGACCAAATTCACAAACCAAGCGATTTTACTGTGTTATAATCAAATTTCTATTAATAATTGTGTCCACCAACACACAAAATATGTGTTAAACATTTATTACCACAAAAATACTCTTCCTCCTCATATACTCATATATCCCACATTCATTATAAAAATATCACCGTTAATATATTATTAAAATAATATATTTAAATGAATTATTTTATCGAGAAAAAAGATAAAATATTAATTTTCAACAATTGTCATTTAAAATTTTTCTCCATCTATATCCACATAAAATCAATATTTTCCTCATCATATGAATCAATAATTAATTATTCACAAATAATATTACAGAATCACAAGATCGGGCAACTGTGCCGCCTGTGAAAGAGGGACTTTCCAATAAGAATTTCTTCTTCTTGCGCCAAGCAATTAGGTGACCAAACCTCTCCTTAGATGTAACTTTCTAGACATTGCCAATAATGTTATCTAATAATATTATTCAGATAATATGAATTATTGCTTCGATAATAAAAAATACCGTGTAATGACAATTATCAAACAACAAAGAATATAAAATATCAACGCAACAATTATTGAATCAATAAAATAAAATATCGAGCGAGAATTCTTCGTAACAATTATTGAGTAGTGCTTCTTCACGTAAGAATCAATAATTGGTGCAATACCATGTATGCTACTTGCTCAACAACGCCGTATTAGTGTGTTTTAACCACCGGGTATTCCAACAAAGATAATTCAGTGAATAACTTCACGCCAAGTTAATTATAAATAACTTATATTTGTCGTTTTCTTCATCCAATCGCTTTCAGTTATGGGGCCCACAGAAGATCGCTGGCGCCGTCAGCATTTAATATTCTGAATAAAGAAGAATATTCCACGACCAAACGAATATTCCCGACAACAATGAATATTTTATAACCACTTGCTTATTCGAAATATTTGCGTATTTTACCCATAACTATCCACATTAATCAAATCAACCCTTACTATTTCAAAATAATAAATAGAGGAAATTCCATTTTATTAAAAAAATTCGGGGTCTTACAGCGAATATACGAGTAGAACCAACTTTAATCGATAAAGTTAATGTTGCTCAAGCTACGGACCTGGAGCTGATACGTATGAAGAAGAAAGTGCCAGAAGGAGCTATTCCAGAAGCGAGGATCGATGAAGATGGAATACTTAGATTCAACTCCAGACTTTGTGTTCCTAACGATTCTGACTTGAAGCATAGAATCATGATGGAGGCACACAATACCCCGTTTGTAATCCATCCTGGGAGTACCAAAATGTATCATGATATTCGACATACATTTTGGTGGAACAATATGAAGAGAGAGATCGCGGAGTTTATCTCGAGGTGTTTAACTTGTTAACGTGTAAAAGGCGAGCATCAAGTGCCAAAGGGTCCATTACAACCACTTGAGATTAGAAATGGAAGTGGGAACACATTACTATGGATTTCGTTATGAGTCTTCCCAAAGTTTCTCAAGCGCATAAATGCGATTTGGGTTTTTGTTGATAGATTAACCAAGTTCCGCCCATTTCTCACCGACACGTGAGACTTATTCCTTGAACGTCTTGCTCGCACATACGTGAATGAGATTGTGAGATTGCATGGCATGCCAAGATCCATAGTTTTGGATCGTGATCCAAGATTCACTTCACGATTTTGGGTTAGCTTGCGAGAAAGCTATGGCACGGATTTACGATTGATTTAAGATACCATCCTCAAAGCGGACGGACAATCGAGAGAGGAATATTCAAACCTTGAAGATCTATTAAGACTTTGTGTCCTAGATTTTAAAGGAAGTTGGGATAAGTACTGCACATTGGTGGAATTCTCCTACAACAACAACGGTTATCAAGCAAGTATAGGCATGGCTCCATATGAGGCGTTGTATGGACGAAAGTGTCGTTCTCAAAGTATGTTGGGGACGAGGTGGGAGAAGCAGCGTTGTTGGGGACCGTAATTAGTACGCATGACTACGTAAAAGATCCAAATGATTCGACAACGATACAAAGCGGACAAGATCGATAAAAGAGTTATGCGGATCTTCATCGAAAAGACGTGGAATTTAATATCGGGGATCATGATTATTACGTGTTGCTCCATGGAAGGAGTTATAAGATTTGGAAAGAGAGGAAAGCTCAATCCATGATTTGTTGGTCCATTTGAGATTCTTG
The DNA here is from genome assembly GCA_020205615.1 of Panax quinquefolius. Lineage (NCBI taxonomy): Eukaryota > Viridiplantae > Streptophyta > Magnoliopsida > Apiales > Araliaceae > Panax > Panax quinquefolius. The sequence continues at coordinate 9,019,593 of CM035170.1, read as the reverse complement.
ACCGAATAGGAAATATGGCCTATAGTGTGACGCCCCCAAAATAGGTATACATCACCTATTACGAGTTGTCAATACATGATACGTAAACAACTACAACTTTATTATTACAACAAGAAAGCGTGAGTTTGAATACAAATATTATCTTCTAGACAATATCTATACTCAAATAAATCCTCATCACATTTATTGATACATTATTTTACAAAATGGTGAGGACTACTAAACAATTCTTTCTAAAACCTTCATTCCATACCCCATTGCTCGTACTTTTATATTCTCGCCTCACGAGAAGAAAAATGGAACAAAAAAGGAAAAGGGTGAGCTCAACTAGCCCAAATAAAGAATATTATGACTAAGATAATATACAACAAATTACCGTTAGTCTTCAATAGGAAAAATCTAATAGAATACAATAGACAACAAATTTTAAATCAATATTTCATAATGAAATAATAATTAATTTAGAAGAGTTAAGTAGAGAATGCAAACTACTATCTTCTATGTATGAATTTAAAAGTTCATCGTCTATCTTTTATCCCAGTAACATCAATCAATATACATACGGAATCAAATATTCATCTTTGCACTACTGAGGCAAAGATATTCATCGATTGGTCATGTTTCATCTAAACACTGTTCATCTTTGCACTACTACCAAAGATATTCTTCAAAATCATTCATCTGCACTACTGAGGCCAAAGATATTCAATAATATCATCATTTAAAGTGAGGATGATGAAAATATTTTTAAAGAAACGAATCCAATTGAAACAAAATGACAAGGATTAAGGATTAAAATTAGTACTTTGTTTTATCCATGTTCAAAATACCTCAAAAATAATCATAGTGGTGTAAAATTCAAGAATGATTAAAACATGGATACAATCAAAGCTAGTATCCGAATAGATATTTTGGACAAAAGAAGAAATTTTATTTTTTGAATTGAATAGTCTTAGTATCGTGAATAGTAACTCAGACACCAAAAGATAGAAATTTCAAAAAACATCTTCACGCTTCATGAATAGTACTCGTGAATAGTAACTTGTGAATAGTAACTCATGAATAGTAACTCGTGAATAGTAACTCATGAATAGTAACCCCGACGTGGAAAAGTTTCAAAAGTTTCAACCAATATTTCAGCATAATGATATTGAAGAAATAATATCATTTGAGAAGAAAATAACATCCCTTACCTCGAAAGATTAGTACTTTACATTTGGAATACAGGTATAGTCTTTGAAAGAAACTTTGCACCGTCTAACAATACTCAAAGTATACTCACAAGAATGCGCTCAATATATCGAGAGAGAAATAGAGAGAAACTTCAGTTTCTGGTGTGTTTTTCAATTCTAACCTAAGCACCTATTTATAGGAAAATGCTTAGAACACCAAAAAGAAAATTGAATATAATATTAATATATTTTCACATTTTCTTTAGCCCACCTTAGACAACTGATCTCAGCCCATTTGAATCACATGTGAGGCCAACTTAGTTGCAAAAAACGTTTTTCTCAAAATAATTAACTAAAACTCCCAAAAATTAATTATTTTTGAACTTCGGAACTTCAATAATTCATAATAAATAGCCCTTTCATCAGAAAATTCGAATCTTGCGAATTTTTATAGGAAATTCAATTCTCTACAACTTTGAGAAGAAAGTTTTTCCAAATTCCAAAATGAAATTGACCGAAATCCACAAACCAGGCGATTTTCATGTTATAATCAAATTTCGATTAATAATTGTGTCCACCAACACACAAAACATGTGTTAAACATTTAATGCCACAAAAATACTCTTCCTCCTCATATACTCATATATCCCACATTCATTGTAAAAATATCATCGTTAATATATTATTAAAATAATATATTTAAATGAATTATTTTATCGAGAAAAAGATAAAATATTAATTTTCAACAATTGTCACATTAAAATTTTCTCCATCTATATCCTCATAAAATCAATATTTTCCTCATCATATAAATTAATAATTAATTATTCACAAATAATATTACGAGAATCACAATATTGACAACTGCGGGCGGTTCCCGGGAGAAGGGGCTTTTCAATAAAATTTCTCTTCTTCTTGCCGCAATTAGTTGACCAAACCTCTCCTTAAGTAGAACTTTCTAGACATTGCCAATAATGTTATCTAATAATATTATTCAGATAATATGAATTATTGCTTCGATAATGAAAAATCATTGTGTAATGACAATTATTGAAACAACAATGATATAAAATATCAACGCAAACAATTATTAAATCAATAAAATATTTTGAGCGATAATTATCGTAACCATTATTGAGTAGTGCCTTCTTACGTAAGCATCAATAATTGGTGCAATACCGCAGTGTATCTTCTTGTGTTTTAATCACGAGTATTTTAACAAAGATTAGCTGTAATAACTACTACAGTTATTTTAAACAACTTATATTTGTCGTTTTCTTCATCCAATCGCTTTCCAGTTATGGGGCCCACACATGGCATTGCTGTGGTCGTCGTACGAATATTCCCCACAAGCGATCGAATATTCCACGACCAAACGAATACTCCCCAACAACAATGAATATTTTATAACCACTTGCTTATTTTGAAATATTTGCGTATTTTACCCCTAACTATCCACATTAATCAAATCAACCCTTAATATTTCAAAATAATAAATAGAGAAAATTAAATTTCATTAATAATAAGTCGGGGTCTTACATATAGACTCGCATTACCTCCAAGCATGTCTCGTGTTCATAACGTTTTTCACATATCCATGCTTCGTAAATATGTGAAAGACCCGAACCATATTATTGCGTTAGAATCAGACGAGATAGCTGAAGATTTAACTTACGAAGAAGTACCTGTTAAGATCTTGGATAGGAAAGAGCATATCCTACGCACCAAGGTTATACCATAAGTTAAGGTTTTGTGGAGAAACCATGCTATTGAAGAAATGACCTGGGAGTTGGAATCAGAAATGAAAGCGAGGTATCCTCACCTTTTCTAAACACCAGGTACGTATGTCAATTTCGAGGAGGAAATTTCATAAGGAGGGGAGGTTGTAAGACCCCAACTTATTATAAATAAAATCGAATTTCCTCTAATTATTATTGTGAATAATAAGGTATTAATTTGATATAATTATCTAGTTATGGGTGAAATGTGCAAATTTTGCAAAATAAGCAAGTGGTTATAAAATAATCATCATTGCTTGGGAATATTCGTTTGGTTGTGGAATATTCTTGTTGTCGGGGAATATTCATCTGACGACGCTAGATCATTCAGGGGCCCCATATAATGTAATAATCGGATGAAGAAAGCGACAAGTTTGAGTTTTTATAAATAACGACGTAGTTATTACAGATTAACACATTGAATACCCGGTGGTTAAAATACGATGAATACGCGATGGATGCATGATATTGATGAATTATTGATCCTTACGTAAGAAGGCACTACTCAATAATTGTTATGATGAGTTACTATTCAATATTTTATTTTATTGATTCAATAATTTAACGTGGTTGATATTTTATATTATCATTGTTTCAATAATTTACCGCATAATATTTCCCATTATCGGATCAATAATTCATATTATTTGAATAATATTATTAGATAGCATTATTGGCAATGTCTAGAAAGTTCGTCAAGTCGAGAGGTTTGTCACCTAATTGCTCGCCAATAAGGAAAACTTTTATCGGAAAGCCCCTCTTCTCCGGAATAAATTTCGTGTCATAAATGTGATTACGAATATTATTTGTGAATAATTAATTATTGATTCATATGATAAGAAATATTTATTTTATGTGGATATAAATGTTGGATATATTTATTGTGGTTAAAAATGAAGGAGTTAATGTTGAGGTGTTTTATCAGTATTTTTGTCGGAATGAAGGTATTAAAAATTAAACCAGTGTTTTTGAGATATATTATGTGAGTTATAATTTTTAATCCGACCGTTGGATCGTTGTAATTTTTGGATATGTTATACATATATAAGTTGAGTATATGTCCACAAATTTTGAACCGTTAAAAATGAACGTTTGATTTGTTATGAATTTTAAGAGGTGACTGATTCAGAAATTAGGTTTATAAATGATTTTGGTGGAAAATTCTAGAATTGAGTGGGCCCCACTTGTGGTTGGTGAAGAAATATGCTGAATTTATTTCAAATGTGGTGGGTGGGAATAGTAGCAAGTAAAGCCATCAGGTTGCATGTCAAGTCTGCTAACATTTTCCTATAAATAGAGGGCTAAGTTAGAATTGAAAATCACACCAGAAACAAGTTTTCTCTCTTTCTCTCTCTAGATTATTGAGTGTATTTTGTGAGTATTTAGATACTTTGTGAGTTTCTATTCATCAATGCAAGTTTCCTTCAGCCTTATACCGATATTCCGATTAAAAATGCGATATTTTGAGGTAAGGGATGTTATTTTCTTCATATATGATATTATTTCTTCAATATCATTATCGCCAAGTATTGATATGAATTTTATCAAATTTGGAACTTTTTGTGTCGGGATTACTATTCACGATATTCGACATTATTCAATAGAAAAAATGAAATTTTCTTCTTTTGTCCAAAATATCTATTATGGTTACTATCTTTGATTGTATCCATGTTTTGATCTTTATTCTTGAATTTTGCTTCAAAATTGGTTATTATGGAGTATTATTGACCTTGGATAAACTGTTATACTGAATCCCTACTATTTGTCTTACGTATCTTTGGATTCGTTTTCTTTAAAATATTTTCATCATCCTCAAACCCTAAATGATGATATTACTAAATATCTTTGGCACGTAGTGCAAAAGATAAATGATTAATCGATGAATATCTTTGGCAGTAGTGCAAAGATGAGCAGTGTTGAGATGAACATGACCAATTTGGTGATACAAATGAATATCTTTGGCACGTAGTACAAAGATGAATATTTGATTAAAGATGTATATTGATTGTTATTATGAGGATAAAATATTGATGATGGACTTTTAAATCTTTGAAGATAGTAGAACTCATTCTCTACTTGACTCTTCTAATGGATTCTTTGTTTCATTTGTAGTTGTTGATCTAAAACTTGTTGTCTATTATATTTTATCGATTTCTCTGTTGAAGACTAACGATAATTTGTCAGATATTATCTTAGTCATAATATTCTTTCGGGCTAGTTGAGCTCACCCTTTTCCTTTTTGTTCCATTTTTCTCGGGAGGTGAGAACATAACAGAACTAAGTCGAGTAATGGAGTGATGATTCTAGAAAGATGTTTTAGCGATCCTCACTATTATTTCGTAAAAAATAGTGTTTGAATAATTGTAAGGAGGACTTATTTTAGTGTGGATATTATCTAGAAGACAATATTTGTATTTAAACTCACAGTATGTGTTGTCGTATTTTGCACGATAATTGTATTATTGAAGTTGTAGTTTGCTTTTTGTACAATGTATTTGGCGACTCAGAATGGGTGTTGTATACCTATTTTGGGGGCGTCACATTTGTGAAAAAAATATGAATTTATTATTATTGTTTGGGTTAACATTAGAGAAGAGATTGAATTCCTTAAAGAATTTGATGAATTACCTCCGTTAGTATTAATAAAACAGATTATGTTTGATGACTTTTGAGTATGTTATGATAATAACTTTGTAGAAGTAGTTTTTGTTTAACATTTATTTGGATATTTGTATTTGATTATGGAAAAAAATTCTTTGATTAAATTTATCATGCATATTTTTATTCATGGTTCAATGGTTATATTTAATAGAAGAGTAGATTTATTAAAGTGTTATTTTTCTTTTAATTGGAACTCAAAAACGCAAGAAAAGTTTTTTAAATTTTTTTTTATTCTTTTATTTAAAAAATCAAAAACAACACAAAGGAAAATTTTAAATTTTCTATTATTTTCTTTTCTGTTCTAATTTAACTTTTCTATTCTTTTCTTTTATGTCCAAAACTCAGAAACAGTGTTAGTTTAGTTTGTACTAAAGCAACCACATTGGTACATTGTCATTATCCCGAACTTTTAACGTTTTCCACTTTTGTGATGGTTCTTTTATTTTTTTTCAATAACATAATTAAACATTTGATTTTTTTCACTTAAATTCAATTGGCCTGCCACATCATAAATTAATGACGTGATATTTTAGTGCTTACGTGTAAAGGAAAAACATATTTTGAAATTTTAGAAAACTATATTGTGATGCCCCCAAAATAGGTATACATCACCCATTCCGAGTCGCCAAATACATGGTACATAATTTAAATACAAACTTAATTATACAACATGAGCTGAGAGTTTTTACATGAATATTGTCTTCTAGACAATATCCAAACTCAATGAAGTACTCATTATAATTATTATCAAACTATTTTATAAAATAGTGAGGACTACTACAGCCACCATCTCGAACCGTCACTCCATTCCTCGACTAGTCCCGGCTACGTTCTCATTTCCTGAAGAGAACAATGAAAGCAAAAGGGTGAGCTCAACTAGTCCAGTAAGAAATATTATGACTAAGATAATGCAGAATAAATTATTGTTAGCCTTCAACAGTGTTAAATTGATAAAATACAATAAACATCAAGTTTAACTGCAGCGGAACTAGCAATCCATTAGAAGAGTCAAGTAGAGCATGAAATCTACTATCTTCTATGATTTAAGAGTTTATCATCAATTTTATCGCTGAGACTCAGCTTAATAAATAATCCACATCATTGAATTATCCATGCACTACGACCCAAGGATATTCATTAGTATCACGTCCACGAATTATCCATGCACTACGTGCCAAGGATATTCGTGTTATCATCAATGGTCATGATCATGCTAACAACTGTCCATCAATGCACTACGGGCCAATGAGGACTTTTACCACATCATTTGTAACATTACAGGTCATGATTATACCGAATAATCCATAATCATACCGGTCAACAGTACATCTATGCACTACGGGCCAAAGATGACTTTCATCACAATATAAGCATGAGGATGATGACAATGATATAAGAATTCAACTAAACGAAATCAAAGGATAGATTTTACATATTTATAATTTAATTTATCTAGAATTTAATAAATGTCCAAATTGTCAACATGATACTACTTTGTGGAGTAAATTTCAAGAATAATATTGTATCAAAAATGATTTGGATAGAAAAGAAATTAATTTTTGTCATGAATAGTACCCCGGGTGAATAGTACCCGAGTGAATAGTATCCCGTGAATAGTACCCTAACATGAAAAGATTAAAAATTATCAAGAATGCTCATATAATATTTTCATGAAAAGATACTGAATGAAGCGCAAATTCTAAGGATATTCTACTAATTTCACGGAGTATAGAAACAATACTTTAACAAAATGAGTATAGAATTCAGAATCTGAAACGAAATAATATTACTTACATACTACAGAGTATGGAAGAAAATATTATTTCATACGAATATTGAACAAAAATAATATCTCTTACCTTAAAAAGAGAGTACTTCTGACTTGTAGGGCGGGGATATTCTTGAAGAAAACTTATACTGTTTTCTATACTCAAAGCTTCCTAAAACTCGAAAGAAATACGCTCAATATTATAGAAGAAGAATTCTCTGATTCTGGTGTGATTTTTAATTCTAAACTAAGCATCCTATTTATAGGATAATGGAAGGATACTATTTAGAAAAAAAAATCACGGACCAACAGTTGAAAGAATTCACGGGCCGAATTCATCGAATTCTCATACCCACCGTGATACATATTTCCCAGGATCTTAATATATATATATATATATATATATATTATATAAATAATACACCACCCACTCACGGGTGTGTGTGTATATATATATATATTAACTTATATATATAAGTAATAAAATCAAACTGAGATTACTTTCTCTCGACTATTTTGAAAAATGGGTAAGTGAGGGTCCAAATAATAAGCCAAATTTATAACAAATACTTCATAAAAATCCACTCAATATTTTTAACAACATTTATTCATCAATAATATAACTTGCAATATTAACAACCATATCATTTCCAGGAAAGAGGGGGTTTTCCGATAAGGATATCTCTTCATTGGCGCGTAATTAGGTGACCAAACCCCTTTCCTCGACAGAACTTTCTAGACATTGTCAATAATGCAAATAATAATATGAATAACTTGTCATCTCAATTATTGATTTAATAATATAAAATATTGTACAGATGATACTGTAAAAATAATAGAATCAATAATGTGAGATACTATATGTAACGACCCCAAAATAGGTCCATTCCATCCAACCCATCCTAAGTCGCCAAATATATGGTACGGAAAACAACTACAACTTTATTACAACAATTATCGTGCAAAATACAACAACACATATGCTGTGAGTTTGGATACAAATATATACCAACTGTAGCACGTCACAATGACACCTTACATAAAGGTATAGTCAAAAACTGTTTTAGAAATTAGAATCTTTGGGAAGTGCTCAAGGAAACCTTCATACATGGGAGGCCATGCTTTTAGGTTATGGTAGATATCATATGGCCATAGAATTATCCTTGGTTGACCCAATAAACCCCAAAGAAAAATGAGAAGATTACTATCATATTCTTCCCAATGGTGAGTCTTCTCTTGACATATCATTATCTCCATTTGTCTCTAATTGGGTATTATACTCCAAACAAACACCAAGATTATATAGGTAGTGCTTGTAAATATACTCAGCAAGTGGATGAGCACAACCATGTCTTATGATAACACGAGTTTGTATGTCATTAGACATCTTGTATGATAGTGGCAAAACACCCTTCCAAGTTAAATTCACCTCACCCTCAACATCTATAAACCACCATTCTATTCCTCGCTATCCCCGCTCGACCCGACTACACTTTTATTACACGAAAGGAATTGTGAAACAAAAGGGTGAACACAACTAGCTCGATAAAGAATATTATGACTAAAGATAAATAAATTATCAATAGTCTTCATCAGTAATAAATCAGAGATTTAGAACATATGGTAGATGATAAAACTTTTCAACCATAGTTGCAGCGGAACGAGCAATCCATTAAAAGAGTCAAATAGACTATAAAGTCTATTGTCTTCTTCTACACGTTAAAAGTCCACCAACAATATTTTATCCACCTGTAACATCAATCAGCAGTTCCTTTCCACAATCATATGAATAACTTCATAATCATAATTGTGATTCTAAATTCCTCTTCTCATCCGGGACGAAGATAATTTTCATCTGTCTTTACCGAAACATCAAATATCATGGTTATACCAAATCACAGTTCACATTCATAATCATACTAATAAATTCATCTTTGCACGGGCCAAAGATATTCATCAACAGATTCATCTTTACACTACTGGGCTAAAGATATTCAACAACAGTCATCTTTGCATTCTGAGCCAAATATATTCATCAATAATTCATCTTTGCACTACAAAGCTAAAGATATTTAACAACAGTCATCTTTGCATTACTGAGCAAAAGATATTCATCAATAATTCATCTTTTGACTACTGAAATGTGCTAAGATATTCATCAACAAGTCATCTTTTGACCACTGAGCCAAAGATATTCATCAATAATTCATCTTTGCTACTACAATTTAAGATATTCATCTACAAGTCATCTTTGCACTACTGAGCCAAAGATATTCATATATCAAAGAAATACATAATCATTTCGGAAGTTATATAACAATAATTATAACCCGTGTTGATCAATTCACCTTTGCACTTAAGCTAAAAATATTCAATTGTAAATTCAATGGTCATGATCATACCGGTCAACAATTCAACTTTTGCACTCTTGCCAAAGAGAACCTATAGTCACGATCATACCAATAATCTACCCATCTTTACACTCAAGTCAAAGAGAAATATTATCATTAGGGTTATAAGAATGTTATATAAAAATAATATAATCAAAACATAGTTTTAATTTTAAGAGTAAGATTCATAAATCAACGATAATTTGGTCAAAGAAGAAACCAATTTTGTCGTGAATAGTACCTTCAGATTAAATACATAGTGCAGTGTATCGTGCGTATAGTAACCTCTCGACACGAAAAGATAAAGTTTCATAATATAATTCATATCCATATTTATAACACTTTAATCTAAATATTATAAATCACTTAGAAATCTCATAATCTAATATTATTAATATTACAATAATATTTTAATCATTTCTAAAACTTATAAACAATTTAATTAAATTGTTTACACTTTACTAATTAATGCATTTAATCATCATAAAACGCCAAACTCATAAGATTTCATCACCAATAACCAAAACCCTCATCAAAAATCTGCATATACCTCATATATGATTCTCAAGCCATAAAATCATATTTTCCAATTTTCTTACTTCACATAACATATTTAATTCATTTACTCATAACTAGAACATTTTCATGAAAATACCAAATCAGTTCCAAAAATATTTCTTTTCTGGGATTTAGTATAACATAGTCCCATATTGAACATATTTTCTCTAAATTTTAAAAATTCATTTACTATTTTCATATGGCCAAAACCACCGAATATTTAAACATTTATCATAAATTATACTTTTGTCCAAAAATTCTGAAATTTTACGGTATACTGATATTATATAGATGTACTCCCAATAAAAATTTCATCAATTTTGGAGTTAATCACAAGGAGTTATAAATAGTTACTTTTAAAATAGTCTTTTTTCATAAAATCCATAACTCTAATCTATACATCCAAAATCGCCATTTTGGACACACTCTCTAAAACTCATCAAAATATCATTTCAAAATTTTCCAGAATTTTGAAGGTTCAAAAAAATTTCGAAACTAAAAAATAATAACCCTTAAAATCCCTTACTATCCCTTACCTCAAAAAAAGCGATCTTGATTTGGAATAACATTGAACAAACAAACACCAGTATAGCAATACTCAAAGTATACTCAAAATACTCACAAGAATACGCTCGATAATATAGAGAGAAAACTTGATTTACGGTGTGATTTTCAATTCTAACCTAAGCACCCTATTTATAGAAAAATACTTAGAACACCAAAGCAGAAAATTTAATAAAATATTAATATATATTATTTTTATTCCAAAGCACACTTATTTTGCTTCAAAACCTCAGCCACCAAACAGCCCACCTCACAAGACTTGCACAAAAAACGTTTTTGTTATTTAAATTATTTTAAACTTCCAAAAATTAATTATTTGAGTTTTTGAACTTCAATAATTCATAATAAATAGCCCTTTATCAAAAAATTCGAATCATGAGTTTTTATAGGAAATTCAATTCTCTACAACTTTGCAGAAGAAAGTTTTCCAAATTCCAAACAGAAATTGACCAAAATCCACAAACGAACGATTTTACGATACTATAATCAAATTTCGATTCAAGAAATGGGGTCCAATGAGACATGTTTAACATGTTTTAAACATTTATTGTAACAAAAATATTATTCCTCCTCATATACTCATATATTCCACATTCATTGTAAAAATATCACCATTATTATATTATTAAAATAATATATTTAAATGAATTATTTTATCGAAAAAGATAAAATATTAATTTTCAACAATTGTCACTTTAAACATTTTCTCCATCTATATCCACATAAAATAAATATTTTTCTCATCATAAAATCAATAATTAATTATTCACAAATAATATTACATAATCACAATATTAACAACGAGTAGGTTCAGGAAGAGGGGTTTTCAATAAGAATTTTTTCCTTCTTGGGTATGATTAGGTGACCAAACTTCTCCTTAGGCAGAACTTTCTAGGAATTGCCAATAATGTTATCCAATAATATTATTCAGGATAATATGAATTATTGCTCAGATAATGGAAAAATATCGTGTCGTGACAATTATTGAAACAACAATAATATAAAATATCAACGTAGCAATTATTGAATCAATAAAATAAAATATTGAACAGTAATTACTGTAACAATTATTGAGTAATGCCTTCTTACGAAAAAAAATTATCATGCTTCATGAATAGTACTCGTGAATAGTTACTTGTGAATAGTAACTCATGAATAGTAACTCGTGAATAGTAACTCATGAATAGTAACTCGTGAATAGTAACTCATGAATAGTAATTAAAAAAAAATTGAATACTTTTATTTCATAAAATTCGGGGTCTTACACTATACAACAATTATTGTAGCAATAATTGAGTATAACTGAGTGACTTCTCACGTAAGCATCAAATACCGTGTGCTACTATGCAACCACGCGTATTACTGTAATTTTATCACAGGGTATTTCAACAGTTAAAGGTAAAAATTTTGCCGTTATTTTTATAAAAAGATATTTCTGTCGTTTTCTATCTCCGACAAAACTTTCTAGACATTGTCAATAATGCAAATAATAATATGAATAACTTATCATCTCAATTATTGATTTAATAATATAAAATATTGTGCAGATAATACTGTGACAATAATATAATCAATAATGTGAGATACTATGCAGCAATTATTGAGTATAACTGAGTGACTTCTCACGTAAGCATCAAATACTGTGTGCTACTATGCAACCACGCGTATTACTGTACTTTTATCACCGGGTATTTAACAGTTAAAGGTAAAACTTTCGCCGTTATTTTTATAAAAAGATATTTTTGTCGTTTTTTATCTCCGATAATAATTCCGTTGTGGGGTCCAACAATGATTGTGTCGTCGTACGAATATTCCATGTTAAAACGAATATTCCCAGACCAATTGAATATTTTATGACAACTTGCTTATTTTGTAAAATTTATAAATATAACCCACAACTATAATATTATATCAAATCCACACCATAATATTCAAAAATATATATCGAGAAAAAAATGAATCTTTATTCATAAAAGTTGGGGTCTTACAACATCCACTTCTTATGAAATTTCGTTCTCGAAATTGGTGTACATACCTGGTATGACGAAGAGGTGGGGATACCTTGATTTCATTTCAGATTCTAACTCTCAGGTCATTTCCTTAACATCGTGGTTTCTCCACAAAACTTTGACTTGAGATATAACCTTGGAGCGTAGAATATGTTTCTTCTTATTCAAGATTTAAATAGGTACCTCTTCATACGTTAAATCTTCTGCTATCTCGTCTGGTTCTAATTCAACAATGTGGTTTGAGTCTTCCACATATTTACGTAACATAGATATGTGAAAAACGTTATGAACACGAGACATACTTGGCGGTAAGGCGAGTCTATAGGCCACAGTTTCTACTCGATCAAGGATTTCAAATGGGCTAATGAATCGAGGATTGAGCTTTCCTCTCTTTCCAAATCTCGTAACTCCTTTCCATGGAGCAACATGTAACAACACATGATCACCAACATTGAATTCCACGTCCTTTCGATGAAGTTCAGTATAACTCTTTTGTCGATCTTGTGAGGTTTTTATACGTTGTCGGATCATTTGAATCTTTTCTGTAGTCATGCGTACCATTTCCGGTCCTAACAACGTTGCTTCACCCAACTCGTCCCAACAAACTGGAGAAAGACACTTGTGTCCATACAATGCCTCGAATGGAGCCATGCCGATACTTGCTTGATAACTGTTGTTGTAGGAGAATTCCACTAATAACAAAAACTTACCCCAACTTCCTTTGAAGTCAAGGACACAGAGTCTTAATAGATCCTCAAGAGTTTGAATAGTCATCTCCGACTTAATAGGTAAAATCTATATACGCTCACACGCAAGTGTACGTGGTCCACAAGTAATATAATGATAAGTTGAGTATCGTTCCCACAAAGACTAGTATGAAATTAATCCTAACAATTACCAGCTTTATATTAATCCAAATTTTATTAAACTATCCAATTAAGTGATTATAATTATTAATAACTCAAAACATAAAATTACTAAGCAATCAACAAACTCAAAAGATGTAATTTTAAGCAAATGATGGAGAATTAGGCTTACGACTTCACTTTAAGGATCAGTCTGATTATTACACCCTAATTCCAGTTCAATTCATTATCCCAGTTTATTAATCAAGAACTCTAAAATAGAACTAGCCACCTCTCGATGCACTAATATCGTATTAACTTAAATCCATAAATTAGATAGAATTAAGCTAAACACCTTAATCAACTAACTCACTATATCTCTATGTGAATTACAATCAAAGAAGGTTTAAGATCAAGTTCTCTATCTGATTACATGCGACGTTAAACATATCTCTACCCTAACATACATCAAGATTCCATTCACTCACAAAATTCAAGAACACATGCTATAATGACCAAGTCTAGATTCGCATTTCATCTCTCGAGTTCATACAAATCCACACAAAATTGGTGATTAAGCAATTCATAGATTCAAGCATAAATCACTATAGATAAATTGAAAGATAGATTATTAAACTGAAATTCAAGGTTACATAATCATCGTTTAACCAAAAGATCCATCATAAGCCTAATAAGTAAATTAGTTCATAACGAATGAATTAAAAACTGAAATTATCAAAGTAAACATCATCCCAATTACAATAATTAAATCAAGGAAAAAGAATGAATCAAGAACCACCCATCTCCTTCGCTTCAATATGCAATTATCGTGAATTTCCTCTTCAAGTCTTCCCTCCAATGCTCTTCCAAAATTAAGCTTCCAAGATGCTTATTAATTGTATGATCTACCTGCCTTGTTGTATCTTGTCAATTCTATGCCTAAGACACGTATTCTGACTTTAATTCCACGCCCAATTAAGTTCCAAGGCATGCCAACCCTTAGCCTTCTCGTTACTGCAGCAGTTTAAAGCAACAAGGAGTTTGAGCTTTCCCGTATGCCCCCACCCCGGCGGGAGTTTTTCTTTCTAAATACCCGCCCCGGCGAGCTAGTCTTCTGTTTTTGTCTAAGCACCCCCACCTCGACAGGGGTTTTGTATGTAATAAATCTGCTTGGTGTGTGGCGCCCCAAAATAGGTATACACAACACCCATTACGAGTCGCCAAATACATGGTACAAGAAGCAAACTACAACTTCAATAATACAAATGTCGTGTGAAATACGACGGATATATCTTGTGAGTTTAAATATAATATTGTCTTCAGACAATATCCACACGCAAATAAATCCCCATCATATTTATTGATACATCATTTTACAAAAATGGTGAGGACTACTAAACAACTCTCTCTAGAACCTTCATTCCATACCCCGACTAGTACTCATTACATTCTCGCCTCACGAGAAGAAGAATGGAACAACAAGGAAAAGGGTGAGCTCAACTAGCCCGGTAAAGAATACTATGACTAAGATAATATACAACAAATTATCGTTAGTCTCCAACGAGGAAAAAATCGATAGAATACTGATAGCAACAAGTTTCGGATCAATATTCGCGGTGAAATAATAATTCATAGAAGAGTTACGTAGAGAATGAAATCTACTATAATCTATGAATTTAACGGTCCATCATCAATATTTTATCCTGTAACATCAATCGATATTCATCTCAAATCAAATATTCATCTTTGCACTACAAGCCGAAGATATTCATCAATCGGTCGTGTTCATCTCAACTTTTGTTCATCTTTGCACTAAAGGCCAAAGATATTCATCGATCATCATGTTCATTTAAACACGCTTTCATCTTTGCACTACGGGCCAAAGATATTCTTGAGAAATCATTCATCTTTGCACTACTGGGCCAAAGATATTCTTGAGAAATCATTCATCTTTGCACTACTACAGCCAAAGATATTCAATAATATCATCATTTAAGGCGAGGATAATGAAAATATTTTTTAAAGAACGAATCCGATTGAAACAAAATGACAAGGATTAAGGATTAAGGATTAGTACTTTGTTTTATCCATGTCCAACAATACCTCAAAAATAATCATAGTGGTGTAAAATTTGAGAATGATCAAAAACATGGATACAATCAAAGCTAGTATCGAAAATAGATATTTTTGACGAAAAGAAGAAATTTTATTTTTAGGTGAATAGTGTAGTATACGTGAATAGTGTTAGTATCGTGAATAGTCTTAGTATCGTGAATAGTAACTCAGACACCAAAAGATAGAAATTCACAAAAAAAACATTTTCACGCTTTCATGAATAGTACTCGTGAATAGTAACTTCGTGAATAGTAACTCATGAATAGTAACTTCGTGAATAGTAACTCATGAATAGTAACCCAGAGCATGAAAAAGTTCCAAATTTGATAAAAGCTTCGGATCAACATTTCAAAGATAATGATATTGAAGAAATAATATCATTCTGAAAAAATAATATCCCTTACCTCGAAGAATCGAGACTTGGAAGGAAAGGTCGGAAGTGATCTTTGAATGAAACTTATCTTTGAGCAAACAACTCTCAAAGTATCTAAATACTCACAAAATCGCTCGATAATAGAGAGAGAGAAAGAGAAAACTTTGTTTACGGTGTGATTTTCAATTCTAACAGCCCTCTATTTATAGGAAAATGTTAGCCACCAAGAAGCAGACTTGACTTTCTACACACGATGGCTTTTACCGCTACTATTGCCACCCACCACATTTGAAATAAAATTCAGCACATTTTTTCACCAACCACAAGTGGGGCCCACTCAATTCTAGAATTTTCCACCAAAATCAATTATAACCCTAATTTAGAATCAGACACCTTTTAAAATTCACAACAAATCATTCGTGCATTTTTAACGGTTCAAAATTTGTGGACATATACTCAACTTATGTATGTATAACATACCCAAAAATTACCACAATCAGCGGTCGGATTAAAAATTATAACTCACATAATACATCGTAAAAAATCTTGATTTGATTTTTAATACCTCCAATCCGACAAAATACAAATAAAACATCTCAGCATTAATTCCTTCATTAATAACCACATAAATAAATCCATCATTTATATTCATATAAAATAAATATTTCCTTATCATATGAATCAATAATTAATTATTCACAAATAATATTACAGAATCACAATTATAATGACCAGTAGTTTCGGGAGAAGGGGCTTTCAATAAGAATTTCTTAACTTCTTGGCGCAATTGATTAGGTGACCAAACCTCTCCTTAGGCAGAACTTTCTAGACATTGCCAATAATGTTATCTAATAATATTATTCAAATAATATGAATTATTGATCGATAATGGGAAATCTTTGTGCGATGACAATTATTGAACAATGATAATATAAAATATCAATATGACAATTATTGAATCGATAAAATAAAATATTGAGCGATAACTCTTTGTGAAAATTATTGAGTAGTGCCATCTTACGTGCGAATCAATAATTCAACAATCTTAATGCTGTCTGAGTGTCTTCTTTATGCGACCACGCGTATTCTTGTATTTTAACCAGCGGGTATTCAACGGTCTTACTTGGTAACAACTACGGCAGTTATTTATAACCACCCAAACTTTGTCGTTTTCCTCATCCAATCGCTTTTAGTTATGGGGCCCACACATGGCGCTAGCGTGGCAGTCATACGAATATTCCCAACGATACGAATATTCCACGACCAAACGAATATTCCCGACGATGACGAATATTCCACGACCAAACGAATATTCCCAAGCAAAATGAATATTTTATAACCACTTGCTTATTTTGAAATATTTGCGCATTTTACCCATAACTAACCACATTAATCAAATCCACCCTTACTATTTCAAAATAATAAATAAAGGAAATTCCTTTTATTTAAAAAAATTTGAGGGTCTTCTGACCTCCCTCCTTATGAAATTTCGTCCTCGAAATTGGCGTCACGATACACAGTGTTTGAAAAGATGAGGATACCTCGCTTTCATTTCCGTTTCAATTCGGTCATTTCTTCTATAGCATGATTCCTCCTCAAAACTTTAACTTGTGGTATGACCTTTGCGCGTAGGACATGCTCCTTCTATCCAAAAATCTTGGTGGTACCTCCTCATACGTTAAGTCTTGGCTATCTAAATCGGTTCTAACTTTCGATAATGTGGTTGGGTCTTTCACATCGATCGTGATGTGCGTTATGAACACGCGTCATACTTGGCGGCAAAAGCGAGTATGAGTCATAGGGCTACATTTCCTACTCGGTCAAGAATTTGAAATGGACCGATAAATCGTGGATTGAGCTTTCCTCTCTTTCCAAATCTTGTAACTCCCTTCCATGGAGCAACTTGTAATAATACATGATCCCTACATTAAATTCCACGTCCTTTCGATGAAGATCCGCATAACTCTTTTGTCGATCTTGTCTTGGATTTTGTATCGTTGTCGAAGCATTTGGATCTTTTCGGTAGTCATACGTCTTCTTTCGGGTCCCAACAATGTTGCTTCACCCACCTCATCCCAATATATTGGAGAAGCGACATTTTCGTCCATATAATGCTTGAATGGAACCATGCCTATATTTGTTTAATAACTATTGTTGTATGAGAATTCCACCGATGGTAAGTACTTATCAACTTCTTTTGAAATCTAGGACCACGAGTTTTAATATATCTTGAGAGTTTGAGTAGTCCTTTACGATTGCCCATCCGTTTGAGAATGGTATGTCAAGCCCAGATAAATAAATTCGTGCCCATAGCTTTTTCTAACCCAAAATCATGAAGTGAATCTTGGGTCATGATCTAAAACTATGGATCTTGGCATGCCGTACAATCTCACAATCTCATTTACGTACATACGAGAAAGGCGTTCGAGGAATAAGTCTCCGTGTCGGTGAAAGAAAATGAAAGCAGACTTGGTTAATCTATCAACAATAACCCAAATAGCATTGATGCCTTGAAAGCCGTAGGAAGACCCGTAATGAAATTCATAGTAATGTGTTCCCACTTCCATTCAGGAATCTCAAGTGGTTGCAACGGACCCTTAGGTACTAGATGCTCGCGCTTTTACACGTTTGGCAAGTTAAACACATCGAGATAAACTTTGCAATCTCTCTCTTCATATTGTTCCACCAAAATGTATGTGAAGATCACGATACATTTTAGTACTTGCCAGGATGGATTGCAAATGGCGTATTGTGTGCCTCCATCATAATCTTGTACTTCAAATCGAAGTCGTTAGGAACACAAAGTCTCGAGTGGACTCGAAGTATTCTTCTTCATCATCGATTCTCGCACGGAATAACTCCTTCTTGTACTTTTCTTCTTCATACGCATTTCGGCTCCGTGGCTTGGCTTGACGATTGGCTTGAGCAACCTTAACTTTTCTATTAAGTTTTCATCTCCATCTATATACTTGACATCATCTGAACCTTTTCGTTCCGCATATGATCTTTACTTATATCAACGATCGTCAACCACGTACTACGTTTCGCTTTTCCAAGATGGTATGGTTAGAATATGTCTTGAAATGAGTCGCCTCTTGAGTTCTTGGAAAATCTTCTCGCATTCCTCGCTCCATTCGAATTTTGTATCTTTTGAGTCAGCTGCGTTAATGGAATAGCGATTCAAGAAAATCCTTCCACGAATCTCGATAATAACCAACTAAGCTGAAAGCTACGTATTTGATTCTTGACTTAGGTTGCTCTCAATTGTGACTCATATCCCAATCTTGATATAGACGTCACAATGACACCTATTAGTTTACTATCATACGAATATGGCGTCCCCCCTACAGAGAGTGCGGCTTAGGTGAATTCCACTGAAAGTCACAAGATAAAGGCTCGGTACCAAATTCTATAGTTGAATTTTTAACTCACGAAGTTTGATAGGAGCCATTCGATATGAGATTTTAGAAATGAGTTTTGTCTACGGGTTCAAAGTCGATACAAAATTTAATATCGAGCTTTGGGAGTAAGCGAAATTCTTGAGAAAATACGTCGGGAAAAATCAATAACAACAAGAATATTATTCAAATCGGCGTGTCTTTATTCAAATCCATAACATGGACTGAGAAAACTTGACATCCGTAATAAGCGAATGACTTCATGGCTTGATATGAAAATGTTTGATTACAATGGTTTGATTGCTTGAATTGAATAACGAGGTTGCTTAGGAATATGAAAACTAATGACCTTACAAAAGCAATCAATTTGGCATGATGAGTAGTTAACCTTAAAATCACATCAAAAGCAAATATCTCTATAGAAATAAGGTTAACGGGTAATGTGATAGTGCCTGACTGAATCAAACAAGATTTCTAAAAACGGATGTAATGAAAGTTTCTCTAGCGGATTCTCCATAAATAAATCAAAGTCTAATTTCTCCGTAGTCGAGTTCAAGCGTTGGTATGACGAAGAGATAAAAGAATGGGTAGAAGCCGGTATCTAGTAAGGTATAAACTTTGCAAGAATTTATAATTAACTAACCGTGCTAACCGTTCGGGTTTCTCGCATTTTATTGACGGTCACGACAAAGCGCTCTTCCAAGAAGCCGTTGACTTTGACTTTTTAGGACATCCTTTTTGAGTCACCATTCATATTTGGGTGGGTTTCGATATCGTCTGATCTCGGCGATATGTCCTTCTTTTCCACAATTATAGCATACCTTGGAAGGCTTTGAGCAGTTTGACCTTATATGTCCCTCTCTCCACATCTGTAGCATCTAAGCGGCGATCGTTCTCTTCCCCTAGAATTTGTTGATGGTCTTTGATGTTCTTTCTTAAACGTCTTCCGTCATCGTTAAATCTTCTCTTTTAGATTGGACATCTCTTTCCATAATATCGGCGCGTCGATGCGGCTTTTACCCGTACATCACTCATTCTCACTCGTTCGATTATTTCTTCTTTCATTTCGATTCGACTTTATCATCTTATACTCTGCGAAAAGTGCTTACATTCAAGCATCACGTGTCGGGTAACCTGAAAGCTTGAATCGTTGCATCCTTTTGCTCCACATTTTGCCTGATTCTTTCTTTGCTGCTCTCTTCTAACTCATGAATACGATTTTGCAATTCTATATTTCGATCATAAAATACCTCTAATAAACTCTCTTGGTACCTCTTCTTCCTCTTCTTCCTCACTCTCAAATTTGTTACCTCTGCGATTATCTAAGGTGCAACTATCGATTCTTCACTCACCACATGGATATCTCTAATTCCTTCTTCTTTGACATCACATTATCACGGTTGGCGATTAGAGGTGTCTCCACGATCTCATTCACTCCATTGTTAACGTTCTCGTGACCATTCTAAAAAAAACTATCATAAAACAAGGGTTAATTAAATAAATTAACAAATCACATAATACCCCTATAATATGACCAACCAACAAATAAGCTTAGGTAGGACACACTAGCGAAGGATTTACTCGTCTCTCCCTCCTAGTTTTATTCCACGATCTCACGGAGATCATATCCTAAGCTACGATACCAAGTATGGCGCCCCAAAATAGGTATACACAACACCCATTACGAGTCGCCAAATACATGGTATAAGAAGCAAACTCTGACTTCAATAATACAAATGTCGTGTGAAATACGACAATATATCTTAATGAGTTTAAATATAATATTGTCTTCTAGACAATATCCACACATAAATAAATCCCCATCATATTTATTGATACATCATTTTACAAAAATGGTGAGGACTACTAAACAACTCTCTCAGAACCTTCATTCCATACCCAGACTAGTACTCGCTTTACATTTCTCGCCTCACGAGAAGAAGAATGGAACAACAAGGAAAAGGGTGAGCTCAACTAGCCCGATAAAGAATACTATGACTAAGATAATATACAACAAATTATCGTTAGTCTCCAGCGAGGAAAAATCGATAGAAATCTGATAGACAACAAGTTTGGATCAATATTCGCATGGTGAAATAATAATTCATAGAAGAGTTACGTGAGAATGAAATCTACTATAATCTATGAATTTAACGATCCATCATCAATATTTTATCCTGTAACATCAATCGATATTCATCTCAAATCAAATATTCATCTTTTGCACTTCTGAAGCCAAAGATATTCATCAATCGGTCATATTTCATCTCAACACTGTTCATCTTTGCACTAAAGGCCAAAGATATTCATCGATCGGTCGTATTCATTTAAACACTTGCTCATCTTCACACTCTGAGGCCAAAGATATTCTTGAAATCATTCATCTTTGCACTACGGGCCAAAGATATTCTTGAAATCATTCATCTTTTACTCTGGGCCAAAGATATTCAATAATATCATCATTTAAGGCGAGGATGATGAAAATATTTTTAAAGAGCGAATCCGGTGAAACAAAATGACAAGGATTAAGGATTAAGGATTCGTACTTTGTTTTATCCATGTCAACAATACCTCAAAAATAATCGTAGTGGTGTAAAATTTGAGAATGATCAAAACATGGATCAATCAAAGCTAGTATCCGAATAGATATTTTAGACGAAAAGAAGAAATTTTATTTTTGATTGAATAGTCAGTATCGTGAATAGTCAAAGTATCGTGAATAGTCGTAGATATCGTGAATAGTAACTCTCACACCAAAAGATAGAAATTCCAAAAAAAACATTTTCACGCTTCATGAATAGTACTCGTGAATAGTAACTTCGTGAATAGTAACTCATGAATAGTAACTTCGTGAATAGTAACTCATGAATAGTAACCCAGAGCATGAAAAAGTTCCAAATTTGATAAAAGCTTGAGGATCGACATTTTGGTATAATGATATTGAAGAAATAATATCATTCTGAAAAAAATAATATCCACTTACCTCGAAGAATCGATTGCCGGAAGGAAAGGTCGGAAGTGATCTTTGAATGAAACTTATCTTTGAGCAATGACAACTCTCAAAGTATCTAAATACTCACAAAATACGCTCGATAATATAGAGAGAAGAGAAAACTTTGTTTACGGTGTGATTTTCAATTCTAACTTAGCCCTCTATTTATAGGAAAATGTTAGCCCGTAAAGAAGCGAGACTTGACACCTACACGATGGCTTTTTACCGCTACTATTGCCACCCACCACATTTGAAATAAAATTCAGCACATTTTTTTCACCAACCACAAGTGGGGCCCACTCAATTCTAAATTTTCCACCAAAATCAATTATAACCCTAATTTAAGAATCAGACACCTTTTAAAATTCACAACAAATCATTCGTGCATTTTTAACGGTTCAAAATTTGTGGACATATACTCAACTTATGTATATAACATACCCAAAAATTACCACAATCCAGCGGTCGGATTAAAAATTATAACTCACACATGATACATCGTAAAAATCACGATTTGATTTTAATACCTCAATCCAAACAAAATCAAATAAAACATCTCAAAGCATTAATTCCTTCATTAATAACCACATAAATAAATCCATCATTTATATTCATATAAAATAAATATTTCCTTATCATATGAATCAATAATTAATTATTCACAAATAATATTACGAGAATCACATGATTATAATGACGGTAGTTCCCGGGAAGAGGGGCTTTCAATAAGAATTTCTTCTTCTTGGTGGCATGATTAGGTGACCAAACCTCTCCTTAGACAGAACTTTCTAGACATTGCCAATAATGTTATCTAATAATATTATTCAAATAATATGAATTATTGATCGATAATGGGAAATCTTGTGCGATGACAATTATTGAACAACGATAATATAAAATATCAATATGACAATTATTGAATCGATAAAATAAAATATTGAGCAGTAACTCTTGTGAAAATTATTGAGTAGTGCCATCTTACGTGCGAATCAATAATTCAACAATCTTGTCAATAATCTGGTGTCTTCTCTTTGTGCGACCCGCGCCATTCTTCGTATTTTAACGGCGGGTATTCAGCGGTCTTACTTGTAACAACTACGTAGTTATTTATAACCACCCAAACTTTGTCGTTTTCCTCATCCAATCGCTTTCAGTTATGGGGCCCACACATGGTGGCTTGCCGTCGTAAATGCGAATATTCCCGACGATGCGAATATTCCACGACCAAACGAATATTCCCCGACAGTACGAATATTCCACGACCAAACGAATATTCCCCGATAAAAATGAATATTTTATAACCACTTGCTTATTTTGAAATATTTGCGCATTTTACCCATAACTAACCACATTAATCAAATCCACCCTTACTATTTCAAAATAATAAATAAAGGAAATTCCTTTTTATTTAAAAAAAAATTCGGGGTCTTACAGCGGGCATCCATTATGTCTTTGGTCCAATTTAAGCTATTTCCTTGCTAAGTTTTGCCATGATTCCACCTTTTAAGTCTAAATGTCACGCCACCACTCTAAACACAAAACAACACTAAACAAGTAAAACAAAACATAAAACTAAAGAATTAACACAATTTATGCTTGAATTAGAGACCGATTCGTAGGTATAAAACCCACTCATCAAACACCCCCAAACTTAAACTCGTGCTAGTCCTCGAGCACAAAACAAAACAAACATGCTATACAATTCAATGCAATGTAATGTAACACATCTAATCTATATTCCTACAAATCCAGCAGTCGTGATAGAAATAAGTCTATTCAACCGGCCTTAGAGAAATCAAACAAACATAACAATACGTCATATCAAAACTAATTAATAATTCCTATCAATTATCAAATGTGAAACTGTAATTACTGGTATAGTGCGTGTGTGCTCAACATCCATGCTAACTGATATAATGCTAAATACAACACATATTAGATCTCTTTAAAGGCATCATACATTGTAAACTCTCAAAATTCATGAATAAGCTAAATCCAACTAAAGTCAAACATCCACTAAATTCAAGAGTCCAATCTGGGATACTTATGCTTAATTTTTCATTACGGGGGCTTTTTGCCCTTTTTCTGCTTTATTATTATTATTATTATTTTAAATCATGGCTGTGCAATGTCTCATTCCATTAAGCTAACAATGCTACCCCTTAGCGAGCTTTCGACTAACGACTCCCAGACCATAAAAGACCTTAGGGCGCTAGGTGTAAAGACACTCCCTCAGGCGTACTTGCTCAAGTAATAAAGGTCCCGAAACAAGACTAGCCACTGTATTTATTCATTATATATATATATATATATTAGATAAGTTTATATATCCAAGATTTTTCCCCCAAACTTAAGTTTGTGTCTAAATTTAGCCATCTCAGCCTATTCATGTCTCTCATTCATTCAAACTAGTATTATCCTTAAGAAGTCCATAATGTATATCAATTTAAACTTAATTAGTCAACAAAGTTGTCTCTAATGTGCTAACCTTGATTAAACCAGTTTCAAACAGTCAAAGATCCAATTCCTAACAGAAAATTATGTCAAAGTTCCAATTGTCGGTACTGTACCTATCTACTTAATCCTAGTCTCATCATTGGCCAAAATAGACTGTAACATATAAAACCGTTGGACTTATGCAAGATAACACACTACTTCACTAAATATTTTTTTTATATATGAAATAAACATAACATAATTAAAAACTACTAAAAACTATTTACAACCCTATACTACTATTAACTGTTAAACTACATGCATGCAAACATGTAAATTAAACTAAAACATGAACTAACATATGCAAATCTAACTAATAAAATTAAACATGCAAACATAAAACTTAAACTAACTCCCCCAAACTAAACAAGTACAATGTCCTCATTGAAAAGATAACGAAATAAGTATAAGAGGATGTCCCTGTAATGTCTAAGCTTGAGGTGGTGGTGGCTGTTGCTCCTCATTTTCGGAATCAGACGGTGGAAACCTTGGCATTGGGGCTGGTTGTTGGTATGGAAATTGTGTAGCGGGATTGAAACTCTGGAGCGTCGCGTTTAAGGAGACAAAAGACATGTTTATGGCCTCAAACATGTGATCCTGTCTAGATGCGAGCCTCCTCATTTTCCTGCTGGCCTCTTTGTTGTACTCATCCATTTTTCTTTGTAAGCTCTGAAATTGAGGGCTAAATGTATCTCCGCCTATTTGGTGCATCTCCTCAATAGCTTGCTCTCCCGTAGTCTTATCCACCTGGAACTCGTCGTCCTCAGAGGTGTCCTCAGCATCGGCTTCATCCTCAAAAGCTGGTGGAAATATGAACCTGACTCCTCTAGTGTGACGCCCCCAAAATAGGTCCACATGACCCATTCTGAGTCGCCAGATATCACACTAAAGAAATCAAATACAAACTTCATTTATAAAACTGTTGAACTGTCGTGCAGAGTACAACAACACATAAGTTGTAAGTTTTAATACAAATATATGTAACTCTCATGGTTCTTTGACCACAACACCTTACAATGGTACTTTACATAAAAGTACAATCAATAATTGTTTTAGAAATTAAAATCTTTGGAAAATGCTCAAGGAAACCTTTGTACATGGGAGGCCATGCATCTAAGTTATGATAGATATCATATGACTATAGAATTATCCTTGCTTGACTCAATAGTTCCTAAAGAAAAACGAGCAGATTACTATCATGTTCTTTCCAATGGTGAGTCTTCTCTTGACAGATTAGTATCTCCATTGTCTCCAATTGAGAATTATACTTCAACCAAACTCCAAGATTATATAGGTAGTGCTCGTAGATATACTCAGCAAGTGGATGTGCACAACCCTGTCTTATGATAACACGAAGTCGTATGTCATTAGACATCTCGTATGATAGTGGCAAAACACCCTTCCAAAGTTGGGTTCACCTCACCCTATTTGATTCACCAAATATAACTATTAAATGTCGTATAAAAATATAACACACTTATCTAAAGTTCTCAATAAAATTATTTCCATACTGTTTAAGGAGAACCTCAACAACTATAGACCACCGTTCTAATCCCCTATTACCTCCGCTCGACCCAGCTACACTTTTATTACCTGAAAGGAATTGTGAAGCAAAAAGGTGAGCACAACTAGCCTAGTAAAGAATATCATGACTAAAGATAATTAAATTATCAATAGCCTTCATCAGTAATAAATCAGAGATTTAAAACATATAGTAGATGATAAAACTTTTCAACCATAGTTGCAGCGGAACGAGCAATTCATTAGAATAGTTAAATAGACCATAAAGTCTATTATCTTCTCCATGTTAAAAGTCCACCAACAATGTTTTATCCCTGTAACATCAATCAACAATTCCTATCCACAATCATGTGAATAACTCATAATCATAATTATGGTTCTAAATTCCTCTTCGCACCCAGGATGAAGATAATTTTCATTACTTGTCTTTACCTGAAACATCAAAGATCATGATTATACCAAATCACAGTTCCTGTTCACAATCATACTAATAAATTCATCTTTACACTACGGACCAAAGATAATCATTAACAGTTCATCCTTGCACTATAGGCCAAAGACATGCAACTGTATTTTAGAAGAGTCAAGTAGAGTATGATATCTACTATCTTCTACGAATTAAAAGTTTATTATCAATATTTTATAGCTGAGACTCAGTACAATAAATAATTCACATCACCAAATTATCCATGCATTACAGGCTAAGGATATTCATTAGTATCACGATCACGAATTATTCATGCACTACGGGCCAAGGATAATCGTGTTTTCATCAACGGTCATGATCATGCCATAAAACAATTCATCTTTGCACCCTTGGCCGAAGAAAACCCATGGTCATGATCATACCAAAAACTGTCCATCAATGCACAACGGGCCAATGCAGACTTTTTTCACATCATTTGCAATATTACGGTCATGATTATACCGAATGATCCCTGGTCATAATCATACCAATCAACAGTCCATCTATGCACGTAAGCCAAAGATGACTTTTATCACAATATAAGCATGAGGATGATGACAATAATATAAGCATTAATCAAACGAAATCAAGGATAAATATTAAAGACATTAAATTTATCCAGAGTTTAAAAATATCCAAATTGTCAACATGAAACTGTTTTGTGGAGTAAAATTCAAGAATAATTTTGTATCAAAAATGATTTGGACAGCAAAGAAATCAATTTTTGTCATGAATAATTCTTCGTGTGAATAGTACTCGAGTAAATAGTACCCCGTGAATAGTACTTCAAGAATAGTACCCCGTGAATAGTACTTTGTGAATAGTACTCGTGAATAGTACTTTATGAATAGTACTGTGTGAATAGTACCCCGTAAATAGTACTTTATGAATAGTACCCCATGAATAGTACTTTGTGAATAATACCGTAAAAATGAATACTACTCATGGACAATACTCCGGCATGAAAAGCTTAAAATTTAACAAGAATGTGTAGAAAATATCCTTGTGAAACGATACTAGATAAAACGCAAATTTCAAGGATATTCTACTAATTTCACGGAGTATAGAAGCAATACTTTAACAAAATGAGGGTATAATCAGGAATACGAGACGAAATAATATTACTCACATAGTACAGAGTATGGAAGAAAATACTATTCCTATGAATACTGAACAAAATAATATCCCTTACCTTAGAGGAAGACTGGATACTAGAATAATGAAGTAGCAGACTTCTATTCTTCTTTCTCTCTATAGCTTCTCTCTCTATAATTGCTCTTGTGAGTCTTAGTGAATTGGTGAGAATGAAGGAAGAACGAGCTTCTATTTATAGGAAAATATAGTTTCGATAATTGCACGTTTTGGGGCTCGAAATATTACAGTTTAATACCTTCATCTTTTCTTTTATTTTTAATTTAGTCCTGCAAGTATTATCAAACTTGCACCACCTCCCCTAATAGTATATCATGTGAATTAATAGTACAATCATGTGACTCAATAGTTCTATACATGTGAAAAAAATAATTACAGTATAGTACCTTCATCTATACCTCAATTTTTAATTTAGTCATGCAAGTATTATCAATCTTGCACCACCTCCCCTAATAGTACATGCATGTGACTCAATAGTACACAGATGTGAACAAATAGTTATAAGCATGTGAATTAATAGCAATTAATTGCTCATTTATCCGATTAATTATCCGATTGGTCAATATAACATCCAGACATCAATTATTATAGAAATAAATATCGATTTCCACAAACACTAATAATCCCAACACAATGGAACTATCAATTTCATCTTTAATTAACACAAACTTATTCATCATTAAAATTATAACTCACAATATTTAACAACCAGATTATTCCCAGGAAAGAGGGGGATTTCCGATAAGGATTTCTCCCTATTGGCTCGCAATTAGGTGACCAAATCTCTCCTTGACAGAACTTTCTAGACATTGTCAATATTAGAAATAATAATATGAATAACTTTGTCGTCTCAATTATTGATTTAATAATAATAAATATTATGAAGATGATACTGTGACAATAATTAAATCAATAATATGAGAGATATTATGCAGTAATTACTGAAGCAATAATTGAGTATAACTGAGTGACTTCTCACGTAAGCATCAATAATCAAAGATAATGTACAATACCGTGTGCTACTATGCAACCACGCGTATTACTATACTTTTATCACTGGGTAGTTTAACAATTTAACGATAAAACTTTCACCGTTATTTTTATAAAAATATTTCTGTCGTTTTTTAACTAAGACAATACTTCCGTTGTGGGGTCCACCAATGATTATGTCGGCGTACGAATATTTTTTGTTAAAACGAATATTCCTCGACCAATCGAATATTCCACGACACAACGAATATTTTATATCAACTTACTTACTTTGTAAAATTTTAAATGTCACCCTTAACTTTAACCCTTTCTCAATTTAACCATTTACTAAATAGAATAATAATTATAAAAATTGAATACTTTCATTTCATAAAATTCGGGGTCTTACATTTAGGGTGCGACTCGCCCCCGGGCCACACTGTATACCGAGCAATTATTCTTGTGTCCAAAGTCTGAAGCGGCATCTGGGTGGTCTCATCGTCGGACCATCTAACTCCCGCCTGCCTGCACAACCCACATATGAGAGATGGGTGTGGCAAGCCACCGAAAAATAGTCCTCGTAAGCATCTTCGGATAGAAAAACTTATAATGGCACCCACATCGATAAGAAAGTCTTGGACGATGGCATATAAGAGAAGTGTTTTCTCTTTGGTCACCTCTGTCAAATGTGTGGACGGGAATAGGTTGGCACATGAACGCGTACCATATCTTGTCATACCGGCTGGGATGCTTACTATGGAAAGACATCAACACCAACACCCATTTTCAAGGAAGGAGAACGACCACCTGTTGTATGCTACAGATGTGGAGGGAAGGGACACATCAGTCTAAATTGTACGCAGCAACCCAAAGCGTGTTTCAATTGCGGAAGAGAAGGTCACCTAGCTCAATTTTGTCATGTAGTGAAGTTAAGTCTAGCTGGGATGGTGACACCAAAGGACGTCCCATACAGGTCAAAGCCGGTAATTCAAGGAAGAGCGTTTACCGCGACCTCCCAAAAAGCGACGAACCCGAACGAAGTTTTCACGGGTAAGCTAATCATAAACTCTAGTGAATTCTATACCTTATTTGATACCGGTTCTACCCATTCTTTTATTTCACCTACTTGCGCTCAACGTTTAAATTTGACTCTAAAGAAATTAGACTTTGACTTATCTGTTGAAACTTCGTTGGGAGAAACCTTCATTACATCCACTGTTTATAAATCTTGTTTGATTCAAATCGGCACCCTCACATTACCTGTTTATCTCATCTCTTTGAAAATACTTGCATTTGATGTGATTTTAGGGATCGATTGGTTAACTACTCATCATGCTAAAATTGATTATTTTCGTAAGGTTGTTAGCTTTCATATTCCTAATCAACCTATTATGCGAATTCAAGAAATCAAACCACTAAAGTCATTCACTTTCATATCAAGCCATAAAACCATTCGTTTATTGAAAAACGAATATCAAATTTTCTTAGCCCATGTCACAGATTTAAAAAAAAATACGTCAGATTTGAATGATATTTATATTGTTAATAAATTTCCTAACGTATTCCCTGAAGAACTTCATGGTCTCCCTCTAGAGCGTGAAATCGAGTTTTGTATTGACCTTAAACCCAGTACAAAATCCATTTCTAAAACCCCATATTGAATGACTCCTATTGAACTTTAGGAGTTAAAAACTCAACTGCAGGAACTGTTAGACATCAGTTTCATTTGTCCTAGTTCATCTCCTTGGGGTGCTCTTGTTTTATTCGTAGAGAAGAAAGATGGGAGTATGCGACTTTGCATTGAATATCGGGAGTTGAACCATGTCACCATCAAAAATAGGTACCCGTTACCTCGCATTGATGACCTATTTGACTAGTTGCAAGGTATTAAATACTTCTCTAAGAACGATATTTGTTCCGGATATCATCAGTTAAAGATTAAAACTGATGACATTCCAAAGACTGCTTTCAAAACTCGATACGGGCATTACGAATTCCTAGTCATGTCTTTTGGATTGACTAATGCTCCTGCTGCTTTCATGGATATAATGAACCGAGTATTCAAGAAATATTTGGATCATTTTGTGGTTGTCTTTATTGATGACATCCTCATCTATTCCAAAAGTCGTGAAGATCATGAGCAACACTTGAGACTCATACTCCCAAAGCTTCGTGAAAATAAGTTATACGCCAAGTTGAAGAAATACGAGTTCTAGCTTGAGGAAGTAGCATTCCTTGGGCACGTGATCATATCGAAGTATGAAATATTAGTTGACCCGGCGAAGATTGAAGCGATACAAAGTTGGGAGCAACCTAAGTCAGTAACCGAAGTACGTAGCTTTCTGAGCTTAGCTAGTTATTATCGGAGATTCGTGGAAGGATTTTCTCTAATAGCTACTTCATTAACTCAGCTGACTCGAAAAGATACAAAATTCGGATGAATCGAGAAATATGAGAAGAGCTTCCAAGAACTCAAGAGGAGACTCATTTCAGCACCTATTCTAACAATACCATCAGGTTCGGAGGGATTTGTTATCTACAGCGATGCTTGAGGCAGAGGTTTAGGATGTGTTCTCATGCAACATGGGAAATTCATAGCCTATGCATCACGGCAACTCAAATAATATGAAGGAAATTATCCTACTCATGATCTAGAGTTGCCAGCAGTCGTTTTCGCGCTAAAAATATGGAGGTACTACCTGTATGGGGAGAAAGTGGAGATCTATACAGATCATAAAAGCCTCAAATATTTATTCACCCAAAAGGAACTCAACATGCGGCAGCGACATTGGCTCGAGCTGTTGAAAGATGAAAACAAGTGGATTCTTCTATTTGATTTTTTTTTGGGAAAAGTTCACTCTCAATGCATGACAAATCTTTTGATAGCGAACAGTTGTTGAGTGTTAGTTCAAGTTGTTTTATTTGACATATTTTAACTTATGATCTTCTATTATAAGTTGACTAATGTTCTCACATAATATTTAGTTTATGAGTACAAGTTCTCAAGTAGCATTCTTTGTAAGACCCCAACTTTTTATGAATAAAGATTTAATTTTCTCTAATTATTATTTTGAATAATAAGGTATTGATGTGATATAATGATGTAGTTATGGGTGATATGTGCAAATTTTGCAAAGTAAACAAGTTGTCATAAAATATTCGTTTTGTCGATGAATATTTGTTGTGGTATCCGTACGACGGCGCAATCATTGGTGGACCACATAACAGAATATATAACTGTCGGATATAGAAAGTGACAAAAATAATCTTTTTATAAAAAGTAACGATAAAACTTTTACCGTTAACTGTTAAAATACCAGTTGATAAAAGTACAGAGATACGCGTTGTTGCACAGTAACACACGGTATTGCACAGTATCTCTGATTATTGATTCTTACGTACGAAGTCATTCAATAATTGATACAGTAAAATTTGCACAGTCTTTCATATTATTGATGCAATAATTGTTACAGTGATAATTGAATAACATTTTACATTATTGATTCAATAATTGTCACGACACAGTAACTCATAATATTGAAATGATATTATTAGATAACATTATTAAAAATGTTTAGAAAGTTCTGTCGAGAAAAGGGGTTAGGTTATATAATTAAGACGCCAGTAGATGAGAGAAATCCTTATCGGAAAGCCAGACCCCTCTTTCTTGGGAACGATCCAGTTGTCGATATTGTGAATCTATAATATTAATTAGAAATAATTATTGAAGAATTGTAAATAATTGATGAATATGGTAAGTAAATATTTCTTTAAATTTTGATATAAATGGAGGAATTTTAGAATGAGACATTTATCGAAAGTTTGTTATATTTTTCTATGAAACCATAATTATCTTTTTCGATAATATATTTATATATTATTATAATATTACATTATAATAGTATAATGCGACAATATAATAGTATAATTTTATAATTTAAATGACAATATTATTATAATAAATTTATGGCATAAGAATAAAATAAGGTGGAAGAAAGCGAATTGAATTTGGATTCCTTTTTTAATTATAATTTTTTTTAAACACGTGATAAAGGGTGGAGGTGAGCAAGTTAGTTTTGGAAGCTTGATTTCAAAATGTGTGTAAGACCCCAACTTTTATGAATAAAGATTAATTTTTCTCGAAATATATTTTTGAATATTATGTGTGGATTTGATATAATGTTATAGTTGTGGGTATTATTTACAAATTTTGCAAAGTAAGCAAGTGGTTATATAATATTCGATTGGTCGGGGAATATTCGTTTTAACAGGGAATATTCGTACGACTACACAATCATTGGTGGACCCCACAACGAAAGTATTGTCGTAGTTATAAAATGATAGAATTATCTTTTTATAAAAATAACAACGAAAGTTTTACCATTAAACTGTTGAACTACCCGGTGATAAAAGTACAGTAATATGCGTGGTTGCATAGTAGCACACGGTATTGATTATTGATGCTTACGTGAGAAGTCACTCAGTTTTACTCAATTATTGCTACGATAATAATTCACGCATAATATCTCTCTATATTATTGATTCAATTATTGTCATGAGATCATCTCGCATAATATTTTATATTATTAAATCAATAATTGAGACGATAAAGTTATTCATATTATTATTTACAATATTGATAATGTCTAGAAAGTTCTGTCAAAGAGAAGTTTGGTCACCTAATTGCGTGCCAATAGGGAGAAATCCTTATCGGAAAGCCCCCTCTTTCATGGGAATGATCTGGTTGTTAAATATTATGAGTTATAATATTAATGATGAATAAGTTCGTGTTGATTAAAGATGAAATTGATATTTCCATTATGTTGGAATTATTAGTGTTAGTAGAAATCGACATCTATTCCGATGATAATTGATGTCTGGAGGTTATATTGACCAATCGGGTAATTAATTGGATAAATGAGCATTTAATTGCTATTAATTTACATGCTTATAACTATTTGTTCATATGTGTGTACTATTAGGGGACGTGGTGCAAGATTGATAATACTTTCATGACTAAATTAAAAATGGAGGTATAGATGAAGGTACTATATTGTAATTATTTTTTTCACATGATTGTACTATTGATTCACAAGATGTACTATTAGGGGAGGTGGTTCAAGTTTGATAATACTTGCAGGACTAAATTAAAAATAAAAGAAAAGATGAAGGTATTATACTGTAATATTTTGAGCTCCAAAACGTGCAATTATCGAAACTATATTTTCCTATAAATAGAAGCTCATTCTTCTTTCATTCTCACCAATTCACTAAGACTCACAAGAGCAATTATAAAGAGAGAAGCTATAGAGAGAAAGAAGAAGAGAAGTCTGCTACTTCCTTATTCCAGTATCCAGTCTTCTTCTGAGGTAAGAGATATTATTTTATTCAGTATTCATATGAATAATATTTTCTTCCATACTCTGTAGTATGTGAGTAATATTATTTTGTCTCGTATTCCTGATTATACCCTCATTTGGTTTAAGTATTGCTTCTATACTCCGTGAAATTAGTAGAATATCCTTGAAATTTGCACTTCATCTAGTATCGTTTCACAAGGATATTTTCTACACATTCTTGTTAAATTTTAAGTTTTTCATACCGGAGTACTTTCCATGAGTAGTATTTATTTTATGGTACTATTCATGGGGTACTATTCATAAAGTACTATTTACGGGGTACTATTCACAAAGTACTATTCACGAATACTATTCACAAAGTACTATTCATGAGTACTATTCACAAAGTACTATTCTCGGGGTACTATTCACGGGATACTATTCACTCGGGTACTATTCACCTGGGAAATTATTCATGACAAAAATTAATTTCTTTGCTGTTCAAATCATTTTTGATACAATATTATTCTTGAATTTTACTCCACAAAGCAGTATCATGTTGACAATTTGGACAATATTGAATTCTGGATAAATTAAGTTATAAATCTTTAAAAATTTATGATTTGCTTTCTTTTAATTGAATTCTTATATCATTGTCATCATCCTCATGCTTATATTGTGATAAAAGTCATCTGTGGCTTACGTGCATAGATGTACTATTGATTGGTATGATTATGACAAGGGATTATCCGATATAATCATGATCGTAATGTTATAAATGATGTGGTAAAAATCCTCATTGGCCTGTAGTGCATTGATGGACAGTTGTTGGTATGATTATGACCAGTGATTATTCGGTATAATCATGACCATTGATGATTACATGAATATCCTTAGCCCGTAGTGCAGGGATGATTCGATGATGTGGTTTATTTATTAAGCTGAGTCTTAGCGATAAAATTGATGATAAACTTTTTAAATCATAGAAGATAGTAGATATCGTGCTCTATTTGACTCTTCTAATGGATTGCTTGTTCCGTTGCAGTTAAACTTGATGTTTATTATATTTTATAAGTTTAATACTGTTGAAGGCTAACGATAATTTATTCTGCATTATCTTAGTCATAATATTTCTTACTAGGCTAGTTGAGCTCACCCTTTGTTTTTATTGTTCTCTTCAAGAAATGAGAATATAGCTGGGACTAGTCAGGGAACGGAGTGACGGTCCAGATGTTTGCATTAGTAGTCCTCACTATTCAGTAAAATAGTGTGATAATAATTGTAATGGGGACTTTATTTGAGTTTGGATACTCTCTACGAGACATTATCCGTGTTGAAACTCTCGGCTACGTTTTATAGTACTGTATAAAAGAAGTGTGTACTTAAATTCTGTACCATGTATTTGGCGACTCAAGATGGGTGATGTATACCTATTTTGGGGGCGTCACAATGTGTGTGCTGCAAATCATTCGTATGTGAATTTTGTCAAACCTGATGTGCTACCACTTTCCTATAAATAGGTTGCTTAGTTAAACAATGAAACTTACACTAGAATCAGAAAATTCTTTCTCTATAATATTGAGCGTATTTCTTGTGAGTATAAGGATATTTTGAGTATTGATAACAGTGCAAGATTTTTTCAACATAATCTCCGTTATTCCAGTCAGAACTACTTTCCTACTAAGGTAAAAGATATTATTTTTTTCGTAAATGATGTTATTTTCTTTCAATACTCGTAAATGATATTATTTCCTTCCATACGAGATATCATTTTCTTTCATACTCCATATTACGTAAGCGATATTATTTCATCTCACATTCCTAATTTTAAACTTACTATGGTAAGTATTGCTTCTATAATTCCTGAAATGATTAAACATTTCTTAAGGATTTTGCTTCATCTAATATCATTTCACTGGACTATTGGTCTAAAATTTCTTATTAAATTTTAATCTTTTCATGTCTGGGCACTATTCATACGGTACTATTCATGGGCACTATTCATACGGCACTATTTACGGTACTATTCATGAGTACTGTTCACAACAGAATTTAATTTAATTTCTTTGTCCAAGTTATCTTTTATGAATATTATTCTTGAAATTTAATCCATGTTATGATCTCACTTGATTGATTCTTTAAATCATTATCATTATCCTCATGCTTATATTATATTGAAAATCATCTTTGGCCCATAGTGCAAAGATGAATTGTTGATTTGTATAATTATGACCATGAATTGTGTATTGGTATAATCATAGCCTTTAATGTTACAGATAAGGTTTGTGGTGAAAGTTCTCTTTGACCCGTAGTGCATAGATGGACATGTGTTTGGCATGATCATGACCACTGGTGATACAAACGATTATCTTTGGCCCGTAGTGCATAGATAATTCGTTGATTGGAAATAATTATTGATTGATGTTACAGGGATAAAATATTGATGATGGACTTTTAAATCGTGGAAGATATTAGACATCATGCTCTACTTAACTCTTCTAATGGATTGTTGTTTCCGCTGCAATTGTTGATCTAAAACTTGTTGGCTATTGTATTCTATCAGATTTTTCCCTATTGAGGATTAATGATAATGTGTTCTACATTATCTTAGTCATAATATTTTTTACTGGGCTAGTTGAGCTCATTCTTTTCCTTTTGGTTCCATTGCTCTTCTCAAGAGGCGAAAATATAGCTGAGACTAGTCGAGGAGTTGAGTAATGGTTCAAGACAGTTATTATAGCAGTCCTCACTATTTTGTAAAATATTATAACAATAATTATAATGAAGACTTTATTTGAGTTTGAATATTGTCTACGAGACAGTATTTGTATTGAAACTTACAGCTCATGTTTTTTCGTATTTTACACGACAATTAATAGTTATATAATTGACGTTTGTATTTGAATTCTGTACAATTTATTTGACGACTCAGAATGAGTTGTGTGGACCTATTTTGGGGGTGTCACATTCTTAATTCCATGTTATTTGAGATTCTTGAATGCTTATTCATTTTTCAATGCATTACCTTATTCATAATTTACTTCTCATTGTATGAAATTTTTTTGGCTTGGGATTCCATCTTACTAAAATTTAAGCTCGCATCTTTAACTTATTTGGTCTGCTAAAAACTGTTGGTTTATATCTTTTGTGATTTTAATAATGACAATATATTTGAGAATCTATTTGGGAATGTTGGCTTATATCTTTTGTGAATTTTATGTTGACAATATTATTGGGTTTGTATTATTTATCTGATATATTGTTTGGCCAAAATTGATTTATTAATATTGGTTTAATATGTTATATTTCTCAGTTAGCCAATTAAAATAAAGGTATGCAATCTAAGTTTATTTAGGTAACCAACCTGATTAAGCAATCTGTTGAGTATTTCACTTAGACTATTTCTCTCCTTATATTATGTTATTCAAATTGGAAAGGAGACTTTTTAAATGAGTTGACTAATCAATCATTTTAGACTATGTCTCCTTTATTTTAGCTATCTGATATATGATTTGGATATTATATCTTTATTAATTGACATCTTATATCTTTTGGACTCTTTAATTGCAAAAATCTTGTGTTATACCAACTGATTGAGTTTTTTATGCTAACTTATTCATATTATATCCGTTGGTCAACTGCATGGGGCTAAAGAGATTTATCAGCTATGTATTCTTTGCTAACAAATTTTATAGCCGTTAGTTCCTTCTCTATATATATATTCTTCTTGTTGGCTATATCAGGGACAGAGAATTGGATACATCAGTTCAGTAAAATCAAAGCAAACATCTGTCTTATACAAAGATATTTCAATAGAGAGCTATCAAAGTTTATTTCCAGCAAGTCTTGTTGTTTAATTAATTCTTTGTTGGCTGGAAATAAGAGTTCTTTGTAATCATATATTTCTTGTAACAAAATATGAGTTCTAGTCCTATTGGGCTTGATCTATCTAGCAGTAGATAAGGTCTGTTCATAGAGAGCTTTCAAGGTTGCAGAGGTGCAAAGATCTCAGTGGTGAGAAAGGTTGCAGTGGTGCAAAGGGGGCAGATGTGTCCATTGTAGTGGAAAGCTTTA
This sequence comes from Panax quinquefolius, assembly GCA_020205615.1. NCBI lineage: Eukaryota > Viridiplantae > Streptophyta > Magnoliopsida > Apiales > Araliaceae > Panax > Panax quinquefolius. The sequence goes on along the minus strand of CM035170.1, from coordinate 8,980,953 downwards.
TTTGAACAAGGAGTTCTTTTTATTGTATTTAATTGTGTATTAAATTTAATAAAAAGAGTCTCCAATCCTGGTTGAGATTGGACGTGGATTAGGCTACTAGACTAGAGGATAGGGTCTGAACCACGTAAAAATCTTGGTGTGATTTACTGTTCTTTTGTTTCTGTTTTAAACTTTAATATCCTGCAGATTTTGGTTTAAGTCAGAAAATTTTATACTAATACGGACAGGTATTAGCTGTCCGTTTATAATAGACGAAGAACATAACTAATACGGACAGGGTTAGATCGTCCGATTATAGTCTGCTATAGTAAACTTTAAAATTTGGCAACTGTAGATCACTTCTAGGTATTTACACCTATTTACCCCCCTCTAGGTGTGCTTAATTACAGAATTACAAAAACACGTTTACAACTTCTAGCAAATTATCCCATGCCTTGCACGGGCTATCAAATTTGTTCTTGCTAATAGGTTGAAATTGACATTAGGTCTAAAATGTAAAAAAATCTATTTGTTGTTTGATCAAAATTCTAAATAATTTATTTATTTTTTCTCTTGTTAATATTTATTAATTTATTTTTCAATATATCGTTGGGTGTGTACGACTGTGTCTGTATGGAATTTGTCCTTGATAATCAGTAGGAGGTGACTTTTGTATTTATAGGTGATACACGTGATTGCCACGAACCAGGTCAAAATAAAAACAAGACTACAAATCTTATGGGCCTAGCTTGTACAAATCTATGTTATCGCTTATAGTTCGCATAAATCTTATTTAGTTTGGCTGAAGAGTGTGTGAGTTGTAGTTCTTAGTATGTTATGGTTGGTTTGGATCGATATATATATATATATATACAATAAAGCTCTTAAACGGACTATTCGTAAACGAACAGTCCAACCTGACAGTACTCATTATCAAAGTCTTGCTTGACATACCACTTACTCTCTCTTCACTAAAAAAAAAACTTGCATCCAAACAAAACTTATCAATTATATCCAAACAGAAACTGCATCCAAACAAAACTTTATTGCTTCCAGTCATTCTCTCTTTCACGCATTCCCTCTTCCCTTTTCCCTCTTCCCTCTTCCTCTCCGTACCACGTATTCTCTTCTCCCTCTGCATACCAGCGATTGAAGAGTCATTCCGCCCAGGTAACACAAGTTCGACGTCCTCCCAAATCCGCCCAGGTAATATTTTTTCTCTTTTCAGATTTGGGTTTAAATGGAAAAAAGAAGAAGAAGAGGAATCTAGGTTTAAACCCAGATTTAAATAACTAAATCAGTGTATAAAAAAAAGGATATTTTGGATTAATTGTTCTATTTTTTTTCTTCTTTACAAAACAGAACAATTTTTTTTTATATTCTTCGGTTGGCTGCACAGTTGGGGGAAAACAGTGCAAACCCATTTGACCACATATCACACATTCTGCTGATTGAATTTTTAATCCATTTAATGGTTTAATTTCTTCCATATCTGAATTTATTAAAATACTTAATTGGTTTGTTTGTTTATAGGTAAACTTTGCTCTGAGATGTTTGTTTATTAATTGGATTAATTGTTCTGTTTGTTTATTAAACTACTTAATTGGTTTGTTTGTTTATACTTAATTTTTAATCCATTTAATGGTTTTACATTCCTAATTTGGATGAGGACTTTTAACATCTGCTGATCAAAAAACTCAAAAATTTGCTGATCATTTTTTAAATGATAGACTTTACATTCCTAATTTGCAGGGGAACAAAAGAACTCAAAAACTTTAATGTAGGAGACTGATCATTGTTGATCATTGTTGATCATTGCTGATCATTGTTAAAAATTTGCAGGGGAACTCAAAAATTTGCTGATCATTGCTGATCATTGTTGAAATGGACACTGTGGACTTAGAGTTTGGGAGTTGTGACAATGTTGATTTGAATGTAGGAGAGAGTGGTGATGATATAGAGTTTCAAGTAGAGGATGAGTTAGAAGAGTCAAATTCCATTTATAATCCTCAAGTAAGACTTGAGCTAAAGCCCAAAATAGGACAGCAATTTGAAACATTAGAGGATGCCAAAAAAATTTACAATGCATATGCAAAAGAGGCCAGATTTAGTATTCGAAGTTGGACCCAAAGGAATAAAGGGGGAGGGAGTGAAGAAATCATAAGGAAGGAATATGTTTGTTTTAAGGAAGGACGGGGTTCAATAGTAGCAAATACTGATACACAAAGGCATCGGGGGAATGTGAAAGAGAATTGCAAAGCTAAAATTGCTTTTTTGAAATAAAAATATGGATTTTTTGTTGTGAGTGTATTTATTGAAGGGCATAGTCACGTATTGTCCACCCCAAGAAAAGTCCATCTTTTAAGATCTCACCGCAATGTTTCTAATGCCCAAAAATGCTTAACACAACAACTTGGAATGGTAAATATACCACTGCATCAACAATATAATTTTTTTGGGAGTTCAAGCAGGGGGGTTAGAAAACATAGGATGTACACAAAAAGATTTATATAATTATGAGAGGGATAAACGTAATGAGATGAAGGGGCATGATGGTGGTATGTTGGTTGAATATTTTAAATTAGAACAGATCAAGAATTCTTCTTTCATCTTTCAAATTGAGTCAGATGATGAAAATCGTATTACTTGTTGTTTTTGGGCCGATGGAAATTCTAGACGGGCTTATAACTTTTATGGTGATGTGGTGATATTCGATACTACATACAATACCAATCGGTATGGAATGATTTTTGCACCATTGTTGGGGGTTAATAATCATGGGCAGACCATTGTCTTTGCTTGTGCTTTCTTATCTGATGAGACTGTAGATTCTTTTGTTTGGCTTTTCAATCAATTCCTAGAATCTATGTCAGGTGATGCTCCAAAGATGATTATCACTGATCAAGATCCAACGATGGCGAAAGCCATTTCTGAAACTCTTCCAAGTACTTATCATAGGTATTGTAGTTGGCACATTTTGACAAAATTTTCTGAGAAGTTAGATTCGGTAAAATATGCTCAATACTATAAGGAATTTTCAGATTGTATATGGAAATCAGAAAGTACAGAAGAGTTTGACTCTAGGTGGTTGGGTCTTGTTCTCATAAGTGGGTTGAATGAGAATAAATGGCTAAAGTCAATGTTTGAAATTCGTTCAAGATGGGTGCCTGCATATGTTAATCATGTTTTCTCGTCGGTATGTCAAGTAGCCAACGAGCTGAGGGCACTCATGCATTCTTCAAGAGATATGTTAACAAAAGAAATTCATTAATGGATTTTATGATTGATTTGGTAGGGTCTTGCACACCAACGCGTCATGAAGAATTAAAGGTAAATAATAAAGACATGAATGAAAAGCCTAAGGTGAAAATGCTCCACTCTTTTTTTGTTACAAATGGTTGATATTTACACATGTAAATTATTTTATAATTTTTAAAATGAGTTGTGGGGGAGCTTTTTGAATTATAGATTCCAGCTTATTGAAGATTATGATAATCATTGTGTGTATAATATTAAAAAAAAATGATGATAAATATAAAATGAGGGAGATTGTTTATGAAAAAGACTCGGATTATGCTTCATGTAGTTGTAAAAAATTTGAGAGCGTTGGAATTCCTTGTAGGCATCTTTTAGCTTATTTGAACAAGTTTCATGATCTAGAGAAACTTCTAAATAAGTACATATTAAAGAGATGGACTCAATCTGCAAAATGTGAGAATGTTGGAGATAGTGCAGGAATGGAGATAAATGATGACAAATTATATCTCACATTGCGAAGTCAATTGGTTCAAGAATCTTTGGAAGTTGTTGATAAGGCACTTGTAACTGTGGAAGGAACTAAGATATATAGGGATGCTTTAAGTAATGCACTTGAGAAAATGAATATATTGAATAATGGTGGTAAAAGTGTAGGAGTTTCTGGTGAAAAAATTGGTCTTGATATAATTAGTTCAGTGAAATTGAGTTCAACATATGAACATATGCTTCAAGAATCGAGTCAAGTGCGGGCAAAGGGGTGCAGAAAAAGGCTCAAAGGAGGAAAAGAAAGAGCATTAGGGAGGCCAAAAAAACAGAAACCGAGAATGTGTCGTGGATGTGGAAAAATTGGTCAAGCACATGATAAAAGAAATTGTCCAATGCTTCAACTCAAGTAACAAATCTTTTTATTTCTGTTTTATCATTTTAATTTGATTTTGACAAAATTATGAATATGTTTTTTATTTAATGTGATTTTATTGAATTTTTTGTAGGTCGTTCGTATGCTATGAAGATTCCAATTCAAATGCAAGTGAAGACGATGGCGAAAATTATTCATCTTCTTGATTAATTGACTACTATTTTTATTTTTGTGACTATGTAATGACTATTGAAGTTGTGTGTAGTTAACCAAAATTGTTAATTCACTAGAATTATATTTTATTGAAGTTATGTTTTATTGTATTATTGGCCTTTTTTTATTCGATGGTATGTAGAGAAAAGAGAATGGCATTTGGAAGAGAAGCGATTTTGTTTGGATGCAAGTTACATTTTGGATATAATTGATTTTGTTTGGATGCAAGTTTTGTTTTTAGTGAAGAGAGAGTAAGTGATATGTAAAGCAAGACTTTGATAATGAGTATTGCTAGAGTTGGATTGTTCGTTCTTAACAAATTGCTTAAAGCTTTTTTGTATATATATATATATAACAAAGATCAAGTGCATACCCTTATCTTACTCTTTTCACCCGCTTTTACCTCCCTTTAAGCGACGATTTGATCATACAACCGTAAATCTATACTTTTATCGACCGACAACATATAAGCGTCGCTAAAAGTATGTATTTACGATGATAATATGTAGGATCGAAAGCAAAATACGGATAAAACTGAATAACCAAATTATTTTAACCGAAATATTTCAGTTATTCAGTTAATTTTAGTAATTCGATTATATCCGATTTTATTTTCGATTTTCGGTTTCGGGTTTAATTTTTATTTTTTGTTATTTGTTAAGAAAAGCTCAAGAAGTAAAAAGGGCTTAAAATTATAATTGTAGTCTCGATAAACTCAAGTACTTCTCATTCATAGTCCGTAGATCTCGAACTCTCATCTCTCGAAGACTCATATCATCTCTCACCTCTCGCGCTTAAAATCGATTTCTCTGCTCTCATATCTCGGACGGATCTTAGATCTTTATTCTTTCATCTCTCACCCCTTACGACCTCGTATCTCTCTCGCCAAAGGCCCAAAACTCGGTCCCGTGATCGCTCGCCCGGGACGGACCTCCTCAAACAGGCCAAAAGCTGCGTGATGGGAAGAACTTCTCTAATCCATTCGAGATGAGGATAAGCCTAAAAGAGCTCACAAAGAGGGAAAATATATCTATTCAGATCCCTATCACATGGCGAGCACAAGAAGAAGATGATGATAATAGTGATGATGTCATTTCTAGCTTTTAAAGAAAGAGATGATCTTTAGTTGGGTACATGATTGTGAGGAATACTTTGACATTTACCAAGTGAAGGAGCAAAGAATGGTGCCTATTGTTGCCATGCATCTACAGGGGTGCCTAAGAGTGGTACAAGGCTTGTTGCGGTGGTAAATAAGTTATCTCTCTGGGAAGAATTCTCGGGGACTTCATTTATTAAGTTCATTGAAGTGGGTCAGGACAATGTGTTTGAGCAATTTAAATGGCTAAATAAACCGCTACTGGCTTCTATTGTTCTGTTGTTAAATTCGGTTATTATCCAAATAACCGAATAACTAATTCGGTAATTCGGTTTCGGTTAGTAGTTCGGATACCTAAAATAGTTGAATTTCGGTTTTCGGTTATAACCGAAAAGCTAATTCGGTTCGGGTAAAACCGAATGCTCACCCCTAGTCGTATGACCGAAACCGTTACTAAAGGGAGGTGAACACGGGTGAGTAAGATAAGGGGTATGCACATGATCCGGACCGTATATATATATATATATATAGGGACCGATCCATAGCATCTATATGTTATGGGATAAAAAGTGACATATAGGCTCTAATCCGTACGTTTTATAGATGAAAGGCTCAGTATGGGCAAACACCGTCCGCTAGTAATACTAGCGGATGTAATTAGTATAAAATCCGGACAATTAAGTCCCTCGTTAGTGAAAAGTGAAATTAACTATAACAGAACTTGACTATGGTCCTAGTATTACTAGCGTCACATTTGCCAATGAAGTGATGAAGTCTAAGACTGGTAGGAACTTATCACAAATGAAGTCTTCAGACTGACAAGATGCCACATGAACATATTCAACATATATAATCAGTAAAACAGTATAAATTCATTCCTAGAAACACGCATGAAAACATTTGAAACTTTACATTTCATAAATCCATCAAACTTCCCCCTCCCTACAGACACACCTTTTCTCTTTCCCCAAATACGACGCATTAAACCACCTGATGAGTTTAAGTATGAGATTACATTTTGGATATCTTATATGACTAGATTATAACATTTGACGTAACAAATGCTGGACTAATAAAGTTATATGAAGAACTTCATATTGACAAGATAGAGACCGTACAACACATGCTAAAACTAAGGCAGCAGAAAAAAGCTATCCCCCAAAGCCATCATGAAAACCAATACCCGTAGCAAGAGCAGTGACAGTTGCAGAGTGGGATGATGCATTCCACCAGACCCAAAAAGTTTCTTGAGATCCCATCGTTTTTCTTTATACCTTCAAGTCTTTGGGTGCTTACGACTCTTAGGATAATATAATCATATAATCTATACCCTTAAATGAGAAAAAAAAACAATGATAATCAAAGAAATTGTAGCTACAGCAGGGCAGTATAAACCCAGAAATATTTGAAATTTTGGAACATGGAGTAATAAATACATCAGGCGATCAAACAAGAAGAAGTAACTTTATTATGAGTTCCTAACTAGGTTTCCATCTATTGCTTTTTTAAAATCTATAAAAGCTCAGTAAAATGCATTACAGAGAAGTAAAATTAAGGAATAGCTTATTTTGAGCAAGAGTGAAAATACAACTGAGATATGAATTGGGCGTTTATAAAAGTGCAAGATATGAATGAGCTGAGATCCAATTCATAAACATATGAATTGGAAAGGTAGAAGATCCAATTAGAAAGAAGTAAAAAGAAACAGAAGGTAATGTATCAAAGAGAGAGACAGAGATCATGTCGAACAATAGGATGCAGTTTCCTACAGAAATACGTGATGGAAGAGTGAAGAAATTACCAAGAGGTGAAGAGTTTGGAGAATTGGGCGAGAGCGAAGATTAGAGGTAAATCCGTGAATACTGACGCCGACGATTTTGAATTGACTATCGATTTTGAATTGGCTAAGTGGCGAATTGGGGGCATAAATGTCAAGATTTTGTACTTACTACGTGCGCTAGTAATATTAGCGGACGGTGATTGCCCAACTCTGATCATAACCTTTCATCAATAAAACGTGTGGTCTAGAGCCTATATGCCAATATTTGTCCCATAGCATATAGATACTATGGATCGCTCCCCTATATATATATATATATACGGTCCGGATCGTAAGTTCACCACTTATCTAACATATCTTGTTCACCTTCCTTTAGCTGATGACGATTTGGACGACGATTCGATCGTCATTATATATAGAACTCGTAAATGCCTTAGCTTTTTATGACGAACAACATATATCGATTTAACAACATATATAACAATGAAGAACCTATAGCGACGGATAGAATCGTGATCGTGAAAATTATCCGTCGCTAAAAATGGGTGATGTATATTAGATAAGATGAAAGTTTTAAGATCAGGATAGTATATATATATATATATATATATATATATATATATATATATATATATATATATATATATAAGACCCCAACTTTTATAAATAAAGATGAATTTTTTATAAATATTATTTTTGAATATTATGGAATAAATTTGATATAATGTTATAGTTATGGATAATATTTATAAATTTTGCAAAGTAAGCAAGTTGTTATAAAATATTCGTTTGGTGGGGAATATTCTTTTTGTCGGGGAATATTAAATGCGACGGCTACCAATCATTAGTGGACCCCCTAGCGGAAGTATTGTCGTAGTTAGAAAAGCGACAAAATTATCTTTCTATAAAATATACATGGTGAGGTATTACCATTAAACTGTTGAACTACCCGGTAGTAAAAGTATATAATGTCTGGCGTGGTTGCATAGTAGCACACGGTATTGATTATTGATCTTTACGTGAGAAGTCTTTCAACTATACTCAATTCTTCGCTACGAGAATTGCTACATCATATCTCTTATATTATTGATTCAATTATTGTCACGATTATCATCGTATAATATGTTATATTATTAAATCAATAATTGAGGCGACAAGTTATAAATGATTAATAATTGTTGAAAGATTAAATATGTGTTGATTAAAAATAAAATGATTTGTGGTAATATTTATTCAATCCTTGATGTATATAAAAAGTTACATTATGAGATGTTTGTGGTAAGTTTGTTTTTTTTATGGGGGCCCATATGTCATCATCTAAGTCTCTCTTCATCGATAGTAATTACCTTTGTCGATAGTAATTACCTTCGTTAATAGTAATTACCTTTACCTTCGTTAAACAAACCCTTATAGTTTCATATTACAAGCGTCGAACCACTTGTCGTTTCACATTACTGAGCGTCGAACCAATTGTCATTTCACATTCTACGGCGTCCAAACCACTTTTCTTTTCACATCACGGTCGTCCAAGCCACTTGCGCTTTTCACATGGCAAGTCTTAAGTTAGAAATCTTCTACAAATAGAGGCCTAGTGCTTCATTATTTTTCACGAATTCATTCAAGCTATAGAGAGAAAGTATAGAGAATAAAAGAAAAAGAAGAAGAGTATTACATTACTACTGTTCTCTGCAGTATTCAATCTCTACTAAAGTAAGGGTGTTATTCTTTCTTATTCATGAAGAGAAGCATTGTTATTCCATTGCTTATTATTACATTGGAATAACTTTGTATCTGTGATTTACCTATACTTGGTGACATTTTTCTATTATTACATTTGGAACATCACATGCGTGTGTTTTTACAGGATTTGGTTAAAATCTTTATTATTATTTTGTTGGAACATCACATCTGTGTGTTTTACTGTGGGACTGGTTCCATTCTTTATTATACATTGGAATATCACGTCTGCATTCGTTTCTGTGGGACTGGTTCCGTTATTTATTATTACATTGGAATAACACACAGGTCTTGATTCTATCGCATTCATGGTGATTTCTTTTGTTATTCCATTCTTTATTATACTCTGTTGGTTAAAACTTTGACTTACATACTCCATGAAATTAGTGTAATATCCTTGATATTTTAAGCTTCATCCAATATCCTTTCATGGAAATATTCTTCTAAGTATTCTTGAATTTTACTCTAAAGCGATATCGTGTTGACAGTTTGGATGTTATTGGTTCTGGATAAATTAATTCTTGAACTTGTTTTATTGAATTCTTATATCATTGTCATCATCCTCATGTTTATATTATGTTGAAAGTCATACGTGGCCTTTGTAGTGCATAGATGGACTTGGTATGATTATGACGGGGATTATTCGGTGTAATCATGGTAGTAATGTTACAAATGATGTGGTAAAATCCTCATTGGCCGTAGTGCATTGATGGGCGATTGTTGGTATGATCATGACCATCAATGAATACACAAATATTCTTGGCACGTAGTGCATGGATAATTGTGGTCGTGATACTAAAGAATATCCTTGGCCGTAGTGCGAGGGTGATTCGATGATGTGAAATATTTATTGGTGAGTCTCATTTATAATGATGATGAAAAACCTTTTAAATCATAAAAGATAGTAGATTTTATTTTCTACTTGACTCTTTTAATGGATTCTTTGGTTCTCTTTGCGATTAAACTTGATGTTTATTATATTTTATCGGTTTAACTTTGTTGAAGGCTAATGATAATTTATTCGCATTATCTTAGTCGTAATATTTCTTCTTTGGGCTAGTTGAGCTCACCCTTTCTTTCACCGTTTCTCTGAGGAAATAAAAATATAGTTGGGGACGAGTCTGGGAGCGGAATAATGGTCCGGAGGATAGCATTAGTAGTCCTCACTATTACGTGAAATAGTGTGATAATAATTATAATGAGGACTCCTTTTGAGTTTGTATAATCTCTAGTAGAAAATAATTGTATTCAAACTCACGGTTTATGTTTTTGATCGTATTGTACTATGACAGTTGTATTAGTAAGTTGTATTTGAATTACGTACCATGTATGTCTGGCGACCCAAGATGGGTGATGTATACTTAATTTTGGGGGCGTCACGGTTGGTATCAAAGCTTAGGATATGATCCCTGGCTAAGATATGAGAATAGTACTAGGAGGGAGAGCAGGGAATTCCTTCGCTAGTATGACCTACCTAAGTTTATGTCTTTATTTTATTGGTCGGTCGAGAATATAGGGATAATATGTTACATGTCAATTAACCTTTTGTTTTGTGGCGATGAATTGAAAATGACATCCGAGAATGTTGAGAATAGAAATGGAGCACATGCTGACCGTTGATTCACCACATATCAATAATCGAGGATAATGCATGCATCGGAAGGCGACAATCCTCATGCAAAACAACAACCTTGACCAAATGATGAATGATCAAATGTTCGGAGGCTTTATGCGATTCATGCAATGACGATAATGGCTCTGTCCAAAACGTAGGTGAAACATCGAAACTCTCGGCGGTCACCGCTAAGCAGATTCAAGGAGTGGGACCACGGAGTTTAAGGAGAGCGAAAACCACTTATGGCGGAAGCATGGATAAAGCGAGATCACCAAGATATTTGATGTTTTGGGATGCTCAGGAGCAAAAGGTTCCCTTTGCCGCCTTTATGTTCTTGTGCAGAGGCAGCGATTCTTGGTGGAAATCGGTAAAAGCGTACTCAACTTCTTTGTCTTAAAGATATCTTGGGAGAAGTTCGAGAGTCATTCATTGACAAATACTTTCGCGAAAGTATTCGCCACATGAAGGAGGTGGAGTTTATCAAGTTGGAACAAAACAATATGGCCGACCGTGTCGCAATACGAGGCAAAATTTGCGGAGTTATCCGGTTCGTCCCACTTGGTGGATAATGAAGAGAGAATGGCGCGAATGTTTTTAAGAGGTTTGAAGCGGGATACGTCAACATCTTATTTCTCATAAAGCGTGTTTGTATTCGGATATTGTAAATAGGGCTCGATTAGTGGAGCGCGATAACGAGTCAACGCAACTAAAAAAAGAAGCGTGGTAAAATTATAATACCGGAGAGTAGTCATCGAAGCGGTGACAACAAGCGTGGAGGAATCAACGGGCGAAATGGTAACCACGCCGGTGGTAATCGGGCCAAAACAATAAGAATGGACATTTCAAGAAAAGGAGATTCAACAATAATGGAAAGACGTCAAGACCAAAGACCGTTGTTAAGGAAGGAGAAAGACCACCTATCATATGCTTTAAATGCGGAGGGGAGGGATACATCAGTCCAAATTACGCGATGCCGTCAAAAGCATGTTATAATTGTGGAAGAGAAGGTCACTTAGCCCGATTTTTTCGTTCACCGAAGATAAATTCAGCTAGGATGGAGGCATCAAAGGTCGTCCCAGAAAGGTCAAAGCCGGTAGTGCAAGGGAGAGCGTTTGTTGTGACCTCCCAGAAAGCAAGGAACCCGAATGAGGTCATCACGGGTAAGCTTATCATAAACTTTAACGAAGTCTATACTTTATTTGATATCGGTTCTACCCATTCTTTTATTTCTCCTACTTGCGCTCATCGATTAAATTTGACTCCGGAGAAATTAGACTTTGACTTATCTGTGGAAACTCCGTTGGGAGAAACCTTCATTACATCCACTAACATAAGTCTTGTTTGGTTCAAATCGGTACCCTCACATTACCTGTCGATCTTATTTCATTGAAAATACTTGCATTTAACGTGATTCTAGGGATTGATTGGTTAACTACTCATCATGCAAAAATTGATTGTTTTCGTAAGGTTGTTAGCTTTCATATTCCTAATCAACCTATTATGCGAATTCAAGCGACCAAACCATTAAAATCAATCACGGTCATCTCAAGCCATAAAGCTATCCGTTTATTGAAAAACGGATGTCAAGCTTTCTTAGCTCATGTCACAGATCTAAACAAAAATACGTCAACTTTGAATGATATTTCTGTTGTTAATAAATTTCCTGACGTATTCCCCGAAGAACTTCCTGGCCTACCCCTATAGCGTGAAATTGAATTTTGTATCGACCTTGAACCCGGTACAAAACCCATTTTCAAAGCCCCATATCGAATGGCTCCTATTGAACTTCAGGAGTTAAAGACCCAACTGCAGGAATTGTTAGACATTGGCTTTATTCGTCCTATTACTTCTCCTTGGGGTGCTCTTGTTCTATTCGTGAAGAAGAAAGATGGGAGTATGCGACTTTGTATTGATTATCGGGAGTTGAATCATGTCACCATCAAAATAGGTATCCATTGCCACGTATTGATGACTGTTTGACCGGTTGTAAGAAGGAGCCAAATTCTTTTTAAAGATTGATCTTAGATTAGGATATCACCAATTAAAGATTAGAACCGATGACATTCTAAAGGCGGCTTTCGGAACTCTAATGCGGGCATTATGAATTCCTAGTCATGTCCTTTGGATTGACTAATGCTCCTACTTTGCCTTCATGGATATGATGAACCGAGTATTCAAGGAATATTTGAATCACTTTGTGGTCGTCTTTATTGATGACATCCTTATTTATTCCAAAAGTCGTGAAGATCATGAGCAATACTTGAGTAGAAGATCATATGATCTGTTGGCTTGAACTGTTGAAAGATTATGATCATACCATCCAATACCATCCTGGAAAAGCAAACGTGGTAGCTGACGCATTGAGTGGAAGATCATATGCAATCACGAAAAGCGATATTGTCAACGCATGAGGGCCCATTTTGTGTGACTTGCAAAGGATGGAGATAGAGTTAAAGACTCGAGGGGACGCGTGTGACGATGGCGAATATACAAGTAAACGGACTTTCATCGATAAAGTTAAAGTCGCTTTCAAGCTACGGACACGGGAGTGATGCGTATGAGGAAGAAAGTGCAAGAAGGTGCTATGCTTAGGAAGCAAGAATCGATGAAGAAGGAATCTTGAGAGTCAACTCCGGACTTTGTGTTCTAACGACCACGATTTAAAGTATAAAATCATGATGGAGGCGCACAACACACCGTTTGCAATCCATCACAGGAGTACCAAAATGTATCATGATATTAAATACGTACATTTTGGTGGAGCGATATGAAGAAAGAGATAAGCGTTGTTTATCTCAAGGTGTCTAACTTGTCAACGAGTTAAAGCGAGTATCAAGTACTAAAAGGTCCATTGCAACCACTTGAAATTCAAGAATGGAAGTGGGAGCACATTACCATGGATTTAGATTCTGGGTCTTCCTAAGGTTTCTCAAGGCGTAGATGCGATTTGGGTCATTGTTGATAGATTGACCAAGTCCGCTCATTTCTTAACGACACGAGAAACTTATACACTTGAACGTCTTACTCGTATGTACATAAGCGAGATTGTAAGGCGCATGGTATCTGCCGGTATCCATAGTTTCGATCGAGACCCAAGATTCACTTCACGATTTTGGGTTAGTTTGCAAAAAGCTATGGGCACGGACTTACGATTTAGTTTTCGGCATATCATCCTCGGACGGACGGACGATCGGAGAGGACTATTTAAACTCTTGAAGATCTATTAAGACTTTGTGTCCTTGATTTCAAGGGAAGTTGGGACAAGTTCTTACCATTGGTGGAGTTTTCCTCAACAACATTTATCAAGCAAGTATTGGCATGGCTCCATTCGAGCGTTGTGTGGAAGAAAGTGTCGTTCTCGGTATCTTTGGGATGAGGTGGGTGAAGCAACGTTGTTGGGGACCGGAGTTGGTACGTATGACTACGGAAAAGATTCAAACGATCAAACAACGTATAAAAACCTCACAAAATCGATAAAAGAGTTATGCCGATCTTCATCGAAAGGGACGTGGAATTCGATATAGGAGATCGTGTGTTGTTACGTGTTGCTCCATGGAAAGGAGTTACAAGATTTAGAAAGAGAGGAAAACTCAATCCTCGATTCATCTACCCATTTTAATCCTCGATCGAGTAGGAATCGTGGCCTATAGACTCGCTTTCTGCAAGTATGTCTCGTGTTCATAACATTTTCACATATCCATATTACATAAATATGTGAAAGACCCGAACCACATTATTGAGTTAGAGGCAGGACGAAATAGCGGAAGATTTGACGTATGAAGAGGTTCTGTTCAAATCTTGGATAAGAAGGAACATATTCTACGCTCAAAAGTTATACCTCAAGTCGAGGTTTTGTGGAGAAACCACGATGTTGAGGAAATGACTTGGGAGTTAGAATCGAAATGAAATCAAGGTATCCTTACCTCTTGACATACCAGTCGTAGCCTAATTTTGAGGGCAAAATTTCATAAGAATGGGAGGTTGTAAGACCCTAACTTTTATAAATAAAGATGAATTTTCTATAAATATTATTTTTGAATATTATGGAATAAATTTGATATAATGTTATAGTTGTGGGTAATATTTATAAATTTTGCAAAGTAAGCAAGTTTTTATAAAATATTCGTTTGGTCTGGGAATATTCTTTTTGTCGGGAATATTAAATGACGACTACTCAATCATTAAGTGGACCCCTAGCGGAAGTATTATAAGTAGTTAGAAAAGCGACAAAATTATCTTTCTATAAAAATAATTGGCAGAGGTGTTACCGTTAAAACCCATTGAACTACCCGGTAGTAAAGTACAAAGATGTCTGGCGTGGTTGCATAGTAGCACACGGTATTGATTATTGATGCTTACGTGAGAAGTCATTCAATTTATACTCAATTATTGCTACGATAATTCTTTGCATCATATCTCTTATATTATTGATTCAATTATTGTCACAAGATTATCATCGTATAATATGTTATATTATTAAATCAATAATTGAGACGACAAGTTATAAATGATTAATAATTGTTGAAAGATTAAATATGTGTTGATTAAAAATAAAATGATTTGTGGTAATATTTATTCAATCCTTGATGTATATAAAGAGTCTGTTATGAGTCGTTTGTGGTAAGTTTGGTTATTTTATGGGGGTCCCATATGTCATCATCTAAGAGTCTCTTCGTCAATAGTAATTACCTTCGTCAATAGTAATTACCTTTACCAGACGTCGAACCACTTGTCGTTTCACATTACAGGCGTCGAACCACTTGTCGTTTCATATTACAGGCGTCGAACCAATTGTCGTTTCACATTACAGGCGTCAAACCACTTTTCTTTTCACATCATCAGTCGTCAAGCCACTTGCCTTGTCACATGGCAAATGCTAAGCTAGAAATCTTCTATAAATAGAGGCCTAGTGCTTCATTATTTTTCACGAATTCATTAAAGTTATAGAGAGAGAATGTGACGCCCCCAAAATTAGGTATACATCACCCATCTTGGGACGTCAGATACATTGTACAGAATTCAAATACAACTTACTAATCTGGTAGCGTAGGTATGCAATCGACGACAAACATAAAGCTGTGAGTTTGAATACAAATATTATCTACTAGAGATTATACAAACTCGAAAGGAGTCTTCATTACAATTATTATCACACTATTTCTTTGAATAGTGAGGACTACTAATCTTTATCCTCGAACCATCACTCCGTTCCCAGGCTTCGTCCCAAATTTATATTCTCATTTCACGAGAGAAAACGGTGAAAGAAAGGGTGAGCTCAACTAGCCCGAGAAGAAATATTATGACTAAGATAATGCGAGAATAAATTATCATTAGTCTCCAACAATATTAAAGCGATAAAATATAATAGACATCAAGTTTAAGCGCAGCGGAACAAACAATCCATTAAAAGAGTCAGTAGAAAATAAAATCTACTATCTTTTATGATTTAAAGGTTTTTCATCTTTATATTTGAGACTCGACTTAATAAATATTCGCATCATCGAATCACCTACACTACGGCCGAGGATATTCTTTAGTATCACAACCACAATTATCCATGCACTACGGGCAAGAATATTTGTGTATTCATTAATGGTCATGATCATGCCAACAAGCGTCCATCGATGCACTACGGGACGATGAGGATTTTTACCACATCATTTGTAACATTACGGTCGTGATTACCTTTGAATAATCCTTGGTCATAATCATACCAAGTCCATCTATGCCTTCTACGGGCCACGAGATGACTTTCAACATAATATAAATATGAGGATGATGACAATGATATAAGAATTCAATAAAACAAGTTCAAGAATTATTTTATCGAGGAATTATTAAAGTCAAATTGTCAACATGATCTTTGTTTTGTAGAGTAAAATTCAAGAATGATCGAAGAATATTTCCATGAAAAGATTTGGATGAAGCGCTAAATATAGAGGATATTCTACTAATTTCATGGAGTATAGAAAGTCAAAACTTTAACTTGTTGAGTATAATAAAGAATGGAATAACAAAAGAAATCACCATGCATGCGGTACTTAGCATAGATAGGTTATTCAACATAATACTAAATAATGGAACCGGTCAAAGTAAATTCGCACAAGCTGGATGTTCAAGCAGAATAATAAAGAATGGAATAACAACGAAATCACCATGCATACGGTGCCATTGTGGGATGACGAGTTATTCCAACGAGAATACTAATAAAGGCGGAATCAGTTAGGCGTAAAAGCGCATGCAACGAGGATATTCCAATGAATAATAATAAAAAAGCGGAACCGGTCCCGTAAAAACGCATGCACGGATATTCAATAGAATAGTAAAGAGGCGGAACCGGTCCAGGTGTAAAAACACATGCATGAGGATATTCAATAGAATAATAGAAGAATGTCACCAAGTATAGGGTGAAATCAGCGTATCTGAGTTATTCAACAGAATAATAAGAAATGGAATAACAACAGATTCTCTTCATGAATAAGAAAGAATAACACCCTTACGAGTACAACAAATAATATTCCCTACTTTAAGAAGAAAATCTTGGATATATAAGTAGTGAAGTAGTAGAATCTATCTTCTTTCTTTTCTATAGTTTATCTCTCTGTAGTTTCATTGAATTGTAAGAAAATAATGAATGAATGAGCTTCTATTTATAGAAAAATGGAATGCATAGTAACTAATTCATGAGCATTCGAGATTGATTTACTTTAATCGACGGTCCATATTTAAAGCAAAATAAAATATAATATATTCTATTTATAATCTAAAAAAGCGAATAACTTTATAAAAGATTTTACTATGCAAACACCTTGTCTGGAGCACTATCAAAACACTATGCATAATAAAATATAATATATTCTAATTATTGTCTAATAAAATGAGATAACTTTATAAAAGTATTCTATTTTATATAAAAAGATTTTTTACTATACAAAACTTATATGCGAACAACTTATACTGACTTATCGTAATAGAATATAATATATTCTATTTATAGAATAACTTTATAAAAGTATTACATTTTATATAAAAGATTTTACGTATTATTACATTAATAATACCAACAAAACCGAGTGACTTATCACTTAAGCATCAATAATTAATCTACCGTATGTACTCTTTATGCAACCACGCGTATTCATTTACTTTTAACACCGAAAGTGTTTCAACAGTTAACAGTAAAACTTCCGCCGTTATTTTCATAAAGTATTTTTGTCGTTTTCTCAATCCGACAATAATTCCGTTAATAGGGTCCACCAATGATTGTGCCTTTGTACTAATATTCCTGTTAAAGCGAATATTTTAACAAAACAATCGAATATTATATAACAACTTGCGTACTTTACAAAATTTATAAATATTACCCACAACTATTATATCAATTTCACTCCATAATATTCAAAAATAATATTTATAGAAAATTCATCTTTATTCAAAAAATTGGGGTTTTATAGAGAAAGTATAGAGAGAATAAGAGAGAAAAAAAAGAAGAGTATTCTGTTACTACAATACTGCAGTATTCAATCTCTTACTAAAGTAAGGGGTGTTATTCTTTCTTATTCATGAAGAGAACTGTTGTTATTCCATTGCTATTATTCGCATTGGAATAACCTCGTGTCTCACGCATTTTACCCTATACTTGGTGACATTCTTCTATTATTACATTGGAACATCCATGCATGTGTTTTACACCGGACACGGTTAAAATCTTTATTATTATTACATTGGAACATCCTATCGTGTGTTTCTGTAGGACTGGGTTCCATTCTTTATTATTCTACATTGGAATATCCATGCATGCGCGCTTTTACGCCGAGACTGGTTCCGTTATTTATTATTACATTGGAATAACTTTTGTCGGTGCTTGATCATCGCATGCATGGTGATTTCTTTTGTTATTCCATTCTTTATTATACTCATTGGTTAAAACTTTGACTTCTATACTCCATGAAATTAGTGGAATATCCTTGATATTTGCGATTCATCCAAAGATCTTTCATGGAAATATTCTTCTAAGTATTCTTGAATTTTACTCTACAAAGCGATGATCATGTATTGACAGTTTGGATGTTATTGGTTCTGGATAAATTAATTCTTGAACTTGTTTTATTGAATTCTTATATCATTGTCATCATCCTCATGTTTATATTATGTTGAAAGTCATCTGTTTTGTAGTGCGTAGATGGACTTGGTATGATTATGACCAAGGATTATTCGATTGTAATCATGGCCGTATTGTTACAAATGATGTGGTAAAATCCTCATTGGCTCGTAGTGCATTGATGGATGATTGTTGGCATGATCATGACCATTAATGAATACACAAATATTCTTGGCCCGTGATGCATGGATAATTGTGGTCGTGATCTTAAAGAATATCCTTGGGTAGTAGTGCGGGGGTGATTCAATGATGTGAAATATTTATTAAAGTCGAGTCTCAAATATTATAATAAATGATGAAAAACCTTTTAAATCATAAAAGATAGTAGATTTTATTTTCTACTTGACTCTTTTAATGGATTCTTTGGTTCCGCCGCAGATTAAACTTGATGTTTATTATATTTTATCGGTTTAACATCATTGAAGGCTAATGATAATTTATTCTCGCATTATCTTAGTCATAATATTTCTTCTTGGGCTAGTTGAGCTCACCCTTTCTTTCTTTATTCTCTTCGTGAAATGAGAATATAATTTGGGACGAGTCGGAAGGCGGAGTGATGATGTACTGAGTATAGCATTAGTAGTCCTCACTATTACGTGAAATAGTGTGATAATAATTGTAATGAGGACTCCTTTTGAGTTTGTATAATCCCTAGTAGATAATATTTGTATTCAAACTCACAGAGTTTATGTTTTGTAGATTGTATACTACATAGTTGTATTAGTAAGTTGTATTTGAATTACATACTACGATATCTGGCGACCCAGGATGGGTGATGTATACCTAATTTTGGGGGCGTCACAAACACACACACACACACACACACACACACACACACATATATATATATATATATATATATATATATATCCTAAACCTTGGTTAATAAACCCTAAATATTTATTGGTAAAGTTAAACTCTTATTCCGATTCTGATTAGCCCTAAACATTTATTGGTAAAATCAAACTCTTATTCTGATTAGTATCCACTACTCTTATTCTGAGTTTTTTTAATTGTCCGTTACTAATAGTATCAGATGTCAATTTTTAATTTTAATCCTGATTGTTTCTTGTTTTGTAATGGTACATATGGTATATGTCCTATAAAGATTCATAACAAATATATACTATGAATCATTCTTCATATATATCATTGTGATAAATATGTGCACTCCTAGAATAAGAATTTTTAAATTAGAGATATGTTTTAATTTATTTTAAATTCAGTTTATGAAATAAATGTGATAATTCAGTAACTAGAAAAATATTGATATTTAATTGAATAAGCTACTACATTGGATTCCTTGCCGTTGATCATCTTTTAGGGGGAAAAAATAAGAAAAAGGTAAGCGACAGCAAAAGAAAAAGTAGGGCAATGAACATGCTATCACATGCACATATATAATGATGGAAAAAGTAATATTTTTTCACCTAAATAATTAAAGTGCCTCGATCTTTAGTGCCCGTTTAATTTCTCCAACTTAATTTTTAAAATAAAAGGTTTGGTAAAGTGCGATGTGAATTAGAATTAGTTTATTACCAACTTTATATCGAGAAAACGACCATAAGAAATTGATTTCCTACTATATAGTAAGTACTCTTTGATTCAAAACATAAAAGCTAATTTTCTATATTTAATTTGAGATATTTTTATATTTAAAATGAGTAATGTTATGAATACAAATTATATCAAAAAAATTGTGTACAAGATCGTTTCTGATCACGGGCAAGAGGATGGATTGCCCCCCAATTTTGTTTTTTTTTGTTTTATATATATATATATATGTGAAATTAAAAATATAAATATATAATGATATAGGTATACAAAAGTAATTTTCAAAGCTCAATAAATTTTTAAAGATTCAACTGGGTCAACTCTAATTGAAACCCAAGCTAGCTAGTGTGTTTTAAGCTTCGAAAATGAACTTTTTTGTATACAACTTGTACTTTTTATTTATTTATTTATATTTTTTTTTGTTGAAGACAATGTTTCGAAAATAGTCTTGTTTTTATTTGTTGTCCCGGACAACCAAAATTTCATGAACGGCTCTGATTATGTACAAACAGTAAAAAAGCGAGTAATTTTTATTGCCAATGCATGTCCTATTATTGGTGCACAAATTTTGTGTAATTTGTGTATATAGAATTCTTCGTTGAAAATTAGGTGAATTATTTTAGTTTTAATGAAAATAATTATGAATATTTTAAAAAATTCAAAATTTGTTATTATATATTTTTATTGGAGTATTGTTTTTAACATCACACATGCATAATTAAGTACACCAAGTCAACAGCAAAATCCAGTAAAAGACATCAAACATGCCAAGAGTATAGACAACAATCCACGGGGAGAGAAACCAGTTTGAGTATTTTATGCAAAAGGTCTTGTTTAATGTCCGGATATATTCTTGATAAATTTTAATCTGTATAAAAAAGTCAAATAAAAGGAACATAACTTTCTTTATTCCTTTATTCTGATAAAATTAAAATTCTTACAATTATCAAATGTATCATATTTATTTATATTCATAATCTTGCAAAAATCCATTTCTTCACATATTTGCAAAAAAATCCATCAAACATAATAATATATTTCCATTTCCACTCTTCCAAAACAACCAAATTATCAACTTACCAAAAGGAACATAACTTTCCACTTTATATATATATTAATTATTTCTTCAAGAAATTACCAAGGCAACTCCTTTCTTCATTCCTTTCCCAGTCCTCCTCCGGCTACCACCGGTGGCGCCGCCGCCATCATGCCGGAAGTTGCAGTCGTTGGAGATCAGCGGCAAGTCACCGGCATCATCAACATCATAATCCTCTGTGGAAATTCGGATGCAAGAACATCGATCCAAGGAGGCAAAAAACGCAGTTGCAACACCGTTGATGAGCCACATGGCCAAGCCATCAAGCTTTCGGCATCCGCTGGGAGGGTCGTGGGTCGACGTGGGTCGGACCCTGGGCTCGACTGAATTAGCTTGGGGATTGAAGAAGGTAGCGCAAGCTGCCATGAAGGGGAGATCTAATTAGCATTGGCGAAAACAACAGTAGTGGTGTACAAGTTTTTAAGCTGTCTTTGAGCTTTTTTTAAAATATAATCTATCAATTATTATAAAAGTGGAATTTCTACTTTTGCCCTTATGTTTTGTCCATATTTGCGAATGTACCTAATAAAGTATGTGGATAACTAATTAAATCTATATACCCTTGGGCCCTTAGTGGAAGGTGGCTAAACAGTAATACTATCTCCGTCTCAGAATAAAAATTCTGGTGAATTTTTCACGCATATTAAGAAGAAAAATAAAACGACAAAATTGTCCATAATAATGTCATTAATTATTTTCAATGTAGGTGAAAGAGTAATTTTCTAGCTTTTCAATTCAACATATTTTTAGCACATAACTAATTATATTTATTAAATATAGAGAGATAATTAAAATAATTAAAATATGAGATATTTAATGCTACGGGTATAGTAGGAAAAAATGTGTGAAAATTTGGTTATTAAAGAAAAGTGGACATTCAACATGGGACTACCCAAAATAGTAATAATGACTTTTATCATGAGACGGAGGGAGTAATAATTAATGCTCCCTCAATTTTATAAAATGAGTTTAATTTTTATTTTACCTTTTAAAGGCAATTTGTAAAATTTTAAAGTTTAACACTGATGATTCATTAAAATTTTGGGAAAGGAGTTATAATTTTTTAATTAATACTCCCCTTGTCCCATGATAAAAGCTCTTATTACTATTTTAGGTAGTCTTATGTTAAATGTCCACTTTCCTTTAATAACTAAATTTTTATACATTTTTTCCTATTATGTCCGTAGCATTAAATATCTCATACTTTTCTTATTCTAATTCTCTCTCCATATTTAATAAGTATGGAGAGAGAATATTTTGAATTGAATAATTAGAAAGTCACTCTCTCACCTACATTGAAAATAATTAATGACATATTATTATGAGCAATTTTGGCATTTCATTCATGTAAGACCCCAGCTTTTATAAATAAAGATGAATTTTTCTATAAATATTATTTTTGAATATTATGGAATAAATTTGATATAATGTTATAGTTGTGGGTAATATTTATAAATTTTGCAAAAAGTATGCAAGTTGTTATAAAATATTCGTTTGGTGAGAATATTCTTTTGTTAGAGAATATTAAACAATCTAACTAGCCAATCGTTGGTGGACCCATAATGTAATTATTGTCGGATCGAGAAAGCGACAAAAATATTTTATAAAAATAATAACGGAGGAGTGTTACCGTTAAAACTATTGAACTACCGTTGGTAAAAATACGATGTCTGGCGTGGTTGCGTAGTAGACACTGCGGTATTGATTATTGATGCTTACGTGAGAAGTCCTTTCGCCTATGCTTTCGATTATTACTCTGATAATTCTTTGATCATATCTCTTATATTATTGATTGATTATTGTCACACATTATCATACATATAATATGTTATAGTATTAAATCAATAATTGAGGCGACAAGTTATAAATGATTAATAATTGTTGAAAGATTAAATATATGTTGATGAAAAAAAAATGATTTGTGGTAAGTTTGATTATTTTATGGGGGCTTATATATCATCATCTAAGAGTCTCTTCATCGATAGTATTTACCTTCGTCGATAGTAATTACCTTCAATCGATAGTAATTACCCTTGTGAATAGTATTTACCTTCGTCGATAGTATTTACCTTCGTTAATAGTAATTACCTTTACCAGACGCCGAACCACTTGTCGTTTCACATTCTGAGCGTCGAACCACTTGTCGTTTCACATTACTGAGGCGTCAAACCACTTTTCTTTTCACATCATTAGTAAATCGAGCCACTTGCCTTTTCACACGGCGGCGGTCTAAGCTAGAAATCTTCTATAAATAGAGGCTGAGGGCTTCATTATTTTTCACGAATTCATTCAAGCTATAGAGAGAAAGTATAGAGAGAATAAGAGAGAAAGAAGAAGAGTATTTTGTTCTTAATCTTCTTTGCAGTATTCAATCTCCTACCAAATGTAAGGGGTGTTATTCTTTCTTATTCATGAAGAGGCATTGTTATTCCATTGCTTATTATTCTAACTTTGGAATAACTTTGTATCTGTGATTTACCTATACTTGGTGACATTCTTCTATTATTACATTGGAACATCCTGCTCGTATGTTTTTACAGGACACGGTTCCGTCTTTATTATTATTCATTGGAACATCACATGCATGTGTTTTACAGGACTGGTTAAAATCTTTATTATTATTACATTTGGAACATCACATGCGTGTGTTACACACTGGGACTGGTTAAAATCTTTATTATTATTACATTGGAACATCACATGCTGTGTGTTTACATGGGACTGGTTCCATTCTTTATTATTCTGTTGGAACATCACATGCATGCGTTTTCTGTGGGACACTCGTTCCGTTATTTATTATTCTGTTGGAATAACTTTTGCTGGCGATCTATCGCATGCATGGTGATTTCTTTTGTTATTCTATTCTTTATTATACCCAGTTGGTTAAAACTTTGACTTTATACTCCATGAAATTAGTGGAATATCCTTGATATTTGCGTTTCATCCGAGTATCTTTTCATGGAAATATTCTTACGATCATTCTTGAATTTTACTCTACAAAACGAGATCGTGTTGATAATTTGGGCGTTAATAATTCTTGGATAAAATAATTCTTGAACTTGTTTTATTGAATTCTTATATCATTGTCATCATCCTCATGTTTATATTATGTTGAAAGTCATACGTATTTTGTAGTGCATAGATGGACTTGGTATGATTATGACCGAGAGACTATTCGGTGTAATCATGGTAGTAATGTTACAAATGATGTGATAAAAATCCTCGATGGTAGTAGTGCATTGGTGGGCAGATTGTTGGCATGATCATGACCATTAATGAATACACAAATATTCTTGGCGTAGTGCATGAATAATTGTGGTCGTGATACTAAAGAATATCCTTGCCGTAGTAGTGCGGGGGTGATTCGATGATGTGGAATATTTATTAAAGAGGCGAGTCAAAATTATATAATGATGATGAAAAACCTTTTAAAACCTAAAAGATAATAGACTTTATTTTCTACTTGACTCTTTTAATGGATTGCTTATTCATTATGATTAAACCTGGTTTATCATTGTATTTTATCGGTTTAACATTGTTGAAGACTATTGATAATTTATTACGCATTATCTTAGTCGTAATATTTCTTCTCTTGGGCTAGTTGAGCTCACCCTTTCTTTTTCACTTTTTTCTCTTGAAATGAGAATATAATTGGAGACGAGTCGGAAAGCAGTGATGGTCCTGAAGATAGCATTAGTAGTCCTCACTATTACGTGAAATAGTGTGATAATAATTGTAATGAGGACTTTTTTTTTTGAGTTTGTATAATATCTAGTAGGCGATATTTGTATTTAAACTCATGATTTATGTCGTATTGTACAGACGTGTTATGTTAATAAGTTGTATTTAAATTACATACCTTGTAAGTGGCGACCCAAGATGGGTGATGTATACCTAATTTTGGGGCGTCACGGATTAATATCGAGCTTAGGATATGATCCCTGGCTAAGATGTGAGAATAGTACTAGGAGGGAGAGGCGGGGAATACCTTCGCTAGTATGACCTACCTAAGTTTATGTGCTATTTTATTGGTTGGTCGGAAGATAGGGATAATTTGTTACATGTCAATTAACCTTTTGTTTTGTGGCGATGTCTCGAAAATGACATCGAGAATGTTGAAAATAGCGATGGAGCACTGAGCGATCGTTGATTCACCACATATCAATAATCGAGGATAATGTGCATCGGGAAGGCGACAATCCTCATACGTAAAACAACAACACTTGACCAAATGATGAATGATCAAATGTTCGGAGGCTTTATACAATTTATGCAACAACAGAAGGCGAGGCGACTCTGTCCAAAGCGTAGGTGGAAACACGAGAAAACTCTCGGTGCGGTCACCATTAAACAATTCAAGGATTTGGGACCACCGGAGTTTAAGGGTGAGCAAAACCACTACCGCGGAAGCATGGATAAAGCAGATTACAAGATATTTGATGTCTTGGGATGCTAGAGAGCAAAAGGTTCCCTTTGTACGCCTTTATATTGCGGGAGAGGCGATTATTGGTGGGAATCGGTAAAAACGTACTCAACTTCTTTGTCTTGAAGATATCTTGGGAGAAGTTCGAGGAGGTACATTCAACGACAAATACTTTCTGAAAGTATTCGCCACATAAAAGAGGTGGAGTTTATCAAGTTGGAACAAAACAATATGGACCGTAGTGCATGATACGAGGCAAAATTTGCGGAGTTATCACGGTTTTGCGCCCCACTTGGTGGATAATGAAGAAGAGAATGGCGCGAATGTTTTTAAGAGATTTGAAGCCGGGATATCGTCGACATCTTATTTCTCATAAAGCGTGTTTGTATTGAGATGTTGTAAATAGGGCTCGATTAGTGGGAGCGATAATGAGTCAACACTGACTAAAAGAGAAGCGGTAAGCAAAATTATAATACCGGTGACGTAGTCATCGAAGCGGTGACAACAAGCGTGGAGGAATCAAAAGGCCAGATATGGTAACCGCCGGTGGTAATCGGGGCCAAAACAATAAGAATGGACATTTCAAGAAGCGGAGATTCAACAATGATGGAAAGACGTCAAAGACCAAAGCACCCATTGTTAAGGAAGGAGAAAGACCACCTATCGTATGCTTCAAATGCGGAGAGAGGGACATCGATCAAGCTGCGTCATAGTCAAAGCGTGTTATAATTGTAGAAAGAAGGTCACTTAGCTCGATTTTGTTGCCATAGAAGACAAATTCGGCTAGGATGGAGGCACCAAAGGCCATCCCGAGAAAATTCAAAACCCAGGTAGTCTGAGGAGGCGTTTGTTGTAACCTCCCAAAGAGCGAGGAATCAAATGAGGTCATCACGGGTAAGCTTATCATAAACTCTAATGAAGTCTATACTTTATTTGATCTGGGGTTCTACCCATTCTTTTATTTCTCTACTTGCGCTCATCGATTAAATTTGACTCAGGAGAAATTAGACTTTGACTTATCTGTGGAAACTCGTTGGGAGAAACCTTCATTACATCCTTTGTTTATAAGTCTTGTTTGGTTCAAATCGGTACCCTCACATTACACGTCGATCTTATTTCATTAAAAATACTTGCATTTGATGTGATTCTAGGATTGATTGGTTAACTACTTATCATGCAAAAATTGATTATTTTTTCGTAAGGTTGTTAGCTTTCATATTCTAATCAACCTATTATGCGAATTCAAACGACCAAACCATTAAAATCAATCACGGTCATCTCAAGCCATAAAGCTATTCGTTTATTGAAAAGCGGATGTCAAGCTTTCTTAGCTCATGTCACGATTTAAACAAAAATACGTCGATTTTGAGCGATATTTCTATTGATAATAAATTTCAGCGACGTATTCTCGAAGAACTTCTGGCCTACCCCAGGCGTGAAATTGAATTTTGTATCGACCTTGAACCCCGGTACAAAACCTATTTCCAAAGCCCCATATCGAATGGCTCTATTGAACTTCGAGGAGTTAAAGACCCAAGCTGCGAGGAATTGTTAGACATTGGCTTTTATTCGTCCTAGTACTTCTCCTTGGGGTGCTCTGTTCTATTCGTGAAGAAGAAAGATGGGAGTATCGACTTTTGTATTGATTATCGGAGTTGAATCATGTCACCATTAAAAAATAGGTATCCATTGCCACGTATTGATGACTGTTTGACCCGGTTGCAAGGAGCCAAATTCTTTTCAAAGATTGATCTTCGTTAGGATATCACCAATTGAAGATTAGAGCCGTGACATTCCAAAGCGGCTTTTAGAACTCAGATGCGGGCATTATGAATTCTAGTCATGTCCTTTGGATTGACTAATGCTCCCCGCCGCCTTCATGGATATGATGAACAAAGTATTCAAGGAATATTTAGATCACTTTGTGGTCGTCTTTATTGATGACATCCTTATTTATTCCAAAAGCCGTGAAGATCATGAGCAACACTTGAAGGTGACACTCCAAAAAGCCGTGAATATAAGCTTTATGCCAAGTTGAAGAAATGTGAGTTCGGCTTGAAGAAGTAGCATTCCTTGGGCACGTGGTATCAAGTCATGGAATATCTGTTGACCAAAGAAAGATTGAAGCTATTCAAAGCCGGGAACAACTCTAAATCGAGGAATGCGAAGTCGTAGCTTTCTCGGTTTATTTGGTTATTATCGGAGATTCGTGGAAGGATTTTCTCGAATCGCTACTCCATCGACTTCGGTGACTCGGAAAGATACAAAGTTGGTTGGAGCGAAGAATATGAGAAGAGTTTTCAAGAACTCGAGAGAGAGACTTATTTCAAAGACTGTTCGACAATACCATCTGGCTCGGAGGGATTTGTCATCTACAGTGATGCTTCAGGCAAAGGGTTGGGATGTGTTCTTATGCAACATGGAAAAGTTATAGCCTATGCCTCGCGACAACTCAAAGAATATGAGAGGAATTATCCTACTCATGATCTAGAGTTGGCAGCTGTTGTCTTTGCACTTAAAATTTGGAGGCATTACTTGTATGGGGAGAAAGTGGAGATCTTTACGGATCATAAAAGCCTCAAATATTTCTTCACTCAAAAGGAACTCAACACGCGCGACTACGACGTTGGCTTGAAGCTGTTGAAAGATTATGATCATACCATCAATACCATCCCGAAAAGCGAGCGTGGTAGGCGGCGCATTGAGTGGAAGATCATATGCAAGAAATGAAAGTGCGATATTGTCAACGCAAAGGCCCATTTTGTGTGACTTGCAAAGGATGGAGATAGAGTTAAAGACTCAGGGACGCATGTGATGATAGCGAGTATCTGAGTAGAACCGACTTTAATCGATAAAGTTAAATTCGCTCAAGCTACGGACTGGGCGATGCGTATGAGGAAGAAAGTGCAAGAAGGTGCTATCTTAGGAAGCAAGAATCGATGAAGAAGGAATACTTGAGTCAACTCCGGACTTTGTGTTCTAACGACCACGATTTAAAGTATAATATCATGATGGAGGCGCACAACACACCATTTGCAATCCATCTGGGAGTACCAAAATGTATCATGATATTAAATCATACATTTTGGTGGAGCAATATGAAGAGAGAGATAGGCTATTTATTTATCTCAAGGTGTCTAACTTGTCAACGAGTTAAAGCGGAGCATCAAGTACCAAAAGGTCCATTGCAACCACTTGAAATTCCAAAATGGAAGTGGGAGCACATTACCATGGATTTCGTTCATGTGTCTTCCCAAGGTTTCTCAAGGCATTGATGCGATATGGGTCATTGTTGATAGATTGACCAAGTCGCTCATTTCTTACCGATACGAGAAACTTATACACTTGAAGCGTCTTGCTCGTATGTACATACATAAGCGAGATTGTAAGATCGCATGGTATGCCGGTATCCATAGTTTACGATCGAGACCCAAGATTCACTTCACGATTTTGGGTTAGTTTGCAAAAAGCTATGGGCACGCAGACTTACGATTTAGCTCGGCATATCATCCTCGAGACGGACGGACGAATGGAGAGGACTATTCAAACTCTTGAAGATCTATTAAGACTCGTGGTCCTTGATTTCAAGGGAGTTGGGACAAGTTCTTACCATTGGTGGAGTTTTCCTATAACAACGAGTTATCAAGCAAGTATTGGCATGGCTCCATTCAAGCATTGTATGGAAGAAAGTGTCGTTCTCGATTATCTTTGGGATGAGGTGGGTGAAAGCAACGTTGTTGGGGCGGAGTTGATGCGTATGACTACGAAAAATATTCAAACGATCCGACAACGACGTATAAAAACCTCACAAAATCGACAAAAGAGTTATCGCCGATCTTCATCGAAAGGACGTGGAATTCGATATAGGAGATCATGTGTTGTTAAGAGTTGCTCCATGGAAAGGAGTTACAAGATTTGGAAAGAGAGGAAAACTTAATCCTCGATTCATCGGTCCATTTTAATCCTCGATCGAGTAGAGGCGTGGCCTATAGACTCGCTTTTCTGCTTGAAATATGTCTCTCGTGTTCATAGCGTTTTCACATATCTATGTTACGTAAATATGTGAAAGACCCGAACCATATTATTGAGTTAGACCAGGACGAAATAGCGGAAGATTTGGACGTATGAAGAGGTTCTGTTCAAATTTTGGATAAGAAGGAACATATTCTACGCTCGAGGTTATACCTCAAGTCAAAGTTTTGTGGAGGAACCACGATGTTGAGGAAATGACTTGGGAGTTAGAATCGAAATGAAATCAAGGTATCCTTACCTCTTGACATACCGGTGTACGTACCCTAATTTGAGGGCAAAATTTTATAAGAAGGGAGGTTGTAAGACCCCGGCTTTTATAAATAAAGATGAATTTTCTATAAATATTATTTTGAATATTATGGAATAAATTTGATATAATGTTATAGTTGTGGGTAATATTTATAAATTTTGCAAAGTGTCTGAGTTGTTATAAAATATTCGTTTGGTCGGGGAATATTCTTTTTCTTAGGGAATATTAAATACAACTACTCAATCATTGGTGGACCCTAATGTAATTATTGTCGGATTGAGAAAGCGACAAAAATATTTTTATAAAAATAACATGAGGTGTTACCGTTAAAAGCATTGAACTACCCGTTGGTAAAAGAAATGCGATATATCTGGCGTGGTTGAATAGTAGCACGCGGTATTGATTATTGATGCTTACGTGAGAAGTCACTCAACTATGCTCAATTATTGCTACAGTAATTGCTGCATCATATCTCTTATATTATTGATTCAATTATTGTCACAGTATCATCTGTATAATATGTTATAGTATTAAATCAATAATTGAGACGACAAGTTATAAATGATTAATAATTGTTGAAAGATTAAATATGTGTTGATGAAAAAAAAAATGATTTGTGGTAAGTTTGATTATTTTATGGGGGGCTCATATGTCATCATCTAAGAGTCTCTTCGTCAATAGTATTTACCTTCGTCAATAGTAATTACCTTCGTCAATAGTAATTACCTTCGTCAATAGTAATTACCCTTGTGAATAGTATTTACCTTCGTCAATAGTATTTACCTTCATTAATAGTAATTACCTTTACCAGACGTCGAACCACTTGTCGTTTCACATTACAGGCGTCGAACCACTTGTCGTTTCATATTACAGACGTCAAACCACTTTTCTTTTCACATCATTAGTCGTCAAGCCACTTGCCTTTTCACACGGCAGGTGCTAAGCTAGAAATCTTCTATAAATAGAGGCCTAGGGCTTCATTATTTTTCACGAATTCATTCAAGCTATAGAGAGAAAGTATAGAGAGAATAAAGAGAAAGAAGAAGAGTATTTTGTTACTACACCTGCTGCAAAGATTCAATCTCCTACCAAATGTAAGGGGTGTTATTCTTTCTTATTCATGAAGAGAACTGTTGTTATTCCATTGCTTATTATTCTACTTTGGAATAACTTTGTATACGCATGCAGTTTACCTATACTTGGTGACATTCTTCTATTATTACATTAGAACATTACATTCAGTATGTTTTTACCAGGACTGGTTCCGTCTTTATTATTATTACATTGGAACATCACATGCATGTGTTTTTTGCCGGACTGGTTCCGCCTCTTTATTATTATTCTGTTGGAACATCACATCACATGTTGTTACACGGACTGGTTAAAATTTTATTATTATTCATTTGGAACATCATGCATGTGTGTTTTGTGGGACTGGTTCCATTCTTTATTATTCTGTTGGAACATCACATGCATGCTTTTTCTTTCTGGGACTGGTTCAGATTATTTATTATTCTGTTGGAATAACTTCTCGCTTTTGGCGATCTATCACATGCATGGTGATTTCTTTTGTTATTCTATTCTTTATTATACCCGGTTAGTTAAAACTTTGACTTCTATACTCCATGAAATTAGTGGAATATCCTTGATATTTTTGCGTTTCATCCAGTATCTTTTCATGGAAATATTCTTCTGATCATTCTTGAATTTTACTCTACAAAACAGTATCATGTTGATAATTTGGACGTTAATAATTTCTGGATAAAATAATTCTTGAACTTGTTTTATTGAATTCTTATATCATTGTCATCATCCTCATGTTTATATTATGTTGAAAGTCATCTGTGGCCTGTAGTGCATAGATGGACTTGGTATGATTATGACCAGAGACTATTCGGTGTAATCATGGTAGTAATGTTACAAATGATGTGATAAAAATCCTCGATGGTAGTAGTGCATTGGTGGATGAGTTGTTGGCATGATCATGACCATTAATGAATACACAAATATTCTTGGCGTAGTAGTGCATGAATAATTGTGGTCGTGATACTAAAGAATATCCTTGGCCGTCTTTGCTGTGGGGTGATTCGATGATGTGGAATATTTATTAAAGTCGAGTCTCAATTTATACTATAAGATGATGAAAAACCTTTTAAAACCTAAAAGATAGTAGACTTTATTTTCTACTTGACTCTTTTAATGGATTGCTTATTCAGCTGCTGATTAAAGCTGGTTTGTCTATTGTATTTTATCGGTTTAACATTGTTGAAGACTATTGATAATTTATTACGCATTATCTTAGTCATAATATTTCTTCTTGGGCTAGTTGAGCTCACCTTTCTTTCTTCGTTCTCTTGAAATGAGAATATAGCCGGGACGAGCCAGGGAGGAAGCAGTGATGGTCACGAAGATAGCATTAGTAGTGCTCACTATTCTGTGGAATAGTGTGATAATAATTGTAATGAGGACTTTTTTTTTGAGTTTGTATAATATCTAGTAGACGATATTTGTATTTAAACTCACAGTTTATGTCGTATTGTACACGATAGTTATGTTAATAAGTTGTATTTAAATTCTGTACCATGTAAGTGG
Source organism: Panax quinquefolius (assembly GCA_020205615.1). Lineage (NCBI taxonomy): Eukaryota > Viridiplantae > Streptophyta > Magnoliopsida > Apiales > Araliaceae > Panax > Panax quinquefolius. The sequence goes on along the minus strand of CM035170.1, from coordinate 8,948,308 downwards.
CGACCCAAGATGGGTGATGTATACCTAATTTTGGGGGCGTCACAATTCATCTTCTTAATGTGCGTGAAAAGTTCACCAGAACTTTTATCATAGGACGGAGGGAGTAATAGTTTTTAAATAATTTACAATGTGTGGGCCCAAGTGCAAAATTAGGATTCACATATATAACCTAATCAAATGAAGATGGAAAATTCAGAAATAAATGTGCAAGACCCGAGAGAAGCCTCCACGTTTCCCGAGAAAGAAGACTCATGGAGGCGGCTCATTTTGGGAATTGATTGAGGGATTGGATTGGTGGCTAGAAGGACAAGGCAATATGGGGATTACTGTGACGCCCCCAAAATAGGTCAAATCCAACCAACCTATTCTGAGTCGCCAAAAACATGGTACAGAAAATAACTATAACTTTATTACTACAACATAAAAACTGTGAGTTTAAATACAAATATTGTCATCTAGACAATATCCACACTAAAATAAGTCCTCATTACAATTATTGATACACTATTTTACAAAATAGTGAGGACTACTAAAACAACTGTCTTGAACCATTACTCCACACCCCGACTAGTTCCCGCTATATTCTCGTCTCCTGAGAAGAAAAATGGAACAAAAAGGAAAAGGGTGAGCTCAACTAGCCCGATAAAGAATATTATGACTAAGATAATGTACAACAAATTATCCTTAGTCTTCAACAGGGAAAAATCTGATAGAATACAATAGACAATAAGTTTTAGATCAACAACTGCAGCGAAAACAACAATTCATTAGAAGAGTTAAGTAGAGAATGAAATCTACTATCATCTACGAATTTAAAAGTCCATCATCGATATTTTATCCCTATAACATCAATCAATATACATCTTGAATCAAATAGTCATCTTTGCACTACAGGCCAAAGATATTCATCAGTCGGTCATGTTCATCTCAACACCTGTTCATCTTTGCACTACGGGCCAAAGATATTCATCAAGAAATCATTCATCTTTGCACTACAGGCCAAAGATATTCAGTTATATCATCATTTAGGACTGAGGATGATGAAAAATATATTTTAAAGAAAACGAATCCAGTGAGACAAAAGAACAAATAGTAAGGATTCGTACTTCGGTTTATCCATGTTCAAAAATACTCCATATTAAACTATTGTGGAGCAAAATTCAAAAATAAAGATCAAAACATAGATCCAATCAAAGATAGAAACCATAACAGATACTCTTGGACACAGAAAAGAAAATTTAATTTTTCTGTGAATAGTGTCGTATTCGTGAATAGTGTCGTATACGTGAATAATGCCGTATACGTGAATAGTAACTTCGACACTAAAAGGTAAAAATTCCACAAGAAAAATCAGCATGCTTCGTGAATAGTAACTCATGAATAGTAACTCGTGAATAGTAATTCGTGAATAACAACTCATGAATAGTAACCCCGACATGAAAAGATAAGAATTTCACAAGAAAAATCTTACCAATATTTCGGTATAATGATATTGAAAGAAATAATATCATTTATAAAAAAAATAACATCCCTTACTTCAAAAAGACAAGACTTCATGACCGAATAATTTGGATATAAGTGCTAAAGGAACTCAGACCAGAGTAAGCAACACTCAAAGTATCAAAATACTCACAAGAATACGCTCGATAATATAGAGAGAGAAAGAGAGAAAATTTCAGTTTCTGGTGTGATTTTCAATTCTAACCTAAGCACCCTATTTATAGGAAAATGCTTAGAATACCAAAGCAGAAAATTTAATTAAATATTATTATTATTATTATTAAAATTCCTACGCCCACTTTAAAATTCTGAATTTAGAATGCTTAACAACAAGTGGGGCCCACCAATCATACAAAAAACGTTTTTCATAAAAAAATTATTTAAAACTTCAAAAATCAATTATTCTGGAACTTCGAAACTTCAATAATTCATAATAAATAGCCCTTTTATCAGAAAAATTCAAACCTCATGTCCTTTCCATAGGAAATTCCATTCTCTACAACTTTACAGAAGAAAATTTTTCCAAATTCCAAACAGAAATTGACCGAAATCCACAAACATGCGATTTTACAAGCTATAATCAAATTTCAGTCAAGAAATGGGGTCCACCAACATGAAAAACATGTTTTAAATATTTATTGCAACAAAAATACTCTTCCTCCTCATATACTCATATATCCCACATTCATTATAAAAATATCACCATTAATATATTATTAAAATATAATAATATATTTTTATCAGAAAAGATAAAGTATCGATTTTCAACAATTGTCACTTTAAAAATTTTCTCCATCTATATCCACATAAAATGAATATTTTCCTCATCATATAAATCAATAATTAATTATTCACAAATAATATTACAGAATCACAAGATCGATAACTAAGTAGTTCAGGAAGAGTTAGGGGCTTTCCAATAAGGATTTCTCCTTATTGGCGCAATTAGGTGACCAAACCTCTCTTTAGACAAAACTTTCTAGACATTTCCAATAATGTTATCTAATAATATTATTCAGATAATATGAATTATTGTCTCAGATAATGGAAAATATTGTGTAGTGACAATTATTGAAACAACAATAATATAAAATATCAACGCAAAGAATTATTGAATCAATAAAATAAAATCTTTGAATAGTAATTCATCGTAATAATTATTGAGTAGTGTCTTTTACGTAAGAATCAATAAGCGGTGCAATCTGGTGTCTTTCTTGTCCAACAACGCCAGACATTATGTTTTAACCACCGGGTATTCCAACAAGATAATCTGTGAATATTCACGCCGTTATTTATAAACAACTTATACTTATCATTTTCTTCATCCAATCACTTTTCAAGTTATGGGGCCCACAAAAGGTTGTCTTTGTAAATACGAATATTCCCCGAAAGCCTGAATATTCCACAACCAAACGAATATTCCCCGACAACAATGAATATTTTATAACCACTTGCTTATTTAAAAATATTTGCGCATTTTACCCATAACTAACCACATTAATCAAATAAACCTTTACTATTTCAAAATAATAAATAGAGGAAATTAAATTTCATTTATTAAAAAAAAATTCTGGGTCTTACAACCTCCCCTCCTTGTGAAATTTCGTCCTCGAAATTGACGTACGTACCTGGTGTTTCAAAAAGGTGAGGGTACCTCGCTTTCATTTCCGTTTCCAACTCCCAAGTTATTTCCTCAATAGCATGGTTCCTCCACAAAACTTTAATTTGTGGTATGACCTTTGTGCGTAGGATATGCTCTTTCCTATCCAAGATCTTGACAAGTACCTCCTCGTACGTTAAGTTTTCGACTATCTCGTCCGGTTCTAACTCAATAATGTGGTTCGGGTCATCCACATATTTACGTAACATCGATACGCGAAAAACGTTATAAACGCGCGTCATACTTGGCGGTAAAACGATTCTATAGGCCACAGTTCCTATTCGATCGAGGATTTCAAATAGACTAATAAATCGAAGGTTTGAGCTTTCCTCACATCGCCGATTCTTGCTTTTGGAATAACAACTTCTTGCACCTCCTTCTTCATATTCATCAACTCCGGTGTGTAGCTTGAGCGGTTTTAACATTATCGATTAAAGTCGATTTTACTCGTATATCATCACATGATCTATAGAGTCTTTAAATCTATCTCTATCATTTGTAAGTCATACAAAATGGGTCTTTTTATTAAAAACATCGCACTCGTAACCACATACGATTTTCTACTCAAACACGTCAGCTACCACGTTCGTTTTTTTTTCCAGGATGGTATGGTCAGAACAGGTGCCAAAATGAGTCTCCTCTTGAGTTCTTCGAAGCTCTTCCCACATTCTCTGCTCCATTCGAATTTTGTATCTCTACGAGTCAGCTGAGTTAATGGAGTAGCGATTCGAGAAAATCTTTCCACGAATCTCCGATAATAACCAACTAAGCCTAGAAAGCTACGTATTTCGATTACTGACTTAGGTTGCTCTCAACTATGACTCATATCCCAATCTTGGATATCACGTCACAATGGTACCTATCAGTTTACCACCGCACGAATATGGCGTCCCCTACAGAGAGTCTGGCTTCGGTGTATTCCACAAAGGAAGTCACCAGATAGAGGCTCGGGTACCAAATTCTATAGTTGAATTTTTAACTCCTAAAGTTCAATAGGAGCCATTCGATATGAGATTTTAGAAATGGGTTTTAAACCGGGTTCAAAGTCGATACAAAATTCAATATCACACTTTGGGAGTAAGCCAAGAAATTCTTCAGGAAATACATCAGAAAATTTACTAACAATAGAAATATCATTCAAATCTGACGTATTTTTGTTCAAGTCCATAACATGGGCTAAGAAAACTTAACATCCGTTTTTCAATAAATAAATGACTTTATGGCTTGATATGAAAGTGTTTGACTTCAATGGTTTGGTTGTTTGAATTAGAATAACAGGTTGCTTAGGAATATGAAAACTAACAACCTTACGAAAGCAATCAATTTTAGCATGATGAGTAGTTAATCAATCAATCACATCAAAAGCAAGTATCTTTAAAGAAATAAGGTCAACAAGTAATGTGATGGTGCCAACTTGGATCAAACAAGATTTATAAACAATGTAGCCAAGTGGATCAAGGCAGTGGAATGTGAATCCACCATGCGCGGGTTCAATTCCCGTCGTTCGCCCAAAAAATCTTAATAAACGATTTGCTACAAAAGGATTTTTTTTTAGTGAGCGTGTCATGACTTACTCTCTATTTTTTTGTAAAGACGAAGGAATAAATCCTATTTTCTCTCCTATTTACTACGCGACGAAGAATCAAATTATCACTATATTTATTCTTTTTTCTACTTCTTCTCCCAAGTGCAGGATAACCCCAAGGGGTTGTGGGTTTTTTTCTCCCAATTGGGGCCCTCCCTTCACCACCCCTATGGGGATGGTAGCAACCGCTTATGATACAAGTAGTAATCATAGATCTATTTCCAATTGGGTTTTTTCTAAACGGAGCCTGGATACTTCATTTTATTAGTCCAACCAAGCCAACCATAAATTATTCTAATTGGTAATAGTAATCTGAACCCCCTCAAAAAATGGGTCTAATTGCACTTCACGCTCCAAATTTTTGATGATTCAATTAATCTTTCTTGGGCAAAACAGAGGATATCTCGATCAGGGGAGAGAACGGGAAAATCCCATATGACCCAATATATCTGACAAGTCGCACTATATGTCAACCCAATATGCATCTTCCTCTCCAGGACTTCGTAAGGCTACTTTTGGAACACCAATAGGCATGAAAAAAAAGAAAAAAGAAATAAGTACTATATTTCACTTTGATGTGGAAACGTAACAATGGGTTTATTGTCTTTATAATATTGTCCTTTATCATATTTTATACATAGATTAGAAATACAGAATAAATAAGGGAAAATTCTTATGAATAGGCCTTTCTAATGATGAAGAAGTATGGACGCATTCGCTCATAGAAAATGGTATCAACCTCCCCATTGCATATCGTGGATGTAACGAAAGTTTCTCCTAACGGAGTTTCAACAGATAAGTCAAAGTCTAATTTTCTCCGGAGTCAAGTTTAAACGTTGAGTATAAGTAGGAGAGATAAATGAATGGGTAGAACCGGTATCTAATAAGGTATAAACTTCATAAGAATTTATAATTAACTAACCCGTGCTAACTTCGTTCGGGTTCCTCGCATTCTGACCAGTCACGACAAACGCTCTTCCAGGAACTATTGACTTTGACTTTTCTGGGACAGCCTTTTGAGTTACCATCCCCGCTGGACTGGGTTTTGCTACAGGACAATCTCGAGCTATATGACCATCCTTTCCATAACTAAAACATACCTTGGAAGGTTGTGAACAGTTTGGACTTATGTGTCCCTCTTCTCCGCATCTGTAGCATCTAACTGGCGGTCTTTCTCCTCCCCTAGAATTCGTTGCTGGTGTTGGTGCCGATGTCTTCTCGTCATTGTTGAATCTTCTCTTTTTGAAATTTCCACTTGACTCACATTTCCTATTATCTTGGCCATGATTACCACCGAAGTGGTTACCATTTTTGGCTTGATAATTTCCTCCACGATGGTTATCATTGTTCTGATGACCATTGCCACCGATACGATTATCATCGAGTTGTTGGTCATTATTCTTCAGTTGAGCCGACTCATTATCGCGCTCCAATAACTGAGCCCTATTCACAACATCTGAATATAAACAAGTTTGTGAGAAATGAGGTATTGACGTATTTTGGGTTTCAAACCTCGCAGAAACATTCGCGTCATTCTCTCTTCATTATCAACCAAATGGGATGCAAATCGAGACAAATCGGCAAACTTAGCTTCGTACTGTGACACGTTCATATTGTTTTGCTCCAGCTTGATGAACTCTACCTCCTTCATGTGACGAATACTTTTGGGAAAGTACTTGTCGTTGAACAATTCTTGGAACTTCTCCCAAGACATCTTCAATGCGGCAAGCTGAGTACGCTTTACGGATTCCCACCAATAATATGCCTATCCTCGCAACATGAAGGTGGCGAAATGAACCTTTTACTCCTCTGAGCATCCCAAGACATCAAATATCTTAGTGATCTGCTTTATCCACGTTTCTACCGTAAGTGGTTTTGGCTTTCCCAAAAACTCTGGCGGTCCTAAATCCTTGAACTGCTTAGCGGTGACTATCCGTGAGTTTCCAGTGTTTCCACCTGCATTTTGAACAGTAGTCTCTCTCGTTTGGTTTTGCATGAATTCTAGAAAGTTCCTAAACATACCATCGTTCGTCATTTGGTTGGTGTTATTATTTACAGGAGGGTTATTGCCTTCCTTATCCTGGGTATTGATCAGTGGTGACTCAACGGTCTCATGTGCTCCATTGCTTATCTCAACATCTTCAGATGCCATTTTACTGTCACAAAACAATGGTTAATTGACATGCCACATATTATCCCTATATTCTGACCGACCAATTAAATAACAAATAAGCTTAGGTATGACACATTAGCGAAGGATTACTCGTCTCTCTCCTCCTAGTTCTATTCCCCGATCTCCGCTAGAGACCATATCCCTAAGCTCTGATACCAACTGTGACGCCCCCAAAATAGGTCCAATCTAACCAACCTATTCTGAGTCGCCAAAAACATGGTACAGAAAATAACTATAACTTTATTACTACAACATAAAAACTGTGAGTTTAAATACAAATATTGTCATCTAGACAATATCCACACTCAAATAAGTCCTCATTACAATTATTGATACACTATTTTACAAAATAGTGAGGACTACTAAAACAACTGTCTTGAACCATTACTCCACACTTTAGAAACTAGTTCCCGCTATATTCTCGTCTCCGAGAAGAAAAATAGAACAAAAAGGAAAAGGGTGAGCTCAATTAGCCCAGTAAAGAATATTATGACTAAGATAATGTACAACAAATTATCATTAGACTTCAACAGGGAAAAATCGGATAGAATACAATAGACAACAAATTTTAGATCAACAACTGCAGCGGAAACAACAATTCATTAGAAGAGTTAAGTAAAGAATGAAATCTACTATCATCTACGAATTTAAAAGTCCATCATCGATATTTTATCCCTATAACATCAATCAATATACATCTTGAATCAAATAGTCATCTTTGCACTGAGGCCAAAGATATTCATCGATCGATCATGTTCATCTCAACACCTATTCATCTTTGACCACTGGCCAAAGATATTCATCAAGAAATCATTCATCTTTGCACTACATGCCAAAGATATTCGATTATATCACATTTAGGGACCGAGGATGATGAAAATATATTTTAAAGAAAAGCGAATCCGGTGAGACAAAAGAACAAATAGTAAGGATTAGTATTTCGGTTTATCCATGTTCAAAAATACTCCATAATAAACTATTGTGGGCGTAATTCAAAAATAAAGATCAAAACATAGATCCAATCAAAGATAGAAACCATAACAGATACTCTTGGACACAGAAAAGAAAATTTAATTTTTCTGTGAATAGTGTCGTATTCGTGAATAGTGTCGTATACGTGAATAGTAACTCCGACACTAAAAGGTAGAGATTCCACAAGAAAAATCAGCATGCTTCGTGAATAGTACTCGTGAATAGTAACTCGTTAATAGTAACTCATGAATAGTAACTCGTGAATAGTAACCCCGACATGAAAAGATAAGAATTTCACAAGAAAAATCTTACCAATATTCCGGTATAATGATATTGAAAGAAATAATATCATTTATAAAAAAAATAACATCCTTACCTCAAAAACACAAGATTTTAAGCTGGAATCTTTGGATATAGTTCGAAGGAACTTGCACCAGTATAGCAACACTCAAAGTATCAAAATACTCACAAGAATACGCTCGATATATAGAGAGAAAGAAAGAGAAAACTTCAGTTTCTGGTGTGATTTTCAATTCTAACCTAAGCACCCTATTTATAGAAAAATGCTTAGAACACCAAAACAGAAAATTTAATAAAATATTATTATTATTATTAAAATTCCTATGCCCACTTTAAAATTCTGAATTCCGCATGCTTAACAACAAGTGGTGTAAGACCCCAACTTATTATTAATGAAATTTAATTTTCTCTATTTATTATTTTGAAATAGTAAGGGTTGATTTGATTAATGTGGATAGTTAAGGGTAAAATACGCAAATATTTCAAAATAAGCAAGTGGTTATAAAATATTCATTGTTGTCGGGGAATATTCGTTTGGTCGTGGAATATTCTTCTTTGTCGGAGAATATTAAATGACGACGCAGATCTTTTTGTGGGCCCCATAACTGAAAAAGCGATTGGATGAAGAAAAACGACAAATATAAGTTGTTAAAAATAACAATAGTAGTTATATCAAGTTAATCTTGTTAAAATACCTTGGTTAAAACACAAGAAGCTTACCAGTATTGCACCAATTATTGATTCTTACGTGAAGGCACTACTCAATAATGGTTACGATAATTCATTATTCAAATATTTTATTGATTTAATAATTGATGCGTTGATATTTTATATATTGCCGTTGTTTCAATAATTGTCATTACAGTATTTTTCATTATCGAAGCAATAATTCATATTATCCGAATAATATTATTAGATAACATTATTGGCAATGTCTAGAAAGTTCATCTCAGGAGAGGTTTGGTCACCTAATTGTGCGCCAAAGAAGGAGAAATTCTTATTGAAAGCCCCTCTTTCTGGGAAAGGCACAGTTGCCAAGATCTTGTGATTACGTAATATTATTTGTGAATAATTAATTATTGATTGATATGATGAGGAAAATATTGATTTTATGTGGATATAGATGGAGAAATTTTTAAAATGACAATTGTTGAAAATTAATATTTTATCTTTTTCGATAAAATAATTCATTTAAATATATTATTTTAATAATATAATAATGGTGATATTTTTTTATTTACAACGAATGTGGGATATATGAGTATCTGAGGAGGAAGAGTATTTTGTTGCAATAAATGTTTAAAACATGTTAAACATGTAAATTGGACCCCATTTATCGATTGAAATTTGATTATACCGTAAAATCGCCTGTTTGTGGATTTTGGCCAATTGTTGTTGGGAATTTGGAAAAACTTTCTTCTGCAAAGTTGTAGAGAATTGAATTTCCTATAAAAAGTCGCAAGTTTTGAATTTTCTGACAAAAGGGCTATTTATTATGAATTATTGAAGTTTCGGAGTTCCGAAATAATTGATTTTTGGAAGTTTTAATTGTTTAAAATAACAAAAATGTTTTTGTGGTTGGTTGGTGGGCACATGTGTTGTAAAATATGCTGAAATCAGAATTTCCAAGTTTATGCATTATGATTTATATAAATTTATTAATATTTTATTAAATTTTCTGCTTTTGGTGTTTCAAGCAATTTCTATAAATAGGGTGCTTAGGTTAGAATTGAAAATCACATCAAAATTGAAGTTTTTCTCTCTATATTATCGGCGTATTCTTGTGAGTATTTTTTGAGTATACTTTGAGTATTGCTATACGGTGCAAGTTCAAGTCATAGCTTTATATCCGGTGTTTCAAATGTAAATCTTGATCTTTCGAGGTAAGGGATATTATTTTTTTCGTAATGATATTATTTCTTCAATATCATTATGTTGAAATATTGATCTGAAGTTTTTATCAAATTTGGAACTTTTGGTGTCTGAGTTACTATTCACGATATCTAAGACTATTCACGATATCTGATCTATTTATTCACGAATCTGACCTTATTCATCGAAAAATGAAAAATTTTCTTTTCGTCAAAATATCTCTATTCGGATACTAGCTTTGATTGTATCCATGTTTTGATCATTCTTGAATTTTACACCCCTATGATTATTTTTGAGGTATTTTTGGACGTGGATAAAACAAAGTACGAATCCTTAATCCTTAATCCTTGTCATTTTGTTTCATCGGATTCGTTTTTAAAAATATTTTTCATCATCCTCGCCTTAAATGATGATATTATTGAATATCTTTGGCCTCAGAGTAAAGATGAATGATTTCGATGAATATCTTTGCCAAGAAGTAAAGATGAGCAGTGTTTAGATGAACATGACTAACTGATGAATATCTTTAGCTTTTTCAGAGTAAAAGATGAATATTTGATTTATATATATATGATTGATATTACAGGATAAAAGATAGGCGATGAACTTTTAAATTCATACATAGAAGATAGTAGTTTGCATTCTCTACTTAACTCTTCTAATGAATTATTATTTTCATTGCGAATATTGATTTAAAAACTTGTTGTCTATTGTATTCTATTAGATTTTTCCTGTTGAAGACTAACGATAATTTGTTGTACATTATCTTAGTCATAATATTCTTTATTGGGCTAGTTGAGTTTCACCCTTTCCTTGTTGTTCCATTTTCTTCTCGGGAGGCGAGAATGTAATGAAGTATTAGTCGGGGTATGGAATGAAGGTTCTAGAGAGAGTTGTTTAGTAGTCCTCACCATTTTGTAAAATAATGTATCAATAATTATGATGGGGATTTATTTTGCGTGTGGATATTATGCAGATGGCAATATCTCTGTATTTAAACTCACGATTTATATGTTATAATAATAAAGTTGTAGTTGTTTTCGTACCATGTATTCACTGACTTCGGAATGGGTGATGTATACCTATTTTGGGGGCGTCGCAAGTGGGGCCCACCAATCATACAAAAAACGTTTTTCATAAAAAATTTATTTAAAACTTCAAAAATCAATTATTCTGGAACTTCGAAACTTCAATAATTCATAATAAATAGCCCTTTTATCAGAAAAACTCAAACATCATGCCCTTTCCGTAGGAAATTCCATTCTCTACAACTTTGCCGAAGAAAATTTTTCCAAATTCCAAATAGAAATTGACCGAAATCCACAAACATGCAATTTTACAAGCTATAATCAAATTTCAGTCAAGAAATCGGGTCCACCAACATGAAAAACATGTTTTAAATATTTATTGCAACAAAAATACTCTTCCTCCTCATATACTCATATATCCCACATTCATTGTAAAAATATCACCATTATTATATTATTAAAATATAATAATATATTTTTATCAGAAAAGATAAAATATTAATTTTCTACAATTATCACTTCAAAAATTTTCTCCATCTATATCCACATAAAATGAATATTTTTCTCATCATATAAATCAATAATTAATTATTCACAAATAATATTACGGAATCACAAGATCTTAACCAGCTAAGTAGTTCAGAAAAAAGGGGCTTTCAATAAGGATTTCTCACTTCTTGGCGCTTGATTAGGTGACCAAACCTCTCCTTGCATGTAACTTTCTAGATATTGCCAATAATGTTATCTAATAATATTATTCGGATAATATGAATTATTGCTCAAGATAATGGAAAATATTGTGTAGTGACAATTATTGAAATAATGATAATATAAAATATCAACGCAACAATTATTGAATCAATAAAATAAAATATTGAAGTAAAGAATTACATGTAACAATTATTGAGTAGTGTCTTCACGAAAGAATCAATAACTAGTGCAATACTGGCAAAGTCTATCTTTGTGCAACAACGCGTATTACTATGTTTTAACCACCGGGTATTCCAGCAGCTTTAATTCAGAATAACTACGCCTAATTATTTATAAACAACTTATACTTGTCATTTTCTTCATCCAATTGCTTTACATTATGGCACAACAAACAAAATTTCACATGGCATTGCGAATATTCCCCAACAGCAAGAATATTCCACGACCAAACGAATATTCCCCGACAACAATGAATATTTTATAACCACTTGCTTATTTAAAAATATTTGCGCATTTTACCTATAACTAACCACATTAATCAAATAAACCTTTACTATTTCAAAATAATAAATAGAGGAAATTAAATTTCATTTATTAAAAAAAAAAAATTCGGGGTCTTACAACTACTCTGATGATTAAAGGGCATTTCTGGAATTTCCCTGAAAGCATGTGCCTGACACATGACCACTTTTCAGAAAACCCTGTAAATACCACTTCCATTCCATTGGGAAGGGGACCTCTGAGGAGAGACATAATTTGGACTCTTTTTGGTGACTTAAGGTTGGATATTCCACCTAAAAGCACTAAAAGGGTTTGGGACCTCTCTTCGGACTCAGGACTTGAACTCTTGGACGATCAAAGGACTTAGACATTCTCTCTCAACACTCAGGAAGACTCTTGGAATCCCAATAACCCTAATAAGGTTTTCGGATTCTAGGAGAGGAATGACTGAAGAAGAAGGCTCTTGGAATCCCAATAAACCTAATAAGGTTTTCGGATTCTAGGGGTTCTGCCACGCGTCATTGGAGTAATCGTCCACCTGTCGTTCTCCCATCTTCAATCAATCAATCAATTCTGTGATCTTCGTAGATTTCTCTCCTCCTCAGCCATCACGAAACCCTAAACAAGCAAGGCGCGATTTCCTTGCCTATATTTATTTGGCGACTCTGCTAAGGAAAATGACATTTATAGAGCGCAACCATGTTGGCTTCGGCCACCTAGGGGTTATTCCTTTCATTTCTTGAAAAAGAAAAAAAAGGTCATATTGGCTTCGCTTCACAGGGCTTCTACGTGTTAACCCTACCCCTAAGGCTCGACCATGTTAGCTTCGGCCACATAGGGGTTGTTCTTTTCATCCCTTAAAAAAAAGAAAAAAAAAAGGCCATGTTGGCTTCATTACTAATTTATGTATGCCATGTTGGCTTTTACCTCTAAAGCGCGACCATGTTTGCTTTTACCATTAGGGGCGCGACCATGTTGGCGTCGACAACCTAGGGGTTGTTCTTTTCATTTCTTAAAAAAAAACAAAAAAAACCCATGTTGGCTTCGGCCCCCTAGGGCGTGACCATGTTGGCTTCGGTCCCCTAAGGCGCGGTCATGTAGGCTTCGGCCACCTAGGGGTTGTTTCCTTCATCCTTAAAAAAATCTATAGGGTTTGATCGTATGAAAGGCTTTTACTTTTTATGGGTCATTCTCTTCAATTTGGATGCAAGAAATGTGGTCATAGATTATGAATATCGACTCCTTACTTCTCAAAAAAAATAAGATAAGTAAAGGGTTTATTTATTTTCTGAAAAATAAAAATAAAAATAAAAAAAGATTTTATTTTATTTTAGAAAAAAATAAGATTTTATTTTATTTCAAAAAAAAGAGATTTGATTTGATTGAGAAAAAAAATCTCTCATGCTTTCAAGATCAAATAAGGAAATATTTGATTTACCAAAAAGAAAAATTCTATTAGATTGAATTTTATTTGGTGATATTTGATTATTATTTTTCTTGTCTTAATTTCGAGAAAAATACAAATATTGAAAGATTTGATTTTGTAAAAAAGATTTGTTTTATTTCCAAAATAAAGGAAAGATTTGATTTACCAAAAGAAGAATTAGATTGAATTTTATTTAGCGATATTTGATTATTTTTTCTTGTCTTAATTTCCGGAAAAATAAGGAAACAAATCTTGGGCAAGTTATGGAAATATTTTGGAGGATTTCCCAATATGTCGAGGAAGAGCCTGCTTAGGTTTTGCCTCCCTAGGGTTTAACCCTAAGGGTTTGGCTCCTTAGAGGTTCCCTCTACTAGGACCATGTAAAGTGAAGTCCCGCAAAATCGTTCAAAGGCTTGAAGTATTCTTGCACGATCGTCTATTTGGGAATGTGACTCTCGCGCAGGGGGCAAATGTGGGCCTAAGTGCAAAATTAGGATTCACATATATAACCTAATCAAATGAAGACGAAAAATTCAGAAATAAATGTGCTAGACCTGAGAGAAGCCTCCACGTATCCCTAGTCAGAAGACTCGTGGAGGCGGCTCGTTTTGGGAATTGATTGAGGGATTGGATTGGTGGCTAGAAGGACAGGGCAATATGGGCATTACTTTGATGATTAAATGGTATTTTTGGAATTTTCCTGAAAGCATGTGCCTGACACATGACCACTTTTGAAAAAACCCTATAAATACCACTTCCATTCCATTGGGAAGGGGACCTCTGGGGAGAGACATGATTTGGACTCTTTTTGGTGAGTTAAGGCTTGGATATTCCACCTAAAAGCACTAAAAGGGTTTGGGACCTCTCTTCAGACTCAGGACTTAGACTCTTGGACGATCAAAGGACTTATACATTCTTTCTCAACACTCAGGAAGACTCTTGGAATCCCAATAACCCTAATAAGGTTTCCGGATTCTAGGAGTGGAAGGACTCAAGAAGAAGGCCTTTGAAATCCCAATAACCCTAATAAGGTTTCTGGATTCTAGGGGTTCTGCCACGCGTCATTGGAGTAATCGTCCACCTGTCGTTCTCCCCTTTTCAATCAATCAATCAATTTCGCGCTCTTCGTGGATTTCTCTCCTCCTCAGCCAACACGAAACCCTAAACAAGCAAGGCGCGATTTTCTTGTCCACACAATGATTAAGATTATTTTTAATATATACCTCCACTTAATTTGAAGGAATACAGATCAGATGAATTACATAATAATCTCAACAATGTCATAATCTCTCAATATTATTTTTTTAAGAAAACAACAAGAATTGAACATGGGGTCGATCTTAGGCTAAAACATTATTGACTAATGTTCAAGATTATATTAATTGATTTTAGTTGAATTCAACTCTATTTCGAGTTTTAAAATTATACAAATTGATTTCAAAATAAGACAATTTATTGTGGATTAGAGAGAGTATTAGTATTTGAGTTGAGATAATAGACTGACATATTTTCTAACAATACAAAAGTTTAGAAAATAAGATTCTGAATTTTGGAGGGTAATAAAGTCTAATATATAGGCTTTATATTTTTATTTTGAAAGGCGAACACATAAATTTAGTGTTTTGTTCTAGTTTTCTTATTTAACTTGCCAATATGATATTAAATACAAAATAGTTATTTAATATTTTTTTAAATCCTTTTTCATGTCCCATTTCTCTTTCTTTCATTCTTTATTTTTTGTTTTCTCCACGTCTTTTTTTACGTTTCTATATACTCTTAGCTATAATATACTTAGTACATGGATAACTAATTGAGACGTGAAAGAAGGGCAAATCTGTCATAATAACACTACTGAATCTGCATTGGAAGTTTATCCTTTCGGTGCGTCTCATGCGTATAATAATGAAGACGTGAAAATAATGATGGAGACTTGAGAAGATATATATATATATATATATATATATATATATATATATAGGATTCCATCCACACTGTTGTTGTTGGGTTAATTCTTTTAGTCCGTGCTTCTACAACCCTGTAGCGAACATTGTTATTTAGATTTTTTTTTTTTTTATAGTTAGTTCTGATTATGGCGAAATTTGGTAAAGGAGTTCTTCCGTGATGATTCTTGTGGGATGGAGACCATATATATATATATATATATATATATATATATATATATGTGGACGTAAATGAGAATAAATTAGAAAACACAATAATGTGATGTACCCCACGGTTAAGTGGCTCTAATCATGGTTTACCCACTCATTTACTTCTTTTCTGTATAAGTTTCATAACATGTGCATAACATGATAAACTTAAAAAAAAATTATCAAAAATATATATAGGGTAATGATCTATAGTATCTATTTACAATGAATCAAAAAATGACATATAACATCTTAACTTTCCATTAGAATTATCAAGGGCCCAGATTTAATACATAAAATCGTCGTCAACTAGAATTTCTAGCAGATTGGGTTAATGAAAATCTCGGACAATTATACCCCCAATTAGTCGATTAACGAGTTAAAAAAACAACCAATCCTCGATCTAGATATTGTCTAACGTACGCATATGAAAACGAATTTGAGAAAATCGTAACGAATTTGGAATGTTTGATGTACTGTTGCTGTAATTTGAATTTCCTAGAACTTCCTTGCATCCGCTAGAACTTCTAGCGGACTTATTAATTCCCTACGCTTAAATTAGTTCTATCGGAGCGTAATCGACCTAAAGTTGTTTTATTCCGGTCCGCTAGAGACGACGTGGTCAGTATTTAAATCACAACCCTTGATTTTTGTAATGGAAGATTAGGAACTTAGGATGCTATTTGACCATTTTTGATCTATAATAAATACATGCTATGAATCATTGCCCATATATATTATGTAAACCGTTGTGTGTAATTTTAACAGTCATATATATTAATTAATTTATTGTTCTAATTATATGTATAATTAGATAAAATATGAGTAAATAGTTTACTATATTTATTTTTGTGGGCTAGCTCTTATATGTCAACTTCTCCATTTCTTACTCTTTTACTCCACATAACTCATTAATTAATTTGAAAGCTCACACTACCAACTAGGGGCATTCCGACCTACCTAGAGGGTCATATTAATGATTGAAGTTGGATGCCGGAGATCGATCTTTTTCTCGAATGAGATGGTTCATTCCGACCAAACAAGTCATGCATATGGGTGGTACCAGAATCGTTATGCTGCATGCGTTTGTGAGTTTGGATATGCGTTTGTGAGTTATGTTTCCTTATTAAGTTTTAGAAAGGAATGGAATGGACCAGATTTTAATTATATTTTTCTTTATTTGTAATTTTAGAAGGAAGGGAAAATATTTTATTTTTAAATTACACTATTGTTATATTACCCTTACATATTAATGTAATAAATGACATGATTTATTTTGAAAGGTTATTTTAGGTAATATAAAATATCTAACTTTATTAATGTAATAAATGACATGATTTATTTTGAAATGTTACATATTAATGTAATAAATGACATAATTTATTTTTTTTCATTTTTCTTCATTTGTTCTCAAATCTTTATTCTCTTGAGCAAATTCCACAAGGAGTACAAGCTGAATCAATTGCAGGTAATTTACTTCTTTTTTTTTTTAATTGCTCTCAACGTGGGGTTTTGGGGGATTTGAGTCATTTACCCTAATTCCTAAATTCTCTTCCGTCCGTCCCTTAATATTTGTTATTTTAGAATTGTGCACAAATATTTAAAAAATAATTATATAGCATTAAACATAATATCAATTGTATATATTGTCCTTATATTAAAAAAATATGTTATTTATTGGACAAAAATAATGAGATAACCAAAGTTATATTTAATACTTGGAGTAATATTAAAAACTAAGTAATTAATGCTTACTTTGAATTTTCAAATGACAAATATTAAGACAAAAAATAATTTCTAAAACGACATTTAAAAATAATTACTCCATCCGTTCAACAAAAGTAATTTCATTTGATTTTGATCCTATATAATTTATAAAATCTTAATATATAAATTGTGGTGAAATTTATTTTAATTTAAAAACAACAATTTTTCACTTAGGAATACTTTCAATATCATATAGTTAAATATATTCTTCTTATTTGATTTTTAAGTTGAAGATGGGAAATTTTTAATCACTCTCTATTCTTTTTTTCAATAAAAAATACTCCAAAGGGTGAATGAGTGTCATTTTATAGAGAGCTTTTATCTTTACTAGAATTTTTAATATGTAATTTTATTTTACCTATACTTTCATGAAAATAATTATTCATTATCTTAATATTATAACGTTCTTAAAAATTTAGGTCCCCAATATAAACTATTATTTATTCTCCCTTGACCTCGGTCTTAGTTTGAAAATACATGTCTATTAAGAAAAAAATTAAATCCAAATTATCCATATTAAGTACTCAATTATCATTTTTTTATATTTAATCTCAAAACAATAAAATAGAGAAAAAAGAGTAAGATTGTGTTTCTGATGCAACAGCTATTATAGTGTTACTTTTTTCAGTCATTTTGTTTTCAATAATTTTTTTAAAATTAAATGATAGTAGTACTAAAAATTTTTGTCAAAATAATACTCCAATAAAAGTCTTCCTTTGACTTTTGTTATCAAATTGACCATTTTTCAAATTAATATATCTTATTACTTTTTTATATATATGTAAAAACTTATAAACATTACAAACTATACATACAATTTAATACATATATGTATGTTTGCTTTTTAAAAATCTAAATATACATGTTAAATTATTAATTTTAATGGAAGAGTATTTAAATTCTGAAATTCCCATAAAATTGATTCCACCTGCAACAAAAACCCAAAACCTGTGTATAATACTGAAATACTACTAATAACAAAATGTAGACTCAGTTCACAGAAACACAAAATCATCCAAAAAAACACACCCTCCCTTCTCCCCAATGAGTCATATTGATAAATGATGAAGCATCTGATATCCTGAGAAGCTTTCTCTCTTGGATTCTGAAATTTTCCTATCCAACTCATACTACCTGCATCTTGTAATTAAAGTAGATTCAGTGGTATTTGGTGGGCTGGGAATTGGGATAGGGTTATTCTCTGGGACTTTTACTACTTTTGAACATAAAAGGATCAATTTTGATGATGATTCTAGATTTCTAGTGAATATTTTGCTGGTTAAGGGGTGAAGGATTTTTTTTCCAATTTATTCACTTGTAGTCTAGGGCTTTGCTTTCCTAGTCTTGAATTATACCTCTGCCCTCCTAATTCAGTCTATAGGCTTTGGTTCAGATACAATCTTATAAGTTTAGCTTAGGTCCATCAGTCAATCTCTCAAGATGCCCCAAGCTGAATCTAGATTGGGCCTTGCATTATGCTCAAAAATTCTTGTAGCGCTATAAGAGGGAGATGCTTAGATTCCATAGAGTTTAACTAGCATTGGGCTTTAGTTAAGCTTACATCTATTTTAGAATATGATCTTTTATGTTGCCCAACTCATAGAGAGTTTGTCACTTGGCCTGAACCCTTTCTTTTATATTATGTTTAGTGGGGGTTTTTTCTTTTAGGATGTGCTTTCTATCCCATATCGTGTTGTGCTAAGCTCATTTCTCTGATTAGGTCTTTATTTTTGTACTCCGTTGATGTTCAGATTGCATACCATGCAAGTCTTTTATTTTTCACACATGCCATACATCTTTCATACAGGATGATCTTAGAAAGCAAAAAAGTGCTGGCATTTGCATGATAGAGGCATGGTTTAGAAAGTAGCAGGTAACCCACCTCGGAAAACTAGATAGGTTGCTTTCGAAAATCATCCGAAAATCATTACTGCAGATTGACATCTGAGGCGGCCCAAATTTATGATGTGACGCTTCTTGCTGAGTAAACAATTAAGACTTGAAGTTCGTTTAAACAGAAAGAGGAACAATTATAAATAATATGACTTTAAGAAAATTAGATTAGATTCTTTAATATAGCATCAACATAACAATAATGTTATAAAGCGATATATGCATTTCTCCTTTCCATCAATCGAGAAATTAGACACCTGCGTTACACTAACAAGGAGCGCACTTCTTTATTTAAAAACACAAATCAATTATGAAATGAACCCACATATAACATAGGTTGTCAACTAAAAAAAAGGGAAAGTTACCGTGATTTAAGGTTTCTAGATATCCTACCCTCAGATGAGAGGATTCCGCTTAGAACAAAACCCATTGGCGAATAAGATCACATCTTCATGACAAAAGGTAAATGTGTACATGTTAGGTCTCACTCAAGGTAATAGGCCAAACCTAACGAGTCCAAACAAAATTAAATCTTATTGTACGACAAAACCCACAGATCGACCTTAATTCAAAGAACTCTTCTATTCTATCTAAAGGTTCCATCATATGAGGCTTAGAAACATAGCCGATAAGTAAATTTTCCTAAGGTGACAAAGAGTGGGCCCAACATAGAACCCCAAAATCATAAAACTATCGTAATGCAAATTGAAAACAAAATGGAACAAAGCAATATAGAATATAGAAAAACATCATTATCATCTTAAAGAAATAATAAGAAAAAAATTATACGCAGCGAAACATTTATTATGAAAGCCAAATGAGATGGTGAAAATATCTTTGAAAAAACAAACCACAAAGAATTCAGGAAGGAGAAAAGGGAGCTATGCTTTAAATCCCAATCAACATCACCTGTTCTTGAGATACCAAATACATAAAAGAGAGGGAAAATATGGAAGAAATATATAATAAATATATTCAATTGAAGCATGAATTAATTAAAAAAAGCAGAAAAATCAAATATGGAAAATAAAATGTAATGAAAAAGAAAGAAGGTAGAATGGAAAGGAAAATAGAAAAATGGTAATCTTAAACACGTAAGACTAACAGGGGAAAAAAAGACGAAAAAACCCAAGGTGGAAGAAAACTTGGAAGAATAGAGGAAAATAAAATAAGCTACAAAAGATTGTGAAAAATTCCTAGCAACATTCAAATCTATATATATATGTATATACATATACATGTAAGAGGGGTAAATAATGAAGAAAAAAAATAGTAAATAAATAAACTGAAGAAAATTAATTCCTAAAATGAAACTGAAAACAAAATGGAAAAGATTTATATTTAAAGAAACGCATGTTTGTTATGTTTCGAAGAGATACATAGATTAATTTTTCGTCTATTTGTATTAATTTACAATATATTTCATGCTGTCTAAACGCAACAAGAATCGATGTGTTTTTGTTAAATATATACAACTCAAAACTAAATGGAGAAAAATAAGGGAAAGAGAAACAAAATAATGGTTATAACATTAGGCCGACCGCACATAGGCGTCACGCTTCGCATCGCTCCCCCTAATTGCGCTCACTCACAGGAATCGAGGTAGAGTGCCATAGTTGTTAAGGTGTCGCCTAGACGACCAGTCGGTCAGAGAAAGGGAACTTGGTGGAGTTTTGCAAGTCGGACGCCTGAGAAATCAAGTCGTTGTCATGGACGCTTTGTCAACGACTTAGACGAGTTGAGCTAGCGCTTTGTCGACGACGCTGCTTTTTTGTTTTAGTAGGATGATGAGTGGAATGCTAATCTAAGACTTAGGATAATGAGTTGGATAGCTGGTGATTTAATACATTAACACTTGTCCACTATGGTGATGAGTGGAATGATAGTCTAAGTGCGACGCTCCCAAAATAGGTATACATCACCTATTCTGAGTCGTCAAATACATTGTACAAAATTCAAATACAACTTAATAATACAACTATCGTGTACAATACGACAAGACATAACTGAGAGTTTTAATAAGAATATTGTCATCTAGACAATATCCATACTCAATAGAGTCCTCATTACATTTATTATCACACTATTTAACAGAATAGTGAGGACTACTAATGCTATCATCTAGACCGTCACTCAGTTCCCCCGACTAGTCCCATTTATGTTCTCATTTTCTCGAAGAAAAAGTGAAAGAAAGGGTGAGCTCAACTAGCCAAAGAAGAAATATTATGACTAAGATAAATGAGAATAATTTATCGTTAGCCTTCAACAGTGTTAAACTTATAAAATATAACAAACATCAAGTTTAACTGCAGAGGAACAAGCAATCTATTAGAAGAGTCAAGTATAGAATAAAATTTACTATCTTCTATGATTTAAAAGGGTTTTCATTACTTTTATCATTTGAGACTCGATTTTAATAAATAATCCACATCATCCCCCGCAATACTTACCAAGGATATTCATTAGTATCACGACCACAAATTATCCATGCACTATGGGCCAAGGATATTCGTGTATTCATCAATGGTCATGATCATGCCAACAACTGTCCATCAATGCACTACGCCCAATGAGAATTTTTTTACCACATCATTTGTAATATTACAATCATGATTATACCTAATAATTCCTGGTCATAATCATACCAAGTCCATCTATGCACTACAGACCACAGATGACTTTCATCATATTATAAACATGAGGATGATAACAATGATATAAGAATTCAATAAAACAAGTTCAAGAATTAATTTATCTAATAACTAATAACGTCCAAATTGTCCAAATGATACTTCTTTATAGAGTAACACTCAAGAATGCTCAGAAGAATATTTTCATGAAAAGATACTGGATGAAGCGAAAATATCAAGGATATTCCACAAATTTCATGGACTATAGAAGTCAAAACTTTAACCAACTGAGTATAATAAAGAATGGAATAACAAAAGAAATCACCAGACATGCGATAGACCGCGCACAGACAGGTTATTCCAACAGAATAATAAATAACGGAACCAGGTCAAGCGTAAACGCACAGACAGGATATTTCAACAGAATAATAAATAATGGAACCAGGTCATGCGTAAACGCACAGACATGATATTCCAACAGAATAATAAACAACGAAACCAGTCACGCAGAAACGCATGCAGACGGGATGTTCCAACAGAATAATAAAGAATGAAATAACAGAAGAATTTCACCATGTATGCAGTACTTTGCATAGACAAGTTATTCCTACATAACAATAAAGAATGGAATAACAGAAGAATTTCACCAAGTATAGGGTAGCCCGCGTATACATGTTATTCCAATAGAATAATAAAGAATGGAATAACAGAAGTTCTCTTCATGAATAAGAAAGAAATAATACCCCTTACGAGTACAACAAATTATATCCCTTACCGTAAAAGAAGAGTATCCTGACTGGTAGGGCGAGGATATTCTTAAAGAAAACTTGCACTACGCTCACAACTTCTTAAAACTCTAAAGAAATACGTTCAAGATTATAGAAGAATTCTCTAAACTTCTGGTGTGATTTTCAATTCTAAATAAGCATCCTATTTATAGGAGAATTGAAGGGGTACTGTTTAGAAAATTTTTCACGGATGATGATGTAAATCAAACGAAGCACTCACTACGGAAGTAAGAAAATTTGGACGTCCTCAATTTCAAAGCTTTCTCAAGTAAAAATATATATATATATATATATATATATATATATATATATATATATATAACACATGGTTTTAACAAAACCATCCACATTTCACCCACCTATCACTATCATTAGAAACACTTTCCCACCACCACCATTATTTCAACTTACACACACCCTACACACACGATACACACACACACACATTTTCAAATTTACTCATATATAAGTCCCTTTCATACATATATATATATATATGTATGTGTATATATATATATATATATATATATATATATATATATATATATATATATATATATATACTCTATCGACTATTTTGAAAAAGTGGGTAACTGGGGGGGTCCAATAAATACTTCATAAAAACACCTCAATATTTTTAACAACATTTATCATCATTATTATAATTCACAATATTAATCGACCAGGTCGTTCCCAGGAAAGTGGGGGCTTTCAATAAGGATTTCTCCCTATGGTAGCGCAATTAGGTGACCAAACCTCTCCTCGATGTAACTTCTAGACATCGTTAATATTGCAAATAATAATATTAATAACTTTGTCGTCTCAATTATTGATTTAATAATATATAAAATATCGACAATAATTGAATCAAATAATGTGAGATACTATGCAACAATTACTGTAGTAATAATTTAACAAAACCGAGTGACTTCTCACGTAAGCATCAATAATCAATACTGAGTGTGCTACTATGCTACTACTGCCAGACATCGTACTTTTTAACACCGGTGTGTTTCAACGGTTAATGGTAAAACTTCGCCGTTATTTTCATAAAGTATTTTTGTCGTTTTCTCAATCAAATAATAATTACATTATGTGGGGTCCACCAATGATTATGCCAACATCTTAATATTTCTGTTAAAATGAATATTCCCCGACCAATCGAATATTATATAACAACTTGCGTACTTTGAAAAATTTATAAATATTACCCACAACTATAACATTATATCAAATTCATTCCATAATATTCAAAAATGATATTTATAGAAAATTCATCTTTATTCATAAAAGTTGGGGTCTTACAACCTCTCCTTCTTATGAAATTTCGCCCTCAAAATTAGGGTACGTACCTAGTATGTCGAAGAGGTAAGGATACCTTGATTTTATTTCAGATTCTAACTCCCAAGTCATTTCCTCAATATTGTGGTTTCTCCACAAAACTTTGACTTGAGGTATAACCTTGGAGCGTAGAATATGTTCCTTCTTATCCAAGATTTGAACATGAACCTCTTCATACGTCAAATATTCCGCTATTTCGTCCGGTTATAACTCAATAATGTGGTTCGGGTCTTTCACATGTTTACGTAACATGGATATGTGAAAAACGTTATGAACACGAGACATACTTGGCGGTAAAGCGAGTCTATAGGCCACAGTTCCTACTCGACCGAGGATTAAAAATGGGCCAATGAATCGAGGATTGAGCTTTCCTCTCTTTCCAAATCTCGTAACTCCTTTCCATGGAGCAACACGTAACAACACATGGTCTCCAATATCGAATTCCACGTCCTTTCGATGAAGATCAACACAACTCTTTTGTCGATCTTGTGAGGTTTTTATACGTTGCCAGATCGTTTGAATCTTTTCCGTAGTCATACATACCTACTCTGGTCCTAACAACGTTGCTTCACCCACCTCATCCCAGCATATTGGAGAACGACACTTTCTTCCATACAACGCTTCGAATGGAGCCATGCCAATACTTGCTTGATAGCTGTTGTTATAGGAAAACTCCACCAATGGTAAGAACTTGTCCCAACTTCCCTTGAAGTCAAGGACACATAGTCTTAATAAATCTTCAAGAGTTTGAATAGTCCTCTTTGATTGTCCGTCCGTCTAAGGATGATATGCCGAACTAAACCGTAAGTCCGTGCCCATAGCTTTTTGCAAACT
Organism: Panax quinquefolius; assembly: GCA_020205615.1. Classification (NCBI taxonomy): domain Eukaryota; kingdom Viridiplantae; phylum Streptophyta; class Magnoliopsida; order Apiales; family Araliaceae; genus Panax; species Panax quinquefolius. The sequence goes on along the minus strand of CM035170.1, from coordinate 8,923,177 downwards.
AACCCAAAATCGTGAAGTGAATCTTGGGTCTCGATCAGAAACTATGGATACTGGCATACCATGCAATCTTACAACCTCGTTTATATACATACGAGCAAGATGTTCAAGTGTATAAGTTTCTCGTATAGGTAAGAAGTGAGTAGACTTGGTCAATCTATCAACAATGACCCAAATTGCATCTATGCCTTGAGAAACCTTGGGAAGACCAGTAACGAAATCCATGGTAATGTGCTCCCACTTCCATTCTGGAATTTCAAGTGGTTGTAATGGACCTTTTGGTACTTGATGCTCTGCGCCCGACTTTCGTTGACACGTTAGACACCTTAAGATAAACAAATGCTTATCTCTCTCTTCATATTGTCCCACCAAAATGTATGTCGAAGATCATGATACATTTTGGTACTCCCAGGATGGATTGCAAACGGTGTGTTGTGCGCCTCCATCATAATTTTATACTTTAAATCAGGGTCGTTAGGAACACAAATTCTGGAGTTGACTCGAAGATCGATCTTTGAAAAGAATTGTGCTCCTTGCAACTGGTCAAATAGGTCATCAATGCGAGGTAATGGATACCTATTCTTAATGGTGTTATGGTTCAATTCCCGGTAGTCAATACAAAGTCGCATACTCCCATCTTTTTTCTTCACGAATAGAACATGAGCACCCTTAGGAGACGTACTAGGACGAATGAAACCAATGTCTAACAATTCCTGCAATTGGGTCTTTAACTCTGAAGTTCAATAGAGTCATTCGATATGGGCTTTGGAAATGGGTTTTATCACCGGGTTCAAGGTCGATACAAAATTCAATTTCACGCCTCAGGGGTAGGCAGTAGGAAGTTCTTCAGGGAATACGTCAGGAAATTTATTAACAATAGAAATATCATTCAAATCTGACGTAGTTTTTGTTTAAATCTATGACATGAGCTAAGAAAGCTTGACATCCGTTTTTCAATAAACGAATAGCTTTATGGCTTGAGATGACCGTGATTGATTTTAATGGTTTGGTTGCTTGAATTCGCATAATAGGTTGGTTAGGAATATGAAAGCTAACAACCTTACGAAAATAATCAATTTTTGCATGATGAGTAGTTAACCAATCAATCCCTAGAATCACATCAAATGCAAGTATTTTTAATGAAATAAGATCGACAGGTAATGTGAGGGTACCGATTTGAACCAAACAAGACTTATAAACAGTGGATGTAATGAGGTTTCTCCTAACGGAGTTTCCACAGATAAGTCAAAGTCTAATTTCTCCGAAGTCAAATTTAATCGTTGAGCGCAAGTAGGAGAAATAAAAGAATGGGTAGAACTGGTATCAAATAAGGTATAGACTTCATTAGAGTTTATGATAAGCTTACCCGTGATGACCTCGTTCGGGTTCCTTGCTTTCTGGGAGGTCACAACAAAAGCTCTCCCTTGAACTACTGGTTTTGACTTGTTTGGGACGGTATTTTGTGTCATCGTTCCAACTGGACATTTCTTCGATGCACGACAAAATCGGGCTAGGTGACCTTCTCTTTCACAATTATAACACTCTTTGGATGGCATCGCGCAGTTTGGACTGATATGTCCTTCCCCTCCGCATTTGAAGCATATAATATGTGGTCATTCTCCTTCCTTAATCACGGGTGCTGATGCTGACGTCTTTCCATCATTGTTGAATCTCCTCTTCTTGAAATGTCCATTCTTATTGTCTTAGCCATGATTACCACCGAAGTGGTTACCATTTCTAGCATGTTGATTCCCTCCACGTTTGTTGTCACCGGTTCGATGACTGCTACCACTGGTATTATCATTTTGCCGGTTGCTTTCTCTTGGTTGAGTTGACTCGTTATCGCGCTCCAATAACTGAGCCCTATTTACAACATCTGAATACAAACACAGTTTATGAGAAATTAGATATTAACGTATCTTGGGTTTCAAACCTCTTAGAAACATCCGCATCATTCTTTCCTCATTATCAACCAAGTGAGACGTAAATCGGGACAACTCGGCAAACTTAGCTTCGTACTGCGACACGGTCATATTGTTTTGCTCCAACTGGATGAACTCTACCTCTTTCATGTGACGAATACTTTCAGGAAAGTACTTGTCGTTGAATAGTTCTTGGAACTTCTCCCAAGACATCTTCAGTGCGGTAGGTTGAGTACGCTTTACTGATTCCCACCAGTAATCTGCCTCTCCTCGTAACATAAAGGTGGCAAAGGGAACCTTTTGCTCCTCGGAGCATCCCAAGACATTAAATATCTTGGTGATCTGCTTTATCCACGTCTCCGCCTTAAGTGGTTTTGGCTCTCCAATAAACTCTGGTGGTCCTAGCTCCTTGAACTATTTAGCGGTGACCGTCCGAGAGTTTCCATTGTTTCCACCTACATTTTGGACCGGAGCCGCTCTCGCCTGATGTTGCATGAATTGCATAAAGCCTCTGAATATTCCATCATTCATCATTTGGTCAGTGTTGTTTTTTGCATGAGGATTGTCTCCTTCCTGATGCACATTCTCCTGATTATTGATATGTGGAGACTCAATGGTCTCCTGTGCTCCATTGCTATTCTCAACATTCTCGGATGTCATTTTCAGATACTGCCATAAAACAAGGGTTAGTTATCATATCACATATTATCTTTATACTCTGACCGACCAATTAAATACCAAATAAACTTAGGTAGGTCATACTAGCGAAGGAATTCCCCGTCTCTCCCCTTCTAGTTCTTGTCTCACATCTCAGCCAGGGATCATATCTCTAAGCTTTGATACCAACTGTGACGCCCCCAAAATAGGTATACATCACCTATTCTGAGTCGTCAAATACATGATACAAAATTCAAATACAACTTAATAATAAAACTATCGTGTCGTATACGACAAGACATAACTGAGAGTTATAATAAGAATATTGTCATCTAGACAATATCCACACTCAATGGAGTCTTCATTACATTTATTGTCACACTATTTAACAGAATAGTGAGGACTACTAATGCTATCATCTGGACCGTCACTCCGTTCCCCGACTAGTCCCGATTACGTTCTCATTTCTCAAGAGAAAACGGTGAAAGAAAGGGTGAGCTCAACTAGCCCAAAGAAGAAATATTATGACTAAGATAATGCGTAATAATTTATCGTTAGCCTTCAACAAAGATGTTAAACCGATAAAATATAACAAACATCAAGTTTAACTGCAGTGGAACAAGCAATCCATTAGAAGAGTCAAGCAGAGAATAAAATCTACCATCTTCTATGATTTAAAAGGTTTTTCATTACTTTTATCGTTGAGACTCAGCTTAATAAATAATCCACATCATCCCTGCTGTAAGACTCCAACTTATTATTTAATAAAATTGAATTTCCTTTATTTATTATTGTGACGCCCCCAAAACAGGTATACATCACCCATCTTGGGTCGCCAAATACATGGTACTGAATACAAATACAAACTAATTATACAATAGTCGTGTAAAGTACGATAAAACATATGCTGTGAGTTTTAATACAAATATTGTCATCTAGACAATATCCACACTCAATGGAGTCCTCATTACATTTATTATTACACTATTTCACAGAATAGTGAGGACTACTAATGCACCATCTAGGACCATCACTCTGTTCCCGACTAGTCCCATTACGTTCTCATTTCTCAAGAGAACAATGAAAGTAAAAGGGTGAGCTCAACTAGCCCAAAGAAGAAATATTATGACTAAGATAATGCAGAATAAATTATCATTAGCCTTCAACAGTGTTAAACTGATACAATATAACAAACATCAAGTTTAACTGCAGCGGAACAAGCAATCCATTAGAAGAGTCAAGTAAAATATAAAATCTACTATCTTCTATGATTTAAAAAGTTTTTCACCAACTTTATCGCTGAGACTCAGCTTAATAAATATTCCACATCATTAACTCATCCCTGCACTACAGGCCAAGGATATTCTTTAGTATCACAACCACGAATTATCCATGCACTACGGGCCAAATATAATCGTGTTTTCATCAACCGGTCCGATCATGCCATAAAACAATTCATCTTTGCACCCTTAGCCGAAGAGAATCCATAGCCATAATCATACCAAAAACTGTCCATCAATGCACTACGGGCCAATGAGGACTTTTTCCACATCATTTGTAACATTACGGTCATGATTACATCGAATAATCCCTGGTCATAATCATACCAAGTCCATCTATGCACTATAGGCCACAGATGACTTTCAACAAAATATAAACATGAGGATGATGACAATGACACAATAATTTAATAAAACAAGTTCAAGAATTAATTTATCCAGGAATCAATAACGTCCAAATTGTCAACATGATACTGCTTTGTGGAGTAAAATTCAAGAATGCTCAGAAGAATATTTCCATAAAAGATCTTTGGATGAAGCGTATGAAATATCAAGAATATTCCACTAATTTCATGGATTATAGAAGTCAAAACTTTAACCAACTGAGTATAATAAAGAATGGAGTAACAAAAGAAATCACCATGTATGCGATAGATCACTTGACATGATTATTCCAATGAATAATAAATAACGGAATCAGTCCCACAGAAAACGCATGCATGTGATATTCCAATGTAATAATAAAGGCGGAATCAGTCCGGCAGAAACACATGTACGAGGATATTCCAAATGTAATAATAAAGACGGGAAAGATTAAGGTGTAAAACGCATGCATGTGATATTCAATGTAATAATAAAAGCGGAACCAGTCCAGGCGTAGAACGCATGCACAGTGATATTCCAAATGTAATAATAAGGAATGAAATAATAGAAGAATTTCACCAAGTATGCGGTACTTCGCATAAACAGGTTATTCCAACATAATAACAAAGAATAGAATAACAGAAGTTCTCTTCATGAAGACGAAAGAAAGAAATAATACCCCTTTCGAAAACAACAAATAATATTCTTTACCTTAAAAAGAAGAGTACTGGATATAGGAGTAGTGAAGTAGCAGAATACCTTTCTTCTTTCTCTCTATAATAATTGCTCTAAAGCTTTTGTGAATTGGTGAGAAATGAAGGAAGAATGAGCTTCTATTTATAGGAAAATATAGTTTCGATAATTGCACGCTTTGGGGCTCGAAATATTACAGTATAATACCTTTCTCTTTTTCTTCATTTTTAATTTAGTCCTGCAAGTATTATCAAACTTGCACCAACTCCCCTAATAGTAAATAATGTGAATCAATAGTAAATCATGTGACTCAATAGTTCTAATCATGTGATAAAAACAATTACAGTATAGTACCTCCATCTATACCTCCATTTTTAACTTAGTCATGCAAGTATTATCAATTTTGACCCACCACCCCTAATAGTATAAGAATGTGAATCAATAGTACCCCGTGAATAATAACTCGTGAATAGTAACTCATGAATAGTACTCCGACACGAAAAGTGCTTCGAATACCCGAGTGAACAATATAACCCTCCAGACATCAATTATCATCGAAATAAATGTCAATTTTCACTAACACTAATAATCCCAATACAATGGAACAATCAATTTCATCTTTAATCAACACAACTTATTCATCATTAATATTATAACTCACAATATTTAATAACCAGTTCGTTCCTAGGAAAGAGGGGGCTTTCCGATAAGGATTTCTCCTTATTGGCGCGCAATTAGGTGACCAAACCTCTCCTTAACAGAACTTCTTGACATTGTCAATATTGCAAATAATAATATGAATAACTTAGTCGTCTCAATTATTGATTTAAGAACAATAAATATTATGCAGATGATACTGTGACAATAATTGAATAAATAATATGAAAGATATGATGCAGCAATTACTGTAGCAATAATTGAGTATAACTGAGTGACTTCTCACGTAAGCATTAATAATCAATACCGTGTGCTACTATGCAACCACGCCAGACATTCTTGTATTTTTAACATTGGGTGTTTCAACGATTAACGGTAAAACTTCCGCCATTATTTTCATAAAGTATTTTGTCGTTTTCTCAATCCAAAGATAATAATTAAGTTCGCGGGATCCACCAATGATTGTACCATCGTACGGATATTCCCCGACAAAAAGAATATTCCCCGACCAATCGAATATTATATAACAACTTGCCTACTTTGCAAAATTTATAAATATAACCCACAACTATAACATTATATCAAATCCACACCATAATATTAAAAAAATTATTTTGAGAAAATTAAATATTTATTCATAAAATCTGGGGTCTCATAATCTCCCCTCCTTATGGAATTTCGCCCTCGAAATTTATGTGCGTACCTAGAATGCCGAAGAGATGAGGATACCCTGACTTCATTTCAGATTCTAACTCTTGAGGTATAACCTTTGAGTGTTGAATACGATCATTCTTATCCAAGATTTTAAAATGTATCTCATCATATGTTAAATCATCCTCTATCTCGTCCGGTTCTAAATTAATAATGTGGTTCGGGTGGTCCACATATTTATGTAACATCGATACGTTATGAACACGCGACATACTTGACGGTAAAACGAGTCTATAAGCCACTGTTCTTACTCGACCAAGGATTTCAAATGGGCCAATAAAATCGAGGGTTGAGATTTCCTCTCTTCATCGATTCTTGCTTCTAGAATAACGCCCTCTTGAACCTTCTTCATTCATCTGCTTTGAGTATGTAGCTTGAGAGGCTTTAACTTTATCGATTAAAGTTAATTTTAATCGTATATTTGTTATCTTCACGTGGGTTCCTATATTCTTTAACTCTATTTTAATCATTTGTAAGTCATACAAAATGGGTCTTTGTGTTAACAATATCGCACTCGTAAACGCATACGATCTTCTACTCAATGCGTCAGCTACCACGTTTGCTTTCCCACAATGGTATTGAATGGTACGATCGTAATCTTCAACAGCTCGAGCCAACGTCTTTGGCGCATGTTACGTTCATTTTAAGTAAAGATATATTTGAGGGTTTTAGAAATGGGTTTTGTACTGGGGTCAATACAAAATTCGATTTCACGCTCTAGGGGTAGGCTAAGAAGTCTTCAAGAATACGTAAGGAAATTTATTAACAATAGAAATATCATTCAAAACTATGACTCTCATCCAAGACTTGGGTAACACGTCACATTGATACCTATCAACTTGCCATCGTCATTCATAGTGTCGCCTACAGAAAGTCTGGCTTCGGTGCATTCCACACAAGGAAGTCAACAACGAAAGGACCGAGGCTCTTTACTTATGGCTTGATATGACCATGATTGACTTTAGTGATTTGGTGGCTTGAATTCGCATAACAGGTTGGTTAGGAATATGAAAGCTAATAACCTTACAAAAAACATGATGAGTAGTTAACCAATCGATTCCTAAAATCACATCAAAGGCAAGTATTTTCAAAGAGATACGATCGACAGGTAACGTGAAAGTGTTGATTTGAACAAGATTTATAAATAGTGGAGGTAATGAAGGTTTCTCCCAACTGAGTTTCAACAGATAAATCAAAATCTAACTTCTCCGGAGTTAAATTCAAACATTGAACACAACTAGGTGAAATAAAAGAGTGAGTAGAACCCAGATTCTAACACGGTATAGACTTCGCAAGAGTTTATGACTAACATATCCGTGATAATTTTATTCAGATTCCTCATCACGAAAAAAAACGCTCTCTTAAACTACCGACTTTGGCTTGTCTGGGACATCCTTTGGCATCACTATCCCAGCTGGAATTGACTTCACCATATGACAAAATCGAGCTAGGTGTCCTTCTCTTCCGCAATTAAAACACGCTTTGGATTGTTTGCGATGATTTAGACGGATGTGTCCCTCCCGTCCAAGATTTGAAACATCTGACCGGTGGTCGTTCTTCTTCCTTTGAAACGGGTCTTTGGTGTCATTGTCTTTCCATCATTATTGAACCTTCTTCTTGAAATTTCCACTTCTATTATCTTGGCCATGATTACCACCAAGTGGTTACCATTCTGGCATGATAATTTCCCCACGATGGTTATCATTGTCCCGATGGCCGTTGCCACTGGTACAATTATTATCGTGTTGTTGGTCGTTGCCTTTTGGCTGTGCTGACTCATTATCGCGTTCCAATAACTGAGCCCTATTCACAACATCTTAATATAAACAAAGTTTGTGAGAAATGAGGTATTGGCGTATATTGGGTTTCAAACCTCTTAAAAACATTCGCGTCATTTGCTCCTCATTATCGACCAAATGGGATGCAAACTGAGATAACTCGGCAAACTTAGCCTCGTACTGCGACACGGTCATATTGTTTTGCTCCAGCTTGATGAACTCCACCTCCTTCATGTGACGAATACTTTTGGGAAAGTATTTGTCGTTGAACAGCTCTTGGAACTTCTCCCAAGACATCTTGAGTGCGTCAGTCGGGGTGCGTTTTAAAGATTCCCATCAGTAATCTGCCTCTTCACGCAATATAAAGGTGGCAAAGGGAACCTTTTGCTCCTCTGAGCATCCCAAGATATCAAATATCTTGGTGATCTTCTTTAACCACGTCTCTGCCTTAAGTGGTTCTGGCTTTCCCAAAAACTCCGGTGGTCCCAGCTCCTTGAATTGCTTAGCGGTGACCAACCGTGGGTTACCATTGTTTCCTCCTGCATTATGAACAAGAGTCTCTCTCGATGTGTTTAACTTGTCAACGTGTAAAGGCGGAGCATCAAGTGCCTAAGGGTCCATTGCAACCACTTGAGATTCCGAAATGGAAGTGGGAACACATTACCATGGATTTCGTTACGGGTCTTCCCACGGTTTCTCAAGGCATAAATGCTATTTGGGTTATTATTGATAGATTAACCAAGTCTGCTCATTTCTTGTCGATACGGGAGACTTATTCCCTTGAATGTCTTGCTAGTATGTACGTGAATGAGATTGTGAGGTTGCATGGCATGCCAGTATCCATAGTTTTGGATCATGACCCAAGATTCACTTCAAGATTTTGGGTTAACTTGCAAAAAGCTATGGACACGGATTTATGGTTCAGTTCAGCATACCATCCTCAAACGGACGGACAATCAGAGAGGACTATTCAAACTCTTAAAGATCTATTAAGACTTTGTGTCCTAGATTTCAAAGGGAGTTGGGATAAGTACCTACCATTGGTGGAATTCTCCTACAACAACAGTTATCATGCAAGTATAGGTGTGGCTCCATTTGAAGCATTATATGGACGAAAGTGTCGCTCTCCAATATGTTGGGATGAGGTGGGGGAAACAACATTGTTGGGACCCGAGTTGGTACGTATGACTACTGAAAAGATCCAAATGATTCGACAATGTATACAAACGGCACATGATCGACAAAATAGTTATGCGGATCTTCATCGAAAGGACGTGGAATTTAGTATTGGGGATCATGTATTATTGTGTGTTGCTCCATGGAAAGGAGTTACAAGATTTAGGAAGAGAGGAAAATTTAATCCACTATTTATTGGTCCATTTCAGATTCTTGACCGAGTAGGAAATGTAGCCTATAGACTCGCGTTACCTCCAAGTATGTCTCGAGTTCATAATGTGTTTCACATATATGTACTTCGTAAATATGTGAAAGACCCGAACCACATTATTGAGTTAGAACCGGACGAGATAGCCGAAGACTTAACGTACGAGGAAGCACTTGTCAAGATCTTGGATAGGAAAGAGCATGTCCTACGCACAAAGGTCATACCACAAGTTAAAGTTTTATGGAGGAACCATGCTATAGAGGAAATGACCTGGGAGTTGGAAATAGAAATGAAAGCGAGGTATCCTCACCTTTTCGAAACACCAGGTACGTACGTCAATTTCGAGGACAAAATTTCATAAGGAGGGGAGGTTGTAAGACCCCAACTTATTATTTAATAAAATTGAATTTTCTTTATTTATTATTTTGAAATAGTAAGGGTTAATTTGATTAATGTGGTTAGTTATGGGTAAAATGCGCAAATATTTCAAATAAGCAAGTGGTTATAAAATATTCATTTTTATCGGAGAATATTCGTTTGGTCGTGGAATATTCTTACTGTCGGGGAATATTTGTACGACAGCGCAACCTTGTGTGGGCCCCATAAGGGAAAGCGATTGGATGAAGAAAATGACAAGAATAAGTTGTTTATAAATAACGACGTAGTTATTACAGATTATCTTGTTGGAATACCGTTATGGTTAAAACACGATGTCTGGCGCGTCAAGACAAGATAGCACTGCGGTATTGCATCAATTATTGATTCTTACGTAAGAAGGCACTAATCAATAATTGTTACGATAATTCTTGTTCAGGTATTTTATTTTATTGATTGATAATTTACTGCGTTGATATTTATATATTCTTTGTTGTTTCAATAATTGTCACTACACATTATTTTCCATTATCAAAGCAATAATTCATATTATCTGAATAATATTATTAGATAATATTATTGGCAATGTATAGAAAGTTCTGTCTAAGGAGAGGTTTGGTCACCTAATTGCGCGCCAGTAAGGAGAAATCTTTATTGGAAAGCCCCCTCTTTCCTGGGAACTGCCTGGTTGTCGGTATTGTGATTCTGTAAAATTATTTGTGAATAATTAATTATTCATTTATATGATGAGGAAAATATTGATTTTATGTGGATATAGATGGAGAAAATTTTTAATGTGACTTTGAAAATTAATATTTTATCTTTTTCTGATAAAATAATTCATTTAAATATATTATTTTAATAATATATTAATGGTGATATTTTTTACAATGAATGTGGGATATATGATTATATGAGGAGGAAGAGTATTTTTGTGGTATTAAATGATTAACACATATTTTGTGTGTCGGTGGACCCCAATTCTTGACCGAAATTTGATTATAGCTTTGTAAAATCGCTTCTTTGTTTGTGGATTTTTGGTCAATTTACATTTGGAATTTGGAAAAACTTTCTTCTGTAAAGTTGTAGAGAATGAAATTTCCTATGAAAAGGACACATGTTTCGAATTTTTCTGATAAAAGAGATATTTATTATGAATTATTGAAATTTTGAAATAATTGATTTTTGGAAGTTTTAGTTATTTTTTTTTTTAAGAAAAACGTTTTTGTTCAATTGAGTGAGTTTACACGTGTTATCAATGTGTTGAATTCAGATGTCTAGAGGTGGGCTAAGGAAAATTATATAAATATATTATTATTTTATTAAATTTTCTACTTTGGCGTTCTAAGCATTTTCCTATAAATAGGGTGCTTAGGTTAGAATTGAAAATTACACCAGAAACTGAAGTTTTCTCTCTATTTCTCTCTCTATATATTGGGCGTATTCTTGTGAGTATTTTGATACTTTGAGTGTGGTTATACGGTGCAAGTTCCCTTCAGCACTATATTCAGAATTCTAGTCAGAAGTACTGTCTTTTCGAGGTAAAGGATATTATTTTTTTAAAAATGATATTATTTATTTCAATATCATTATGCTGGAATATTGGTAAGATTTTTTCTTGTGAAATTCTTATCTTTTTATAGGAGTTACTTATTCACGTATACTACACTATTCACGAAAAATTAAATTTTTCGTTTTAAGTCAAAATATCTATTATGGATACTAGCTTTGATTGTATCCATGTTTTGATCATTCTTGAAGTTTTACCCCACTATGATTATTTATGAGGTATTTTGGACATGGATAAACCGAAATACGAATCCTTAATATTTGTTATTTTGTTTCCTTTGGATTCGTTTTCTTTAAAATATTTTTCATCATCCTCGGTCCTAAATGATGATATTCTTGAATATCTTAGGCTGTAGTACAAAAGATGAATGATTTTCGATGAATATCTTCTACCAGTAGTGCAAAAGATGAGCAGTGTTTAGATGAACATGAATTAATGATGAATATCTTTGGCTGTAGTGCAAAGATGAATATTTGATTCCAGATATATGTTGATTGATGTTACAGGGATAAAATATTGACGATGGACTTTTAAATTCATATATAGAAGATAGTTGATTTTATTCTCTATATAACTCTTCTAATGAATTATTATTTCCGCTGCGAAGATTGATTTAAAACTGATTGTCTATTGTATTCTATTAGATTTTTCCCTGTTGAAGACTAACGATAATTTGTTCTATGTTATCTTAGTTATAATATTCTTTACTGGGCTAGTTGAGCTCACCCTTTTCCTTTTTGTTCCATTTTTCTTCTCAGGAGGCGAGAATGTAGCGAGTACTAGTCGGGGTATGGAATGAAGGTTCTAGAAAGTCGTTTTAGTAGTCCTCACCATTTTGTAAAATAATGTATCAATAATTGTAATGAGGACTTATTTGAGTGTGGATATTGTCTAGATGACAATATTTGTATTTAAACTCACAGTTTTTATGTTGTATTAATAAGGTTGTAGTTATTTGTATACCATGTATTTTGACGACTCAGAATGGGTGTTGTATACCTATTTTGGAGTGCGCCGCGAGTTAATGTATCGAGCTTAGGATATGATCTCTGGCGGAGATCGGGGAATAGAACTAGGAGGGAGAGGCAGTAAATCCTTCGCTAGTGTGTCCTACCTAAGCTTATTTGTTGGTCGGACATAATATAGGGATATTATGTGATATGTTAATTTGTTAAATTAACCCCTTGTTTTATGGCGAGATTTGAGAATGTCTAATTGAGAATGTTGCGATGGAGTAAATGAGACCGTGGAGACACACTGTGCTCACCAACGAGGAGAACGTGCAACAGTGGCAATGTTCCTCCCGTGAACAACACACCGGCGAGATGATGAACGATGGGATGTTTAGAAGCTTTTTGCGAGTTCATGCAAAATCGGGCGTGGGAAACTCGTGTTCAATATCTGAGGAGGAAATGATAGCAATTCACGGTTTGTCGCGACCAAGATTCAAAGAGTTGGGACCACGAATTTATTGGAAAGCCGGATCCGATCAAAGCGAGAGGCGTGGGTTAAATAAATTACCAAGATATTCGATGTCTTGGGATACGGAGGAACGAAGGTTCCATTCGCCACCTTTATGTTCCGTGGTGGCGATGACTCTTGGTGGGAGTCTGCGTGAAAGCGTACTCCATCCGGCCTTTTCGGCATGTCTTGGGAGACATTTCAGGAACTGTTCAATGACAAGTACTTTTCTGAAAGTATTCGTCATATGAAGGAGGTAGAGTTTATTAGACTGGAGCAGAATAACATGACGGTGTCCTAGTACGAGGTGAAGTTTGCAGAGTTGTCCAGGTTTGCACCTCATTTGGTGGAGAATGAGGAACGTATGACGCGGATGTTTCTGAGAGGTTTGAAACCCGGCATACGTCAATATCTCATTTCTCATAAATTTTCTCTCTATTTAGATGTTGTCAACAGGGCTCAATTATTAGAGTGAGATAACGAGTATACGGTCAATTGAGGGACCACAACCGGGGATTATACCGAAGAATGTGATCATCGTCGAACAACGATAACCAAATGGAGAAAGAAAAATACTGGACAAGAGCGGCAACCACTCACGGTGGTAATTGTGGCCATGAGAATAGAAGAAAGCGAGTTGGGAGGAGATTTTCAAAAGAGGAGATTCAACAATGACAATGTGAAGGCGTCAAGACCAAAGAAAGAATCGGTTCTAAGGGAGGAGAAACGACCACCGATCGTATGCTATAAATGTGGAAGGACATATCATTGGCCGCCCACAGCAGTTCAAGGTATGCTATAATTATGGAAAGGAAGGACATATCGCTCGGATTACCTTTATGGCGAAACCAAGTCCAAAGCGAGGATGGTGACTCAAAAGGTCATCCCGTAAAAGTCAAAGTCAGCGGTTCTCTGGAAGGCGTTTGTCGTGATCGTCAACATGCGAGGAACCCAAACGAGGTGATCACGGGTAAGCTAATCATAAATTCATGCGAAGTTTATACCTTACTAGACAACGGTGCTACCCATTCATTTATTTATCCGCTTGTGCTCAACGTTTAAACTTGACTCGGAGAAATTAGACTTTGACCTATCTGTGGAAACTCCGTTAGAGAAACTTTCATCACATCCATTGTTTATAAATCTTGTTTGATCCGAGTTGGCACCATCACATTACTCATTGACCTTATCTCTTTAAAGATACTTGCATTTGGCGTGATTTTAGGGATTGATTGGTTAACTACTCATCATTCCAAAATTGATTGTTTTCGTAAGGTTGTTAGTTTTCATATTCCTAATCAACCGTTGTTCAATTCAAGCAACTAAACCATTAAAATCAATCACCGTCATATCAAGTCATAAAGCTATTCGTTTATTGAAAAGCGGATGTCAAACTTTCTTAGCCCATGTTATGGATTTGAATAAAGACACGTCGATTTGAATAATATTCTGTTGTTATTGACTTTTCCGACGTATTTCTGAAGAACTTCCTACCACCCCGGAACGTGAAGTTGAATTCTTTATTGATCTTGAACTGGTACAAAGTCCATTTCTAAAACCCATATCGAATGGCTCTATTGAACTTGAGGAGTTAAAGGTCCAACTACATGAGTTGTTGGACATCGGTTTCATTCGCCCCTAGTACATCTCCTTGGGGCTCTCTGTTTTATGTGTAAAGAAGAAAGATGGGAGTATGCGACTTTGTATCGACGACATCCGGAATTAAACCATGTCACTATCAAGACAGTATTCGCTACCTCGTATTGATGACTGTTTGACCCGATTACAAGGAGCACAATTACATTCAAAGATCGATCTTCGATTACGGATATCATCGGTGAAGGTTAAAAGCGAGGATATTTCAAAGAGGCGCCTTTAGAACTCCGAAGACGGGCATTATGAATTCCTAGTCATGTCTTTTGGATTGACTAATGCTCCTGCTGACTTTTCATGGATATGATGAACCGAGTATTCAAGGATTATTTGGATCGATTCGTTGTTGTCTTTATTGATGACATCCTCATATATTCTAAAAGCCGTGAAGATCATGAGCACCATTTGAAATTTGGTACTCCAAAGGTGCGTGAAAACAAGCTATATGCTAAGTTGAAGAAATGCGAGTTTCGCTTGAGGAAGTAGCATTCCTAGGGCACGTGGTGACAAAACATGGAGTATCTGTTGACCCGGCGAAGATTGAAGCAATACAAAGTTGGGAGCAACCAAAGACGGTGACCGAAGTACGTAGCTTTCTGGGCTTAGATGGTTATTATCGGAGATTTGTGGAAGAGTTTTCTCGAATCGCTACCCCGTTAACTCAGCTGACTCGAAAAGATATCAAATTCGTATGGAGCGAGGAATGCGAGAAGAGTTTCCAAGAGCTTAAGAGGAGACTCATTTCGGCTGTTTTGTTTTGACAATACCATCCGGTTCGGATGGATTTGTTATCTCTACAATGATGCTTGAGGGCAAAGGGTTAGGATGTGTTCTCATGCAGCGTGGGAAAGTCATAGCCTATGCCTCATGACAACTTAAAGAATATGAGAGGAATTATCCTACTCATGATCTAGAGTTGGCGGTGATCGTTTTTCGCTTAAAGATCCTGGAGGCACTATCTATATGGGGAGAAAGTGGAGATATATTCGCACCATAAAAGCCTCAAATATTTCTTCACCCAAAAAGAACTCAACATGCGGAACGACGCGTTGGCTCGAATTGTTGAAAGATTACGACCACACTATTCAATATCATCCGGAAAAACAAACGTGGTAGGCGACGCGCGTTGAGTAGAAGATCATATGCGACGAACGAGTGCGATGATGTCAAATATACGCGATAGAACCAACTTTAATCAATAAAGTTAAAGTTGCTCAAGAGCGCAGACCTGTGAAGTGATGCGTATGAAGAAAAAAAGTGCAAGAAGGTGCTATTCCGAAGCAAGAATCGATGAAGAAGGAATACTTGAGTCTACTCCAGCACTTTGTGTTCCTAACGATTACGATTTTGAGTACAAGATCATGATGGAGGCACACAATACACCATTTGCAATCCATCACGGAAGTACCAAAATGTATCGTGATCTTCGACATACATTTTAGTGGAATAATATGAAGAGAGAGATTGTAAAGTTTATCTCGATGTGTTTAACTTGTCAACGTGTAAAGGCGGAGCATCAAGTGCCTAAGGGTCCATTGCAACCACTTGAGATTCCGAAATGGAAGTGGGAGCACATTACCATGGATTTCGTTACGGGTCTTCCCACGGTTTCTCATGGCATAAATGCTATTTGGGTTATTGTTGATAGATTAACTAAGTCTGTTCATTTCTTGCCTATACGGGAGACTTATTCCCATGAACGTCTTGCTGGTATGTACGTGAATGAGATTATAAGGTTGTATGGCATGCCAGTATCCATAGTTTCGGATAATGACCCAAGATTCACTTCAATATTTTGGATTAGTTTGTAAAAAGCTATGGGCAAGGATTTACGGTTCAGTTCAGCATACTATCCTCAAACGGATGGACAATCAGAGAGGACTATTCAAACTCTTGAAGATCTATTAAGACTTTGTGTCCTAGATTTCAAAGGGAGTTGGGATAAGTACCTACTATTGGTGGAATTCTCCTACAACAACAGTTATCATGCAAGTATAGGTGTGGCTCCATTTGAAGCATTATATGGACGAAAGTGTCGCTCTCCAATATGTTGGGATGAGGTGGGGGAAGCAACATTGTTGGGACCCGAGTTGGTACGATGACTACCGAAAAGATCCAAATGATTCGACAACGTATACAAACGGCACATGATCGACAAAAGAGTTATGCGGATCTTCATCGAAAGGACGTGGAATTTAGTATTGGGGATCATGTATTATTGTGTGTTGCTCCATGGAAAGGAGTTACAATATTTGGGGAGAGAGGAAAACTCAATCCACGATTTATTGGTCCATTTCAGATTCTTGACCGAGTAGGAAATGTGGCCTATAGACTCGCGTTACCTCCAAGTATGTCTCGAGTTCATAATGTGTTTCACATATCTGTACTTCGTAAATATGTGAAAGACCCGAACCACATTATTGAGTTAGAACCGGACGAGATAGCCGAAGACTTAACGTACGAGGAGGTACCTGTCAAAATCTTAGATAGGAAAGAGCATGTCCTACGCACAAAGGTCATACCATAAGTTAAAGTTTTGTGGAGGAACCATGCTATAGAAGAAATGACCTGGGAGTTGGAAACGGAAATGAAAGCGAGGTATCCTCACCTTTTCGAAACACCAGGTACGTACGTCAATTTCGAGGACAAAATTTCATAAGGAGGGGAGGTTGTAAGACCCCAACTTATTATTTAATAAAATTGAATTTCCTTTATTTATTATTTTAAAATAGTAAGGGTTAATTTGATTAATGTGGTTAGTTATGGGTAAATGCATAAATATTTCAAATAAGCAAGTGGTTATAAAATATTCATTTTATCGGAGAATATTCATTTGGGTCGTGGAATATTCTTCTTTGTCGGGGAATATTTAAATGCGACAGCCTTTGACTTTGTGTGGGCCCCATAACGAAAAATGATTGGATGAAGAAAAAGACAAGAATAAGTTGTTTATAAATAACGGCGTAGTTGTTACCGTTAATACTGTTGGAATACCCGGTGGTTAAAACACGATAATATATCGTTGTTGAATAGTAGCACTGCAGTATTGCACCAATTATTGATTCTTACGTAAGAATGCACTACTCAATAATTGTTACAGTAATTACTGTTCAGTATTTTATTTTATTGATTCAATAATTGCTGCGTTGATATTCTATATTACTGTTGTTTCAATAATTATCACTACACGGTATTTTCCATTATTGAAGCAATAATTCATATTATCTGAATAATATTATTAGATAACATTATTGGCAATGTCTAAAAAATTCTGTCTAAGGAGAGGTTTGGTCACCTAATTGCGCGCTAGTAAGGAGAAACCCTTATTGGAAAGCCCTCTTTCTCCCAGAAACCGCTCGTCAGTTTGTCGATTATTGTGATTACGTAATATTATTTGTGAATAATTAATTATTGATTTATATGATGAGGAAAATATTGATTTTATGTGAATATAGATGATGGAAAAAATTTTAATGTGACAATTGTTAAAAATTAATATTTTATCTTTTTTACGATAAAATAATTCATTTAAATATATTATTTTAATAATATATTAATGGTGATATTTTTACAATTAATATTTTAAGTTTTCTCTCTATTTCTCTCTCTATATATTGAGCGTATTCTTGTGAGTATTTTGATACTTTAAGTGTGGTTATCTGATAAAGTTCCTTCAAAGACTATATTCGTAATTCCAAATCGTAAATCTTTGTCTTTTTTCGAGATAAGGGATATTATTTTTTTTAAATGATATTATTTCTTTCAATATCATTATGCCAGAATATTGGTAAGATTTTTCTTGTGAAATTCTTGTCTTTTGTGTTTGGAGTTCTTATTCACGTGATACGAAAGACTATTCACGATATCTGAGATATATTAATGAGAAAAATAAAATTTTTATTTTTCGTCCAAAATATCTATTATGGATACTAGCTTTGATTGTATCCATGTTTTGATCATTCTTGAATTTTACCCCACTATGATTATTTATGAGGTATTTTTGGACATGGATAAACCGAAATACGAATCCTTAATATTTGTTATTTTGTTTCACTGGATTCGTTTTCTTTAAAATATTTTTCATCATCCTCAGTCCTAAATGATGATATTACTGAATATCTTTGGCCTGTGGTGCAAAGATGAATGATTTCTGATGAATATCTTTGGCCCGTGGTGCAAAGATGAACAGGTGTTTAGATGAACATGACCAAGTGATGAATATCTTTGGCCTGTAGTGCAAAGATGAATATTTGATTCCAGATATATGTTGATTGATGTTACAGGGATAAAATATTGACGATGGATTTTTAAATTCATATATAGAAGATAGTAGATTTTATTCTCTATATAACTATTCTAATGAATTATTATTTCCGCTGCGAAGATTGATTTAAAACTGATTGTCAATTGTATTCTATTAGATTTTTTCCTGTTGAAGACTAACGATAATTTTTTCTATGTTATCTTAGTTATAATATTCTTTACTGGGCTAGTTGAGCTCACCTTTTTCCTTTTTGTTCCATTTTTCTTCTCAGGATGCGAGAATGTAGCGAGTACTAGTCGGGGTATGGAATGAAGGTTCTAGAAAGTCGTTTTAGTAGTCCTCACCATTTTCGTAAAATAATGTATCAATAATTATAATGAGGACTTATTTGAGTGTGGATATTATCTAGATGACAATATTTGTATTTAAACTCACAGTTTTTATGTTGTATTAATAAGGTTGTAGTTATTTCTGTACCATGTATTTTGATGACTTAGAATGGGTGTTGTATACCTATTTTGGGGGCGTCAGACCTGCAATACGGCCAAGGATATTCATTAGTATCACGACCACAAATTATCCATGCACTACGGGCCAAGGATATTCGTGTATTCATCAATGGTCATTATCATGCCAACAATTGTCCATCAATGCACTACGCCCAATGAGAATTTTTTTACCACATCATTTGTAACATTACGGTCATGATTATACCGAATAATTCCTGGTCATAATCATACCAAGTCTATCTATACACTACAGGCCACAGATGACTTTCAACATATTATAAACATGAGAAGGATGACAATGATATAAGAATTCAATAAAACAAGTTCAAGAATTAATTTATCCAGGAACTAATAACGTCCAAATTGTTAACATGATACTTCTTTGTAGAGTAACACTCAAGAATGCTCAGAAGAATATTTTCATGAAAAGATACTGGATGAAGCGCAAATATCAAGGATATTCCACAAATTTCATGGAGTATAGAAGTCAAAACTTTAACCAACTGAGTATAATAAAGAATGGAATAACAGAAGAAATCACCAGGCATGCGATAGACCGTACAGACAAGTTATTCCAACAGAATAATAAATAACGAAACTAGGTCATGTGTAAACGCACAGACATGATATTCCAATAGAATAATAAATAATGGAACCAGGTCATGCGTAAACGCACAGACATGATATTCCAATAAAATAATAAATAACGGAACCAGGTCATGCGTAAACGCACAGACAGGATGTTTCTGTAGGGTTTTGACATAGAAACGCACAGCGGAAATAGAAAAATTTAAACCAAATTCGAAACCCTAAACAGGATCCATGCGAAAAACAGTTAATTCAGTGGTTAGAAATTATACCAATTAAGAAAGCGATTAAACGATGCTATTCGAATCTCCAACGCCTTTCGAACTAATCAAGCTGCCTCTACGGTATCCACACAAACGCTTCACTTAATCATCCTACGATCTGCGAGAAGAAGGAATCGCGAGATTAGCCACCAAGGATGAGGATTTTCAAACTGCTTTCTCTAGTCTCTCTAAGAAGCTATTAGGTTTTTTTTTTTTTTATTAACTTTCAAAAGCTACCGATATATCATATATATAGCAATAAATCGGAATTAATCAAAAACCCTAATCTAATTAAAATAAAATCCGAATATATATATATATATATATATTATATCTTAAGTAAGTCTTACTTAATTAATATATATACATATCTAAAGCATCCTTTTAATTTAAATTCGTGATTTAAATACTATCAATCATATTGATATATTTAAATCCTTACAATTTAAATTAATTCCCTTTAATAACGTTCTTTGTGTGTGACCTATAGGTTATTATTACGTTGGCAATAATTTTATAATCATATTATAAAATTATAAGCGATGAATGAGCATCTAGTAATGCATCATCGCTACCCAAGTAATAATAAGATCGATGATTCGATGCAACCTTTTCGTGACCAATGTTTCAATGTAATTTAATCCTTTTAACCTTAATATGCTAGATTAAACTCGAGTCATGGAATGTGTCATACTCTTCATAATTTAATCTGAGTTTTTCTTGATCAATGAGTAGACTATATGAAACAAATCACTATTTGAGCATGACCATACATTTCATAGTCCTACTCAATCAAGAGGCCTATGGATATTACCCATAATATATAGGATGGTTAAATTCCATCTAGATCACTCATATTTCTCACACGATTCATGATGAACCCAATAATCACCTTTATAGTCCACCCTATTAAAGGTGACATTTGATATCACATAAATTCTCGTGTAGTAATATAGCGATTTCAGGTCGGAGGACCATTACATCATTGTCACTATGAGAATTGCTAATGACACTTCGCATAATGCTCCATATAGAATTCTCATGGTAGGTCTGTCCAGTACATCGTTCTCTAACATGTACCTATGCATTGACTTAATATCTCATATATTTATGACCAATGAGATTTGGTCATCAGTCAATCCACATACTAGTCTCAATGCATCATTGTTGTCCAATCAACAATGATACTCGACTAGGGACATTTAAGAACAATGATACTAATTGTAATTATATAATCTCATGTTCAAGTCACATACTTGAAACTATATAATTTGTATCACTATTCTAAGGAATTTTATTATGTTAACAATTATATTACGCAGTAAATAAAACCATAATAAAATCATATATTTATTCAATCAAATATAATATCAAAACGTTAAGCAATTATATCAAATAATTGGCCTCTAGGGCATAAACTCTAACAGTTCCAACAGAATAATAAAGAATGGAATAACAGAAGAATTTTACCATGTATGTAGTACTTTGCATAGACAGGTTATTTCTACATAACAATAAAGAATGGAATAACAGAAGAATTTCACCAAGTATAGGGTAGCCCGCGTATACATGGTATTCCAATAGAATAATAAAGAATGGAATAACAGAAGTTCTCTTCATGAATAAGAAAGAAATAATACCCCTTACGAGTACAACAAATAATATCCCTTACCGTAAAAAAAGAGTATTCAATTGGTAGTATGAGGATATTCTTGAAGAAAACTTCAGACTACGCTCAAAGCTTCTTAAAACTCTAAAGAAATACGCTCAAGATTATAGAAGAATTCTCTGAACTTCTGTTGTGATTTTCAATTCTAAATAAGCATCCTATTTATAGGAGAATTGAAGGGGTACTGTTTAGAAAATTTTTCACGGATGCACAGTACAGAAATCAAATGAATCATTCACGGGCGAAAGAAAAATTTGGACGTCTGAATTTCAAAGCTTTCCTCAAGTAAAACAAAAAAATAATAATATATATATATATAACACATGGTTTTAACAAAACCATCCACATTTCATCCACCTATCACTATCATCAGAAACACTTTCCCACCACCACCATTATTTTAACTTACACACACTCCTACACACACGGTACATGTGATGCCCCCAAAATAGGTCCAATCCAACCAACCTATTCTGAGTCACCAAAAATATGGTACAGAAAACAACTATAACTTTATTACTACAATTGTCGTGCAAAATACAACAACACATATATTGTGCGTTTTGATACAAATATATACCAACTGTGACTCTGGACACCAACTTGGATAGCACGTCACAATGGCACCTTACATAAAGGTACATTCAATAACTGTTTTAGAAATTAAAATCTTTGGGAAGTGCTCAAGGAAACCTTCGTACATGGGAGGCCATGCGTCTAGGTTATAATAGATATCATATGCCCACAGAATTATCCTTGGTTGACCCAATAAACCCCAAAGAAAAACAAGAAGATTACTATCATTTTCTTTCCAATGGTGAGTCTTCTCTTGACATATCATTATCTCCACCGTCTCTAATTGAGAATTATACTTCAACCAAACTCCAAGATCATATAGGTAGTGCTTGTAGATATACTCAGCAAGTGGATGTGCACAACCATGTCTTATGATAACACGAGGTTGTATGTCATTAGACATCTTGTATGATAGTGGCAAAAATACCCTTCCAACGTTGGGTTCGCCTCACCCTATTTGGTTCACCAAATATAACTACTAAATGATTTATAGAATACAACACACTTGTCTATAATGTTTAGGGAGAACCTCCACAACTAGAGACCACCGTTCTATTCTCTTGTTACCCACGCTCGACCCAGCTACACTCTTATTACCTGAAAGGAATTGTGAAGCAAAAGGGTGAGCACAACTAGCTCAGTAAAGAATATTATGACTAAAGATAATTCAATTCTCAATAGCCTTCATCAATAATAAATCAGAGATTTAGAATATATGGTAGATGATAAAACTTTTCAACCATAGTTGCAGCGGAACAAGCAATCCATTAGAAGAGTCAAATAGACCATAAAGTCTATTATCTTCTCCATATTAAAAGTTCACCAACAATGTTTTAACCCTGTAACATCAATCAACAGTTCCTCTCCACAATCATGTGAAAAACTCATAATCATAATTGTAGTTCTAAATTCCTTTTCTCATTCAGGACGAAGATAATTTTTATCACCTGTCTTTACTTGAAACATCAAAGATCATGGTTATACCAAATAACAGTTTCTGTTCATAATCATACTAATAAATTCATCTTTGCACTATGGGCCAAAGATATTCATCAACAGTTCATCTTTGCACTACAGGCTAAAGATATTCAACAATAGGTCATCTTTGTACTACGGGCCAAAGATATTCAACAATAGGTCATCTTTGCACTACGGGCCAAAGATATTCATCAATAGTTCATCTTTGCACTACAGGCCAAAGATATTAATATCTCAAAGAAATACATAATCATTTCAGAATTTATATAAACCATAATGATAACCATGTTGATCAATTCACCTTGCACTTAAGCTAAAAATATTCCATTGTAAATTCAATGGTCATGATCATACTAGTCAACAATTCAACTTTTCAGACTACTTGGCAAAAAAGAGAACCCATAGTCACGATCATACCAATACTTTACCCATCTTTACACTCAAGTCAAAAAGAAATTCCATCACGTGGTTATAAAATATTATATATGATAATAAAAACAATAGGATCAACAACTACATTTAATTTCAAGAGCAAGATTCATAAATCAATGGTTTCATAATACCTTAATCTAAATGTTATAAATCAATTAATAATCTCATAATCTAATATTATTAATATTACCACAAAATCTTAATCATTTCTTAAACTTATAAACAATTTATTTTAATTGTTTATACTTTACTAATTAATGCATTTATTCATTCTAAAATGCCAAACTCATAAGATTTCATCACCAATAACCAAAACCCTCATCAAAAATCTGCATATACCTTATATAGGATTTTAAGTCATAAAATCCTATTTTCCAAATTTCTTACTTCACATAACATATTTAATTCATTTACTCATAACTAGACCATTTTCATGAAAAATACCAAATCAGTTCCAAAAATATTTATTTTTTGGGATTTAGCATAATATAGTCCCATATTGAACATATATTTTTCTCAGAATTTTTAAAATTTATTTACTATTTTTCATATGGCCAAAACTGCCGAATATTTAGACATTTATCATACATTGTAATTTTGTCCAAAAATTCTAAAATTTACACGGTATACTTCTGTTATATACATGTACTCCCAATAAAATTTTCATCAATTTTGGAATTAACCACAAGGAGTTATAAGCGTTTACTTTTAAAATAGTTTTTCCTCATAAAATCCATAACTCTTAATCTATATATCCAAAAATTGCCATTTTTGGACACAATCAACAAAACTCATCAAATTATTATTTTAAATTTTTCCAGAATTTTTGAAGGTTCGCAAAAATTTCGAAACTGAAAAACATAATAACCCTTAAAATCTCTTACTATCCCTTACCTCAAAAAAAGAAAGATTGACCGATTGGAATAACGCTTAAACGAACTTGCACCGTATAACAACACTCAAGATATCAAAATACTCACAAGAATACACTCGATAATATAGAGAGAGAAATAGAGAGAAAACTTCAATTTTTGGTGTGATTTTCAATTCTAACCTAAGCACCTATTTATAGGAAATTGCTTAGAACACCAAAGTAAAAAATTTAATAAAATATTAATATATTTATATAAATTTTCCTTAGCCCACTCTTTTGGTCTAGACATCAGCCATACAAGTGACATAATCACCAAAAACGTTTTTCTAAACAAAAATGTTTAAAACTCCAAAAATCAATTTAGACCCGATATACTGGAACTTCAATAATTCACAATAAATAGCCCTTTTGTCAGAAAAATTTGAACCACATGTCCTTTTTATAGGAAATTTTATTCTCTACAACTTTGTAAGTTTAAGTTTTCCCAAATTCCAAACAGAAATTGACCGAAATCCATAAACGGACGATTTTACAGGCTATAATCAAATTTCAGTCAAGAAATGGGGTCCACCGACACACAAAACATGTGTTAATTATTTAATGCAACAAAAATACTCTTCCACCTCATATACTCATATATTCCACATTCATTGTAAAAATATTACCATTATTATATAATAATATATTTAAATGAATTATTTTATCAGAAAAGATAAAATATCAATTTTCAACAATTGTCACATTAAAAAAATTTCTCCATCTATATCCACATAAAATGAATATTTTTCTCATCATATAAATCAATAATTAATTATTCACAAATAATATTATAGAATCACAATACTGATAACCTAACAGTTCCCAGGAAAGAGGGGGCTTTCCAATAAGGATTTCTTCTTACTGGCGCGCAATTAGATAACCAAACCTCTCCTTGACAGAACTTTCTAGACATTGCCAATAATGCTATCTAATAATATTATCCAAATAATATGAATTATTGATCCGATAATTGGAAATACTGTGTCGTGACAATTATTGAAACAACAATAATATAAACTATCAACGCAACAATTATTGAATCAATAAAATAAAATATTGAGCAAGAATTCATCGTAAATAATTATTGAGTAGTGCCTTCACGCCGAAAAAAATATCATGCTTCGTGAATAGTACTCGTGAATAGTAACTCATGAATAGTAAACTCGTGAATAATAACTCGTGAATAGTAATTATAAGAAAATTTGAATATTTTTATTTCATAAAATTCGAGGTCTTATAAAGACACACACACATTTTCAAATTCTACCCATACAAGTCCCTTTCATATATATATATATATATATATATATATATATATATATATATATATATAGATATAGATATATAGATACTCTATGGACTATTTTAAAAAAGTGGGTAACTGGGGGGTCCAATAAATACTTCATAAAAATACCTCAATATTTTTAACAACATTTATCATCATTATTATAATTCACAATATTAATCGATCATGTCGTTCCCAGGAAAGAGGGGGCTTTCCAATAAGGATTTCTCCCTATTGGCGCGCAATTAGGTGACCAAACCTCTCCTTGACAAAACTTCTAGACATCGTTAATATTGCAAATAATAATATTAATAACTTTGTCGTCTCAATTATTGATTTAATAATATATAAAATATCGACAATAATTGAATCAAATAACGTGAGATACTATGCAAAGAATTATCGTAGCAATAATTGAACAAAAGTAAGTGACTTCTCACGTAAGCATCAATAATCAATACAAGTGCTACTTATGCAACCACGCCAGACATCGTACTTTTAACACCGGGTGTTTCAATAGTTAACAGTAAAACTTCCGCCGTTATTTTCATAAAGTATTTTTGTCGTTTTCTCAATCCGACAATAATTTTGTTGTGGGGTCCACCAATGATTGTGCCATTGTACGAATATTCCCTGTTAAAACGAATATTCCTCGACCAATCGAATATTATATAACAACTTGCGTACTCTGCAAAATTTATAAATATTACCCACAACTATAACATTATATCAAATTCATTCCATAATATTCAAAAATGATATTTATAGAAAATTCATCTTTATTCATAAAAGTTGGGGTCTTACACTAAGACTTAGGATAATGGGTTGGATAGCTGGTCATTTAGTACATCAACACCTGTCCCACTATGGTGATGAGTGGAAGGATAAAAATAACGTTATTTATTCATCTAAATGTGCATGTGCATATCTAAACTTACTTTGGTACTATCGCTATTAGTTGTGTGACATGCAATTAATATTAAATACTTGTATAGTATAATATTTATTTGTTACTTATACTATAATATATTATATTTATTATTCATAAAACTTAAATATTATTTAAGTTGATAATAATTTAACTATTAATTTTGATATTTTTATTGAATTATTATATTTATTATTTATAAAATAAATATTATTTTAAGATTATATATAAAAATAAATATTATTGTTAATAAATATGTTTTGAGTTTTAATGTAAATTTCATTGTTCAATGTACTTTTAAAGAAAATAAATAATGTATAAATTGTACACTGTGAAAAACTTGTCGCCATACAGACTTCATGATGGGCGCCTTATCGCCTAGGCCTCCTAGCGGTCAGCTACCGCTGTGCCTCGTCGAGGCACCGTGACAACAATGGTAGAGGTTGCTACCAGACTGCCCGCAAGCCGAGTTGGCCCAAATGTGCAAGTCCCTAGCGACGAAAGTCACGATTAATAGGTGGTTGACATAGGCCCTCTCATCCTATCATGCGGTGACTTGTTGTCAGTGCAAGTGATTGTGACTAGGGGTGATCATTCGGTTATAACCGAACCAAACAGACTATTCGGTTATAACTGAATACTGAATTATTGATAATTTTACTATCCGAAACACTAATCGAAATTCATAACTAACTGAATTACCGAATACCGAATTCGGGTAATAACCGAATTTGAGAGAAGAAGCCCACCAGCCAAATAAAACTCAGCCCACATGAAAGCCCAACAATAGCAATAAGCTGCAATAAGCTGTCCACGTGGGGATCAATAAAAACCAAGTGGGTCTTACCGTTCATTACTCAGCCCATCATCAACCATCAACAGCAGTTCAGTACACGACCCCATTCCCCATGACAGAAACCACGTGACAACAAGTATAACCATCACCGGTAAACTGTAACCATTTTCGGTAAACGAAAATAGGCGACGAGCAATCACTGGTCGACGAGCTTCGCCGGAATCTGGGTCTTCACCATTTGATTGGGGCTGATTGGGTTCCTTCCCCAAATTTGATTCTATTACAAATAGAAGGTTATGGAGGGAGAAAAGGTGCTGACAGATGATGGCACCCATTTGATTGAAGGAGGAGATAATGTTTTTTTGGCATGAGTAGAGTTGAGGAGATTGAAGATCGAAGTTTTAGGTGGAGAGATATGGCCATTGTTTCCGTTTGGTTTGCCAGAAAGTTTGAGATCGGGAAAATAGGTTTAACTTTATGAGATAAGGAATAAATGAAGAGGAGGAAGAATGGATCGAGTCGGTCTAATATAGGAGATGAGAAATCGAGATCTAACTACTATTAGATAAGATCTGGGTTGAGACTCTGAGATAAGAGATAAATACAGAGACGAAGAGACCGAGAGAGTAAGGGCGAAGAGTTATTAAGATAGGAATTATTAAATTCACAACAGAAATTGTTATTTCCACAACAAAAGTGTTGCTATAGATCCTATAACGACGGTTTTCATTGTCGCTTTACATCTATAACGACACTTTTGTTGTGGAAATAACAAAAAGTGTTGTGGATTTAACAATTACCTATTAAGATAAGGCTTAATTTATTTAACAACTTATTCGGTATTCGGGTAGACCGAATAATACAAAAATGAAATTCAAACCGATAACAGTAAACCGAAAAAAATTTCGGATATAACCGAATTGTAAAAAATACCCGAATTATTAAGAAATTTTGGTTAAATTATTTCAATTTGGTTCAATTATTCGGTTATACCCATTTTTTGCTCAGTCCTACTTGTGACTAGGCCTACTCATCGATAATAAAACCACTGCATCGAATTTAAGATTACCTAATCTACCCAAAACTCGATCTTAAGGTATTATACCGGTATGTCGAACCGATTAACTGGTTTAGTACCGATTTTAACCTTACATTGTACCGGTCAACAACTATATTATAAATGTGAATATAAGAGCAATGAAAAAGGAATGAGTTGGTAATCTGGAATAACCCAGAAGAACATGGGATGAAGCTATTATTGTTGTTATCCTCTCTTTCTAGAAAGGTTGTAAGAATTCCCAAACTATATTTCACATATTTCAATTAACTCATTTGATCAAAGATTCAAAATAAATAATTTAACATCTATGTAATCTATTGCTGCTGGTTTCTTAAAGGAAATTGACTTCAACTGAATTAGTGAAAATTTTCACTTTTTTTGTGCACATAATTACTTATCAGACCTGTACATGAAGATAACATGGAAAATTAACAAGTAAATTACTGTCAACTATAGAAATTCAAGCCATTCATAATTACAAAATATGTGTTTGATTTTTGTGCTCAACTCGCTATAAAGTAGCAACAAAAAATCTACTTAACATCAAATAAAATTTACAATACTCTGTTCATCAAACTGTTAGAAGATATGCCATCATTGTAGTTTCTTTAACCAGTGTGTACATATTATTGTAGTTTTCATAAATGGCAGCACCCCCTATCTATTTATAGGAGGGTGAGTGACCCATCAGAAGGGACATAACTTACTGAAAAGACGCCTTTAATCACAAATGATGTAGTTTTAAAGCGTAGCAGAATAGGCACATCCGTTCAGATCCATAAAACGCCATAGTTTTAGGTTTAACAGAAAAGGCGCGATAAAACGATGTAGTTTTAGGGATTCCGTTCAGACTAATACCCTTTCAGCAGATACTGCTTCTCAAAACGATACAGTTTTGATAATAATAAATAATATTTATCAAAATGACACAGTTTTGATAATAGAACTAAAATAAAATTAAAATTAAAATTTAAATAAAAAATTTAAATAAATTTATCCAAAAAATTATATATAATGACCCAAACCCACAAGCACAAGCCAGTCGGTAGTGGCACACGTGTGGATTCAAACCCAGTATTGGCTAAATTCTCTCCCTTCCCAAAAGTGGGGTGCCCCTTGGGGCCCAAACTCAAGAACAACTTTCATGTATATAAACCTATTAAATCTTTAGTTCTTAACCAATGTGGGACTTGGCTTCCCACATATATTTATTATCATTTATTATTTCTAAATGTGATCTTTGAGAATTAATATCTCATTCATTACTCAATAGATTTGAGCTTCCAAATACTTAATTTAATCTACTCTTAGAGTAGAACACATTGATATGCGGATTCACTTAAAATAATTATTAAAACCCACTTTAATATCTCATTCATTACTCCATGAATTTGAGCTTCCAAATACTTAATTTAATCTACTCATGGGAACACATTGATATGTATATTCATTTAAAATAATTATTAGAATCCACTTTAATTTTGGTTCAAATTCTAACATAAGTACAGTACTATTAATTTGGATTTTCCTAAATTGAGACTTTCTTTTATGAAGGATGGCAAGGAATTAAATGATATTGAGGGGAACAATCAAATCTGCTAAACTACAGCAGATTACTGTCAAGTGAATTCAGAAGCTTGTAAGGAAGAAATCCCTATTATTCATTGGGAATTATTATATGTGACAGCTGTAGAAGATTCTTGTAATACCCGGAAAAAAATATATATAAAATAATAAAATTTTATTTTTTTGTTATATAACATATTAATTGGACTATATTTTTATTTGGGTCAAATTGTATTTAACTTATTTGGGCTATAATAAATAAGGAATTTCATTAAATTGGGCCTTAAAACTAATTGGGTTTTCATATTTGGGTAATATTAAATCCTATTATAATTAAGAAAACTAACAATATACTTTAATAAATAAATAGATAATTAAACCTAATTCTACTGGGCATTTATTTTGATACGTAAAAGAACAGAAGAGGAGTAGCGGCTGTAAAGGAACAAAAGAGGAGAAAAATATAACAGGTTTGTCAATATTGTGAATTTTTTCCTTTTTGTGTGTACTTAATGTTAGAAATTTTGATAAGAAAGATATCAATGATTTGATTTGTAACACCCCCCTTTCCCAATAGGCAGCCGGATAGATATGTGTGTATATATAGGAACTGGAGAATTATCAATTATCAATTGTTAATATATAATATATGATTGCACTTGAGACTGAGCTGTGTAGTCATGTTATACTTTTGATGATTTTTTTTTTACGTTAATTAAAAAAAAAGTTCGTTGATATAAGAAAATAAAAGCTACTGTACTTTTGTAGTGTAATAATTATTTATATTATCCATATGTATATACATATATATAGCATATATTAAGGTTCTGATTTGTTAAAATATATATATAAAAAAAAAGAAAAAAAATACGATTAGAAGATATAGTATAATTTAATTTGGGGTGTCTTATATAATTGATGTAATTGGAGGAATTAATTTCATACTAATATATATTATAATTATTAAGTAACTTATAATTGTATTATTATTATTTTATTAGATCGGACGGAGAGAATTTAACAAGTTATATTTGGAATATATTTTGGGTAATAATAATAATAATTCACTAATTATACTTATTTATTATTTTGTTTAATTAGTTCGGACGGAAGGAATTTAACGAGTTATATTTGGATTATAATTTTGGGTATGACGTTGCTTAACTCATG
Organism: Panax quinquefolius; assembly: GCA_020205615.1. NCBI lineage: Eukaryota > Viridiplantae > Streptophyta > Magnoliopsida > Apiales > Araliaceae > Panax > Panax quinquefolius. The sequence continues at coordinate 8,891,679 of CM035170.1, read as the reverse complement.
TACGGATTCCGTACTCTTTTAGTGATACTCTTGTTAAATTTGATTTGTTCGTTTGTTTCCTTGTTTCGAATTCTGTTATGATTTCACATAATTATTTCCTGTGAAATAAATATATTAGTTTCATTTTGGAGTTGATACACATGACTCGTATTTGTACTCTTTGAATTAGGATATCATGTTTAGTATTTATTTTCGATAATTGTAGAGCGGTACATGTTGTTACCTTCTTTTTGAGACCTTGTGACTATAATTTGATTTGGTTCAACATGTACATATAGAACCCTTTTGTTGGTATTATGTCGCATGTGTTGTGACATAGTATTTTTGTTAGAATATACCGTAGGGTATACCTGAGCTATAACCACCTGTGGGGGTACCACGGGCATGTCGTCTTGGCACGAGAGGCATGACACTTTCCGTGGCAGTGTGATTAGTCCACAGCGTCTCCGTTTTGGGCACCGGAGGAAGTGGGTCATTTGGTGTTTTGTTGTCGGAGGCGTATGTGTTAAACCTAGTTTTTTATTCTGCGGATTTGTGATGTTGTGCCAAACACACATATCCGATTTGCATACATTTGGATTCGCGGTCCAATGTGTGATTTGCCTGTGTGACATTATTTTGGTTGCCTGTGTGGCATCATTTGACTTGCCTGTGTGACATTATTTTGACTTGCCTGTGTGGCAATGTATATTTCTGAGCTCACTCGGTATGAAATAAAACTTAACCATTTGATTCAACCTATTATTTCATTGTAATAGTTTTGTTTGTTTCTGTTCAGTTCAATTCATTGAGTTAGTTTCTTCAGTTCGTTATTTCTTTATTCTTCTATTGGTTTCGTCAATTCTGTTGATTCAGATATATTTCATTCAGATCTTTGGAGATTATATTATTTACACTTGAGGCTTTGTTCAGTATTTTTTTCTCAGTTGTTTTTGTATATATCCTGTGATCCGTAATCTGCAATTGGGCTCATGTCAGGTTTTTCTTCCCATGCAGTTTGCAGGTGGTTGATTCAGGGCTAGTGTGATGAGAGTATTGTCTTTGACCATCTAGGTTGATTCAATATTTTTTAGTTTTGATTAGTTTGACTCTTGTTGGAGAATTGTGTTTAGTACTTCATTGATGGATATCATTATTAATATTTTGAAGTTATTAGTGCTCTGTTTACTTATTTTGAGGTTTGTTGTGCTTTGCACGTGACCTCCCTTTCCTTTTCGGGAAGGGGGTGTTACAGAGATGGTATCAAAGCTTAGGTTCTTTCTTGTAGAAAACCTATTTAGGTTTTACCTGTGAGTTGTGGGTATATCATTGGGTAGACGTAGGAGTTTGATTTGATGTTGTTCTCTGTTTGGTGTGTCTTTATTTTGACTAAGTGCCATCCTCTCTTCGAGTTGTAGTTGATTTGAGAAGTTGAGATAATTTGTTAAGATTATTATTGTTATGCACTGGAGCAATAATATTAGTTAAGGATTGTGATTGGATATCATTAAGGAGAATAAATATGTGATTGTGGTTGGATATTTTGTACAGTTAAGAAATGATTATATGATTATGATGTGAGTATTTGTATAAGTGAGTTTTTAATTTTGGAAAATTATTTGTTAGAGTTGTTTTTGGTGACAATTTATTATGATCTTAGAATTGAGGATTTGATTTTGATGATGATTTTGTTTATGTTACGCTTGTGGATAATTTGAGGTATGTGTATTGATGGGCTATTATGATAAGGGTGAAAACTATTAAGTATAGAGGATTTCTTGTAATTTTTTTAGTTGTTGATATTCGAGGTAATTAAGTGAATTATTTGGAGTTAATGATCAATTTTGTGACTATTTCTAGTAGGATATTGGAGTTATGTTCTATAAAGTTTATTTATGATAATATGGGGAGACATTGAAATTTATTAGATTAAGGTTTGCAATAAGGGATGAATGATTTATTATATAATTAGATAGTAAGTGATAAAATTCAATTGATTTTGAGAGATCTTGAATATTTATAGTTTGCTTATGCAGATAGTAGAATATTTGACTTAGAGTTTGATATGGTGGTAAAGAGATAGTAGTAGTATATTCTTCGGTGTAATAATATTTGAGAACTAGTTCAAATTGAGGATGAGATATTTTGAAGCTCTTGAGGACTTGGGGAGAGTTGGTAATATAGTTTACATAATTGTTTTGTTTATCCGATGTCATTGAAGTTTTGCATGAATTTATGTAAAATAAATAAATATAAATAAAAATAATTTGTTAAATCTTTGTCATGTGTGGAAAAACGTTTTACGAATTAAAAATAATTTTAAATATTTTGGGTATTCGAATCGTGTTTAGATGAAGAATTTTTTTTTTTGTGATTTCGAATTATGTTCCGAAGAGTACGTTTACAAGAATTAAACTCAAAGATATTAGCGACAGCCGCACCAACGGTGGATCATGTGACCTAGTTTGATGCAACACGAAGAACCTTACCAAGACTTGACACGGTAGTTGAAGAATCTTTTACAAGTACATTTATAATTACGTCGATCGATGACTTATCCGTGTTGATCGTTACAAATGGCGACGCTATGTTGTAAATAAATTTATTTATTTTTTGTAGCTTATTTGAATTCCGAGGACGGAATTATTTTTAAGGGGTGAAAAATGTAATAACCTATATTTTTTTTAAAATTAAATATTAATTAATTTTATTGTATACAATTGTATTTAAATTAGAAAAGGTAAATGATTTTTGTTTCCCTCTTTTCTTCCTTGTTTTGTTGGGAAAATTAAATTATTTTAGTTGGTAATTAAATAACTGATTAAATTAAAATTGAGAAAGATAATTCTTTTTGTTAAAGACTTGTGGTAAAATTATTCAGAGCGGAAAGCTACTTGGGAGATAGAGGAGTCTATTCGAGCGGAGTATCCGCATCTTTTGATAATTAGGTACGTTCATTCTTTTGATTCCAGGGACGGAATCCTTTTTAAGGGGTAGGTGATGTAATACCCGAAAAAAAATATTAAATAATAAAATTTTATTTTTTTGTTTTATAACATATTAATTGGACTATGTTTTTATTTGGGTCAAATTGTATTTAATTTATTTGGGCTATAATAAATAAGGAATTTCATTAAATTGGGACTTAAAACTAATTGGATTTTCATATTTGGGTAATATTAAATCCTATTATAATTAAGAAAACTAATAATATACTTTAATAAATAAATAGATAAGTAAACCTAATTCTACTGAGCATTTATTTTGATACGTAAAAGAAAAGAAGAGGAGTAGCGGCTGTAAAGGAACAGAAGAGGAGAAAAATATAACAGGTTTGTCAATATTGTGAATTTTTCCTTTTTGTGTGAACTTAATGCTAGAAATTTTGATAAGTAAGATATCAATGATTTGATTTGTAACACCCCCCTTTCCCAAAAGGCTACCGGATAGATATGTGTGTATGTATAGGAACTGGAGAATTATCAATTATCAATTATTAATATATAATATATTATTGCACTTGAGACTGAGTCGTGTAGTCATGCTATACTTTTGATGATTTTTTTTTTAAAGTTATTGAACCTGCTGAAAAAAAAAAGATTTCAAATTAAGGGCCGAAGTTGTCAAGCAAGGAGTCAATGACATATGAGATATATATATATATATATATATATATATAGTACTACAGTTGTATTTCAGAAACTATTATGATGGCCCTGAGTTAATTAAAAAAAAAAAGTTCGTTGATATAAGAAAATAAAAGCTACTGTACTTTTGTAGTGTAATAATGATTTATATATCCATATGTATATATATATATATATATATATAGCATATATTAATGTTCTGATTTGTTAAAATATATATATATAAAAAAGAAAAAAAATACGATTAGAAGATATAAGATAATTTAATTTGGGTTGTCTTATATAAATCATGTAATTGGAGGAATTAATTTCATACTAATATATATTATAATTATTAAGTAACTTATAATCGTATTATTATTATTTTATTAGATCGGACGGAGAGAATTTAACAAGTTATATTTGGAATATATTTTGGGTAATAATAATAATTCACTAATTATACTTATTTATTATTTTGTTTAATTAGTTCGGACGGAAGGAATTTAACGAGTTATATTCGGATTATAATTTTGGGTATGATGTTTCTTAACTCATGTACGGATTCCGTACTCTTTTCAGTGATACTCTTGTTAAATTTGATTTGTTCGTTTGTTTCCTTGTTTCGAATTCTGTTATGATTTCACATAATTGTCTCCTGTGAAATAAATATATTAGTTTCATTTTGGAGTTGATACACATGACTCGTATTTGTACTCTTTGAATTAGGATATCATGTTTAGTATTTATTTTTGATAATTGTAGAGCGGTACATGTTGCTACCTTCTTTTTGAGACCTTGTGACTATAATTTGATTTGGTTCAACATGTACATATAGAACCCTTTTGTTGGTATTATGTCGCATGTGTTGTGACATAGTATTTTTGTTAGAATATACCGTAGGGTATACCTGAGCTATAACCACCTGTGGGGGTACCACAGACATGTCGTCTTGGCACGAGAGGCATGGCACTTTCCATGGCAGTGTGATTAGTCCACAGCGTCTCCGTTTTGGGCTCCGGAGGAAGTGGGTCATTTGGTGTTTTGTTGTCGGAGGCGTATGTGTTAACCCTAGTTTTCTGTTCTGCGGATTTGTGATGTTGTGCCAAACACACATATCCGATTTGCATACATTTGGATTTGCGGTCCAATGTGTGATTTGCCTGTGTGACATTATTTTGGTTGCCTGTGTGGCATCATTTGACTTGCCTGTGTGACATTATTTTGACTTGCCTGTGTGGCAATGTATATTTCTGAGCTCACTCGGTATGAAATAAAACTCAACCATTTGATTCAACCTATTATTTCATTGTAATAGTTTTGTTTGTTTCTGTTCAGTTCAATTCATTGAGTTAGTTTCTTCAGTTCGTTATTTCTTTATTCTTCTATTGGTTTCATTAATTTCATTGATTGAGATATATTTCATTCAGATCTTTGGAAATTATATTATTTACACTTGAGGCTTTGTTCAAAGATTTTTTTTCATTGTTTTCAGATATCTCAGATTCAGTCTCGAGTAATTGGCTGCGTCAGTGTTTAAAAAGGGGTGAATTCCATCCAAATATCCATTTGTTCAAAAAATGAGATAGAGTCGCCAAAACATGGTCCATTCAACCCAACCCAAATACAACTTCAAGAATACAACAATCGTCGCAAAATACTTATTAATAACATATATATCGTGAGTTTGAATACAACTATTGTCTAATGACATGATAAAAACTCAAAAGGGGTCCTCATTACAATTATTGATACGCTATTTCACGTAATAGTGAGGACTACTAATGCAACCATCCGGATCATCAATCCATTCCCCGACAAGTCCCAACTATATTCTCATTTCAAGAGAACAAATGAAAGAAAGGGTGAGCTCAACTAGCCCAAGAAGAAAATATTATGACTAAGATAATATACAACAAATTATCATTAGTCTTCAACAGGAAAAATCTCGATAAAATATAATAGACAACAAGTTTTAGATCAACAACCGCAATGGAATAATAATCCATTAGAAGAGTCAAGTAGAGAAAGAATTCTACTATCTTCTAAGATTTAAAAGTTCATCATCAATATTTTATCCCTATAACATCAATCAATATACATCTTGAATCAAATATTCATCTTTGCACTACAAGCCAAAGATATTCATTCAGTATCACCAAATGGTCATGTTCATCTCAACACTGCTCATCTCTTTGCACTACGGGCCAAAGATATTCATTAGGTAATCATTCATCTTTGCACTACATGTGCCAAAGATATTCATCATTAATCATTCATCTTTGCACTACAAAAGCCAAAGATATTCAAGAATATCATCATTTAGGACCGAGGATGATGAAAAATATCTTAAAGAAAACGAATCCAAAGGAGATAAAAGATCAAATATTAGGATTCAGACATGCTTTATCCAAGTTCAAAAATACTTCATAATAACCAATTTCAAGTAAAATTCAAAAATAAAGATCAAAACATGGATACAATCAAAGATAGTAACCATAATAGACATCTTGGACAAAAAAGAAGAAAAATTTATTTTTCATGAATGAATAGATTCGTGAATAAGGTCAGATAACGTGAATAGTAGTCAGATACGTGAATAGTAATTTTGACACCAAAAGATAGAAATTCCACAAGAAAAATCATCATGCTTCGTGAATAGTACTCGTGAATAAGAAACTCGTGAATAGTAACTCGTGAATAGTAACTCGTGAATAGTAACTCATGAATAGAACCCCGACATGAAAAGTTCCAAATTTGATAAAAGTTCCAACCAATATTTTAAGATAATGATATCAAGAAATAATATCACTTATGAAGAAAATAACATCCCTTACCTCAAAAAGATAATACTTCGGGCCGAATATCGGATATAGTGTCAAGGAACTCAGCACCCAGATAGCAACACTCAAAGTATCAAAATACTCACAAGAATACGCCGATAATATAGAGAGAGAAAGAGAGAAAACTTATGAATTTTCGTGTGATTTTAAATTCTAACTAAGCACCCTATTTATAGGAAAATGCTTAGAACGCCATAGAAGACTAACTCGCCACCGATGGTTTTACTCATTATTATTGCCACCCACCACATTTGAAATTCAATTGAGCACATTTCTCACCAACCAATTCTAGAATTTTCCAAAATGTTTTATCATTTAAACAATAATCGTAAACTTTAATAATTCATAGAAAATAGTCCGCTTATCGTAAAAATACTTAATTTTATGTCCATTCCACACTAAATCAAATTCTCACAACTTAAGTAGCTTTGAAGTTTTCCAAATTCCAAAAGTTCAAAAATACCCAAATCCACAAATGGATGATTTTAAATATCCAATCCGACAAAATATATCGATAAAACATCTCAAAGATTAATTCCTTCATTAATAACCACATAAATAAATCCATCATTTATATCCACATAAAATAAATATTTCTTTATCATATGAATCAATAATTAATTATTCACAAATAATATTACGTAATCACATTTATGACAACCAAAGTCGCTTTCCTGTGAAAGAGGGGCTTTTCCGATAAGGATTTCTCTTCATCAAGCGCGCAATTAGGTGACCAAACCTCTCCTCGACATAACTTTCTAGATATCGCCAATAATGCTATCTAATAATATTATTCAAATAATATGAATTATCGATCCGATAATGGAGATATGCAAAATGACAATTATCAAACAACAATAATATAAAATATCAACGCAAAGAATTATTGAATCAATAAAATAAAATATTGAATAAAGAATTCATCGTGAATAATTATCGAGTAAGCTTTCTTCACGTAAGGATCAATAATTCATCAATATCATGTGTAATACCGTATGCATCGCAACCACGCCAGACATCGATTTTAACCACCGGGTATTCCAATAGTCTTAACGGTAACAACTACTCCGTTATTCAATTTTTTCATTTTCTTCATCCGACCGTTATCCGTTATGGGCCCACAAATGGCTGCGCCGTCGTATAAATATTCCCCGACAGAAAGAATATTCCACGAGAAAACGAATATTCCCCGACAATTAAATATTTTATAACCACTTGCTTATTTTGCAAAATTTGCACATTTCACCCATAACCAAAGTATTATATCAAATTATCACCTTATTATTCACAATAATAAATAGAGGAAATTCGATTTTATTCATTAAAAAGTTGGGGTTTTACAACCTCCCCTCCTTATGAAATTTCGTCCTCGAAATTGACGTACGTACCTGGTGTTTCGAAAAGGTGAGGGTACCTCGCTTTCATTTCTGATTCCAACTCCTAGGTCATTTCTTCAATAGCATGGTTTCTCCACAAAACCTTAACTTGTGGTATAACCTTCTTGCGTAGGACATGCTCTTTCCTATCCAAGATCTTGACAGGTACCTCCTCGTACGTTAAATCTTCTGCTATCTCTTCTGGTTCTAACGCAATAATGTGATTTGGGTCGTCCACATATTTACGTAACATCGATATGTGAAAAACATTATGAACACGCGACATACTTAGCGTAAAAGGCGTAGTCTATAGCCATAGCTCCTACTTGATCGAGGATTTCAAATAAATCAAGGCTCGAGCTTTTTCTCTTCATCGACTCTTACTTCTAGAATAACGCATTCTTGCACCTTCTTCTTTATATTCATCAGCTCCAGTGTGTAGCTTGAGCGATTTTAACTTTATCGATTAAAGTCGATTCTACTCGTATATTTGTTATCTTCACGTGGGTCCCTAGAGTCTTTAACTCTATCTTCATCATTTGTAAGTCATATAAAATGGATTTTTTTTTGTGTTAACAACATCGCACTCAGAACGCACATACGATCTTCTACTCAAACGTTAGCTACCACTTTCGCTTTTCCCACGATGGTATTGAATGGTACGATCGTAATCTTCAATAAACTCGAGCCAACGCTCTTTGGCGCATTATATGTTCGCTTTGGTTGAAGAAATATTTAATGGTTTTAGAAATGGGTTTTGTACTGGGTCAATACAAAATTCGATTTCACGCCTAGGGTAGGCTAAGAAGTCCTTCGAGAATACGCCAGAGATTTATTAACAATAGAAATATCATTTAAAAATCGTGACTCTCATCCAAGACTTGGATAAGACATGAAATGAAGGTTTCTACTAACGAAGTTTCAATCGATAAGTCAAAGTCTAACTTCTAGAGTTAAATTTAAACATCGAGCGCAAGCAAAGAGAGATAAAATAATGGGTAGAACCCAGATTCTAATAAGGTATAGACTTCACAAGAATTTATAATTAACTAACCCGTGCTAACTTCGCTCAAGTTACTCGCTTCTTTGAGAAGTCACGAAAAACGCTCTTCCGAAACCACCGACTTTGTTTTGTCCAGATTCCACCTTTTGGTGCCACCGCCCCAATCGGACTTGATTTCGCTACATGAGACAAAATCGAGCTATGTGACCGCTCTTTTCCATAACTAAAACATATCTTGGAAAGTCATGAACAGCTTTGGACTTATATGTCCCTCCTCTCGCATTTGTAGATCTAACCGACGGTCGTTTCTCCTCCCTAGAATTTGTTGTCGGTGTTGGTGTGTCAGTTGCCGACGCCTTCCCGCCATCGTTAAATCTTCTTCTTGAAATTTCCATCAATCATTTCTTCTATTATCTTCGCTATGATGATTACCACCAAGTGGTTACCATTTTCGCATGATAATTTCTTCCACGATGGTTATCATTGTTCGACGAATCGTTGTCACCGCAGACGATTATTATCGTGTTGTTGTCGTTATCCTTCTATCATTGGTTTCATTATCGCGCTTCCACTAATCGAGCCCTATTCACAACATCCGAATATAAACAAAGTTTGTGAGAAATGAGGTATCGACGATTTCGGGTTTCAAACCTCGCAGAAACATTCGTGTCATTCGCTCCTCATTATCAACCAAATGGGATGCAAATGGGATAACTCCGCAAACTTAGCTTCAGATCGCGACACGCTCATATTGTTTTGCTCCACTTGATGAACTCAACCTCCTTCATGTGATTTAATACTTTCGGAAAGTACTTGTCGTTGAACAATTCTTCGAACTTCTCCCAAGACATCTTCAAGGCGTGCGGCATGTTGAGTACGCTTTTACCGATTCCCACCAAGAATCGCCTCTCCTCGCAACATAAAGGTGGCAAAGGGAACCTTTTTTCTTCGAACATCCCAAGACATCAAATATCTTGGTGATCCGCTTTATCCACGCCTCGCCGTAAGTGGTTCTCGCTTTCCAAAAACTCCGGTGGTCCCAGCCCTTGAATCGCTAAGTGATGACCAACCGTGGTTGCCATTGTTTCCACCTACATTATGAACAGGAGTCTCTCTCGCTTGGTGTTGCATGAATTCTAAAAAGCTCCTAAACGCATCATCATTCATCATTTGGCATTGGTGTCGTTGTTCACCGAGGATTATTGCCATCCCGATGCACATTATCCTCGGTATCGATCGTTGGGTGACTCAACGGCCTCATATGCTTCATTGCTTATCACAACATTTTTAGATGCCATTTTCAAACACCGCAACAAAACAAGGGTTAATTGACATGTCACATATTATCCCTATACTCGATCGACCAAATAAATACCAAACAAACTTAGGTAGGTCATACTAAGCGAAGGAATTTTCCATCTCTCCCTCCTAGTTCTAGTCTCACATCTTAGCCAGGATCATATCCCTAAGCTTTGATACCAACCGTGATTTAACCCCAAAATAGGTCCATTCCATCCAACCCATTCTCGAAGTCGCCAAATACATGGTACAAAAACAAATACAACTTCAAGAATACAATTGTCGGCAAAATACGACAACACATATATCGTGAGTTTGAATACAACTATTGTCTAATAGACAAGATAAAAACTCAAAAAGGGTCCTCATTACAATTATTGATACGCTATTTCACGTAATAGTGAGGACTACTAATGCAACCATCCGGACCATCAATCCATTCCCCGACTAGTCCCGCCTATATTCTCATTTTCTCAAGAGAATAAAGAAAAAGAAAGGGTGAGCTCAACTAGCCCAAGAAGAAGAAAATATTATGACTAAGATAATATACAACAAATTATCATTAGTCTTCAACAGGAAAAATCTGATAAAATATAATAGACAACAAGTTTTAGATCAACAATCGCAGCAGAATAAGCAATCCATTAGAAGAGTCAAGAGAGAAAGAATTCTACTATCTTCTAAGATTTAAAAGTTCATCATCAATATTTTATCCCTCAGAACATCAATCAATATACATCTTGAATCAAATATTCATCTTTGCACCACAGGTGCCAAAGATATTCATTCATTTGTATCACCAAATGGGTCATGTTCATCTCAACACTGCTCATCTTGCACACGGGCCAAAGATATTCATTAGTAATCATTCATTGCACTATGTGCCAAAGATATTCATCGCTTAATCATTCATCTTTGCACTATGTGCCAAAGATATTCATCGCTTAATCATTCATCATTTGCACTACACAGCCAAAGATATTCAAGAATATCATCATTTAGGACCGAGGATGATGAAAAAATATTTAAAGAAAACGAATCCAAGTGAGATAAAATATCAAATATTAGGATTCAGACACAGCTTTATCCAAGATCAATAATACTCATAATAACCAATTTTGAAAGCAAAATTCAAAATAAAGATCAAAACATGGATACAATCAAAGATAGTAACCATAATATACATCTTGGACAAAAAGAAGAAAATTTTATTTTTCTATGAATAAAGTGTCGATTCAAGTGAATAAAGGTCAGACACGTGAATAGTGTCGATACGTGAATAGTAATCTCGACACCAAAAGATAGAAATTCCACAAGAAAAATCATCATGCTTCGTGAATAGTACTCGTGAATAGTAACTCGTGAATAAGAACTCGAATAAGAACTCGTGAATAGTAACTCATGAATAGTAACCCCGACATGAAAAGTTCCAAATTTGATAAAAAGTTCCAACCAATATTTTAAGATAATGATATCAAGAAATAATATCACTTACTTAAGAAAATAACATCCCTTACCTCAAAAAGATAATACTTTCGGGCCGAATATCGGATATAGTGTCAAGGAACTTCAGATCAGATAGCAACACTCAAAGTATCAAAATACTCACAAGAATACGCCGATAATATAGAGAGAAAGAGAGAAAACTTATGAATTTCGTGTGATTTTCAATTCTAACTAAGCACCCTATTTATAGGAAAATGCTTAGAACGCCATAGAAGACTAACTCGCTACACCGATGGCTTTTACCGCTACTATTGCACACCCACCACATTTGAAATTCAATTGAGCACACATTTCTCACCAACCAATTCTAGAATTTTCCAAAATGTTTTATCATTTAAACAATAATCGTAAACTTTAATAATTCATAGAAAATAGTCCGCTTATCGTAAAAATATGAATTTTATGTCCATTCCACACTTAAATTGAATTTTCTACAACTTCAGTAGCTTTGAGTTTTTCCAAATTCCAAATGTAAAAATACCCAAATCCACAAATAGATGATTTTTAAATACTTCCAATCCAACAAAATACCGATAAAACATCTCAAAGATTAATTCCTTCATTAATAACCACATAAATAAATCCATCATTTATATCCACATAAAATAAATATTTCCTTATCATATGAATCAATAATTAATTATTCACAAATAATATTACGTAATCACATTTATGACAACCAGTCGCTCCTCAGAAAGAGGGGCTTTCCGATAAGGATTTCTCCTTCATCGGGCGCCGCAATTAGGTGACCAAACCTCTCCTCGATGTAACTTTCTAGACATTGCCAATAATGCTATCTAATAATATTATTCCAAATAATATGAATTATCGATCCGATAATGGGAATATCGTGTTGATAATTATTAAAACAACAATAATATAAAATATCAACGCAACAATTATTTAATCAATAAAATAAAATATTGAACAAGAATTCATCGTAATAATTATCGAGTAGTGCTTCTTCACGTAAGGATCAATAATTCATCAATACTATGCAATACCGTAAAGCATCAGGCAACCACGCCAGACATCAGATTTTAACCACCGGGTATTCCAACAAAAGCCTTAATTCAGAATAACTACGCCGTTATTCAATTTTGTCATTTTTTCATCCGACAAGTTATCCGTTATGGGGCCCCACAAATGGTCGCTACTGGCCGCATTTAATATTCTTAAAACGGAAAGAATATTCCACGACCAAACTAATAAAGAATATTAACCACTTATTTTGCACATTTCAAACAAAGTATTAATATTCTTATTCATAATAACAATGAAAATATTTTATAAAAACCATGGTGAAGGAAATGCTTATGGAATTTGCATAATAAAATTTGCACATTTCACCCATAACCATAGAAAGTATTATATCAAATTAACACCTTATTATTCACAATAAGAAATAGAGGAAATTTAGATTTTATTCATTAAAAAGTTGGGGACCAATACTCAAAGACTCACCGGTCAAGTAACTGATTATCTCTATTATGCCCCCTCAAGATGGAGATCGAGAGAGAAGTCCAATCTTGTGTTTAAGTTTGAGAAAACGTTGGTGTGAAAGGGGCTTGGTAAGAGCATCTGCTAGCTGATCTTCAGAAGAGACATGAGCTACACGAAGAGCTCCATTTTGAACTTGATCCTTGATAAAATGAAAATCTATGGCAACATGCTTCATGCGGGAATGAAAAATTGGATTTGAACAGAGTTGAGTTGCCCCTATATTATCACAGTAAATGACAGGACAGTAGGGAAGCGAAATACCAAGATCAGTCAAGAGATAACAAATGAAATTAAGTTCAGCAGCTGTATTTGCAACGAAGCGATACTCTGCCTCAGTGGAGGATCTAGCAACTGTCCGTTGCTTTTTAGAGCTCCAGGAGATAGGGTTTTTACCAAAATAAACAACATAAGCACTGGTGGGGCAAAAAGTGTCTTTGTCTCCTGCCCAATCAGCGTCAGAAAAGGCTTGTAAACTGAGAGAAGTATCGAAGAATGCATGTAAACTGAGATTAGAGTCTTTGTAAAGTTGCAACCCATCATCAACAATACCAACAAGATAACGTAGTAGTCGTTTGACAAAGGACCAATGTTCAGTTGTGGGGGCAGTGCATATATTCAGACAATTTATTAACAGCAAAGGCAATGTCAGGTCTTGTTAATAGTAAATATTGAAGGCTCCCCACTACCTGGCGATACTCAGTAGGATCAGAAAGAGAAGAACCTGAGGTGAGCGTGAGAGTGGGGCTTGTTAGTATGGGAGTGAGAACAATCTTTGCTTCTTGCATCTTGGTTTGAGTGAGAAGGTCCATGATATATCTCCTTTGTGAGAGTAACAAGCCATGTTTGTTTAGGATAACTTCCACACCCAGAAAGCAAGTGAGGAAACCAAGATCTTTGATGGAAAATCGCTGAGCAAGAATGGAAATGAATCGATTAACCGTGGTATCATGGTCTCCTGTGAGAATTAAATCATCAACATAACCAAGAAGATACATTGTGTGGCCATCAGCATGAAAGACAAATAGTGATGTATCAGCATAAGAATTTTGAAAATCAAACTGAAGAAGAAAGGTTCTGAGTTCATGATACCACGCCCGAGGGGCTTGTTTCAGGCCATAAATTGCTTTGTTAAGTTTGCAGACATAAGAAGGGTTGTCTTTATCAACAAATCCCGGTGGTTGTGACATGTATACATTCTCTAATAGATGTCCTTGAAGAAAGGCATTGTTTACATCAAGTTGCCTTAAGGACCAGCCACGACTGACTGCTATACTTAGAACGATTCGGACAGTAGTCAGTTTTATAACGGGACTGAACGTGTCTTGGTAGTCTATTCCAGGACGTTGGTGGAATCCTTTAGCAACCAATCGGGCCTTGAACCTGTCAACAGAGCCATCAAATTTTCTTTTAGTTCTAAACACCCACTTACAACCAACCAGATTTTGACTGCTATCTTGTGGAACTAGAGCCCAAGTGCCATTCCTTACTAATGCATCAAATTTGTCAGACATGGCCCGACGCCATTTATGGTCTTTGAGAGCTTGGGTTAAGGTTGTTGGTTCATGATCATCACCTTTGGTTAATTGAGTGTGAAGATTGATTTTGGTGAGAGGTTTGCGAATATTGTTTTTGGCTCTAGTAGTCATGGTATGGGTGAGTTGGGGCTGAGGCTCTGGTGGGCTTATTTGTGGTGTTTGTTGTGGAGAGTTGCTGGTATTTGAAGATTCACATGTTTGTGGTGGAGAAAAAGTGGCAGCCTGGTCTAATGGAAGTGAGAGGTCACGTGATGCTGGTTGAGTAAATGTAGTGGGCCAGTCTGGTGGTAGTAAAGCTTCACGTGGGGATTGCTGTTGGGTATCAACTGTAGATGATGAATTGAGTGGTGGTATCACAGGCAAGATGGGAACTCGAAGTGGTGATGGAATCCAAGTAGCAATGGAATGTAATGGAGAACAAGAGGCAGGAGCAGAGAGATTAATGAAGGGAAAGACAGTTTCAACAAATCTGACATGCCTAGAGATATATATTTTGGAAGTGGATGGGTCAAGGCAGTAATAGGCACTCTGAGTTAAAGAGTAGCCAAGGAAGACACATGGTTTGGATCGGGTGTCCAGTTTGTTGGGAGTATATGGTCTTAGCCACGGATAGCATAAACAACCAAAAATTTTGAGTTTTGAGTAATTGGGAGCTGTTGTAAAAAAAATTTCATAAGGAGAAGAAAGGTTCAAGGTGGGTGTTGGCATACGATTTATGAGATAAACCGCTGTGGCTAATGCATAAGTCCAATAACTTAAAGGAAGAGATGCATGAGAGAGTAATGCTAGACCAGTTTCTACAATATGAAGATGTCTACGTTCAGAAAATCCATTGTGTTCGTGTGTATGTATAAGGCGGTGTAGTAAGGTGAGAAATACCATTTGTTGAAAGAAAATTGGCAAGTGGCAATGTATTCACCACCATTATACGGAATAGAGTGTTTTGATGGTTTTATCAAAGTGTTTTTCAACAATGGCTTTAAATCTAATAAAAATATCCTTGACTTCTGACTTTTGTTTAAGAGGGTAGAACCAAATATATTGGGTGAAATGATCCACAAAAATGACATAATATTTAAATCCATTATTTGATATAATTGGAGATGTCCAAACATCAGAGAAGATAGTTTCAAGTGGTTGAGAAGATATAATGGTGGACTGGGAAAATGATAATTTGTGACTTTTATTACTCAAACAAGCATTACATGAAAAATTGTTGGAAAATGAAGAAGAAAAATCAAGTTTATTGTTGGAAACGGTCTGTTTCAGAATATGAAAAGCTGGGTGTCCTAATCTATGATGCCACTCGGATAGAGTTGTTTTGATGCTGGAAAAAGCAAGCAAGGGTGGAGATACCGGCCACTCATATAAACGCCATCTATAGTGTTGCCCTTCAGAAGAGTTACCCCCGTGCGAATGTCCTTTACAAGAAAAACAGTTGGTAAGAATTCAATGGAGACATTATTTGGGGTTAAATGCTTTTTATCAGATCTTATAAAGTCGACCCTACGGATAGATAATCGAATTTTTTTTTTACAATCAATCTCTTCATGTACTCGACTTTTCTAACAAAAAATAAAAAAAACCGTTAAACAAGTTTGACTGTTAACGGAAAGTACACGTCAGCAGCTGAGTTGTCCGTTACAAGCTGATGTGGCGCCTTTGTGTGATGTGGCAGTGATTATGTGGATTTTTAAGAAAATTTTTATGAAGAAAATTAAAAAAATATTTTAAAGTATAATATAAATTATAAAATTAAAAATATTTTAAAATTAAAAATCTTTTCAAATTTCGGACATTAAATAAAAAACGTAATTTTTTTAAAAAATAAAATAAAAACACATTTTTTTTTAATAAAATATAAAAAACGTTGTTTTTTATAAAAAAAAATAAATTGCATTTTTTTATAAAATAAAATAAAAAACGCATAAAAAAAATTTATAAAAAAAAAAATCGCAGCTTTTTTTAATAAGAATAAAAAAAATCTTTGTTTTTTAATAAAAAAATTATAAAAAAATAAAAAATAGTGTTTTTTTAACAAAAAAAAAATATAAAACACTATTTTTTTTTATAAAAAAAACACAGTTTTTTTTTATAAAAACACAAATTTGGTTTTTTATAAAAACAATGCTCTGTCTCTCCTTCTCCGTCGCAACAACGCGTTTGACTCAATTATAAATTTAATGTCCGAATTTGAAAAAAAAAATTATTTTGTTTTTATTAATAAAAACTGCATTTTTTTATAAAAAAATAATTGCATTTTTTTAAAAAAAAATTGTATTTTTATTAAAAAAAAATGCTTTTTATTTTATTTTGTTAAAAAAACACCATTTTTTTTTTTGTTTTTATAAAAAACTATTTTTTATTTTATTTTTAATAAAAAGCTACACTTTTTTTTTCTAAATAAAATTTGCGTTTTTTATTTTATTTTAGAAAAAAAATGGCATTTTTATTTTATTTTTATTAAAAAATCGCATTTTTATTTTATTTTTATAAAAAATCGCGTTTTTTTATTTTATTTTTATTAAAAAAACTACGGTTTTTTTTATAAAATTTTTACACTTTTTATTTTATTTTTATAAAAAAATAGTTTTTTTATTTTATTTTTATTAAAAAATGTCTTTTTTTTTTTTTTTTTTAGAAAAAAAAAGCTGCGTTTTTTATTTAATGTTCAATTTGAAATTTTTTTTAATTTTAAAATAATTTTAATTTATACTTTTTATTATACTTTAAAATATTTTTTTTCATTTTCTTCATAAAAATTTTCCTAAAAATTCACATAATTACTGCCACATCACACAAAGACGCCTACATCAACAGAATGAGACAACTCAAACTTCAAGTGTACTTTCCGTTAACAGTCAAACTTGTTTAACGATTTTTTTTATTTTTTGTTAGAAAAGTCGAGTATAGTGAGTTGACTGTAAGAAAAAAAAGTTAAGTTATCCATCTGTAAGTCGACCTATAGTACAATGACTGAAAAAACATTTAACCCACATTATTTGAGGTGCAAAATTGAGAGATGGAAATAAGATTCTTTTTCATAGCAGGAAAACAGAGGACATTGTTCAATTTAAAAGTTTTATGAGTTGTGTGGAGAGAGGAAGAACCGGTATGAGTAATGGAGAGACCCGAGCCATCACCAATCATAATGTCATCGGAGCCATTGTATGGAGCATGCATGGAGAGATTCTGTAGGTCAGCTGTAACATGGTGAGACGATCCACTGTCCAGGAGCCAAGATGTGTGGCTGGGGTTATTGGATGCATAATGGGCCCTTGGTTGCCATGGGGTGACAAAGTGAGTGGTTGAAAGGAGAGAAGATTTGTTGGATGTGTTGGGGACTAGTCGAAAGGAGGGCACCTTTTTGTTTGTATGTCCTCAGATCCATAAATTTGGCAATAACCAAGTATGGTCGAGATGGGCGATTACCTTGAGGTGTGGATTCGCCATTTGGTTTGGGGTAGGAGTATACTTGTTTTGGTGGTCATTGAAGGGCGCCATGATGAGTGTTGGTGTTGGTGACGATGGTGGGGGCGCCAAGTCTTTGGGTTCCTACTTGTGGGATTAGCAGTGATAGGAAATTGAGGGAGGTCTGGTTTTGAGGTGATCACCGAGGCTTCAAAATTAAGCAGCTTCTCATGTAGTTCCTCAAAGGTTATAAATTTGGTCTCTCGGCTTGGACAAAGCACGTGTGAGTTCTTTGTATTCATCACCAAGACCATCAAGTATCTTGTCAGTGAGATCTTCTGCATCTAGTGATGCCCCAAGAATGGCAAGTTCATCGGCTTTTGCCTTGATGGTCTGTAGAAATGTTGTGACACTGTCAGAGCCTTTGGTGATCATTTTTAGTTGGTTTTTGACCTGTTTGATGCGGCCACGAGAAGGCTTGGCGTAGGTGGTGGCTAGGATAGTCCATGCTTCACGGGCTGTCTTGCCGTGTGCAAGAAATGGTATGATGGTGTGGGAGATGGAACCAATGATTGCATTCAAGATCAATTAGTCCTGTCGGATCCAAAAATTGTGAGCAGGGTTGGATCTGGTTGTATCATTTAGTGTGAGAGTGGCCGAGGGACATGGCTTGGAGCCATCTATATATCCTAAGAGGTCATATCCAATGAAGAGATTATGTAATTGTAATTTCCATGAGAGTTGGTGGATGTGAGTTTTAGAGGGGTTTGGGCAGCAACATTAATGCTGATAAGGGTGTTGAGAGTCATTTGTGTTGAGAATTGAGGGGGAAGGGGTAGCCATGGTTTGTGATTAAAGAGAAGAGAGAGATTGGGGAGAAGAATGGAATATGTTACCTCTAATTTTGCTTTGATATCATAACAGATTGCAAAGCTTAATGATTCTCATTGAATAAACATCCGTATAAATACAAAACCAAGAGTAATTGAAGATCCTACAAACTAGGAAGGTTACAACTAAATCCTATATCTACTAATGACAGTTAAATACATTTGAATATATGTGAATAATACAAACTGATGAGAAAGACTCCATCAAGTAACTGATTATCTCTATTAAATTATATGTCAAACGGATTAAATGTTCTTTTGGAAGTAACAAGGTGGAATGCTTGGGGCATATTGTAACTGGAGAATGAGTTTCAGTGGATTCAACAAAGATACATGCTGTGTTAAAATGGCCAAGGCCTACTACTGTAAAGGAGTTGAGAGCTTCTTGGGATTCTCTAGTTATTACCGTAAGTTTGTAAAAAGGCTATGGGGTTATTAGCAAACCATTAACTGTGTTGCTATAAAAAGATAAGTTCCATTGGAATGAAGCAACTGAAAAGGCTTTTGAGGAACTTGATGAGGACATGGCATGCGTGGAGTCAAACAAGACTAAAGGGACGTGGGGATCAAGCAAGGCTAGGTAAAAGAGATTCAAACAAAGTCTCAACGGATTGATCCAAGATGTTTGGGCTGAAGATAACGCAAGGAAGGATGAGACACAAATTTGGGTCAATTTGATACAAGTCCAATTTTGATCATTCTAGTAAAGCCAATAATTAAAATCTTGACCAAAGACTTTTCAAGATTACCATATTACATACACGGGCATATACATGCAACAACCAACAATCTTTACATTCCTTTTATAAATTGAAATTGGTGCAAAAGAACAATTATTACTTCCTTTTACAAATTGAAATTGGTGCAAAAGAACAATCATTACCTTACTTGGAAAATTGGATATTAGCATATCAACCTTCATATACAATTTATTTCCTAATTGATGTCAACTTCCTTTTCTTAAATTCGGTAATGTCCAATTTCGTGAAGGGATTTCGGTGGCTTCACGCAACGTGAAAAAGTCCAAACGCGGCAATGATTTTGATTAGTTTTTTTTTTACTAATGTAATTAGAATTTTATTTAGTAAAAATTTCAAAATCCAATTTTTAAATTGGATTGTTATTCCTATTAGGATTAAAATAATTTGTTCCTATTATTATTAGGATTTTGATAGTTTTGAGTAGTATAAATAGAGGTCCAAGTTGATGTAATCACATACATTATCATTATTATTATTCAATATACTTGTAAGTTTATTCTCTACTTTTGGTTCTTTGAAGAATTCCTAAGTAATTCTTAGTTATTTCTTTGAGATTCAATTTGACTTATCATACAACAATTCATAGTTGTGTGTGGCGTCTTCTACCGCATCAATCGTCGATTGTACCGAGATTACCGCTTCAATATAAGTGAGGGGTCAAAGTGTCGTTGGTGTCCATTCAACGCAGAATTCAACATGAGCAATTGTACTAAGATTACCGCTCACATATAGCGAGGGGTTAAGGTGTTGCAAGCAATTCACCCAACAACTGTGCTAGAAACGATCGGGGCGGCGACCACCTCACGCAAGCGTGCCGTGGAGCCTATCATTTGGTACCAGAGCTAAGCCTTTCTAGCAAGTTACTTATCTTTAATTTTTTTGTCGAAATATATATTGCAAAAAAAAAAAAGAAAAAAAAAGTTAGCAAAAAAAAAAAAGGAAAAGAAAAGAAAAAAAAAATTCATATTCTATTGTGCTAACCCAATTTGTAGCACACCATCAAATCATCAAATTTCAACCAAGAGTTCATATCGTTCCATCATCATCAATTCTGAAACGGAGCTACAATTTACGAGTCTGAAGTCTACAAGAGGAGTACAAGACAATCGATCGGTGATTTTTGTGGTATTCTGATAACTACACCATCTATATTTTTGTTTCGTGACAAGTAATTTCGAATTAATTAGTAAAACCAAGAATTTTGCTAGGGAATTCAATAAGAACCTATTAGAGAGAATATTTGAGGTAAAAGGCTAAGTGGTGAGATTAATCGAGGGTAAAAGCCAATTATTGAGAGTATACACGAGTGGACCATTGATTCGAGCGAAACACGTAAGGGAGTGGTGACGAAACTGTTTTCTACTAACCCTTATTTTGCAAGAAATATGTCTAGCTCAAAGGATAAAGGAACTCATGAGAACAACCTTGACGGTGAATTGAAATTTCGGATGGAAGCAATGCATAAAGAATGGGATCGGAGATTGAGAAAGACTATAGAGCAAATGCAAGAACAATTAGAAGAGATGAAGATGTCTATGGCTGAGCTATCCCAAAACACTCTTGGGATGCAAAACAAGACGAGGACACAACAAAATGACACAAGAAAGGAAGACCCTTACGGTGAGGATAGTAGTGCAGCGGAAGATCGTGAATCTAATTTCTGACATCAAAGACACGGAGGTGCTAGGGAAAGAAGAGGTCAGGACAGAGAAGATGGCAATTTGGATAGCATAAAAATGAAGATTCCAGCTTTCCAAGGCACGGGTGATCCTGAGGCTTATTTAGATTGGGTAACCAAGATGGAGCGAATCTTCGATCGTCACAACTATTCGGACCTCAAGAAAGTCAAACCGCCATTACGGAATTTTACGGATATGCATTAATATGGTGGGATCGGTTGATGACTAATCGGAGAAGGTGTGACGGCGTACGACATTACAATTTGGGGTGAGATGAAAGCGACAACATAAAAAGAGGTTTGTACCAACATACTATCAACTGGAGATCATTCGTAATTTACAAACTCTTAAATAGGAAAGTGAGTGTGGATGAATATTACAGGAGATGGAGATGTTGAAGGATCGGGCTAACTTGATTGAGGACAATGAAACATCGATGGCTAGGTTCTCAGCGAGGATTGAACCGGGAGATTGCAGACTTGGTTGAACGACAACATTATTTAGAGTTGGAGGAACCTGGTCCATATGGCTACTAAGATAGAGAAACAACTCAATAGGCGAGGAGGACAACGAGGACAATCTAATGCTAGTTCATCATGGAGACCCAATTTGGCAAAGCGAGAGGAAAAGACAACTGCGTTCAAGCCAAAGGTGGAACCCAAGCAAGGATCAACTAGCCGAGAAACTCAAGGTAAAACTGAACAACCTTCTTTTGGTCGTAATCGAGATATTATATGTTTTAAGTGTCAAGGCGGGGGACATATTTCTAGCCAATGTCCAAATCGAGAGGAAAATGTTGTTACTTGACAATGGAGATGTGGAGACCGAGGGGAAGATAGCGACACCGATTCTATGCCACCATTAGAGGAGATAGGTGAGGATGCAATACATGGTGAAATTCTGGTTACAAGAAGAGCACTTAGTACACAGGTTAAGGAGGAGAGCAAGTGAGCAATGGGAAAATCTATTTCATACTCGATGTCTTGTGAATGGGAAAATTTGTTTGCGTAGTTATAGATGGAGGCAGCTGTACAAATGTGGCAAGCACTACGATGGTGGAGAAATTGGGTTACCTACTACCAAACATCCGCAACCGTATCGTTTCCAGTGGCTCAATGATAATGCAGACATTAAAGTAACCAAACAGGTGTTAGTTCCATTTGCTATTGGCTCGGTATATTGATGAGGTATTGTGTGATGTGGTGCCCATGCAGAGGAATATATATTGTTGGGTAGACCATGGCAATTTGATAGGAGGGTTCAACATGGCGGGTTTACCAACGTATATTCATTCGTTTCACGACAAGAAGAAGATCTCTTCAAGGCCCTTTGTCACCACAACAAGTACATGAAGATCAAATTCATTTGTAGAAAAATTATATACACAAAGAAAAGAGAGTGAAGAAAAGAAAAATCAAGAAGAAAAAAAAAGAGAAAAAGAAAGAAGAGAAAAAAATAAATATACTAGCAAAAAAGAGTGATGTGAGAAGAGCTTTGATTTCTAAACAGCCTATGATTTTACTTCGGTATAAAGAGGCGCTTTTGAATACTAACGCTAATGATTCTTTGCCTAGTGTTGTTTCATCTCTCTTACAGGAATTCAAAGATGTATTTCCCGAGGAGCTTCCTCATGGACTACCACCTATTCGGGGAATTGAGCATCAAATTGATTTTGTTCCCGGTGCGACGATTCCAAACCGTCCAGCTTATCGAAGTAATCCCGAGGAGACGAAGGAGATACAAAGGCAAGTTGACAAGCTGATGGAGAAAGGATTCGTGAGAGAAAGTATGAGCCCATGTGCAGTTCCGGTGATCCTAGTGCCGAAAAAGGATGGAAAATGGAGGATGTGCATCGATTGTCGAACAGTAAATAACATTACGGTAAAATATCGACATCCCATTCCTCGTTTAGATGACATGTTAGATGAATTACATGGGTCTTGCATATTTTCAAAAATTGATTTAAAAAGTGGTTATCATCAAATTAGAATGCAAGAGGGTGATGAATGGAAAACAACGTTTAAAACTAAATACGGTCTTTATGAATGGCTAGTATTACCTTTTGGTTTAACTAATGCACCGAGCACTTTCATGAGATTAATGAACCATATTTTGCGTCCATTCATTGGAAAATTTGTCGTAGTTTATTTTGATGATATCTTGATTTATAGCAAAACTTGAAGATCATGCATTGCATTTAAAATCTGCTTTTAGATGTACTTAGGAAAGAAAAGTTATTTGTTAACATGGAGAAATGCACGCGTTTTGTTCGGATAGAATTGTTTTTCTTGGCTTTGTTGTGAGTTCACAGGAGTCCAAGTTGATGAGGAGAAAATACGCGATCCGGGATCGGGTCGAGTCCAACCAATGTGAGTCAAGTACGAAGCTTTCATGGACTCGCAAGTTTCTACCGACGCTTTGTTCGGAATTTTATTGAAATTACAGCACCATTGACCGAGGTCATCAAGAAAAGTGTGGGCTTCAAGTGGGGTGATGAACAGGAAAAAGCATTTAATTTGATTAAGGATAAATTGACAAATGCTCCTTTACTTATTTTGCCTAACTTTGCTAAAACTTTTGAGATTGAGTGTGATGCTTCAGGTTTAGGGATTGGAGCTGTGTTGATGCAAGAAGGAAAACCAGTGGCGTATTTTAGCGAAAAGTTGAGTGGGGCAGCTTTGAACTATCCTACATATGACAAAGAAATGTACGCTTTGGTTAGAGCCTTGGAGACATGGCAACATTACTTGTGGCCTAAGGAGTTTGTGATCCACACCGATCATGAATCATTGAAATATTTGAAGGGTCAACACAAGTTGAACAAAAGACATGCACGATGGATGGAATTTATCGAGACATTTCCATATGTTATTCGATATAAGCAAGGTAAGGAGAACGTCATTCGCAGATGCTTTGTCTCGCGTAGGTATGTTTTGTTAAATACTCTTGATACTGAAATTGCTTGGGTTTGAGCGAATTAAAGAGTTATATGATAATGACCTTGATTTTGGTGAAGAGTTTAAAACTTGTGAAAAGAATGTTGTGGGTAAATACTTTAGAGTTGATGGATTCTTGTTTTGAGAAAATAAACTATGTATTCCTCGCATGTTCTTTGCGTGAGTTGTTGGTTAGGGAATCACATGGGGCGGTTTAATGGGACATTTTGGTGTTGATAAAACTTTTGCTATTTTAAAAGAACATTTTATTGGCCTCATATATGAAACGGGATGCAGAAAGAATATGTGATAGATGTATTATTTGTCGCCAAGCTAAATCTCGTGTTCAACCCCATGGATTGTATACGCCATCGCCTATTCCTAATGAACCTTGGATTGATCTTTCTATGGACTTTGTGTTGGGTTTACCTAGGTCTAAGCATGGTTATGATTCGATATTTGTGGTCGTGGATAGATTTTCAAAAATGGCACATTTTATTCCATGTCATAAAACTGATGATGATCTCATGTCATTGATTTGTTCTTTAGGGAGATTGTGCGTTTGCATGGTATGCCTAAAATTATTGTTTCGATAGAGATACAAAGTTCTTAAGTTATTTTTGGAAGACCTTGTGGGGTAAATTGGGTACTAAATTGTTATTTTCTACTACTTGTCATCCACAAACTGACGGTCAAACTGAAGTAGTAAATAGGACTTTGTCGGCATTATTACGGGCTATCATTAAAAAGAATATCAAGCAATGGGAAGAATGTTTACCACATGTTGAGTTTGCATATAACCGTTCTGTTCATTCTGCTACTAATTTTTCTCCATTTGAAATTGTATATGGTTTTAATCCTTTGACACCGTTGGATTTATCACCGTTACCTGTTTCTGAATATACTAACATGGATGGAACGAAAAAGGCTGATCTTGTTAAGCAGATTCATGAAAGAGCCAGGCTAAACATTGAACGGAGGACGGAACAATACATTAAGCACGCGAACAAGGGACGACATCAAGTGATCTTTGAGCCCGGAGATTGGGTGTGGTTACATATGCGGAAAGAAAGATTCCCCGTTCAAAGACGTTCGAAATTGCTTCCGAGGGGAGATGGTCCATTTCAAGTTCTCGAGCGTATCAATGATAATGCCTATAAATTGGATTTGCCAGGTGAGTATAATGTTAGTGCTACATTTAACGTTACTGATCTAAGTCCGTTTGATGTAGGTGACGATTTGAGGACAAATCCTTTCCAAGAGGAGAGGAATGATGAGGACATGGCATGCGTGGAGTCAAACAAGACTAAAGGGACGTGGGGATCAAGCAAGGCTAGGACAAAGAGGTTCAAACAAAGTCTCAACGGATTGATCCAAGATGTTTGAAATTTGAAGATAATATGAGGAAGGATGAGACACAAATTTGGGTCAATTTGATACAAGTCCAATTTTGATCATTCTAGTAAAGCCACGAATTAAAATCTTCAGCCAAAGACTTTTTCAAGATTACCATATTACATACACGTGGGCATACATGCAACAACCAACAATCTTTACATTCCTTTTATAAATTGAAATGGTGCAAAGAACAATTATTACTTCCTTTTACAAATTGAAATTGGTGCAACAACAATCATTACCTTACTTGGAAAATTGGATATTAGCATATCAACCTTCATATACAATTTATTTCCTAATTGATGTCAGCTTCCTTTTCTTAAATTCGGTAATGCCCAATTTCGTGAAGGGATTTCGGTGGCTTCACGCAGCGTGAAAAAGTCCAAACGCGACAATGATTTTGATTAGTTTTTTTTTACTAATGTAATTAGAATTTTATTTAGTTAAAATTTCAAAATCCAATTTTTAAATTGGATTGTTATTCCTATTAGGATTAGAATAATTTGTTCCTATTATTATTAGGATTTTGATAGTTTTGAGTAGTATAAATAGAGGTCCAAGTTGATGTAATCACATACATTATCATTATTATTATTCAATATACTTGTGAGTTTATTCTCTACTTTTGGTTCTTTGAAGAATTCCTAAGTAATTCTTAGTTATTTCTTTGAGATTCAATTTGACTTATCATACAACAATTCATAGTTGTGTGTGGTATCTTCTACCGCATCAATCGTCGATTGTACCGAGATTACCGCTTCAATATAAGCGAGGGGTCAAAGTGTCGTTGGTGTCCATTCAACGCAGCATTCTTAACGCATGACAATTGTACCAAGATTACCGTCTACATATAGGCGAGGGGTTAAGGTGTTGCAAGCAATTCACCCAACAACTGTACTAGAAACGATCGGGGCGACGACCACCTCACGCAAGCGTGCCGTGGAGCCTATCAGAACTCAAGAAAGCTTTATCCACCACCCCAGTCCCCGTTTTACCTAATTTTGATAAGCCATTCATTTTAGAGACGAATGCAAGCAACTGATTTTTTTCTAGAGTAAATGGGGCTCCTCACCTTGCTGCTATTACTTCTGTGATTCCACTATAGATGCAGGATGTGAGCAACAGTTATGAGGGAGATTCAGTTGTGCAACAACTGATAGCTCAGTGTTTGATCAATCCGGGAGACAACAATTATAATGAATACAGCCAAGGTGAGCTTAAATGAAATGGTGTTATATATGTGGGAACCCATGGTGATTTGAGAGGGAAATTAAATAAAGAAGTCCATGACACTGGAATGGGGGGACTCAGGTGTAAGGGTAACTTTGAAAAGGCTACAACAACTCTTCCTTTGGCCATATTTAGGTGTAGAAGTGAAGGACTACATTAAACAGTGCCAGGTGTGCCTACAAATAAAGAATGAGTTCATTGCTACTTCTGGTTTGCTGCAGCCTTTAGAAATACCTTCTCATGCCTGGAAAAGTATAGCCATAGATTTTGTGGAAAGGCTACCAAAATCTGAAGATAAGGATTGTATAATGGTGGTGGTAAACAGGTTGACTAAGTCCTGTTATTTTTTAGCAATTTCACATCCATTCATAGCTAAGGTAATATCTCAAACATTCCTAGCTCATATCTACAAGTTGTATGGGTGGTGCCCAGAAAACATAGTTTCGGATAGGGATAAGGTGTTCCTGAGCAATTTTTGGTAAGAATTGGTTCTTATTATTGGGAACATTCCTTTGCTACAGCTCAGCTTACCATCCCTAGAATGATGGCCAAAGTGAAAGACTTAAGCAGTGCCTGGAGCAATATCTTAGATGTATGATGGGACACAAACCAGGAAATTGGCAGAAGTGGTTACCTTATGCTGAGTTTTGGTATAATACTTGTTATCACACTGCTATAAAGATGACCCCTTTTCAAGCTTTGTATGGGTATGTACCAACACCAATTCCTACTTATCATGGTCTCAATGTTAAGATGGCAGCAGTAGATGACTTTCTCAAACAGCATGATGGGTTGCTTAAGCTTCTCAAAGAGAATTTGGAGGTTACTCAGCATAGGATGAAGCAATATGCTGATTCGCATAGAACTGAGAGGGAATTTTCAGTAAGTGATTGGGTGTATCTAAGATTGCAGTCTTATAGACAGTCTTTCATTGGCGCTAATTAAGAAATCTATAAAGTTAGCTCCTAGATTTTATGGGCCTTTCAAGATACTTGATTGAGTTGGGAAGGTTGCTTATAATATAAGCTGGATTTGCCACCTGCTTTTCCATGTGTCATTGCTAAAGAAGAAACTGGGAGAAACAACTACAGCATTGCCTAGTCTTCCACCATTTGGTGTTGAAGGGCAAATTGGAATGGAACCGGAAGCTATTCAGGACAGGAGGATGATCAAGAGGGGCAACAGGGCAGCTCCACAGATTTTGGTGCAATATAATGGGTGTCTACTTCACCAGAGGATGCAACCTGGGAGGATGCTGGCTGAAAAATTTCCCAAGTTTACAATTCTGAAATTATTCTGGTTTTATAAAATTTCATGCTAGAATTCTGTTTTGTTATTTCTTTGTCTGTTTTTCTTCCATTGCACTAGTTTATGCTAATAAAGCTTTGAATGTTGTGAATCCAAAGGGTTTGTTAGTCTTTTACTTGCTGGTAGTCAGATGCTCATGATGACTCTTTTGATGTGTGATTCGCATGTCAAAAGAATTTAAGTATTGTGCTTGATTATTAGGATAAAAGAGTGAGAATAAATGGAATATTTGTTTTAATGGATCACGACTTGATAATTTATTTTTGGACTAAAGATGTGATTGTAGATGAGTGTATAACCCCCATCAGAGGTCAAATTTGAGATCTTAGTCATGAGATCACTTCAGCAACATAAGACTAGATGTTATTTTAGCAAAAGGATTAAAATTTATATTAAATTAATTCATTTTTCTCAACAAAATATTAAAAGGATTAAGTTTTTTATCAAATTAAGTTTTTATTATTATTATTATTATCAAAATATATAATTCCCTTACTCATATGTTTGTTTTATTTAGTTGTTATGAATTGATTTAGTATATAGCAATATTCTTTGGGTAATTTAGTAGACAGGTTTGTTGTGCTTGGGTGGTCTCTTGGCCAAATTCTCAAACTTTTAGCGCTGTCACGTACGTACCCACGTAGGCAAATCAACGCATATGTAACATTGAAAATTCAATATCCAAATTTTTTAACAAAAAATAATTCATTAAAAAAGTTTAAAATTCAGTAATCACATTTGTATTTTACCTCACCAGAGTTAATCATTTGATGCATTTTATTTAAATGAACATGTTACTTTTGATTGGTGGGTGATTCTAATTCAAGGAAAAGGACACTTGTCTACAAGTTGTTCAAAGTAGACAAATACTCTTTGTTTTATAAAACATGTCCAAAGCATTATTTTTCACAAAAAATAAGAAATTAAAGAGTAGAGAAAAACAATGTCAATTTTTTATATATTGTTTTTTGAGTTTGAGAAGAGAAGAAAATAAAAGAATTTAAAACGCATGAAAGAAAAGAGAGGGAGAGAAACAAATTTTACTCTCTTTTTATTGTGTTTGTGAATTTTAGAATAAAATTTTAACTTAAAAAGTACTACTATATTACTATGTTACTCTTATGAGATTATATTTAAAAATTATTATAAGAATATTTTTAGTATTTTAATATGACAGTCAAGTCTTTAATAAATTTCCTTCTAAATCTTCCTTAATTTGAAGAAAATTTATTTCCTTCTCTTTTATTTTCACTCCTCAAAAAATTAACAAAATAAGGAAATTTAAATCTCTTTCTTAAATTTCCATTCTTTTTTTTTTGAAACCCACAAATACAGAGTTGAGATGAACTCCAAATTATTATTATTTTATTCTAAAATTAATGGACCACACTTAAATATTTTCAAGCAGTCTCTTTATAATATTTTGAATTTAAATTTTATAGACTTAACATTAACTTATTGTAAATAAGTTATTTTTGTATTTTAACATTTTTGTGAGTGAGGGAGTTATTCTTGGGTGGTAAGCCATAGGCCATAGCCACATGTAATCATCTCCTCTTGCCCTATACTACTTCCCCTATAAATTCATCAAAACACAATCTTCTCTATATATCATCTCTCTCAATTAAACCAAACAAGAACAAACATATATAGTGAACAGCAAATATATATATATATGGCTAAACTCAGCACCCTCTTCATGATAGCCCTCCTCCTTGTCTTCACGCTAACATGCACCGCTCGTCCCGAGCCTTCTCCGGTGAAAACCAAGCACAGGGTACGTAAGTCTCTTTTCTTTAATTCAGAACTTCCTCGTAGTACTTTAAACAAGCTGTTCAATTCCAACTCTATTTTCTGGTTTTTGCTTTTTCATTAATACATGGCTTAAATACCTTTTAAATCTTAAATTGAATCTTCTAGCCACTGAATTTATTATATATATTTTTTATCGGAACAAGTCAGATATTATTTAAGAGTTTAAATTATTCAAAATACTCTCACTTACTCGGGATTTGGTTTATAAAAATACAAATACATTAAGATTCAATTTCCTAAAATTAAAATATTAGGACTTATATAAGTTCTAATTAAATTGCAGTAGACTGAGTTAAAAGGCTTAAATGAATCTAACCCTAACATTTTTTTTAATATATATATATATATATATAGGATGCAGAGGGAGAAGAGGTTGAGATGGAGGAAGCAAACTGTGAAGAAGTAACAAAAGAAGAGTGCCTGATGAGGAGGACTCTGGTGGCACATACAGATTATATTTATACCCAGAAGAACCACCACTAGACATGCATAAATTTAATTTAGGCTGCTTAATTCTATGTCCATAAATAAATTAATTAATTAATTTAGGCTTCTTCATAAGTCGTTTCAAGAAGAGCCAAGTGTTTTGATATGATGAATATTATTTAGGAAAATAATAATAATAATAATAATGCTATTATTAATTTTCTGGTATACTTCTTGTCTTTTGTAATTTTGGATTGATTTTCACGTGACTTGTTGGACTAAAGTTAGGTCCACCATTCATTCTTTTCCCGTAGTCTTCAGTTCCAAAAGAAATTCCATTTGCAATTTTTTATTAATTAAAAGAGTTTTTTCTTTCTTTTCTTTTGACAACTGTATATATACTATTAAGATGTTTACAAGTTTATTATTATATATAGTTTTATTATTATTATTATTATTATTATTATTATTATTATTATTATTATTATGTTATCACTATTATACTATAAACGCTTAATAATTTTATTGGTGGGCATTAATTTAAAAAATATTATCATATTAAACTTCAAAATTAATATGATTCACAAAAATTTAGAATGAAATAAATTTAAATCGATTTGAAATTTAATATGTGATCGTTTGATCTCAAAAGTTAATTGTATATCTAATTTTAGAATAAAAATAATAATTAAAATAAATTAATAATTTAATACTAAACATATTTCTTCTGACTTCCGATATTTATTTTTATTCTATCATATGGTGTAATCTTATATGAATTTCAATAATTATTTATTAAGTAATAAATTTAAATTAAATAAATTTGTAATGTACTAGACAATAATATATTTCAGTGTAAAAAATTGAAGTTATTTTTAAGGGAGACTTGGTTGAGAAGGGTTCAACTCTCCATACCATAACTTGATAACTTTATCCATCAAGAATGAAAAGAAAATTGAGAAAAAATAGAAAAAAGAAATTTAAAGGAAATTCAAAACCATATTTACCCCCAACAATTATAAGAAATGGCACAGCTAAACTAGCCAACAATTTCTTGACAAAAGATTGATTTTATATCCTAAAAAATTGCATTAGATATCACCCGCTAAATTTTTAAAAAAAATAATAAATATCACCCGCTAAATAAATTATAAATAGTAGTACTTTTGTTTCAAAATAAAAGATATATTTTGACTTTTTAAAGTCAATTTACAAAATTCTAAAACTCAAAATTGATATAATTTCATTCAAGTTTTGAAAACGACAAAGATGATAGTAGTAATTAGTACTAGTATGTTATAATTAGTTTACAATTGTTATATTTATTTGTACTAAAATTAAATAACTTCATATCAATTTTGATTTTTAGAATTTTGCAAATTGACTTTAAAAAAATCAAATTATAGTTTTAATTTTGGAATGAATGGAGTACCATTAATTCATTATTTAACATTTGTCGGATTAGGATCCCCTCCATTAATCATTCAATTTCCATCAGTACATATTTAGTGACACAAATATTATACTTAGCGACACTTTCAACGACACAATTGTTTTATAAAATTTATTATGTTACTAATTGTTTGCAACAAATTTGATTTTATCGTTAAATATATATTTGTCGGCTAAATACGTATTAAAAAAATTAAAAGATAAATATAGCGGAGGAGATCCTCTACTCGAACGTTAATATTCCTTTCGTTTTTTAATATAAGACATTTTAAAGTTGTACACAAATATTAAAAAAATGATTGTATAATATTAAATATAATATTAATTATCTATATTGTCCTTATATTAAAAAAAAAATTATTTATTAGATAAAAAATAATAAGAAGAACCAAATTATATTTAATATTTAGAATGATATTAAAAACTAAATAATTAATATTTATTTAAATTTTAAAATAACTTACTATATTAAAAGATACAAATATTTCTCTAAAACATGTTATATTAACGGAAAGAGATAGTATGAGCTCTACAGTTTCAACCTGCTCTTAAAGGAGAGCAGATCTTCTGTTCTTATTTTTTCTGTTTTCTTTGTGTTCCTCAACTTAAATTTTAACACCTAATTTTTTATTTAATTTTAGAGTTAATTTATATTATTAAGTAAGTTAGATAATCAAAATTTAAATAATCGATTAAAAAAAAAAAAAAAAAATTAAGATTAAATCTCTCTTAAATATTACTCCCTCCGTCAAGGGATAAAAACTTACTTTTCACGTATATTAAGAGAAATGAAATGACAAAATCGCCCATAATAATATTTCATTAATCATTCCACTTAGGTGAGAGAGTGACATATTATCTTATTAAATATGGAGAGAGAATTATAATAAGGAAAATATAAGATATTTAATTAATATTATAATAGAAAAAACTGTAAAAATTATTAAAAAAATAAATATTTAATAAAAATTGAAATAAAACATTTTTTTATTAGTCAGTCCTAAGAGTTAAATACTCAAGTTATGAAGTCCTTATACGTAATAAATAAAGTGCGACAAACAATTTGGTCCAAGTCCCTAGACAAGTTGACTAAAGAGACCTAAAGGAGAAAAATATGATTGCAAATTGATTGTTCTGCTTTTTCCCATAATGAAAAATACGAGTACCAAATTCAACGAGAACGAATATAGTATTATCATAAATTTACATAAAAATAAATAATGGACCCACCCGCAATGTCTTGTCGTACAGCTCTTTTGATTTTAGCGACAATATTATCATAGTAAAATTGATATTATCAAACTATTTAGTGTTGTTTAAAGAGTATAATCGTTAGAATAATTGATATTATTGGATAAATAAGTGTTGTTTAAAGTATTAAGAGTACTTAGAATAATTATAAAAGTGTAATTAAATATATATTTGTTCTCACATCATAAATTTTACTCGATTATATATATATATATATATATATATATATATTAAAAGACATTTTATATCGACATAAAGATAAATGATTTTAGATTACTTCAAATATAATATAATTTGATCAGGATAATTTGACCGTACTAATATAAAAAGTGTGTAAAATAATGAAATTATTTAAAATTTTGTTTGATTTTGAAGTTATGTAACAGTAACTTTATAACTAACAATTGAAGTTATTATATATATATATATATATATATATATATATATATATATATACATATATTGATACTATTTTAGTATATATTTCAATTCCTTAAATCAAACAAAATTTTATATAATTGCATATTTTTATATACTCTTTATATCGGTACTGTTTTATTAAGTCGACGATCAAATGATGTTATATTAAAAGTGAGCTAAGATAATTTATCTTCTCGGATGTCTTTTGCTTGTGTGTGTACCTGTTTATTTTTAGTTCACTACCTATGATTAGTTGGAGATTGAAAATTAGAATGCAATATTTTTGAATTTGGATGGGAAGTGTTTAGAAGATCGTCCACCAGTCAAATATTTTATATAGTGGAGAAGAAAATTGCAGATAATTTTAAAGTTGTAGGTCATATCATATCTCTGATTGCAAAAGTTGACATCCTCCAAAGAATTTCTGGTTTCTTTAATTTCCATTTGCATTCTCACATCACCATCATCTTCTTTCAGCCACAGAAACTTTCATTTCAATCAGTAAGTGTCGTTGTTTGCCGCAGAGGGTCAAATAATGCATGCATGCAGTTTTTGATCAAAATAATAAAAATGCAGTTTTGAATAATTTCGCAAGGAGCCAAGAAATCTTGGACTAAAATGCATGTAGAATATCTAATAGTTTTTGATGATGCCCTATCCTTTGGACATTTAAATTCTTCACAAATGTTTTAGGACAAGTCCTTTATAAACTATAGATGTAGTTGGTGGTGTACGCCCTTATAGGTGGTGCAAAGGTGTCCCGTCAAAGGAGCAATTGCACTGTTTAGTGACCCGGGGCGGATTAGGATGTATCTGAAAACTAAAGCAAACGGCTAAAACTTAACGAGTTAGAGAACAAGAGTTTGAATGCATTATACACCTGTGTGTTTAGATTTTTTAGTGTAATAGTAATTTGAGTTTTTTTTCCCATTATAACTTTAAGTTTATCGAATTTTATTTTTGCCCCTGACCCTATACTTATAAAAAGAATTAAAAAAATCCCAACATAGACATGCTCTGCCTGCTATTCTCTCTTAATAGATTCATCCCTGTCTTCATTACCACTTTGAGTTTCACTTAATTTATGTACAAATATGGTTCTTTAATTTTTTTTCTTTCTTTTTTTAAAAAATAAAATTAGTGGCTTATTTTGATGTAGAAACAAACATTGCAATTGATTTGCAGCAACATATACTTGGTAACATATCAATTTATATAGCAATATAAATTATTTAGTCACAAAATTTTAATATGAATTAAAAACTAATAATTAATGAAATAAATAGAGGTAATATGTACACTATAAAATAGAGAACTCAATGGGTTTAAAAACTAATCATAACAAACATGCATAAATAGTTTAATTACGGATAAAATGCATATGTTGCCCATGAACTTTAGGTATTGAGTCATTTTTTGTCAACGCAAATTGAGCCCCTTTTTGTTCGAAAATTTGGAAATTGAGTCCTCAGGTGTTACATGTGCGTTGACCTGCCTACGTGGTACACGTGACACTGATGATGTAAGACCTCATCTTTTATGAATAAATATTAATTTTCTCGAAATATCTTTTTGAATAATAAGGTGTGGATTTGATATAATATTATAGTAGTGGGTAATATTTATAAATTTTGCAAAGTATACAAGTTGTCATAAAATATTCGATTGGTCAGAAAATATTCGTTTTAACAGGGAATATTCGTACGACGGCACAATTATTGGTGGACTCCACAATGAAATTATTGTCGGAGTTAGAAAACGACAGAAATATCTTTTTATAAAAGTAACGACAAAAGTTTTACCGTTAACTGTTGAAATACCCAGTGATAAAAGTACAGTAATACGCGTGGTTGCATAGTAGCACACTGTATTATATAGTATCTTTGATTATTGATGCTTATGTGAGAAGTCACTCAATTTTATTCAATTATTGTCACAATAATTGTTGCATAGTATCTCACGTTATTGATTCAATTATTATCACAATATTTTATATTATTAAATCAATAATTGAGATGATAAAACTATTTATATTATTATTTTTATTATTGACGATGTCTAGAAAGTTCTGTCGAGGAAAATGTTTGGTCACCTAATTGCGCGCCAATAGGGAGAAATCCTTATCGAAAAGTCTCCTCTTTCCTGGGAATGATCTGGTTATGAGTTATAATGTTAATGATGAATATATGTTATTAAAATATTGAGGAATTTTTTATGAAGTTATTGTTGTAACTTTGGCGTATTATTTGGACCCCCACTTACCCATTTTTCAAAACTGTCGGGAGAAAGTTATCTCGTTTATATATATATATATATATATATATATATATATATATATATATATATATATATATATATGGTATTCATCCATAGTATACGTTTGTTATGGGCACTCGCCAAAGAACCAAATTGATTCTGATTGATCCGGACAATGGAATTTGGGATTGGTCAATATTTTCTCTATAGCTACTGACTTGTAGCTAGATCCTTTTCCTTTTGTCCTCAGGCTTATTACATTATCTTCTCCCTACCATTTAATCGTGCCTTTCGCTACAGTCAGAAGCAGAGAGTGTGAGTCTCGACCATATGACTATAATGTAAAGATAAGTTTATTTTTATGTATACATAATGTAAAAATAAAAGATAATGTAAAGATACATAATGTAAAAATAAAAGATAATGATAAGATAAGTGCGAATAAAAGATAAATTTATTTTTATAAATACATAATATAAAAATAAGATAAGTTTGAATAAAAGATAAATTTATCTTTTATAATAAAATAAATTTATCTTATATATATATATAGGGTATTTGTAAGACCTCAACTTATTATAAATAAAATTAAATTTTCTCTATTCATTATTTTGAAATAGTAAGGGTTGATTTGATTAATGTGGTTAGTTATGGGTAAAATCATAAATATTTCAAATAAGCAAGTGGTTATAAAATATTCATTTTATCGGAGAATATTCGTTTGGTCGTGAAATATTCTTACCGCTTCGGGGAATATTCGTGAACGATGCGGCCAGCAATCTTTCTGCAGGGACCCATAATCTAAAAGCGATTGGATGAAGAAAGCGACAAGTATAAGTTGTTTATAAATAATTGGCGTAGTTGTTACCATTAATATCTTGTTGGAATATCCAATGGTTAAAATACAAGATACGTCTGGCGTTGTTACAAGATTTACAAGATGTGCACCAATTATGATTCTTATGTAAGAAGACACTACTCAATAATTATTTACGTAATTCTTGTTCGATTATTTTATTTTATTGATTCAATAATTGTTGCGTTGATATTTTATATTATCGTTATTTCAATAATTGTCACTACACATTATTTTTCATTATCGGAGCAATAATTCATATTATCCGAATAATATTATTAGATAACATTATTGGCAATGTCTAGAAAATTCGCATCCAAGGAGATGTTTGGTCACCTAATAATTGGCGCCAAGAAGGAGAAATCCTTATTGAAAAGCCCCTTTCTTGGGAAGCTGCATGGTTGTCGAGATTGTGATTCTGTAATATTATTTGGGAATAATTAATTATTGATTTATATGATGAGAAAAATATTCATTTTATGTGGATATAGATGGAGAAATTTTTAAAGTGACAATTGTTGAAAATCGATATTTTATCTTTTTCTGATTAAATAATTCATTTAATTATATTATTATATTTGAATAATATAATATTGGTGATATTTTTATAATAAATGTGAGATATATGAGTATATGAGGAGAAAGAGTATTTTTGTTGCATTAAATAATTAACACATGTTTTGTGTGTCGGTGGACCCCATTTTTTGACTGAAATTTAATTATAGCTTGTAAAATCGCCCGTTTGTGGATTTCGGTCAATTTATGTTTGGAATTTGGAAAAACTTTCTTCTGCAAAGTTGTAGATAATGAAATTTCCTACGGAAAAGGTATATGGTTCGAATTTTTTTGACAAAAGGGCAATTTATTATGAATTATTGAAGTTCTGAAGTTCCGAAATAATTGATTTTTGGAAGTTTTATTTATTTTTATTAATAAAAACAATTTTTTATATTTTGTGGCCTCATTAAACATGTGCAAAGTGCTGAAGCTAGAGAATTCAAAGTGGGCGTAAGAAAATTTAATTATATATTAATATTTTATTAAATTTTCTGCTTTGGTGTTCTAAGCATTTTTCTATAAATAGGGTGCTTAGGTTAGAATTGAAAATCACACGAGAAACTAAAGTTTTCTCTCTTTTTCTCTCACTATATTATCGAGTGTATTCTTGTGAGTATTTTGATACCTTGAGTGTTGCTATATCTGCATGAAAGTTCCCTTCTCGTGACTATATTCAGATTTCAATCGTAAATCTTGTCTTTTCGAGGTAAGTGATGTTATTTTCTTCTCAAATGATATTATTTTCTTCAATATCATTATCTTAGAAATATTGGTTTGAACTTTTATCAAATTTGAAACTTTTTGTGTGGGAGTTACTTATTCACGATATATACACTATTCACGTATACGACACCATTCACGAATACGACACTATTCACCGAAAAATGAATTTTTTTTCTTTTTGTCCAAAATATCTATTATAGATACTAGCTTTGATTGTATCCATGTTTTGATCATTCTTGAATTTTACTCCACTATGATTATTTATGAGGTATTTTTGGACATGGATAAACCGAAAAACAAATCTTTACTATTTGTTATTTTGTTTCACTGGATTCGTTTCCTTTAAAATATTTTTCATCATCCTCAGTCATAAATGATGATATTACTGAATATCTTTGGCCTGTAGTGCAAAGATGAATGATTTCTGATGAATATCTTTGGCCCGTAGTGCAAAGATGAACAGGTGTTTAAATGAACATGACCAACTGATGAATATCTTTGGCCTGTAGTGCAAAGATGAATATTTGATTCCAGATATATATTGATTGATGTTACAGGGATAAAATATTCATGATGAACTTTTAAATTCATATATAGAAGATAGTAGATTTCATTTTCTACTTAACTCTTCTAATGAATTATTATTGCCGCTGCGAATATTGATCTGAAACTTGTTGTCTATTGTATTTTATCAAAATTTTCCCTGTTGAAGACTAACGATAATTTGTTTTATATTATCTTAGTCATAATATTCTTTACTGGGCTAGTTGAGCTCACCTTTTTTCTTTTTGTTCCATTTTTCTTCTCAGGAGGCGAGAATGTAGCGAGTACTAGTCGGGGTATGGAATGAAGGTTCTAGAAAGTCGTTTTAGTAGTCCTCACCATTTTTGTAAAATAATGTATCAATAATTGTAATGAGGACTTATTTGAGTGTGGATATTGTCTAGATGACAATATTTGTATTTAAACTCACAGTTTTTATGTTGTATTAATAAAGTTGTAGTTGTTTCTGTACCATGTATTTTGACGACTCGGAATGGGTGTTGTATACCTATTTTGGGGGCATCACAGTATTCATGCATACCAAACGTTTGTTATGGGCACTATTCAGCAACCAAGTTGATTACCGTTGATCTGGACAATGGAAGGCTTGGATTGGTCAAATATTCTCCCTCCCGCTACAGCTTGTAGCGGCAGTCCCTTTTCCTTTTTTGTCCTTAGGCTTATTACATTACTGCCCTATCAAACGGTAAATTTATTATAAACGTTTGCTATGGATGAATACCCATATATATATATATATTAATAAGTTTTGTTTTTTTTATAAAAAATAGAATATATTATATTTAATTATACATAGTGTTTGCATAGTAAAATTAAAAAAAATTCTTCGTCGGTTGAGCGCTCGTGAATGATTCCATGTGCAGTCCGTGATTTTCTAATTCAAATAGTATCATTCCATTCTCCTATAAATATGTTGCTTAGTTTAGAATTGAAAATCACACCAGATTCTGAGAATTCTTCTTCTATAATATTGAGCGTATTTCTTTCGAGTTTTAGAAAATTTTGAGTGTAGAAAATAGTACAAGTTTTCTTCAAGAATATCCCCGCCCTACCAGTCAAAAATACTCTCCTTTTAAGGTAAGGGGTATTATTTATTTCATATTCGCTTACGATATTATTTTTTATATTCGTAAGAAATTTTATTTTCGTTCATTATTCGTAAGGAATATTATTTTCGTTCAATATTCGCAAGGAATATTATATTCGTTCAATATTCGTAGGAATATTATTTTCATTCAACAGTTGTAAGGGATATTATTTTTGTTCAATATTATTTGGGTTATTGTTGATAGATTAACCAAGTCTGCCCATTTCTTGTCGATACGAGAAACTTATTCCCTTGAACGTTTTGCTCGTATGTACGTGAATGAGATTGTGAGATTTCATGGCATGCCAGTATCCGTAGTTTCAGATCGTGACCCAAGATTCACTTCAAGATTTTGGGTTAGCTTGCAGAAAGCTATGGGCACGGATTTATTGATCTGGCCAAAGATACCATCCTCAAACGGACGGACAATCAGAGAGGACTATTCAAACCCTTAAAGATCTATTAAGACTCTGTGTTCTAGATTTCAAAGGAAGTTGGGATAAGTACTTGCCACTGGTGAAATTCTCCTACAACAACAGTTATCAAGCAAGTATAGACATGGCTCCATTTGAGGCGTTGTATGGACGAAAGTGTCGTTCTCCAGTATGCTGGGACGAGGTGGGAGAAGCAACGTTGTTGGGACCAGAATTAGTACGCATGACTACAAAAAAGATCCAAATGATTCGACAACGTATTCAAACCTCACAAGATCGACAAAAGAGTTATGCTGATCTTCATCGAAAGGACGTAGAATTTAATATTGGGGATCATGTATTGTTACGTGTTGCTCCATGGAAGGGAATTACAAGATTTGGAAAGAGAGGAAAGTTCAATCCATGATTTGTTGGTCCATTTGAGATTCTTGACCGAATAGGAAATGTGGCCTATAGACTCGCATTACCTTCAAACATGTCCCGTGTTCATAATGTTTTTCACATATCTATGCTTCGTAAATATATGAAAGACCCGAACCATATTATTGAGTTAGAACCAGACAAGATAGCCGAAGATTTAACGTACGAAGAGGTACCTGTTAAGATCTTGGATAGGAAAGAGCATGTCCTACGCACCAAGGTTATACCACAAGTTAAGGTTTTGTGGAGGAACCATGCTATTGAGGAAATGACCTGGGAGTTGGAATCGGAAATGAAAGCAAGGTACCCTCACCATTCGAAAACACTGTGCACGACGCCAATTTCGAGGATGAAATTTTATAAGGAGGGGAGGTTGTAAGACCCCAACTTATTATGAATAAAATCAAATTTCCTCTATTTATTATTGTGAATAATAAGGTGATAATTTGATATAATGCTTTGGATATGGGTGAAATGTGAAAATTTTACAAAATAAGCAAGTGGTTATAAAATATTCATTTTGTCGGGGAATATTCGTTTGGTCGTGGAATATTCTTTTTGTCGGGAATCTCCGTACGACGGCGCAATCAATTGTGGGCCCCATAACGGAATAACTGTCGGATGAAGAAAACGACAAAGTATGAGTTTTTATAAATAACAACTAATTGTTACCGTTAACACTGTTAGAATACCTGGTGGTTAAAATACGTGAATACGCGTGGTCGCATAAAGAAGATACCAGATTGTATTGCAAGATATTGTTGAGTTATTGATTCGTACGTAAGAAGGCACTACTCAATAATTATTACAGTAGTTACTGTTCAATATTTTATTTTATTGATTCAATAATTACTGCGTTGATATTTTATATTATTGTTGTTTCAATAATTATCACTTTACAGTATTTCCCATTATCAGATCAATAATTCATATTATTTGAATAATATTATTAGATAACATTATTGGCAATGTCTAGAAAGTTCTATCAAGGAGAGGTTTGGTCACCTAATTACGCGCCAGTAAGGAGAAATCCTTATTGGAAAGCCTCCTCTTTAAGGAGAACTTTGGTCATTATAATTGTGATTCTGTAATATTATTTGTGAATAATTTATTATTGATTTATATGATAAGAAAATATTTATTTGATGTGAATATAAATGATGGATTTATTTAGGTGGTTATAAATGAAAGAATTAATGCTGAGGTGTTTTATCAGTATTTTGTCGAAATGGAGGTATTAAAAATCACCCGTTTGTGGATTTCAGATATTTTTAGTTTAGAATTTGGAAAAACTTTCTTCTGTAAAGTTGTAGAGAATTCGATTTCAGGCAGAATGGACATAAAATTCGTATTTTTCTGATAAACGGACTATTTTCTATGAATTACTGAAGTTTCGGAAAATTAAATAATTTTTATTAAATTATGGGTGGGACCCACTTGTGATGAATACTCATGGGCTGCTGGAAATTGGTTCAAAGGTGGCTGGTCTAGATTTGCAACTTAGCACATGCGTGGAAGAAAGAAAAAGAAATAATATATTTTATTATTTTAGTCTCCTATGGCGTTCTAGTATTTTCCTATAAATAGACGCTTAGGATAGAATTGAAAATCACAACAGAAACAAGTTTTCTTTCTCTCTAGATTATCGAGCGTATTTTTGTGAGTATTTATATACTTTGAGAGTTGCTGTTCAGTACAAGTTTCCTTTGGCTTTTTATCCGATATTTCGATCAGAAGTACCGTTATTTTGAGGTAAGGGATGTTATTTTTTTTCGTAAATGATATTATTTCTTTCGATATCATTATGCCAAAATATTGGTATGAACTTTTTATCAAATTTAGAACTTTTTGTGTTGGGGTTACTATTCACGTATACGACACTATTCACGTATACGGTACTATTCACGAATATGATACTATTCACTGAAAAATAAAATTTTTCCTTTTTGTCCAAGATGTCTATTATGGTTACTATCTTTGATTGTATCCATGTTTTGATCTTTATTTTTGAATTCTGCTTCACAATTGGTTATTATGAAGTATTATTGTTCTTGGATAAACTGTTATACGAATCCCTACTATTTGTCCTTCGGTCTCACTGGATTCGTTTTCTTTAAAATATTTTTCATCATCCTCAGTGTGACGCCCCCAAAATAGGTCCATTCCATCCAACCCATTCTGAGTCGCCAAATACATGGTACAGAAATAACTACAACTTTATTATTACAACATATAAATCGTGAGTTTAAATACGATATTTCCATCTAGCATAATATCCACACGCAAATAAATCCCCATCATAATTATTGATACATTATTTTACAAAAATATTGAGGACTACTAAACAACTCTCTCTAGAACCTTCATTCCATACCCCGACTAGTATTTTCGCTACATTCTCGCCTCCTCGTAAGATAAATGGAACAACAAGGAAAAGGGTGAGCTCAACTAGCCCAAAGAAAAAGAATATTATGACTAAGATAATATACAACAAATTATCGTTAGTCTTCAACAGGAAAAATCTAATAGAATACAATAGACAACAAATTTTAAATCAATATTCGTAATGAAATAATAATTCATTAGAAGAGTTAAGTAGAGAATGCAAACTACTATCTTCTATATATGAATTTAAAAGTTCATCGTCGATATTTTATCCCTGTAACATCAATCAATATATATCCGGAATCAAATATTCATCTTTGCACTACTGAGCCAAAGATATTCATCGATTAGTCATGTTCATCTAAACACTGCTCATCTTTGCACTACTACCAAAGATATTAATCATCGGTCATGTTCATCTCAACACTGCTCATCTTTGCACTACAAAGCCAAAGATATTCATCAAGAAATCATTCATCTTTGCACTACAGCCAAAGATATTCCATAATATCATCATTTAAGATCAAGATGATGAAAATATTTTTAAAGAAACGAATCCGGTGAAACAAAATGACAAGGATTAAGGATTAAGGATTCAGTACTTTGTTTTATCCACGTCAAAAATACCTCAAAAATAATCATAGTGGTGTAAAATTCAAGAATGATCAAAACATGGATACAATCAAAGCTAGTATCCGAATAGATGTTTTGGACAAAAGAAGAATTTTAATTTTTCTATGAATAGTGCAGTATACGTGAATAGTCAGATATCGTGAATAGTGTCGTATATCGTGAATAGTAACTCGACACCAAAAGATAGAAATTTCACAAAAAACATCTTCACGCTTCATGAATATAGTACTCGTGAATAGAATCGTGAATAGTAACTCATGAATAGTAACTCGTGAATAAGTAACTCATGAAATAGTAACTCCGACAT
Organism: Panax quinquefolius; assembly: GCA_020205615.1. Lineage (NCBI taxonomy): Eukaryota > Viridiplantae > Streptophyta > Magnoliopsida > Apiales > Araliaceae > Panax > Panax quinquefolius. The sequence continues at coordinate 8,847,809 of CM035170.1, read as the reverse complement.
GAAAAAGTTCCAAATTTGATAAAATTTCCAACCAATATTTCGACATAATGATATTGAAGAAATAATATCATTTTTGAATAAAATAACATCCCTTACCTCGAAAGATCAAGATTTTTAAATTTAAACACAGGATATAGGCTATGACTTGAACTTGCACGTATATAGCAATACTCAAAGTATACTCAAAATACTCACATGAATACGCCGATAATATAGAGAGAAAACTTGATTTCGGTGTGATTTTCAATTCTAACCCAAGATCCTATTTATAGGAAAATGCTTAGAACACCAAAGCGTAAAATTTAATATAATATTAATATAATTATACAAATTTTCCTTAGCCCACCTTTTGGTCAAAACACCAGCCACACATGTTAATGATGTCCAAAAAAATACAAAAATGTTTTTCTTAACAAAAATAATTTAAACTCCAAAAATCAATTCACACCCGATATACCGAAACTTCAATAATTCATAACAAATAGCCCTTTTATTAGAAAATTTGAATCTCGTGAATTTTTATAGGAAATTCAATTCTCTACAACTTTGCAGTAAGAAAGTTTTTCCAAATTCCAAAGCAGAAATTGACCAAATCCACAAACCAAGCGATTTTACAGGCTATAATCAAATTTCGGTCAATAATTGTGTCCACCAACACACAAAATATGTGTTAAACATTTAATGGCACAAAAATACTCTTCCTCCTCATATACTCATATATCCCACATTCATTATAAAAATATCACCGTTAATATATTATTAAAATAATATATTTAAATGAATTGTTTTATCAGAAAATGATAAAATATTAATTTTCAACAATTGTCATTTTAAAAATTTTCTCCATCTATATCCACATAAAATCAATATTTTCCTCATCATATAAATCAATAATTAATTATTCACAAATAATATTACAGAATCACAGTACTGGCAACTAGGCCGTTCCCAGGAAAGAGGGGCTTTCCAATAAGGATCTCTCCTTACTAGCGCGCAATTAGGTGACCAAACCTCTCCTTAGACAGAACTTTCTAGACATTGCCAATAATGTTATCCAATAATATTATTAGAGATAATATGAATTATTGTCGATAATGGAAAATATCGTGTAATGACAATTTATTCAAACAACAAAGTAATATAAAATATCAATGCAAAGAATTATTGAATCAATAAAATATCGAATAAAGTAATTATCAGAACCATTATTGAGTAGTGCCTTCTTACGTAAGAATCAATAATTGGTGCAATACCGTGTCTTCTTGTTCAACAACGCATATTAGTGTGTTTTAACCAACGGGTATTCCAACAAAGATAACAGAATAACTACGTCGTTATTTATAAATAACTTATATTTGTCGTTTTCTTCATCCAATCGCTTTCGTTATGGGCCCACACAAGGCTGCGCCGTCGTACGAATATTCCCCGACAGCAAGAATATTCCACGACCAAACGAATATTTCCCGACAATAATGAATATTTTATAACCACTTGCTTATTCGAAATAGTTACGTATTTTACCCATAACTAACCACATTAATCAAATCAACCCTTACTATTTCAAAATAATAAATAGAGGAAATTCCATTTTATTAAAAAAATTCGGGGTCTTACACTCAGTCCTAAATGATGATATTACTGAATATCTTTAGCCTGTAGTGCAAAGATGAATGATTAACTAATGAATATCTTTGGCCCGTAGTGCAAAGATGAACAGGTGTTGAGATGAACATGACCGACTAGTGATACAAATAAATATCTTTGGCCTGTAGTGCAAAGATGAATATTTGATTAAAGATGTATATTGATTAATGTTACAGGGATAAAATATTGATGATAGACTTTTAAATCTTAGAAGATAGTAGAACTCATTCTCTACTTACTCTTCTAATGGATTGATGTTTCCGCTGCAGTTGTTGATCTAAAACTTGTTGTCTATTATATTTTATCAGATTTTTCCCTGTTGAAAACTAATGATAATTTGTTGTATATTATCTTAGTCATAATATCTTTTCTTGGGCTAGTTGAGCTCACCCTTTTCCTTTTTGTTCCATTTTTCTTCTCGGGAGGTGAGAACATAGCAGGATCTAATGGGGTATGGAGTGATGGTTCTAGAAAGATGTTTTTAGATCCTCACTATTTCTATAAAATAGTGTTTGAATAATTGTAATGAGGACTTATTTGAGTGTGAATATTGTTTAGAAGACAATATTTGTATTTAAACTCACAGTATGTGTTGTCGTATTTTGCACGACAATTGTATTATTGAAGTTGTAGTTTGATTTTTGTACCATGTATTTGGCGACTTAGAATGGGTGTTGTATACCTATTTTGGGGGCGTCACAAATATCCTTGAAATTTGCACTTCATCTAGTATCTTTTCACGAAAATATTATTCTGAACATTCTTGATAATTTTTAATATTTTCATGTCGGGGTACTATTCACGGGATACTATTCCTGAAATACTATTCACGGGGTACTATTCACTCGGTAACTATTCACCCGGGGTACTATTCATGACAAAAATTAAGTTCTTTTCGGTCCAAATTATTTTTGATACAATATTATTCTTGAATTTTACTCCACAAAGCAGTATCATGTTAACAATTTGGACATTATTGAATTTTGGATAAATTAAATTATAACTCTTTAAAATTTATCATTGCTTTCATTTAATTGAATTCTTATATCATTGTCATCATCCTCATGTTTATATTGTGATGAAAGTCATTTTTAGCCTGTAGTGCATAGATGAACTGTTGATTGGTATGATTATGACCAAGAATTATTCGGTATAATCATGACATGTAATGTTACAAATAATGTGGTAAAAGTCCTCATTGGCTCGTAGTGCATTTATGGACAGTTGTTGGCATGATCATGACCATTGGCGATAACACGAATATTGTAAGACCCCAACTTTTATGAATAAAGATGAATTTTCAAAAAATATCATTTTTGAACATTATGGAGTGAATTTGATATAATGTTATAGTTGTGAGTAATATTTATAAATTTTGCAAAGTACGTAAGTTGTTATATAATATTCGATTGGTCGGGGAATATTCATTTTAACAGGGAATATTCGTACGACGGCACAATCATTGGTGGACTCCACAATGGAATTATTGTCGGATTGAAAAAATGACAAAAATATCTTTTTATAAAATAACGGCGAAAGTTTTACTGTTAACTGTTAGAATACCCTATTGGTTAAAATACAAGAATAATGTGTTGTTGCACAAGAAGATACCAGATTGCACAATAACTTTGAATTATTGATTCTTACTTAAGAAGACACTACTTAATAATTGTTACAGTAATTACTGTTCAATATTTTATTTTATTAATTCAATAATTGCTAAGTTGATATTTTATATTATTGTTGTTCAATAATTGTTAGTGCACAGTATTTTTCATTATCAAATCAATAATTCATATTATTTGAATAATATTATTAGATAGCATTATTGGCAATGTCTAGAAAGTTCTGTTAAGGAGAGGTTTGGTCACCTAATTGTGCGTCAATAAGGAGAAATCCTTATCGAAAAGCCCCCTCTTTCCTGGGAACGCCCTGGTTGTCATTATTGTGATTCTGTAATATTATTTGTGAATAATTAATTATTGATTTATAAGATAAGGAAATATTTATTTTATGTGGACATAAATGATGGATAGGAAAATATTTATTTTATGTGGTTATAAATGAATGAATTAATGTTGAGGTGTTTATTCAGTATTTTGTCGGATTGGAGGTATTAAAAAAATTAAATCGGTGTTCTTAAAGCTCTATTGCGTGAGTTATAATTTTAATCTGACCGTTGGATCATTGTGATTTTTGGATATGTAATGCATATATAAGTTGAGTATATGTCCACAAATTTTGAACTGTTAAAAATTAACGCATGATTTGTTATAAATTTTAAGAGGTGTTGAATATTTACTCTTTGGAATTTGGAAAAACTTTTTTCTGCAAAGTTGTAGATAATTCAATTTTGTGTGGAATGGACATAAAATTCATATTTTTCTAATAAAAGGGCTATTTATTATGAATTATTGAAGTTTCGGAAATTAAATGTTTATACTTAAAAATATAGTGGGCCCCACTTTTGGTTGGTGTGAAAATCTGATTTTGGTGGGCCCCACTGGCGTGACTGAATTTTTGGTCAAAAATGTGTGCGTAGAAATTTTGAAAAAAATTATTATTTTATTAATTTAGTCTCCTATGGCGTTCTAGCATTTTTCTATAAATAGGGTGCTTAGTTAGAATTGAAAATCACACCAGAATCAGAGAATTCTTATTCTATAATCTTGAGCGTATTTCTTTAGAGTTTTAGAAAGCTTTGAGCGTAGAAAACAGTAAAATTTTTCTTCAAGAATATCCCCGCTATACTAGTTGAAATACTCTTCTTTTCAAGGTAAGGGATGTTATTTTTGTTCAATATTCGCTTGAAATAATATTTTTTTCCATACTCTGTAGTATTTAAGTAATATTATTTCGTTTCAGATTTCTCGTTTGTTAAAATTTTGGCTTCTATACTCCATGAAATTAGTAGAATATCCTTGATATTTGCGCTTCATCCAGTATCTTTTCATGGAAATATTATTCTGAGCATTCTTGATAAGCTTTAACTTTTTCATGTCGGAGTACTATTCACAGGGTTACTATTCACAAAGTACTATTCACGAGTTACTATTCACTCGAGTACTATTCACCCGGGATACTATTTATGATAAAAATTGATTCATTTTCGGTCCCAATTATTTTTGGTACAATATTATTCTTGAATTTTACTCCACAAAGCAGTATCATGTTGATAATTTGGACGTTATTGATTTCTGGATAAATTAAATTATAAATCTTTAAAAATTTATCCTTGAACTTATTTTATTGAATTCTTATATCATTGTCATCATCCTCATGTTTATATTATGTTGAAAGTCATCCGTGGCTCAGAGTGCATAAATGGACTTGGTATGATTATAACAAGGATTATTCGGTATAATCATGACCGTAATATTACAAATGATGTGGTAAAAGTCCTCATTGGCCCGTAGTACATTGATGGACAGTTGTTGACATGATCATAACCATTGATGAAAACACGAATATCCTTGGCCCGTAGTGCATGGATAATTTGTGGTCGTGATACTAATGAATATCCTTGGCCGTAGTGCTGGGATGATGTGGATTATTTATTAAGATGAGTCTCAGCGATAAAAGTGATGAAAAACCTTTTAAATCATAGAAGATAATAGATTTTATTCTCTACTTGACTCTTCTAATGGATTTCTTGTTCCGCTGCAGTTAAACTTGATGATTATTATATTTTATCAGCTTAACACTGTTGAAGGCTAACGATAAATTATTCTGCATTATCTTAGTCATAATATTTCTTACTAGGCTAGTTGAGCTCACCCTTTTGCTTTCATTGTCCTCTTCAGGAAATGAAAACGTAGCCGGGACTATTCGGGGAACGGAGTGACGGTCCAGATGATAGCATTAATAGTCCTCACTATTCTATGAAATAGTGTGATAATAATTGTATTGAGGACTCCATTTGAGTTGAATACTGTGTAGAAGAAAATATTCGTTTTAAAACTCTCAGTTTATATTTTGTCGTATTTTACACGACAGTTGTATTATTAAGTTGTATAGTAACTCGTGAATAGTAACTCATGAATAGTAACTCTTGAATAGTAACTCATGAATAGTAACTCGTGAATAGTAACTTATGAATAGTACTCCGACACAAAAAGTGTCCCAAATACCCGAGTGAATAATACTAGAGTGAATAGTAACTGGGTATTTTATGACAACTTATCTACTTTGAAAAATTTTCACATATCACCCTTAACTTTAACCTTTTATCAATTTAACCATTCACCAAAATAGAAAAATTGAATACTTTTATTTCATAAAATTCGGGGTCTCACAATCTCCCCTCCTTATGAAATTTCGCCCTCAAAATTTACATACGTACCTAGTATTCGAAGAGATGAGAATACCTTGCTATCTTTTCGGATTGTACCTTCCCGATTATTTCCTCTGTATCATAATTTTCCCATTGCTTATCTCCTGTATTTCAGATATCATTCTAGAATACAGTTTCAAAATAAGGGTTAATTGACATGCCACATATTATCCCTATACTCTGACCGACCAATTAAATACCAAATAAACTTAGGTAGGTCATACTAGGGAAGGAATTCCCCGTCTCTCCCCTCCTAGTTCTTGTTTCACATTTTAGCCAGGGATCATATCCCTAAGCTTTGATACCAATTGTGACGCCCCCAAAATAGGTATACCAGACCCATTCTGAGTCGCCAGATATCACACTATAAAAATTAAATACAAACTTCATTTATACAACTGTTGAACTGTCGTGCAGAGTACGACAACAGTTAACTATGAGTTTTAATACAATATTATCTCGTAGACCGTGTCCAAACTCAAATTATTACAATGCCATATAAAATACAACTGCAAATATTTCAAGACCCCAAAGAAGACTACTATCTTGTTTATTCTAATAAAGTGTACTTTTGACGCTTTCAAAGTCGGGTTCTCATCACCCTATTGTCGTTCGCCAAAATCAATTATTAAGTGACGTATAAAATACAACACATACATCTTAGGTCCTCAATACAATTATTTGTTGCAAGTCATGCCATTTTATAATGTATTGAGAAACTTCGACAGTCTCGGACCATCACACTATTTCCCTGGTATCCCCGCTCGACCCAGCTACACTCTTATTACCTGAAAGGAATTGTGAAGCAAAAGGGTGAGCACAACTAGCCCAGTAAAGAATATCATAACTAAAGATAATTAAATTATCAATAGCTTTTGTCAATAATAAATCAGAGATTTAGAACATATGGTAGATAATAAAACTTTTCAACCATAATTGCAGCGGAATCAACAATCCATTAGAAGAGTCAAGTAGAACATAATGTCTACTTTCTCCTCCAAATTAAAAGTCCATCGTTAATATTTCATTCCTGTAATACTCATCAACAGTTCTTCGTTGTACCCAAGACAAAGAGAACTTTCATCATCTGTCTTCACCTGAACCACTAAAGATTTTAATTAAGTTCATAATTCATATTTATAATCATGTAAATCAACAGTTTCTCCTTGCCACAAAGGATTAATAGAATGTTTACTCAATATTCTTACCCCAAAGGCTGAAGATATTCAAATGTAATAACAATGATCATAACAATCAGTTGTCTATCTTTGCACTACGGGCCAAATATATTCAACTATAAAACCAATGGTTATGATCATACCAATCAATTGTCTGTCAGTGCACTACGGCCAAAGACATTCAACTGTTAACTAATGGTCATGATCCTGCCAATCACATCATTGAATTATCCATGCACTACGGTCAAGGATATTCGTTAGTATCACTAGTGGTCATGATCATATCAAACACCTGTCCATCTTCGCACTACGGGTCAAAGCTATCAAACAACAGATCATCTTTGCACTACAGGCCAAAGACATACAACTGTAAAACCAATAACAAATAGTATAATAAAGAATGAAATAATAAAAGAATTTCACCATGTATGCAGTACTTCGCATAGACAGGTTATTTTAACATAATAATAAAGAATGGAATAATAAAAGAATTTCACCATGTATGCAGTACTTCGCATAGACAGGTTATTTTAACATAATAATAAAGAATGGAATAATAAAAGAATTTCACCATGTATGTAGTACTTCGCATAGACAGGTTATTCCAACATAATAATAAAGAATGCACTACTAGAAAATCATTTTATAATGACGATGTCAGCCGATCGTCGCCATAGCTATAAAAAGACCGTCGCTAAAAGTTTTTATAGCGGGTCGTGAATCGTCGCCATAGAACCCGTCGGTAAAAGCCTATAGCAAGAGTCTTTTGGCCTATAGCGACGATCACACCCACCCTAGCTATAGGTCATGTCAAAATCGTATTTGCTCTTTTTAACTAACAAATGAGAGTTAGTGCTACGGCCACGTAATAGTAGCTATAGATGTCTATAGCGACGCTCGGTGACCGTCGCTATAGGGATGTGTTATATAGAACACTATAGCTACTATCGATGATCGCCGCTATAGCCTTTTCATATTAAAAAAAATTAATAATGCACATTTATTCAACAAACACAAATACAATATAAAATAAAATATAAAAAATATTATATACATCATTTAAAATCATTCACACTACAACATTACAATATAAGAAGAGATATTTTACAACATTACAATCATTCACAATACAATCTTTCACAATACAATCATTACAACATTACAATCATATTTTACACAATGACCATCTACTCAATAAAATGAAGGAGTGACATCTTAGTGTAGATATCACTCAATAGCCTCTCATCCGATAACTGAGAACACACCGCAGAAGTCGGGGACCCCGTGACATCTTAGAGCAGATATCACTCCTTCATTTTAAGATGGTGAATTCCTTCCGTAATCTTCAAGTAATAATCTCAATCCCCAAAATAAAATCTTTCAATACATCTTGATTGCTTCAGAATCTTTCACAAGAAGTTCTTGCCATCGAAGGCGACCTCTATAAACCCGATTGTTGCCTCCTTTTCCAATTATGTTCTCTCGAAAAAATCAAGTAAATGATTGCTTTAGACTTTTAGTAAGATTTGCACATAAATTTGAGAAGGCATTTATGCCTACTTAAGCAATCGAGTTAAATTCGTCAACAAAAATTAAAATAAAGTATACACTTATAAAGTTAATCGAGGATCAAATTCATGGTAGCCACCCAAATATGACATACAACCACAACATCAATAATAAATGCCAAAATATTCCCAAAGACCTAAAAACTTAGATCACACATGCAAAAAAAAAACCGATGACATCGACATAAGAAGTCTGACATGAAATTGAAAGCAAAAAAACAATTAGGATGCCAGTTCAATGACTAGTCAAGTTTCAGGCAAGACACATGAGATTATCAATTAATTAAACGAGACAATACTGTATAAAATAAACTAAAATTAAGATCCATCTACAAGTGAAAACAAAAATTATATAATCTAAAATATCATAGTTTTAAATCTACACAACTAGACGTCCTTATAACCAACAACATTGAAAGGGAAAAGATTAACATACCATATTCACTAAATATGACTCCACCAGAACACAGTCCTTCCTCAATCTTTATAAGTCGCAATGACATTCTAGGTCCAATCTCTTGAAGCTTAACGACACTCTTTGTAGAAGCTTCTGTTAACTCTACCAAGATCGGTGGCGTGAAGCGAAGTGCGAGTGTGAGCATGCATGTGTGTATGAGAGACAGAGAGAAAGAGAGTGAGAGAGCATACTTTGTCAAAAAAAATCACTCACATCCTCGAAGATTTCTTAAATCGGGCACTTGATGATTCTCGCACAAATTTTCTAATTCTCGTGAGACACCAACAGTCAGAATCTAATTGAATAATGTCGAAAATCAATAAGTTTTATCTCTTTATTGTAATTAAGTAGCACTATTCTCCGGCGGGAAGAAAGTTTGAATTCGCAAAACAAGTAAAATATTAAGAGAAAACCAATACTAAGGCTAATACGGCATTTCCTTGATGTTGTTCTTCACTCACGGTGTTAACATCATAATCATTGAATACTCGCAAAATTAACTTCTCAAGTATCAAGACTAAAGAACAATAATTTAGAATAATGTAAACCTTGTGGGGAAAATGAACCTTATTAACCAGTGGAATGTAAATCACCACTGTGTTCAAAACTCTTGAAATCGATCATGAAATACGTTTCAGACAAGACAATTTCACCGTAATATCTTCAAGCAATCGGGATAAAGAATTCAAATGTACCACCGATGATTGGTATTCGTGGGGAAATAGAATTCAATACTTGTAACAAATTTACTAGGACCTTTAACTACACCACATATAAGACCAAGAGATGAGAAAAAAAATACACCGCTCTGAAATACGTAGGTTCCTTTCAAGATTTCCTCTCAAATACTAACTTCCATAATATTGTTCTTTTCTGTTATGAGGCTACTTTTAAAGCGCTTAATTCTATCAATGCCTTGGAATTACTTGAAAATCATCTATTCAAGAGAGAGAGAGAGATTAAGCGAAGTAATCAAATATCGATTAAGATTATAATAGGAAAATTACATGACAATATTCTAAGATATAATATAAGCATTATATCACTTCTATTATATGACTTCTATTATTACCAGAGTGCAAAAGAAAAACAAAATAGCAAAACAAAGTAGTAAAATATTGCACCAAAAAGTTAAAATGTCAAACCATATTCTAGTTTTCAAGCAAATACCACTACAAGCAAGAGTAAGGACCAAGAAGTCATTACATAAAAATCCACTTCTCCTAACAAATATCAAAATTGACATACTAGAAAAAAAATAGAAAAAAAAATCACAAACCAGCTCGAGATATAAGAATCTTTCTTCAATAAATTTCCCATGCCAATCCCATAGATTTAAGAAATTTCGCAAACAAAAACCATTATCATCAAATAATCAAATGCAATAAAATAAGTAAAATAATTGTACCACAAACACTTCAGATAAGACCTAAATTAAACAATCAAGAAAAAATACTACAAACTCACATATTTTGTTAAAGGCCACAATATCACGACTCTTGATGTACTCATTCGCAGCTCAAGTAAAGAAGATAATCCTCAACAAGACTGCCAGCAGACACCAAGTCATCAACAATAGTCATCATAATCTGCAGACTTCTTTATACCATAACCAACAGCTACATGTCCAATGGTATGAGCCACAACAACCTGAAACACAATCGGGTCATAGAAAACCAAGAATTACCAAAGACAGATCATCAAACCCAAAGATTTAGCAAACACAGAAATTCAAAACCCAAATAAACAACATAAGGTGACCTTTGGGATATTAGGGTTTTCTAGATTGGTCTCTGGGTATGAGGAGGGTGGTCGACGGGGAGATGGGCATCGGCGATGATGAGGAAGTTAGGGAAATCATCTGAAATGTGGGTTCCGAGGATCATCTTGTGAATGGAGAATGATCCGTCAAGCACACGTGGCTCTGGAGGCGAGGGAGCCAAAGTGGATAGTGAGAGATGGGAGAGATGAGAGTGAAGATAGTGAAATGATTTGGGGAGGTGAGAGGGTTTTATGTTTTAAAAACCTCTATACTGAGCGGTTCTGCTACCGGCCATCACCGCTATAGATAGATACCCTATAGCGACGGTTTGTTCGCGTCGACCGTCATTATAGATACTCTATAGCTACGGTTTCGTCGACCGTCGCTATAGCTCGTCATTATACGTTGAATTTCTAGTAGTGATGAAATAATCAAGAATTTCACCATGCGTGCGTAATCCAAGATGACAAGTTATTCCGAGTAATAATAAATGGAATAATAAATAATGGAACTGTGCAGCGTGAAAACGCATGCACAAGTTATTCGATGTAATAGTAAAGAATAAAATAATAAATAATGGAATAACAACAGACTTCACCGTGTATACTGTGAATCGGCAGATACAAAAGTTATTCTAATGAGAATAATAAAGAATGGAATAACAACAGACTTCACCAGTATACGGTGAATTCGCAGATACAAGTTATTCCAACAGAATAATAAATAATGGAACCAGTCGGTGAAATTATTAATGCAAGTGATATTTCGACGTAATATTAAATACGGAATAATAAATAATGGAACTGTGTCGGGTGAAATTCACCTTGACAGGATATTTCGACAGAATAATAAAGAACAGAATAATAAAAGAATTTCACCAAGTATGCGGTATTAAGATAAAACAAAGTTATTCCAACATAATAATAAAGATTGGAATAATGAAGAAGATCACTAAGTATTGGGTAAACCGCATATACAAAAGTCATTCCACCAAGACCGCATATACATGAGTTTTTCCAATGGAATAATAAAGAATGGAATAACAAAAGAAGATCACCAAGTATTGGGTAAACCGCATATACAGGTCATTCCACCAAGACCGCACATACAGGTTTTTCCAACAGAATAATAAAGAATGGAATAACAAAAGAAGATCACCAAGTATTGGGTAAACCGCATATACAGGTCATTCCACCAAGTATAGGTAAATCATAGCATACATGTTATTCCAATGAATAATAAAGAATGGAATAACTGAAGTTCTCTTAATGAATACGAAAGAATAACACCCCTTACGGGTACAACAAATAATATCCCTTACCATAATAATATCCATTTACCTTTCAAATAAGAGTATTCCGACTAGTAGGGCGATGATATACTCGAAGAAAACTTACACTACTCTCAAAGTTTTCTTAAACTCTAAAGAAATACGTACAAGATTATAGAAGAAGAGTTCTCTCTATAGTTTCTCTCTCTAGAGTTTCAGTGAATTCGTAAGAAATAATGAAAGAATGACCTTCATTTATAGAAGAATGGAATGAATAAGTAACCAACCCATGAAGCAGCCTTTGATTGATTTACTTTAATCTGACGGTCTGTATATTTAAAGCAAAATCTTTTAAATAAAATATAATATATTCTATTTTATGTAAAAAGATTTTTACTATGCAAATACAATGCAGCAGCACTATGCAAATACTATGCATAATAAAATATAATATATTCTATTTATAGAATAACTTTAATAAAGTATTCTATTTTATATAAAAGGATTTTACTATGCAAAACACTATGCACAATAGAATATAATATATTCTATTTATAGAATAACTTTATAAAAGTATTACATTTTATATATAAAAAAATTACTATATAAAATACTATGCATAATAGAATATAATATATTCTATTTATAGAATAACTTTATAAAAGTATTACATTTTATATAAAAGCTTTTTTTCGTTATAATTTCAAACCAACTATTCGAAAAAATTAGTACATCTCTTCATGGAATAATATTGTACCCAAAAATGATTTGGACCGAAAAAAAAATATATTTTGTTCTAGTGAATAGTATCCTGTGAATAGTAACTTATGAATAGTAACTCGTGAATAGTAACTCATGAATAATAACTCGTTACTATTGAATAGTAACTCGTGAATAGTAACTCATGAATAGTAACTTGTGAATAGTACTCCGACACAAAAAGTGTCCCAAATACCCGAGTGAATAATACTAGAGTGAATAGTAACTGGGTATTTTATGACAACTTATCTACTTTGAAAAATTTTCACATATCACCCTTAACTTTAACCTTTTATCAATTTAACCATTCACCAAAATAGAAAAATTGAATACTTTTATTTCATAAAATTCGGGGTCTCACAATCTCCCTCCTTATGAAATTTTCGCCCTCAAAATTTACGTGACATCGCACGGTATTCAAGAGATGAGAATACCTTGCTTTCTTTTCGGATTGTACCTTCCCGGTTATTTCCTCTGTATCATAATTTTCCCATTGCTTATCTCTTGTATTTCAGATATCATTCTAGAATACAGTTTCAAAATAAGGGTTAATTGACATGCCACATATTATCCATATTCTCTGACCTACCAATTAAATACAAAATAAACTTAGGTAGGTCATACTAGCGAAGGAATTCCCCGTGTCTCCCCTCCTAGTTCTTATTTCACATCTTAGCCAGGGATCATATCCCTAAGCTTTGATACCAATTGTGACGCCCCCAAAATAGGTATACCCGACCCATTCTGAGTCGCCAGATATCACACTATAAAAATTAAATACAAACTTCATTTATACAACTGTTGAACTATCGTGCAGAGTACGACAACAGTTAACTGTGAGTTTTAATACAATATTATCTCGTAGACCGTATCCAAACTCAAATTATTACAATGCCGTATAAAATACAGCAGCAAATATTTTAAGACCCCAAAGAAGACTACTATCTTGTTTATTCTAATGAGGTGTACTTTTGATGCTTTCAAAGTCGGGTTCTCATCACCTTATTGTTGTTCACCAAAATAAATTATTAATTGATGTATAAAATACGACACACACATCTTAGGTCCTCAATACAATTATCTGTTACAAGTCATGCCATTTTATTATGTATTGAGAAACTTCGACAATCTCGGACCATCACACTATTTGTGACGCCCCCAAAATTAGGTATACATCACCCATCTTGAGTCTCCAGATACATGGTACAGAATTCAAATACAACTTAATAATACAATTATCGTGTACAATACGACAAAACATAAACTGTGAGTTTGAATACAAATATTGTCTACTAGAGAGTATACAAACTCAAAAGGAGTCCTCATTACAATTATTATCACACTATATCATAGAATAGTGAGGACTACTAATGCACCATCTAGGACCATCACTCCGTTCCCCGACTCGTCCCAGCTATATTCTCATTTCCTGAAGAGAACAATGAAAGAAAGGGTGAGCTCAACTAGCCCAGTAAGAAATATTATGACTAAGATAATGCAGAATAAATTATCATTAGCCTTAAACAGTGTTAAACTGATACAATATAACAAACATCAAGTTTAACTGCAAGGAACAAGCAATCCATTAAAAGAGTCAAGTAGAGAATAAAATCTACTATCTTTTATGATTTAAAAGGTTTTTCATCACTTTTATCACTGGGACTCAGCTTAATAAATAATCCACATCATCGAATCACCCCTTCACTATGGCCAAGGATATTCTTTAGTATCACGACCACAATTATCCATGCACTACGGGCCAAGAATATTTGTGTATTCATTAATGGTCATGATCATGCCAACAACTATCCATCAATGCACTACGGGCCAATAACCATGTCCGGCGTAAAATGCACAGACAGGATATTCCAACAGAAATAATAAAGAATAAAATAACAGAAGAATTTCACCAAGTATAAGGTAGCCTGCGTATACAGGTTATTCCAATAGAATAATAAATAATGGAATAACAGAAGTTCTCTTCATGAATACAAAAGAAATAATACCCCTTACTTTAGTAGGAGATTGAATATTGCAGTAGTGTAGTAACATAATACTCTTCTTCTTTCTCTCTTATCCTTTCTATACTTTCTATCTCTATAGCTTGAATGAATTCGTGAAAAATAAAGAAGAACTAGGCCTCTATTTATAGAAGATTTCTAGCTTAGCACTTGCAATGTGAAAAGGCAAGCGCTTGATTTAATCGGTGATGTGAAAAGAAAAAGTGGTTTGACGCCTGTAATGTGAAACACCAAGTGGTTTGACGCCTGTAATGTGAAACACCAAGTGGTTTGACGCCTGTAATGTGAAACGACAATTGATTCGACGCTTGTAATATGAAACAACAAGTGGTTTGACGTCTAGTAAAGGTAATTACTATTGGCGAAAGAGACTCTTAGATGATGACATATGGACCCCCATAGAATAACTAAATTTACCACAAACGTCTCATAATAGACTCTTTATATACATCAAGGATTGAATAAATATTACCACAAATCATTTTATTTTTAATCAACACTTATTTAATCTTTCAACAATTATTAATCATTAATATTATAACTTGTCGTCTTAATTATTGATTTAATAATATAAAATATTATACAGATGATACTGTGACAATAATTGAATCAATAATATAAGAGATATGATGCTACAATTACTTTGTAGCAATAATTGAGTATAACCGAGTGACTTCTCACGTAAGCATCAATAATCAATACAGTGTGCTACTATGCAACCAATGCATTATTATTGTACTTTACTCTTGGGTAGTTCAACGCTTTTAACGGTAACACCTCGCCATTATTTTTATAGAAAGATAATTTTGTCGTTTTTAACTACGACAATACTTTCATTAATGGGGTCCACCAATGATTGTGTCATCGCATTTAATATTCCCCGACAAAAAGAATATTCCCACCAGTCGAATATTATATAACCACTTGCTTACTTTGCAAAATTTGTAAATATTACCCACAACTATAACATTATATCAAATCAACACCATAATATTCAAAAATATAATTCGAGAAAATTATTCTTTATTCATAAAAGTTGGGGTCTTACAACCTCCCTTCTTATGAAATTTCATTCCTCTAAATTAGGTACATACCTGGTATGTCGAAGAGATGAGGATACCTTGACTTCATCTCAGATTCTAACTCCCAAGTTATTTCTTCCACATCGTAGTTTCTCCACAAAACTTTGACTTGAGGTATAACCTTGGAGCGTAGAACATGATCCTTCTTATAAAGGATTTTAACAAGTAACTCTTCATACGTTAAATCTACCTCTATCTCGTCTGGTTCTAACTCAATAATGTGGTTCGGGTCTTTCACATATTTACGCAACATAGACATGTGAAAAACATTATGAACACGAGACATACTTTGGTGGTAAGTAAGCGCTAGTCTATAGCCATGATTCCTACTCGATCGAGGATTAAAATGGGTAGATGAATCGAGGATTGAGCTTTCTTCTCTTTCCAAATCTCGTAACTCCTTTCAATGGAGCAACACGTAACAACACATGATCTCTTATATCGAATTCCACATCCTTTCGATGAAGATCAGCATAACTCTTTTGTCGATCTTGTGAGGTTTTTATACGTTGCCGGATTGTTTGAATCTTTTTCGTAGTCATACGTACCAACTCCGGTCCCAACAACGTTGCTTCACCCACCTCATCCCAGCATACAGGAGAACGACACTTTCTTCCATACAACGCTTCGAATGGAGCCATGCCAATACTTGTTTGATAACTGTTGTTGTAGGAAAACTCCACCAATGGTAAGAACTTGTCACAACTTCCCTTGAAATCAAGGACACAGAGTCTTAATAGATCTTCAAGAGTTTGAATAGTCCTCTTCGACTGTCCGTCCGTCTGAGGATGATATGCCGAGCTAAATCGTAAGTCTGTGCCCATAGCTTTTTTCAAACTAACCCAAAATTGTGAAGTGAATATTGGGTCTCGATCAGAAACTATGGATACCGGCATACCATGCAGTCTTACAATCTCATTTATGTGCATACGAGCATGACGTTCAAGTGTACAAGTTTCTCGTATCGGTAAGAAATGAGCAGACTTGGTCAATCTATCAACAATGACCCAAATCGCATCTATGCCTTGAGAAACTTTAGGAAGACCAGTAACGAAATCCATGGTAATGTGCTCCCACTTCCATTCTAGAATTTCAAGTGGTTGCAATGGACCTTTTGGTACTTGATGCTCTGCTTTAACTCGTTGACAAGTTAGACACCTTGAGATAACACTACTACAAAATATTAAATAGACAACACTTAAACCACAACGTTTTTTATAAAAACGTTGTGGTATTCTTTTTTACAACCTTTTTTAAAAAAACGTTGTAGATATATATTCAAAAACATTATCTATTTAAAATGATATTTTTTTTAGTTTTAAATAGATAACGTTTTTTTTAAAAACGTTGTCTATCAACAAAAGCGGAGCTAAAAAAAAGATGGTTAAATGTAAACTTAAAAATCGAGTGTCTTCGTCTCTCATCTCTCTCGTTCTATTTGGAAAACAAAAGCTAGGGTTTAACTAGATTTCCTGTAACTCTCAAATCTCTAGATCCATGGCAAAGATAAGCGGAGGGCACACTTTAACACCGATCGACAGTCGGTTCGTTGCATAGAATATTGGGATTTTTCAGGTACAGGATCTAACTTTTAGTTTCCTCTCTTGTTCATCATTACCGTTCTTCTACTCTCCTACGATCCAAACTTCAGCTACCACTATGGCCATCACCGAGGAGGCGATCTGAGGTTTCAAATGAGTTCGATTCGAGTTAGAGAAGATCGAAAATGCCTTTGACTCTTGGTATGGTTTGGTCGGGTTTACATCGGACACACAAATTCAAGGGTTTTTTTTATATACCGACGCTCTCTCTGCGATTCCTCATGTTACATATTACAAATTTCTAGGGTCGATCGATTAGAAAAGAGAGATCTCATTTAAAATGGCCACCAAAGAATGACAATAACAATGGGAGGCCTTCTCCACTTCCCCGAGATCGGACCCGATTTGTCTTCCTGTGGAATCTTTTGTCATCTCCTACAAGAAAAGGTCCCCCCCAACTCTCTCCTCCTCTCATGTAGTGTGTGTGTGTTTGTGTCCGTGTTCCCCACAATTTTCATTGATTAGGTTTCATTGCTTGTTTGTTTGAGATAATTGAGGAAGAACAACTTCAATTGAGAAAGTACATTCCGTTTGTTTTACATCGATCTGTTGTTACCTTTATTCTTCTAAATTAACTTCTATTTCAATTCTTCTTATGTGTCCTTGTTCATCGCTATATTGAATTTGAAGGTTGTTTTCTTCAAATTTTAAATTGATCATATTATTATTATTTTGGGTGTAAAATGTGAAGAATTGAATCTTAGCCTAGTTTATTACCTTATCTAAATTTGGTTGGTAAATTATTTTCTCTTTGAAGAAAGTGAAAGCGATTAACAACCTTTTATGTAATCGCTTGTTCAAAACGACCGTAGAAAGGGATAATGGACTAAGAGAACCGAGAAAGCTCTAATTTAGAGCATTATACGTATGATCGTGGATTCATCCGGTTTGTTAATAATCTACAATTCGAGTCATCAAATCTTACTATTATGAATTCGGAAATCTTAATGTCGCTTGACATTTATTGGGTTTATTTGCCTTTCTGATCCCAAACAAATTAAGTTTTATGAAACCGTCTCAAGGTAATTGCTTTTAGATGTTGCACAAATGGTTTTAATTTACTTGAGGCTCGGTTGCTGTTACATTATATTTACTTGGGTTTATGGTTTGTTAGTCTTGCTATCTCGCAATACTCTTATATTCATACAATCTTTTTAGTTTCTTATAATGAAAAGCTTGACTTCTTATGCTATCTCTTTTTATCCGTAAACTAAGCAGAAGCTTGTTCATGTAAGCATTGGGCTAGTATTCATGCTTTTGTTGCCCTTTGTTTAGGTAATCTACATTACCAAAAACAGAAGTAAATATTAATTATAGGAGAAACATATATTGTTTATTTGGTGATTTATCTATTTGTTGTGGATTTGAATGACATACAACAAGAGAGAAGATCGTGTATGGTTCCTTCACAACCAAAGTATCAAGAATTTTGAATGTCTTCACGAAGGACAGGTAAGACATGGGGATTCTAGAAATGCATATTGTTAAGGTTTAATTTGTTTCTCCTTTTGATTCTCATTTGGCTGATATAGTTATATACTCTCCTAGATGATTGAGTCCCATAGAGAGCTTGTTCTTTCATTGGTAGTTGAAATGCTGAAGAATCAGGTCTGTTTATTCTCTTTCCTATGGTTCAATTTGTGATGTATTTTTGTAATTTCTATTGTTGAATGTCATTTATTGTTCATGCTAGATAGGTAGATGTATTTCTGTAATTTTTGATTGAAAACTAGATAGATAGATGGACTGCAATTACAGTATATAACTGGCTTTATAAATTTGATAATAGAAAGTCGAGAGAATAATTTTCAGTCACATGTAGGAGGTGTAATGGTGGTAAGCTATCTGCTTTCTTTTCTTTCCTGTATGACTTTGTGATAACCATGGTTATGGTTGGTTCGGATTGGAGGATGTCAGCAAATTCCAACTTGGATTGTGGGTTATGCAGTTGATTGATTTTTGAATAATAAGGGAAAGGTCAAAGTCTCAGGTATTTTCTTAATTGATTGTGGGTTCAATTTTTGATTGATTGTGGGTTGCACCTATCATGAATCCTAGCATATTCCTTTCTTGCCATAACATGTAGATTACAGTGTTGAGGCAAAGAGAGAAAATAAGCCTTGAGCTTTGTTATAAGGTATTACTGCTATTACTAGCTGATTGACTGTTATTCCTTAACTCTTACAAGTATTCTCACTTGAAATCTATGGCAATCTTATTGGCATGTTTAAGTTGAATAACATGTAAGTATGGCATTATTAACCCTTTATACATTATTTTACTAGTTGTTATGTATCTTCTAACCTCATAATTTATCGCCTATCATTAGTTATTTCCTCATTGTTGCATGGAATACAAGAATCGCATTATTTGTTATTCAGATGTTTACTTGTTGAATTGGATTATTTGTTAAATTTGTTGTTATTGCTTGTCAGTTGTTGGCATCCCAAATTGGAGCATGGTACGTAACTTCACAAGATATACCATTTTTAATAACATTGAGAATTTGTTGTCCCTTGTTAATTATGTCTGTAGATAATTTTCTAAGAATGTATTTGTTCAAATTATTAAGTTTTCTTGGCACCACTTTATGTTATATGTTGTAGCTAAGGTATTTGTATTTAACTACAACACTGATTTTGACTAAAAATGTGTCTGCATTTTACTTAAAAGGTACTCAACGGATTACAGAATGTTTCACTTCTGCATAGCTGATACCGAGCATGATTGGAGAGAGGGTTCTAAAGGTTCATTAAGTAATGCTTTCCATCAGCAGACAGAAAAAATTAAAGCAGCTTGTTACAACAATGTTACAATGATAACAATGTTACAATGTTATCATAAGAAAGTAGCAGTTATCTTGTGTTTTACAAATATTTATGTTTATTTGGATATATAAATTTGGTTAGGAATTATGGGATCAGTAGCAGTTATCTTGTGTTTTACAATGTTACAATGTTATCATAAGTATTATGTTTATTTGGATATATAAATTTGGTTACAATGTTACAAATATTTATGGGATCAGATTTGGTTACAACCACATCTTTTTTTTTCTTTTCTTTTTTTTATCTACAACGTTTAAAAAACGTTGTCTGATATACTAAACAACAACGTTTTTATTCAAAAAACGTTGTGGAATCATACCTACTACAACGTTTTTAAGCATCTGCTAATTTTTGAAAAACAAATCTACAACGTTTTTCCCTAAAAAACGTTGTGTATTGTGCTTAACTACAACGTTTTTAAAACGTTGTGTAAGGGTGTCAAATAGATGACACTCTTAACCACGACGTTTTCATGACTGAAACCACAACGTTTTTTCCGCGTTGTCTATTTACTATTTTGTAGTAGTGTAAACAACGCTATCTCTCTCTTCATATTGCTCCACCAAAATATATGATGAAGATCATGATACATTTTGGTACTCCCAGGATGGATTGCAAACGGTGTGTTGTGCGCCTCCATCATGATTTTATACTTTAAATCAGGGTCGTTAGGAACACAAAGTCTGGAGTTGACTCGAAGTATTCCTTCTTCATCGATTCTTGCTTCCTAATAACACCTTCTTGCACTTTCTTTCTCATCATACGCATCGACTCCGTGTCTCCGTAGCTTGAGCGACTTTTAAATTATCGATTAAAGTTGGTTCTACTCGTATATTCGCCATCATCACATGGGTCCCTGGAGTCTTTAACTCTATCTCCATCCTTTGCAAGTCACATAAAATGGGCCTTTGTGTGACGCCCCCAAAATTAGGTATACATCACCCATCTTGAGTCGCCAGATACATGGTACAAAATTCAAATATAACTTAATAATACAATTGTCGTGTACAATACGACAAAACATAAACTGTGAGTTTGAATACAAATATTGTCTACTAGAGAGTATACAAACTCAAAAGGAGTCCTCATTACAATTATTATCACATTATATCACAGAATAGTGAGGACTACTAATGCACCATCTAGGACCATCACTCCGTTCCCCGACTTGTCCCATTTATATTCTCATTTCCTGAAGAGAACAATGAAAGAAAGGGTGAGCTCAACTAGCCCAGTAAGAAATATTATGACTAAGATAATGCAGAATAAATTATCATTAGCCTTAAACAGTGTTAAACTGATACAATATAACAAACATCAAGTTTAACTGCAGCGGAATAAACAATCCATTAAATGAGTCAAGTAGAGAATAAAATCTACTATCTTTTATGATTTAAAAGGTTTTTCATCACTTTTATCGCTGTGACTCATCTTAATAAATAATCCACATCATCGAATCACCCCTGCACTACGGCCAAGGATATTCTTTAGTATCACGACCACAATTATCCATGCACTACGGGCCAAGAATATTTGTGTATTCATTAATGGTCTTGATCATGCCAACACTCGGTCCATCAATGCACTACGGGTTAATAACTGGTCCCACAGTAAAAACGCATGCATGTGATATTCCAACAAAATAATAAAGAATAAAATAATGTAAGAATTTCACCAAGTATAAGGTAGCTGCGTATCTGAGTTATTCCAATAGAATAATAAATAATGGAATAATGTAAGTTCTCTTCATGAATACAAAAGAAATAATACCCTTACTTTAGTAGGAGATTGAATCCGCAGAGAGTGTAGTAACAGAATACTCTTCTTTTTTCTCTTATTCTCTCTATACTTTCTCTCTATATAGCTTGAATGAATTCGTGAAAATAATGAAGAACTAGCCTCTATTTATAGAAGATTTCTAGCTTAGCACATGCAATGTGAAAAGGCAATGACTTGATTTAATCGGTGATGTGAAAAGAAAAAGTGGTTTGACGCTCAGAATGTGAAACACCAAGTGGTTTGACGCTCAGAATGTGAAACGATAATTGGTTCGGACCTTTGTAATATGAAACGGCAAGTGGTTTGACGTCTGGTAAAGGTAATTACTATCAAGTAAAGAGACTCTTAGATGATGACATATGGGCCCCCATAGAATAACCAAATTTACCACAAACGTCTCATAATAGACACTTTATATACATCAAGGATTGAATAAATATTATCTCAAATCATTTTATTTTTAATCAACACGTATTTAATCTTTCAACAATTATTAATCATTAATATTATAACTTGTCGTCTTAATTATTGATTTAATAATATAAAAATATTATCTGATGATAATCTTGTGACAATAATTGAATCAATAATATAAGAGATATGATGCAAGCAATTCTTTGTAGTAATAATTTAGTATAACCGGTGACTTTCACGTAAGATCAATAATCAATACCGTGCTGCTACTATGCAACCACGCCAGACATCGTACTTTTACTACTAGGGTAGTTTAACAGCTTTTAACGGTAACACCTCAAAATCGTTATTTTTATAGAAAGATAATTTTGTCGCTTTCTAACTACTTATAATACTTCCGCCTGGGGTCCACCAATGATTGTGTCATTGCATTTAATATTCCCCGACAAAAAGAATATTCTCCACCAATCGAATATTATATAACCACTTGCTTACTTTGCAAAATTTGTAAATATTACCCACAACTATAACATTATATCAAATCAACACCATAATATTCAAAAATATAATTCGAGAAAATTATTCTTTATTCATAAAAGTTGGGGTCTTACAACCTCCCTTCTTATGAAATTTTGTCCTCGAAATTAGGGTACATACCGGTATGTCAAGAGATGAGGATACCTTGACTTCATCTCAGATTCTAACTCCCAAGTCATTTCCTCCACATCGTGGTTTCTCCACAAAACTTTGACTTGAGGTATAACCTTGGAGCGTAAAACATGATCCTTCTTATCCAAGATTTTAACAGGTAACTCTTCATACGTTAAATCTTCCTCTATCTCGTCTGGTTCTAACTCAATAATGTGGTTCGGGTCTTTCACATATTTACGCAACATAGACATATGAAAAACATTATGAACACGAGACATACTTGGCGGTAAGGCGAGTCTATAAGCCACAATTCCTACTCGATCGAGGATTAAAAATGGGCCGATGAATCGAGGATTGAGCTTTCCTCTCTTTCCAAATCTCGTAACTCCTTTCAATGGAGCAACACGTAACAACACATGATCTCCTATATCGAATTCCACATCCTTTCAATGAAGATCAACATAACTCTTTTGTCGATCTTGTGAGGTTTTTATACGTTGCCGGATCGTTTGAATCTTTTCCGTAGTCATATATACCAACTCTGGTCCCAACAACGTTGCTTCACCCACCTCATCCCAGCATACAGGAGAATGACACTTTCTTCCATACAACGCTTCGAATGGAGCCATGCCAATACTTGCTTGATAACTGTTGTTGTAGGAAAACTCCACCAACGGTAAGGACTTGTCCCAACTTCCCTTGAAATCAAGGACATAGAATCTTAATAGATCTCCAAGAGTTTGAATAGTCCTCTCCGACTGTCCGTCTATCTGAGGATGATATGCCGAGCTAAATCGTATGTCTGTGCCCATAACTTTTTGCTAACTAACCCAAAATCGTGAAGTGAATCTTGGGTCTCGATCAGAAACTATGGATATTGGCATACCATGTAGTCTTACAATCTCATTTATGTACATACGAGCAAGACGTTCAAGTGTATAAGTTTCTCGTATTGGTAAGAAATGAGCAGACTTGGTCAATCTATCAACAATGACCCAAATTGTGACGTCCCCAAAATTAGGTATACATCACCCATCTTGAGTCGTCAGATACATGGTACAGAATTTAAATACAACTTAATAATACAACTGTCGTGTACAATACGATTAAAACATAAACCGTGAGTTTGAATATAATTATTGTCTACTAGAGATTATACAAACTCAAAAGGAGTCCTCATTACAATTATTATCACACTATTTCACGAGTAATAGTGAGGACTACTAATGCACCATCTAGGACCATCACTCTATTCCCCGACTAGTCCCAACCACGTTCTCATTTCAAGAGAACAAAGAAAAGAAAGGGTGAGCTCAACTAGCCCAGTAAGAAATATTATGACTAAGATAATGCAGAATAATTTATCTTTAGCCTTCAACAATGTTAAACTGATAAAATATAATAAATATCAAGTTAACTGCAGCGGAACAAGCAATCCATTAGAAGAGTCAAGTATGGAATAAAATCTACTATCTTCTATGATTTAAAAGGTTTTTCATCACTTTTATCGCTGTGACTCATCTTAATAAATAATCCACATCATGGAATCACCCCTGCACTACGACCAAGGATATTCTTTACTATCACAACCATGAATTATCCATGCACTACGGCTTAAGATAATCATGTTTTCATCAACGGTCCTGATCATGCCATAAAACAATTCATCTTTACACTACGGCCAAAGAGAATCCATAGCCATAATCATACCAAAAACTGTCCATTAATGCACTACGGGTCAATGAGGACTTTTACCACATCATTTGTAACATTACGGTTATGATTGTAACGAATAATTCCTGGTCATAATCATACAAAGTCCATCTATGCACTACAGGCCATAGATGACTTTCAACATAATATAAACATGAGGATGATAACAATGATATAAGAATTCAATAAAACAAGTTCAAGAATTAATTTTTCCAGGAACTGATAACGTTCAAATTGTCAACATGATACTGCTTTGTAGAGTAAAATTCAAGAATGCTCAGAAGAATATTTTCATAAAAAGATACTGGATGAAGCGCAAATATCAAAGATATTCCACTAATTTCATGGGTATAGAAGTCAAAGTTTTAACCAACTGAGTATAATAAAGAATGGAATAACAAAAGAAATCACCATGCATGCGATAGACCGCACAGGCAGGTTATTCCAATAGAATAATAAAGGATGGAACCAGTCCCGGCAGAACGCATGCATGTGATATTCTCGGCGACGTAATAATAAATAATGGAACCAGTCCCGCTTAAACGCATTGCATGTGATATTAACGAGAATAATAAATAATGGAACCAGGTCCGACATAAATGCACAGACATGATATTCCGATAGAATAATAAAGAACGGAATATTAAAAGAATGTCACCATGTATAGGGTAGCTCACGATACTGAGTTATTCCAATGTAATAATAAATAATGGAATAATGTAAGTTCTCTTCATGAATACAAAAGAATAATAACCCTTACCGTAAAAAGAAACCGAATATAAGAGTTGGGAAGTAGCGTAGAATACTTTTCTATAGGTTCTCTTATATAATTCTCTCTAGAGTTTGGTGAATTCGTAAGAAATAATGAAGGAATGAGCTTCTTATTTATAGGAAAATGGAATGAATAGTAACTAATTCATGAATGGTCCAGATTGATTTACTATTAAACGGACGGTCCTTATTGGTTTACTATTAAAACTTAAAACAACGGTCCATACTGATTTACTATTAAAACTTTAAACCAAATGATCCATATTGATTTACTATTATAACTCCACCAATGGTCCATATTGACTTACTATTATATCTTCAACCAACAAATTCGAAAATTAGCACATCTCCTCATGGAATAATATTGTACCCAAATAACCGAATGCACAATACTAGAGTGAATAAGAAAGGGTGAATAGTAACTCGTGAAAGTAACTCCCAAATAGTAACTTGTGAATAGTAACTCATGAATAGTACTCAACTACTAAAAGTGTCCCGAATACCGATTGAACAATATATCATATTACGCAGATGATAATCTTTGTAACAATAATTGAATCAATAATATGATAGATATTATGCAAAGAATTCTTGTGAGTAATAATTGAGTATAACCGAGTAACTTCTCACGTAAGCATCAATAATCAATACCGTTTTACATCATGCGAACCACGCCAGACATCGTACTTTTAACACCGGGTGTTTCAACAGTTAATGATAAAACTTCCGCCGTTATTTTCATAAAGTATTTTTGTCGTTTTCTCTATCCGACAATAATTCTGTTATGGGGTCCACCAATGATTGTACCATCGTACGGATATTCCCCGACAAAAAGAATATTCCCCGACCAATCGAATATTATACAACCACTTTCTTACTTTGTAAAGTTTGTAAATATTACCCACAAGTATAACATTACATCAAATCAACACCATAATATATATAAAAAAAAAATATTTTGAGAAAATTAAATCTTTATTCATAAAATCTGGGGTCTCACAATCTCCCCTCCTTGTGAAATTTCACCCTCGAAATTTACGTACGTACCTAGTATGCCGAAGAGGTGAGGATACCTTGATTTCATTTCAGATTTTAATTCTTGAGGTACAAGCTTTGAGTGTTGAATACGATCCTTCTTATCCAAGATTTTAACACGTATCTCCTCATACGTTAAATCTTCTGCTATCTCGTCCGGTTCTAAA
Source organism: Panax quinquefolius (assembly GCA_020205615.1). Lineage (NCBI taxonomy): Eukaryota > Viridiplantae > Streptophyta > Magnoliopsida > Apiales > Araliaceae > Panax > Panax quinquefolius. Next base: position 8,820,776 of record CM035170.1, on the reverse strand, counting down.
TTAATAATGTGGTTCGGGTCGTCCACATATTTACGTAACATCAATACGTTAAAAACATTATGAACACGCGACATACTTGGCGGTAAAACGAGTCTATAAGCCACAGTTCCTATTCGATCAAGGATTTCAAATGGGCCAATAAAATCGAGGGTTGAGATTTTCTCTCTTCATCGATTCTTGCTTCTAGAATAACGCCCTCTTGAACCTTCTTCTTCACATTCATCAGCTCTAAGTATGTAGCTTGAGCAGCTTTAACTTTATCGATTAAAGTCTATTCTAATCATATATTCGTTATCTTCACGTGGGTCCCTTGAGTCTTTAACTCTATCTCCATCATTTGTAAGTTATACGAAATGAGTCTTTGTGTTAACAACATCACACTCGTAAACGCATACGATCTTCTACTCAACGCGTCAGCTACCACGTTCATTTTTTCCACGATGATATTGAATGGTACGATCGTAATTTTCAACAACTCGAGCCAACATCTTTGGCACATTACACGTTCGGTTTAGGTGACGAAAATATTTGAGTGTTTTAGAAATGGGTTTTGTACTAGGGTTAATTCAAAATTTGATTTCACGCTATAGGTGTAGGTTAAGAAGTCTTCAAGAATACGTCAGGAAATTTATTAACAATAGAAATATCATTAAAAACTGTGACTCTCATCCAAGACTTGGATAGCACGTCACATTGATACCTATCAACTTGTCACAGCGCCATATCTCTCTTCTTATTGCTCCACCAAAATGTATGACAAAGATCATGAAACATTTTGGTACTCACAGGATGGATTGTAAACGGTGTGTTGTGCGCCTCCATCATGATTTTATACTTTAAATCAGAGTCGTTAGGAACACAAAGTTTGGAGTTGACTCGAAGTATTCCTTCTTCATCGATTCTTGCTTTCGGCATAGCACCTTCTTGCACTTTCTTCCTCATACGCATCAGCTCCAGGTCTGTAGCTTAAGCAGCTTTAACTTTATCGATTAAAGTTGGTTCTACTCGTATTTTCACCATCATCACATGGGTCCCTAGAGTCTTTAACTCTATCTCCATCCTTTGCAAGTCACATAAAATGGGCCCTTGTGTTGACAATATCGCACTCGTACTTGCATGTGATCTTTTACTCAATGCGTCAGCTACTACGTTCGCTTTTCTAGGATGATATTGGATGGTATGATCATAATCTTTCAACAGTTCAAGCCAACGTCGTTGTCGTTCCTTTTGAGTGAAGAAATATTTGAGGCTTTTATGATCCATAAAGATCTCCACTTTCTCCCCATACAAGTAATGCCTCCAAATTTTAAGTGCAAAGACAACAACTGCCAACTCTAGATCATGAGTAAGATAATTCCTCTCATATTCTTTGAGTTGTCGCGAGGCATAGGCTATGACTTTCCCATGTTGCATGAGAACACATCCCAACCTTTTGCTCAAGCATCCTTTCAGAGGACAAATCCCTCCGAGCCGATGGTATTGTCGAGCAGTCCGAAATGAGTCTCTCTTGAGTTGTTGAAAACTCTTCTCACTTTCTTTGCTCTAATGAACTTTGTATCTTTTCGAAGAATTTGAGTTAATGGTGTAGCGATTCGAGAAAATCCTTCCACGAATCTCCGATAATAACCAGCAAAACCGAGAAAGTTACGTACTTCGGTCACTAATTTAGGTTGCTCCCAACATTGAATAGCTTTAATCTTTGCCGGGTCAACAGATATTCCATGACTTGATACTACGTGCCCAAGGAATGCTACTTCCTCAAGCCAGAACTCGCATTTCCTCAACTTGGCATAAAGCTTGTATTCACGAAGCTTTTGGAGTGTCAACCTCAAGTGTTGCTTATGATCTTCACGGCTTTTGGAATAAATAAAGATGTCATCAATAAAGACGACCATAAAGTGATCCAAATATTCCTTGAATACTCGGTTCATCATATCCATGAAGGCAGCAGGAGCATTAGTCAATCCAAAGGACATGACTAGGAATTCATAATGTCCGTCATGCGGAGTTAAAAGCCGTCTTTGGAATGTCATCGGTTCTAATCTTCAATTGGTGATATCCGAAACGAAGATCAATCTTTGAAAAGAATTTGGCTCCTTGAAACTGGTCAAACAGGTCATCAATACGTGGCAATGGGTACCTATTTTTGATGGTGACATGATTTAACTCCCGATAATCAATACAAAGTCGCATACTCCCATCTTTCTTCTTCACGAATAGAACAGGAGCACCACAAGGAGACGACTTTAGACCGAATAAAGCCAATGTCTAACAATTCCTGCGCATTGGGTCTTTAACTCCCGGAGTTCATATAGAGCCATTCGATATGGGGCTTTGGAAATGGGTTTGGTACCGGTGTTCAAGGTCGATACAAAATTCAATTTCACGCCTGGGGTAGGCTGGGAAGTTCTTCGTGGAATACGTCAGAAATTTATTAACAATAGAAATATCGTTCAAAACTGACGTATTTTTGTTTAAATCTGTGACATGAGCTAAGAAAGCTTGACATCCGTTTTTTAATAAACGAATAGCTTTATGGCTTGAAATGACCGTGATTGATTTTAATGGTTTGGTCACTTGAATTCGCATAATAGGTTGGTTAGGAATATGAAAACTAACAACCTTACGAAAATAATCAATTTTTGCATGATGAGTAGTTAACCAATTAATCCCTAGAATCACGTCAAATGCAAGTATTTTCAATGAAATAAGATCAACAGGTAATGTGAGGGTACCAATTTGAACCAAACAAGACTTATAAAAAGTGGATGCAATGAAGGTTTCTCCCAACGGAGTTTCCACAGATAAGTCAAAGTCTAATTTCTCTAAAGTCAAATTTAATCGTTTAGCGCAAGTAGGAGAAATAAAAGAATGGGTAGAACCGGTATCAAATAAAGTATAGACTTCGCTAGAGTTTATGATAAGCTTACCCGTGATGACCTCATTCGGGTTCCTTGCTTTTTGGGAGGTCATAACAAATGCTCTCCCTTGAACTACCGGTTTTGACTTTTTTGGGACGGCCTTTGGTGCCTCCATCCTAGCTGAACTTGTCTTCGGTGAATGACAAAATCGGGCTAAGTGACCTTCTCTTCCACAATTATAACATGCTTTGGATGGCATCGCGCAGTTTGGACTGATGTGCCCCTCCCCTCCGCATTTGAAGCATATAATGGGTGGTCGTTCTCCTTCTTTAACGACAGGTGCTGGTGTTGACGTCTTTCCATCATTGTTGAATCTCCTCTTCTTGAAATGCCCATTCTTATTATTTTAGCCCTGATTACCACCGAAGTGGTTACCACTTCTGGCCTGTTGATTTCCTCCACGCTTGTTGTCACCGCTTCGATGACTTCTCTCACTGGTATTATCATTTTGCCGGCTGCACTCTTTTGATTGCGTTGACTCGTTATCGCGCTCCACTAACTGAGCCCTATTTACAACATTTGAATACAAACACAGTTTATGAAAAATAAGATATTGACGTATCTCCGGCTTCAAACCTTTTAAAAACATCCGCGTCATTCTTTCTTCATTATCCAACAAGTGGGACGCAAACCGGGATAACTCAGCAAACTTTGCTTCGTACTGCGACACGGTCATATTATTCTGTTCCTACTTGATGAACTCCACCTCTTTCATGTGACTTGGAACTTCTCCCAAGACATTTTCAGTGCGGCAGGTTGTGTACGCTTTACCGATTCCCGCCAGTAATCAGCCTCTCCTCACAACATAAAGGCGGCAAAGGGAACTTTTTGCTCCTCAGAGCATCCCAAGACATCAAATATCTTGGTGATCTGCTTTATCCATGATTCAGCCATAAGTGGTTTTGGCTCTCTAATAAACTCTAGTGGTCCCAGCTCCTTGAACTGTTTAGCGGTGACCGTCCGAGAGTTTCCAGCGTTTCCACCTACATTTTGGACAGGAGCCGCTCTGCTCTTCTTTGTTGCATGAAATCGTATAAAGCCTCCGAACATTTGATCATTCATCATTTGGTCGTTGTTGTTGTTTACATTAGGATTGTCGCCTTCGATGCACATTATCCTCGATTATTGATATGTGGTGAATCAACGATGCTTTGTGCTCCATTGCTATTCTCAACATTCTCGGATGTCATTTTCGACATCGCCACAAAACAAAGGTTAATTGACATGTAACATATTATCCCTAAATTCTGACCGACCAATTAAATACCACATAAACTTAGGTAGGTCATACTACCGAAGGAATTCCCCGTCTCTCCCCTCCTAGTACTATTCTCATATCTTAGCCATGGATCATATACCTAAGCTTTGATACCAACTGTGACGCCCCCAAAATTAGATATACATCACCCATTTTGAGTCGCCAAATACATGGTACAGAATTCAAATACAACTTAATAATACAATTGTCGTGTACAATACGACAAAACATAAACTGTGAGTTTAATTATAAATATTGTCTACTAGAGAGTATACAAACTCAAAAGGAGTCCTCATTACAATTATTATCACACTATATCACAGAATAGTGAAGACTACTAATGCACTATCTAGGACCATCACTCCGTTCCCCGACTCGTCCCAGCTATATTCTCATTTCCTGAAGAGAACAGTGAAATATAGCATGTGTTCTTGAATTTTATGAATGAACAGAATCTTTATAAATGTTAGGGTAGAGATATTCTTAACATCCCATGTAATCGAATAGAGAACTTGAACTTAAACCTTCTTTGATTGTAATTTACATAGAGATATAGTGAGTTAGTTAATTAAGGTGTTTAACTTAATTATATCTAAATTGTGGATTTAAGTTAATACGGGGTTAGTGCATCGAGAGGTGGCTAATTCTACTTTCGTGTTCTTGATTAATAAATTGGGATAGTAAATTAAATTGGAATAAAGTATAATATCAAAGTGAAGCTTAGGGTGAAGTTGTAAGCCTAATTCTCCAATATTTTTTTAGAAATTCAGTTTTTGAGATTTGTGATTGTTCTGTGATCTTAGTATTTTTAATAATTTTAGAATTTAATAATTTTAATCATTAAATTGGATAGTTTAATAAAATTAGGATTAATAGGAAACTGATAATTGTGGGAGTTAATTTCTTGCTAATTTCTTTGTGGGAACGATACTCGACTTACTATTATATTACTTGTTGAACACGTATACTTGCGTGTTGTGCGTAGTTAAAAATTACCCAACAGCTAACGATAATTATTTTGTATTATCTTAGTCATAAAGAAGTTGAGCTCACCATTTGCTTTCATTGTCCTCTTCAGGAAATAAGAATAGTTGGGACTAGTCGGGGAATGGAGTGATGGTCTAAGATGGTGGCTATAGTAGTCCTCACTATTTTATAAAATAGTGTGATAATAATTGAAATGAGAACTCCATTTGAGTTTGGATATTGTCTACGAGACAATATTCAGGTTAAAACTCTCATCTATCTTTTATCGTATTGTATAAATGAAGTTTGTATTTAAGTTCTGTACCAAGTATTTGGCGACTCAGAATGAGTGATATATACCTATTTCGGGGGCGTCACATTGATGGGTCTTCTGGTTGAGGTTTTTGGAATCGAAAACCGGCGAGTGAATGTTAAAATAGAGGTTTTTGAAATGGGGTTGTTTGAAATAGTAGAATTTTGGGAAGGGGACGAAGAAATGAAGAATTTTGGGACATAAGTTGCAATTCGCTGATTTCAGAAAATTGGGCAATTATATGAATATATGATTATATGAAATTGTGACTGTGAGTGTTTATATAATACTGAAGTACAATATTATAGAGAGAGAATGGAGGAAGAGTTAGCAAAGCTTAGAGAGAGTACTAAATAGAGTGTTAGCTGGAGCAGAGATCAGGTGTTACGGAGTACAATTTCAACAATCTGAAGTCATCCCTCTCTCCATTTCAACAATCTAAAAATTAGAATGAATCTGAACCGTTCTTGCGCTTTCCCGTCCAAATTCAAATTGGGTTTTATCTTATTATTATAGATATAGCAATGTAAATTATTTAGTCACAAAATTTTAATATGAATTAAAAATCAATAGTTAATGAAATAAATCGAGGTAATATGCACACTATAAAAGTGAAAACTCAATGAGTTTAAAACCTAATCATAACAAACATGCATAAATAGTTTAATTACTTAAAAGATGCAACTTGCATGACATTAATATCAAATCATTCTATTGTCATAAATCTTTAACAAGAATTTGTTAAATAATCTATGGTTAGTCCTTAATTTCTAGTTGGTTACTTGTAGACGACAACTTTTAATCCACGCAATTTATCACGGGGGAGCCAACTAGACAAGTTAATTGCCAAAAAACTAATCAATTTAAAGGAACCTCTGCACTGCAACAATCTTATTCTTCTCTTAACTTTTAAACAAATTAATAAAAAAGTTATTTTAAAAAAAGGTCAATCACAAAAATAAAGAATGAGTAGCACAATTAATCTTTAAAACGATGATTGAAGTGAAAAAAGTATCAAAAATATTTAAACCGAATATATCAAAGTTATAAACTACTCTCTCAATCCCCAAAAAGATGAACAAAATACAATTTGTACATAAATTAAGTAAAATATAAGTAGAGGAATTAGAATAAAAAAGTTATAAATTTATTCTAAGAGGCCCCAACAGATTATATAAAGTGATGAATACTTTTATTTTTTTTTATTTTAATAGACCCCACTAAATAACATATGTACCATTCATTTTATATATTTTATCTCTGTGATGCCCTCAAAATAGGTCCACACAACTTATTCTGAGTCGCCAAAAACAACACTACTGACGCGATCTTTCCTATTACAATAATCAAACTGTCGTGTAAAATATGACGACACATATACTGTGAGTTTCAATAAAAATATTGTAACGTATATAATACGACAATATTCATACTTAAATTATTACAATGCTATATAAAATACAGCAGTAAATATTTCAAGTCCTCAAATGAACACGAGAAGATTTATGTCATCCTCATTATAATGCGGTGTATTTTTGACACATTCAAAGTTGAGTTCTCATCACCCTATTGTTGTTCACCAAAATCAATTATTAAATGACGTATAAAATACGACATGCACATTTTAAGTCCTCAGTACAATTATGTTTCCACACTGTTCTATAACTTGATGAGTATTGCGACTAATTCAAAACACCACTTTATACCCATGTTCTCTCTACTAGTCCCAGCTGCGCTTTTATTTCCTAAAAGTAATTGTGAAACAAAAGGGTAAGCAAAAATAGCCCAGTAAAGAATATCAAGACTTAAGATAATTAAATTATTAATAGTCTTTAGACCTGGCAAACGGGCTGGCCGGATCAAAATAGCCCGGGTTTTGGCTGGCTAAATTTGTGAGGCATGTGGCTCGGGTTGGGCCGGCCCGGCCCGCGGGCTTCTTCCTTTATTTTTTTTTTTGCAAAATCTTGATACACCAAAAATAGTAATAATAATAAATATTAAAACTAATAAAATAATTTATAATAAACAATAATTCTAATTACTTACATTAACTATATATCTTAATCAATTAAAGTTTTAATAGTATTATAAATTACTTTCAAACACGCTCCAGCTTAAGGGGGAGTGTTAGTAGATATTCTAGAGGATTTTAGATATTATTCTAAAGGCATGATTTGGGGATTAATTAAATAGGGGGATTGCATAATTAAGGGATAATGATTGATTTACTTTCCAAATGTACTACAATATACATTGTAATGTCACTATAAATAATAGTGGTCTTCTCCCTTCTTTCTCATTGATTACTTGTACACCTCCATCGAACTGAAATCTTCAAATTTTATATCTATATTATTGTGTTATAGATTTTGGACTTAGAATCTAAAAAATTAGTGGTTGATTCGGATGATATATTGCTAGTAATTCAAAGTATATAATCAAATTTGAATTTTTAAAATTATACTTTAAAATTAATACAATTTATTTAGCTTTTAAAAATAATAAATACTGTAATTAATACTAATATATAGATAATTTTACATTTTTATAATTATATTATCTAACTTAAACTAATAATTATTAGTTTTATACTTTGAAATTGAAGAACTATTTCGAAAGTTCATGCAATTGTAATTGTTTGTGAGCATGAGTAAAGATATATAGATGATATATTGAGGGAATTAATATTTCTACCAATAAAATTAAAAGCGATATCAATAGTTGTTGTAGTTCAGTTGGTTTGAACTCTTATTTATTTACTTACAAGTCTTGTGTTCAAGCCTCACAACCCACAAGTAGCAACATTTTATTTATTTTTTAAAAAAAAGTCACAGGCCACGGGCTTGGCCAAAAACGGGTTGGGCCAAAATGGCCCGCATTTGTCTGGGCTAAAAAACTGTAGCCCATAGCCCGGCTCGGCCCGTGGGCTTGGGTCATGTTTGCCAGGTCTAATAGTCTTCATCAGTAATAAATCAGATATTTAGAACATATTGTAGATGATAAAAGTTTTCAACCATAATTGCAGTGGAATCAACAATCTATTAGAAGAGTCAAATAGAACATAATGTCTACTATCTTCTCCAAATTAAAAGTTCATCATCAATAATTTATTCATGTAACACAAATCAACAGTTCTTCATTGTACACAAGACATAGAGAACTTTCACTACCTGTCTTTACCTGAAACACCAAAGATCATGGTTATATAAATTCACAGTTCATGTTTATAATTATGCCATTAAATTTATCTTTGCACTCCAGGCCAAAGATATTCAATTGTAACACCAATAGTCATGCCAATTAACAGTCCATCTTTGTAATACGGCCAAAAACATAGAAATATAAAATCAATAATCAACATTCCATCTTTGCACTATGGGCCAAAGACATACAACTGTAAAACCAATAATCAACAGTCCATATTTGCACTACGGGCCAAAGGCATATAACTGTAAAACCAATAATCAACAGTCCATCTTTGCACTACGGGCCAAAAATATACAACTGTAAAACCAATAATCAACAATCCATCTTTGCACTATGGGCCAAAGATATACAACTGTAAAACTAATAATCAACAATCCATCTTTGTACTACGGGCCAAAGATATACAACTATAAAATTAATAATCAATATCTCATCTTTGCACTACGCGCCAAAGATATACAACTGTAAAACCAATAGTCACGATTATACCAATACACAATTTCGGTCATGATTATATCAATACACAATTCTTGGTTATAATCATACAAATCAACAGTTCATCTTTGCACTACGGGTCAAAGATAACTTTCCAACACAAATTTAAGTCTGAGGATGATGAAAATGATATATATAATGAATGGACAGAAATAATCCGAATAATAAGATAAAATAGATTTTAATGATTTTAAACTTAATTATCCAGAGTCCAAATTGCCAATATGATATCCAGAAAATCGATTAGAATTCTTGATAGAATATAAAGTTCAAGTAATGTAAAGTTCTCGGCTCAAATATAATAATTTAAAACTGAATAGAAAGATTCAGGTCAAGATATTAGATGAAGCACAAACTATTAAGGACATTCTAATAATATCTTACCATAATATAGAGTATGAAAGAAAATGATATCCATTTACCATAAAATGATAACCCTTACCGTAATTAGCATGTGACTGAATTCTGCTTTCTAGGAAATTGATCAACCTTGAACAATGCTTGCACTCTTTCTCAACACTTGGAGTAACCTTACACTCAAAAGAAATATTCACAATATTTTACTCACAATATTGTAGTAAAAGAATTTTATACTTTTAGTGTAGTGATGCATGGTGTGTGTTTAGTTGATCAACCGGGCAACCTATTTATACAGAAAATTGAGGAAACAATTAGTACACGTGCTTTGACTAAATAACCAAATGAGCTATATAAAATAATGGTAGTGGAATTTGTGGTCCCACAAAGAAAATTAAACCAACATGTACACGTTTTAACAAATTTTGTTCAATAATAGAGTTGTGGTCCATACTACTTTAGGAAAAGTAGAGTATCGGCAAGTCCTGCCCAACTTACTTTTGTAAAAGAAAATAATTGTACAAACATCTGTATATCATACTTATCTTTGAACCATTATTCACAATTATTAACATAGACTCTCAAAACAGCCAACTTGTTTAATTATATCATATCAAATAATATGAGTTACTGTGCAATAACTACTGTGACAATTATTGAATAAAATACATAGTGACTTCTTACGTAAGAATCAATAATATGAATCACTGTACAACACCGTGTGCTACAAAGGAATACCGTGTACAACTGTGGAATCACACGTATTACTGTATTTTTATCACCGGTATTTCAATAGTTAACGGTAAAAGTTTTTTCGTCAATTTTTAAAAAGGTTATTTTTGTCGCTTTCCCTATCCGACAATTATTCAATTATAGGGCCCACCAATGATTGGTTAATTTGGCGCCGTCGTACAAATATTCTCCGACAAAAAAATATTCCCATACCAAACAAATATTTTATAACAACTTGATTACTTTGCAAAATTTACACATATCACCCATAACTATAACATTATATCAAATCAACACCTTACTATAAATAATTTAAATCTATTAAAATTCGAGATCAACACCAAACCATATTTATCTCGAATAACATATAAAACAACTAATAATTCATTATTCATTCAAGTTGTCTTTATTTATCGCATTATATTCCAAAACGTATAAATGAATAACAAAACTAAAGAAACCCGTATATGATAATTTATTTTAAAAACATCAGTCCATTGTTATGGTATTATCACCATTAACCAAAATTATCTATAAATTTAATTAATTTTAACAGAAACTAGACTTCAAATAATCAAATTTAGCTTCAAAAATCACCCAAATCGGATTTAAAAGCATTAAGTTATACATTTTTAAAACTTAAACTTAAATTTAGCTCAGTTACTTTGAACTCTTATTTATTTACTTACAAGACTTGTGTTCAAGCCTCATAACCCACAAGTAGCAACATTTTGTTTTTTAAAAAGTCATGTACATGAGCCGAGCCAAAAGGCCCGGATTTTATTGGGCTAAAAAAATGCATTCAAAGCCCAAATTTCACGGTCAAAGTAGTGATACTACCATGGGCCCTCGCCAAGTTTGCAGTCTATCAACATCATTAACTATCCTAATCATATATATACATATATATATATGTGTGTGTGTGTGTGTGTGTGTGTATATATATATACCATTCCACCATTTTCCAATTCCATTTGTGACAACCTTTGAAATCCTCCCCCTGACATTCATTTTTCAACATATGGGCCCCCACCTATTATTATATAAAATAATTTTTAACCGATTATTTTGAAAAATGGGTAAATGGGGGTCTATAAAATAAGCCAATTTACAACAAATATTTCATAAAGATATCCCTTCAATGTTTTTAACAACCTTTATTCATATTATTATCACTCGCAATATTAACAACCAGATCGTTCCCAGGAAAGATGGGGCTTTTCAATAATGATTTTTCCCTATTGGCGCGCAATTAGATGACCAAACCCTTTTTCTCGACAGAACTTTCTAGACATTGTTAATTTTGCATATAATAATTAGAATAACTTGTCATCTCAATTATTGATTTAATAATATATAAAATATTGACAATAATTGAATCAAATAACGTGAGATACTATGCAACAATTACTGTAGCAATAATTGAGTAAAACTGAGTGACTTCTCACGTAAGCATCAATAATCAATACTGTGTGTTACTATGCAACCACGCCAGTATTCTTTGTACTTTTAATCTTTGGTTATTTCAAAGATTCTAATGATAAAACTTCCATGATTATTTTCATAAAAAGATATTTCTGTCATTTTCTTATTCCAACAATAATTTCACTGTAGGATCCACCAATGATTGTGTTGTCGTACGAATATTCTCTGTTAAAACGAAACTTCCCCGACCAGTCGAATATAATATAACAACTTGCGTACTTTGCAAAATTATAAATATTACCCACAACTATAACATTATATCACATTCACTCCTTAATATACAAAAATGATATTTATAGAAAATTCATCGTTATTCATAAAAGTTGGGGTCTTACATAATTCATCCTCTTTTATTTACTCACATATCACTTTAATTGTTCATTTGACCATTTATCAATTTAACATTTTACAGTTTTAGAATAATAATCATAAATTAAATTAGACTTTTATTTCATAAAAGTTGGGATCTTACAATCTCACATTTTTTGAAACAATTTTTTTTTTTTACATTTAGCTATCCTTTATAGGGACAGATGGAGTAGTGCATTTTATTTAAAACTACTTCATCTCATTGGAATAATAAAATATATTCTCTTCAATTTTAACTTTTTGAAGTCAACTTAAAATATTTTAATACAAAATATTTGTGTGACGCCCCAAAAATACGTCCACACAACCCATTCCGAGTCGCCAAATACATGGTACAGAAAATAACTACAACTTCATTATTATAATTATCGTGCAAAATATGACAACACATGATAAGTTGTGAGTTTAAATACAAATTTTGTCTTCTAGACAATATCCAAACTCAAATAAGTCCTTATTACAATTATTGATACACTATTTTACAAAATAGTGAGGACTGCTAAAACAACTGTCTGGACCCATCACTCCATACCCCGACTAGTTCCCGCTATATACTCACCTTTTAAAAAGAAAAATAGAACAAAAAAGGAAAAGGGTGAGCTCAATTAGCCCATTAAAGAATATTATGACTAAGATAATGTAGAACAAATTATCGTTAGCCTTCAATAAATTAGATAAAATATAATAGACAATAAGTTTTAGATTAATATTCGCAGCGAAAATAACAATTCATTAGAAGAGTTAAGTAGAGAATGAAGTCTACTATCTTCTATGATTTAAAAGTCCATCATCAATATTTTATCTCTGTAACATCAATCAATATACATCTTGAACCAAATATTCATCTTTGCACTACGGGCCAAAGATATTCATTTGTATCACCAATTGGTCATGTTCATCTCAACACATGTCCATCTTTGCACTACGGGCCAAAGATATTCATTTGTATCACCAATTGGTCATGTTCATCTCAACATATGTCCATCTTTGCACTATGGGCCAAAGATATTCATCAGGTAATCATTCATCTTTGCACTATAGGCCAAAGATATTCAGTTATATCACTATTTAGGATTGAGAATAATGAAAAATATCTTTAAAAAATGTATCCAGTGAGATAAAAGGACAAAGATTAGGGATTCGTACTTCAGCTTATCCAAGTTCAAAAATACTCCATAATAATCAATTGTGGAGTAAAATTCAAGAATAAAGATGAAAACATGGGTACAATCAAAGATAAGAACCAAAATAGACAACTTGGACAAAGAAAATAAAATTTAATTTTTTTGTGAATAGTTTCGAATTTGTGAATAGTGCCGTATAGATGAATAGTGCCGTATACGTGAATAATAATGTAAGACCCCAAATTTTATGAATAAAGATTTAATTTTTTGAAATAATTTTTTTTTATATTAAGGTGTGGATTTGTTATAATGTTATAATTGTAGTAGTATTTATAAATTTTGTAAAGTATGTAAATTGTCATAAAATATTCAATTGGTCGGGGAATATTTGTTTTAACAGGGAATATTCGTACGACATAACAATCATTAGTGGACCCCATAACGAAATTACTGTCGGAGTTAGAAAATGACAGAAATATATTTTTATGAAAATAAGGGCAAAAGTTTTACCGTTAACTGTTGAAATACCCGGTGGTAAAAGTACAGTAATACGCGTGGTTGCATAGTAGCACACAATATTGATTATTGATACTTACGTGAGAAGTCACTCAGTTTTATTCAATTATTGTCACAGTAATTGCTGCAAGTATCTCACGTTATTTGATTCAATTATTGTCAATATTTTATATATTATTAAATTAATAATTGAGATAACAAGTTATTCATATTATTATTTGCATAATTAACAATGTCTAGAAAGTTCTATCGAGGAAAGGGGGTTGGTCACCTAATTCCCTCTTTCCTAAGAATGATCTGGTTGTTAATATTGCGAGTTATAATAATGATGAATAAATATTGAGGGGATTTTTATGAAGTATTTGTTATAAATTTTAGCGTATTATTTGGACCCCACTTACTCATTTTTCAAAATAATTGGTAGAAAGTTATTTGGTATATATATATATATATATATATATATATATATATATATATATATATATATAACATACGGGTGGTATAGGAAAAAAAAAAAAAGAAAAAAAAAGGGGGGAGATGCCTTGGAAGAAAGAGATATATATATATATATATATATATATATATATATATATATATGTGACATTTGTGTGTGTGTGTGTTTATATATATATGGTGGTGTATGAATGAATGTCGTCGTGAGTGTGGCGACGTTTGGGTAATAATATATATATATATATATATATATATATATATATATATATATAAGTTTTGTTTTATTAGATTATAAATAGAATATATTATATTATATTTTTTTGTTTTATTAAAATATTTTATTACATTAATGAATAGTAAAAAAATAATCAGAGAATCAATTTTTTTCGCCGAATTCTTCCCGTGATTTTTCCCCACTGTTCACCCGTGATTATTTTCTAAATAGTATCCTTCCATTCTCCTATAAATAGGATGCTCAGTTTAGAAAAGAAAAACACACCAGAATTAGAAAATTTTTCTTCTATAATATTGAACGTATTTCTTTTGAGTTTAAGGAAGCTTTAAGTGTAGAAAATAATGAAAGTTTTCTTCAAGAATATATCCGATATACTAGTCAGAATTGCTTTCTTTTTGAGGTAAGGGGTATTATTTATTTCATATTCACTTACGATATTATTTTTCGTATTCGTAAGGAATTTTATTTTTGTTCAATATTCAAAAAGAATATTATTTTCGTTCAATATTTGTAAGAAATATTATCTTCGTTCAATATTCGTTGGAATATTATTTTCGTTCAACAGTAGTAAGGGATATTATTTTTCGTCAATATTCGTAAAAAATAATATTTTCTTCTATACTCTATAGTATATGAGTAATAATATTTTGTTTCAGATTCTGAATTTTACACTCATTTTGTTAAAGTTTTGGCTTTTATACTTCTTGAAATTAGTAGAATATCCTTGAAGTTTGCGCTTCATCTAGTATCTTTTCATGGAAATATTATTCTGGGCATTCTTGATAATTTTTTTATCTTTTCATGTCGGGTTACTATTCACGGGGAACTATTTCCGAAGTACTATTCACGGGGTACAATTCGCCCGGAGTACTATTCATGACAAAAATTTATTTCTTTTCGGTCCAAATCATTTTTGATAAATTATTATTCTTGAATTTTACTCCACAAAGCAGTATCATGTTACCAATTTGGAAATTATTGAATCCTGGATAAATTAAATTATAAATCTTTGAAATTTATCCTAGTTCTCATTAAATTAAATTCTTATATTATTGTCATCATCCTCATATTTATATTGTGATAAAAGTCATCTTTGGCCTGTAGTGCATAGATGGACTGTTGGTTGGTATGATTATGACCAAGGATCATTCGGTATAATCATGACCTGTAATATTACAAGTGATGTGGATTATTTATTGAGCTGAGTCTCAGCGACAGTTATTGGCATGATCATGACCATACGTTCTCTTCGGCCAAGGGTATAAACATGAATTGTTGTTTGGCATGTTCATGACCATCGGTGAAAACACAAATATCTTTGGCTCAAAGTGCATGGATAATTCGTGGTCGTGATATTAATGAATATCTTTGGCCTGTAGTGCATGGATAATTCAGTGATGTGGATTATTTATTAAGCTGAGTCTCAGCGATATAATTGATGATAAACTTTTAAATCATAGAAGATAGTAGATATCATTCTCTACTTAACTCTTCTAATGGATTGCTATTTTCGCTGCAGTTGTTGATCTAAAACTTGTTCTCTATTGTATTCTATCAGTTGTTATACTGTTGAAGGCTAACGATAATTTATTCTGCATTATCTTAGTCATAATATTTCTTACTAGGCTAGTTGAGCTCACCTTTTTCTTTCACTGTTCTCTTCAGGAAATAAGAAATTAGCTGGGACTAGTCGGGAAATGGATTAACAATCCAGATGGTTGTTTTAGTAGTCCTCACTATTCTGTAAAATAGTGTGATAATAATTGTAATGAGATTGAATTTGAGTTTGGATATTGTCTAGAAGACAATATTCTTGTTAAAACTCTCAGCTATGTTTTATCGTATTTTACACAACAGTTGTATAATGAAGTTGTAGTTGTATTCTGTACCATATATTGGCGACTCAGAATGGGTGATGTATACCTATTTAATTTAGGGGCGTCACAGTTGGTATCAAAGCTTAGGGATATGATCCCTGACTGAGATGTGAGACTAGAACTAGGAGGGGATAGACGGGTAATTTCTTCGCTAGTATGACCTACCTAAGTTTAGTTGTAATTTAATTGGTCGGTCAGAATATAGGGATAATATGTGGCATGCCAATTAAACCTTATTTTGTGACAGTATTTAAGCATGACATCTGAAATTGTTGAGATAAGCAATGGAGCACATGAGAAAGTTGAGTCACCACCGATCAATAACTAGGATAATATGCATCAAGAAGGAAATAATCCTCGTGTAAACAACAACATCGACCAAATGACTAATGATGGTACGTTTAGGAGTTTTCTAGAATTTATGCAAAACCAAACGAGAGCGACTCCTGTTCATAATGCAGGTGGAAACGCTGATAACTCACGGCTGGTCACCGCTAAGTAGTTCACGGAGCTGGGACCACTGGAGTTTTTGGGAAAGCCAGAACCACTTAAGGCAGAGACGTGGATTAAGCATATCACCAAGATATTTGATGTCTTGGAATGGTCAAAGGAGCAAAAAGTTCCCTTCTCTACCATTATGTTATGTGAAGAGGCAGATTACTGGTGGGAATCTGTAACACGTACTCAACCTGCCGCACTCAAGATGTCTTGGGAGAAGTTCCAAGAATTGTTCAATGACAAGTACTTTCTCGAAAGTATTCTTCACATGAAGGAGGTAGAGTTCATCAAGCTGGAATAAAACAATATGACCGTATCGCAGTACGAGGCTAAGTTTACCGAGTTCTTCCAGTTTGCAGCCCATTTGGTTGATAATGAGGAGCGAATGACGCGAATTTTTCTGCGAGGTTTGAAACCCGAAATACGTCAATACCTCATTTCTCACAAACTTTGTTTGTATTCAGATGTTGTGAATAGGGCTCAGTTATTAGAACGCGATTATGATTCAGCTCAAGCAAAAGGCAACGACCAACAACACGATAATAATCATACCAGTGGAAACGGCCATCGGAACAATGATGACCATCGTGGAGGAAATTATCATGCCAGAAATGGTAACCACTTCGGTGGTAATCAAGGCCAAGATAATAGGAAAGGTGAACTAAGTGTGAATAGTTTTAAGAAGAGAAGATTCAACAATGACGGAAAGACATCGGCAGCAGCACCAACACCCATTTTAAAGGAAGAAGAACGACAACCGGTCGTATGTTTCAAATGTGGACAGGAGGGACACATCCGTCCAAACTGTACGCAGCAACCCAAAGTGTGTTTCAATTGTGAAAAAGAAGGTCACCTAGCTCAATTTTGTCGTGTATTGAAGTCAAGTTCAGCTGTGATGGTGACGCCAAAGGATGTCCCAGACAAGTCAAAGTCGGTAGTTTAAGTGAGAGCGTTTATTGAGGAGCCCGAACAAAGTATCACGAGTAAGATAATCATAAACTCTTGCGAAATCTATACCTTATTCGATACTGGTTCTACCCACTCTTCTATTTCTTATACTTGCGCTCAACGTTTAAATTTGACTCCCGAGAAATTAGACTTTGACTTATCTGTTGAAACTCCATTATTAGATACCTTCGTTACATCCACTGTTTATAAATTTTGTTTGATTCAAATCAATACCCTCACGTTACCTGTCGATCTTATCCCTTTGAAAATACTTGCCTTTGATGTGATTTGAGGAATCAACTGGTTAATTATTCATCATTCTAAAATTGATTATTTTCATAAGGTTGTTAGTTTTCATATTCCTAACCAACCTGTTATGCGAATTCAAGTAACCAAACCACTTAAGTCAATCACTGTCATATTAAGCCATAAGTAAAGAACCCCGAGCCTTTTGTTGGTGACTTCCTTGTGTGGAATGCAATGAAGCCAGACTTTCCATAGGAGACACCATGAATAACGGTGACAAGTTGATAGGTATAAATGTGACGTGATATCCAAGTCTTAGATGAGAGTCACAGTTTTGAATGATAATTCTATCGTTAATAAATTTCTTGACGTATTCCCCCAAGAACTTCCTAGCCTACCCCCAGAGCGTAAAATCAAATTTTGTATTGACCCTAATACAAAACCCATTTCTAAAACCCTCAAATATTTCTTCAACTAAAATGAACGTAACATTCGCCGAATACGTTGGCTCGAGCTGTTGAGAGATTACAATAATACCATTCAAATACCATCCTAGAAAAGTGAATATGGTAGTTGACCTGTTAGGTAGAAGATCGTATGCGTTTACGAGTGCGATATTGTTAACACAAAGACCCGTTTCATACGACTTACAAAAGATGGAGATAGAGTTAAAGACTCCAAGAATCTATGTAAAGATAGAGAATATATGATTAGAACTGACTTTAATCGATAAAGTTAAAGCTGCTCAAGCTACAGACTCAGAGCTGATGAATGTGAAGAAGAAGGTGCAAGAAGGCGTTATTCTAGAAGCAAGAATCGACGAAGAGAGGAAATCTCAACCCTCAATTTTATTAGTCTATTTGAAATCCTCGATTGAGTAGGAACTGTGGCCTATAGACTCACGTTACCGCCAAGTATATCGCGTGTTCATAATATTTTTCACGTATCGATGTTACGTAAATATGTGGACGACCCGAACCACATTATTGAATTAGAACTAGACGAGATACCAAAAGATTTAACGTATGAAGAAGTGCCTGTTAAAATCTTAGATAAAAAGAAACATATTCTACGCTCAAAGGTTATACCTCAAGAGTTAGAATCTGACGAGGTATTCTCACCTCTTTGATATACCAGGTACATACGTCAATTTCGAGGACAAAATTTCATAAGAATGGGAGGTTGTAAGACCCCAAATTTTATGAATAAAGATTTAATTTCTCGAAATAATTTTTTTTAAATTAAGGCTTGGATTTGTTATAAAGTTATACTTATGGGTTGTATTTATAAATTTTGCAAAGTATGCAAGTTGTCATAAAATATTCGATTGGTCGGAGAATATTCGTTTTAATAGGGAATATTCTTATGACGACACAATCATTGGTGGACCGCATAACGGAATTACTGTCGGAGTTAGAAAATGACAGAAATATCTTTTTATGAAATTAACGGCGAAAGTTTTACCGTTAACTATTGAAATACCCGGTGGTAAAAGTACAGTAATACGTGTGGTTGAATAGTAGCACAATGCATGTATTGAATATTGATACTTACGTGAGAAGTCACTCAGTTTTATTCAATTATTGCCACAGTATTGCTGCATAGTATCTCACGTTATTTGATTCAATTATTGTCAATATTTTATATATTACTAAATAAATAATTGAGATGACAAGTTATTCATATTATTATTTGAATAATTAATAATGTCTAGAAAGTTCCGTCGAGAAAAGGGGCTTTGTCACCTAATTGCGTGCTAATTAAAAGATATTCTTATCGGAAAGCCCCCTCTTTCCTGGGAACAATCTGGTTGTTAATATTGCGAGTTATAATAATGTTGAATAAATGTTGTTAAAAATATTGAGGGAATTTTTATGAAGTATTTTTTGTAAATCTTGGCGTATTATATGGACCCCTATTATCTATTTTTCAAAATAATCGGTAGAAAGTTATTACATATATATATATATAAGAGTATTGTAAGACCCCAACTTTTTATAAATAAAATTGAATTTCCTCTAATTATTATTTTGAATAATAAGGTGTTAATTTGATATAATGCTTTGGTTATGGTTGAAATGTGAAAATTTTGCAAAATAAGCAAATGGTTATAAAATATTTATTGTTATCGGGGAATATTCGTTTGGTCGTGGAATATTCTTGTTGTCAGGGAATATTCATGAATGATGTTGACCATTTGTGGGCTCCATGCTTGAAAAAAAGTCGGATGAAGAAAGCCGATGAGTTTAAGTTGTTTATAAATAACTGGCGTAGTTATTACAATTAACACTATTGGAATACACGGTGGTTAAAATGCGATGTAATATGCGTGGTTGCAAAGTAGCACATGGTATTGCAAAGTATTTTTGAATTATAGATTCTTACGTGAAGAAGACCTTTACTCGATAATTATTACGATAATTATTGTTCAATATTTTATTTTATTAATTCAATAATTTCTACGTTGATATTTTATATTATTGTTGATTCAATAATTGTTACTACACAGTATTTCCCATTATCAGATCAATAATTCATATTATTTGAATAATATTACTAGATAACATTATTGGAAATGTCAAAGAAATAATACAGAAAAGGGGTTTGGTCTTTAATTCAATTGCGTAGTAAGAAGAAATTCTTATCGAAAAGCCCCATCTTTTCTTGGAACTACCTGATTGTCATTATTATGATTCTGAAATATTATTTGTGAATAATTAATTATTAATTTATATGATAAGGAAATATTTATTTTTATGTGGATATAAATGAAAGAATTAATGTTGAGGTGTTTTATCAGTATTTTATCAAAATTAAAGTATTAAAAATCATCCGTATGTGGATTTCGTTCATTTTCTGTTTGAAATTTGGAAAAACTTTCTTCTACTAAGTTGTAGAGAATTAAATTTCCTCTGCAATAGATATAAAATTCGCATTTTTCTGATAAAAGGGTTATTTATTATGAATTATTGAAGTTTTTGAATATTGTTTAAATTTAAAATCTTTTTGGAAACTTTCAGAAAATTTCCATTCTAAAAGGACAAGGACAAGAGTGGGGCCCACCTATTCAAGAAAATTTCCAAAAATATTTATTTTCGAATCTTCAATAATTCATAACAAATAGTCTTTTTATCAGAAAATACGAATTTTATATCCATTCCATAGGAAATTTAATTCTCTACAACTTTGTAGATGAAAGTTTTTCTAAATTCCAAACAGAAAATGACCGAAAACCACATACGGATGATTTTTAATACCTCCATTCTGATAAAATACTGATAAAATACCTCAACATTAATTCTTTCATTTATATCCATATAAAATAAATATTTTCTTATCATATAAATTAATAATTAATTATTCACAAATAATATTATAGAATCACAATAATGATAACCAGGTCGTTCCCAGGAAAGATGTGGCTTTTCAATAAGGATTTCTTCTTACTGGCGCGCAATTAGGTGACCAAACCCCTTTCTTAGACAGAACTTCCTTAGACATTGCCAATAATGCTATCTAATAATATTATTCAAATAATGTGAATTATTGATTTGATAATGGAAAATACTGTGCAGTGATAATTATTGAAACAATAATAATATAAAATATCAACATAGCAATTATTGAATCAGTAAAATAAATATTGAATGGTAATTACCGTAACAATTATTGAGTAATGACTTCTTACGTAAGAATCAATAATTCTAAAATATTGTGCAATACCGTATGTTACCGTCGAACCACGCGTATTACTGTATTTTAACCACGGGATATTCCAACAGTGTTAATGGTAACAACTACGTCGTTATTTATAAAAATTCAAACTTGTCATTTTCTTCATCCGACGGTTTTTCGTTATGGGGCCCACAAATGGCCCCATAACTATTATTATTTTTATTATTATTGAGACACCCCCAAAATAGGTCCACACAACCTATTCTGAGTCGCCAAACACATGGTACAGAAACAACTACAACTTCATTATTATGATTGTCGTGCAAAATACGATAACACAAATGTTGTGAGTTTAAATACAAATATTGTCTTCTAGACATTATTCAAACTCAAATAAGTACTCATTACAATTATTGATACACTATTTTACAAAATAGTGAGGACTGCTAAAACAACTGACTTAGAACATCACTCTACACCCCGACTAGTTTCCGCTATATTCACGCCTCCTGAGAAGAAAAATGGAACAAAAAGGAAAATGGTGAGCTCAACTAGCCCAGTAAAAAATATTATGACTAAGATAATGTATAAAAAATTATCGTTAGCCTTCAATAAATCAGATAAAATATTATGTACAATAAGTTTTAGATCAATATTCGCAGCGGAAATAACAATTCATTAGAAGAGTTAAGTAGAGAATGAAATCTAATATTTTCTATGAATTAAAACTTCATCATCAATATTTTATCCTGTAACATCAATCAATACACATCTTGAATCAAATATTCATCTTTGCACTACGGGCCAAAGATATTCATTCGTATCACTAGTTGGTCATGTTCATCTCAACACCTATTCATCTTTGTACTACGGGCTAAAGATATTCATCAGATAATCATTCAACTTTGCACTACAGACCAAAGATATTCAGTTATATCATCATTTAAGAATGAGGATGATGAAAAATATTTTAAAGAAACGAATCTAGTGAGATAAAAGGACAAAGATTAAGGATTTATACTTTAGATCATCCAAGTTCAAAAATACTCCGTAATAAACTATAGTGGAGTAAAATTCAAGAACGAAGATCAAAACATGGATACAATCAAAGATAGTAACCATAACAGACATCTTGGACAAAGAAGAGAAAATTTTATTTCTTTGTGAATAGTACCGTATACGTGAATAGTAACCCCGACACGAAAAGGTAAAATTTCACAAGAAAAAAAATATACTTCGTGAATAGTACTCGTGAATAGTACCGTATTCGTGAATAGTGTCGTATACATGAATAGTAACCTCGACATAAATATGTAAAAATTTCATAATAAAATTAATACCAACATTTTGGCATAATGATATTGAACGAAATAACATCATTTACGAAGAAAATAACATCCCTTACCTCAAAAGAATAGTACTTATGACTGGAATATTAGATATAATGTTGAAGGAAACTTGCACTGAATAGCAACTCTCAAAGTATCTAAATACTCACAAAAATACGTTCGATATTATTGAGAGAGAAAACTTCTGATTCTGGTGTGATTTTCAATTCTAACTAAGCACCCTATTTATAGGAAAATGCTTAGAACGCCATAGCAGACTATTTAATAAAATATTAATATTTTTTAAAAAAAAAATATACGCACACTTTCTTGACCAATTCATCAGCACTCCACTAGTGGGCCCCACCAAATTCAGCAATTTCCACAACAACCAAAAGTGGGGCCCACCCATATTTTTAATAAAAATATTTATTTCTGAAACTTCAATAATTCATAATAAATAGCCCTTTTATCAGAAATATACGAATTTTATGTACTTTCAATTGGAAATTTAATTCTCTACAACTTTGTAGAAGAAAGTTTTTCTAAATTCCAAACAGAAAATGATCGAAATCCACATACGGATGATTTTTAATACCTCCATTCTAACAAAATACTAATAAAATTCCTCAGCATTAATTTCTTCATTTATATCTACATAAAATAAATATTTCCTTATCATATAAATAAATAATTATGTATTCACAAATAATATTACAGAATCACAATAATGACAATCAGATCGTTCCCATGAAAGAGCACTACAACAAAAAGGCTTATTAGCTATCGCATATCTGCGACCGTATATGGTCACAGATGAGTATTAGCGACCGACTACGGTCGCTGATATTAGTCACAGATAATCTGGTCGCTGGATGGACGTCAGCGACCATTATTAGCGACAAACGTATAAGCGACCGATATCAGCGACCGACTCCGTCGCTAATCTGACTCATGCTGAGTTAGTTGTCACGGATGACGTGGCACACATGTCAGCGACCCTAAACAGCGACCGCATTGGTCGCTGAGTATACAATGGATATTAGCGATCGCTCTTAGTAGTAGCGACCGAATGCGGTCGCTGATGTTAATACTTTTTTTTAATATTTATTTTCTGTTTTATTGATTTCCCAAAAAAAAATATACCTGTTTTGTACCTGCTTTCAATCCCAACACAGCAGTATATATAAGAATCCATATAAACATCCATCCATGATTTATATAAATATCCTAACACATCCACGTAAAATAGTATATATAAACATCCATCCATTGGAGACAAATAAACCAATACAATATCAATCAATACACTTGTCCAAAGAATGAATATAAAAGTACAAGGCAACTACCCAAATATCTAAAAAATAAGTGTAGTTCTTCATCATCATCATCCAAATTAGTAGGATCCTGTAATTAGCAAAAGAATATAACATGTTATATGTGTTGATGTACGTGGATGACTTAGGGAAAGCTAAACAATAGAAATTATTTAAACATAAGTAAGACACAACAATATATATCCAAGTATACCTAATCGCCATCTTGATATCGTGTTGTCGCCGCCACTGCATCCGCCAACTCATCAGGACTCAGAGACTACAGATGTCCGCCCAGTATACGAAGAAGATCACGATCTCGACAGATCGCTCTCACACAGTCAGCATGAGTATGATAGGCTGGATGACCTGGTGACTGTGTAGACTGGATAGCAGAGCTGCCTATGCCACTGATGGTCGGGCGTCATTTTTATCCTTGGCCTTTAACATAGTTTTTCTTCACGACTGACGCCCTCTCCCACAATTCTTGATTAATCGACGAACGTGGGGTGCCTTCAGAATAGCGCTCGTTCATTAAGCCCTTATAAGTATCCTGTCAGAAGGTCAACAATTAAATAGTTAGAAATAAAAAAAATGCTAAAAAAGGTCGTACAATTTATAAACAACATATTAGTATAAAGTTAACTTATTACCGCTATCTGAACAGCCTCAGGTAGACCATCGAGGGTGGCCGCATACACATCCAACCAATTGATAGGTTGACCTTGAGACTGAGACTCTTACAGTTCATTTTCTCATATTAATATGTAAACATATGATATTTTAGCTACAAAAGATGACTGTAAACATAATATATGTACCATTACAGCAATATGATGCAGCTGTGATATATTGCCGCCCCGATACGTGCCTTTTGCTTTTTTACCTTCAGATATACCTGAGGATCTGTTCAAGCCGGCAGTCTTGCGCCTCTTGACCCAGCTCTCAGCTCTCCGCAAGTCACACATCTGCACCCATATGGGTTGTGCGCACCACCAAGGGCTATGCTCATGCATATACTGCTCACCTTGTCCTGGATGGTCAATCTCAGCATTATGTATGGCTTTCTGTCGTTCCTTGTTCAGATTATCTTTAGTTCGGACGGCGCCTTCGCCGAACAATGTTCGAATAATCGATGCATCTTGGCGTCGTCCCATCTATACCGCTTCTGCAAATAAAACAATAATAATAATATTAAAACTATTATATTACCATAATCCAACATTATTAAACAATATTATTTGATTAACTATGTATTATCTATCAGAGTGATAAAAAAAATAAACCTGAAATTCAGCCCAAACTGCATCCTTATGGGCGAGAGGTGTGCTCACCCATGTAATCACTGGCGTATGCCAATTCTATAAGCATAATTGTGAAATGCACTTCACAATTTTACTATCTTGAAAATCACTACAATATACAACAATTTACATTAAAATATATTTATAACAATAGAAATATTAATTTTTTATATATACACGATGTTTAACTTATGTGCTTTCTGGAGGAGGACGGATCTGTATGAGAATGCGATCATTCGGATTAGCCGGGGCCTTCGGTACATGATTAGGGCCCCGACCCAACCTTCGTTTTCGTGTTGCTGGTTCATAAGACATCTATAAATAAAAAATTTAAGATGTTAGTATGAGTTATAAATGAAAGGTACATAAATATGTCAAGGATATAGAGAACATGTATATATGTAATTGTATGTAATACAATTAAAACTAAACATACATTTTATAGAAAAGGACAATAATGATAATTAATTATATGAAATAGTTAACTACGATTACTATAAATGAAAGGTACATAAACATGACTGCAAAATAGTTAACTACGATAACTATAAATAAAAGGTACATAAACATGTTAAGGATATAGAGAACATTCCTATATGTAATTCATTGTAATACAATTAAAACTAAACATACATTTTAGTGAAAATTATTTTCTGAGTCAGAATCATTTTGTACAAGTATCAGAGATTCATAACCATCTTCTTCTTCAGATTTTGTGTCATTGTCAGTCAATAACTCTTCCTCGATATATTACCGCTATCCGGCACAATAAGCATCTGGGATCCAATTCATCAGGTTCATCTTCACCCTCTAACTGGATTAATTCATTGTTGTCCTCTATATTTATTATAGGTCTATGAAGCATCTCCTCTTGGTAGAAATCCCCGTCTATTACTTGGACACGACTGCACATGGGAGTATGAATTACAACTTGCCAATCTATAGGCGGTCTATCCCTTTTCCTAACAGGACTAGGAGTGTAGTATAGTTTGAGTTGATAAACAAACGGTTCGTTAGAGTACGCAGACCTATGGAGGTCAATATCGACGATTCCATGTCTGTCAACACGTATCCCTTTTTCTGAATTAAACCAATGACACTTGAACAAGTTAATATGACCCCGTATGTGCCCTTGTACGACAACTCTAAGATTTCCTCCAACTCCCCATAAAAGGCACGAGCAAGCTCATTGTAACAATCTCCTTGAACACACACTCCAGTATTAGTTGTTCTTTTATCGCGAGAATATGTCTTTGTATGAAATTCACATCCATTTATTTTGTAACCATTGCGAATGACTTGGTCCTATGCGGACCCATAGCTAGGACTTGTATATTTGGAGGAATTGTTCCCTCATTAAGAGCTATAAAAAATTCTATTAAATTAAATACATTCATAAATTAATCGATATATGTCATTCTTAATTAACTTAACTTACTTTGTCCTTTAGCGAAGAAAATTTTTGATCACGGCTAACTTGAATATCTTTATCGTTGATCTTGAAATTTGATTTGCTTTTAACTCGTCATCATATGTTCTATACAATTTTATAAACATTAACATATATTAATATGAGATTGCAGGTTAAGATATATGTCTAATACTTATGAATTTTACATGTATACCT
The DNA here is from genome assembly GCA_020205615.1 of Panax quinquefolius. Classification (NCBI taxonomy): domain Eukaryota; kingdom Viridiplantae; phylum Streptophyta; class Magnoliopsida; order Apiales; family Araliaceae; genus Panax; species Panax quinquefolius. The sequence goes on along the minus strand of CM035170.1, from coordinate 8,793,526 downwards.
TTCAAATTCATCAATCTCCTCGCAATTTAGAAGAATGTAAGTATGCGCAGCATGTAATTCTTGCTCAGAAAGGAATATGTGATTTCCTTTTTCATAAGCGCGACTCGGTAAACCAAATACAGAAAGCCGACCATTTAGTTCAACATTTCCCCCATCATCATGTCTCGGGACTCGATTGGCCTTTGTCAAGACTTCATCGGGAAAATAGTCTGAGATAAACGTAGGTATCTCATCGAAACTGTATGCCTCACATATCGACCCCTCGACATAAGCTCTATTCTTTACCTTCCTTTTAAGGTTTCCCATGACCCTCTCGAAAGAGTACATCCATCTGTATTGAACTAGGCCACCAACACGATGTTCATAAGGTAGATGGATTTGCAAATGCTCCATAGAGTCGAAAAACCATGAGGGAATATTTTTTCAAGCTTACACATGATCTCAATGATGTTCTTATCAAGTATAGACATGTCATTTTCATTTAACATTTTTGAACATGTGTCTCTGAAGAAACGACTAAGATCAGTCAAAAAATCCCATATTGGTTTATCAAGCAAGTCCCGAAATGTTATAGGCATAAGTCTCTCCATGAACACATGACAGTCATGACTTTTCATCCCTTGTAATTTCCCACCTGTAACACACCTTGCAATGTTTGACGTATATTAATCTGGTAGTTTCAGAGACTTTATTCATGTGCACACATCTTCAACCTGCTTTTTGGACAATGTGTACCTTGCATGCAGTTTGACCATCTTACAATTAGTAGATTCATAAAGTTCTAATCCAGGACGCTTACAAATATCTTTCATGTCCAACTGTGCCTTATCATTATCTTTCGTCTTGTCTGTAACACCCATCACGGTGTTAAACATATTGTCGAACACATTCTTCTCAATATGCATCGCGTCTAGATTATGACGAATCAAATTTGTAGACCAATATGGCAGTTCCCAAAAGATGCTTCTCCGGATCCAATTATGAGACACGCCAAATCCATCAATGATGTGAGGCAACAATTTTACCGAATGGAATGACCGACAATCTCATCACACGGTCACGCATCTCCGTCCCCGACAGTCGCGAAGCTGGCATATCATTATGAAAATCTTAGGTGATGAAAATATCTTGATGGTAAACTTTAAAGAACAGCCAATGAAATTTGTAATGTGTTACTATAACGTTGCGTATATCAAGATTGCAGAAAAGGGCATACTAATAGTCCCTTAATGTGGGACTATTAGTCTTAGCTATAAAGTCATTTGATAGCTTAAATTATGGATGACTAATGAGATTATATAATCCTTCATAAGTAGCCTTAGAAATGACAAAAAATAGTCCAAGGACTTGAAACTATTTCCTAATACTCTCTTACCCACACAATTGTCTATATTTCTCTCTCACACATTCCATACCAAAAATGTGTGGACACTAAACTTATTTGGCTTACTAAGTAGAATACATGCAGTCTAACAACATGTTGTAAGCAATTTCAAGTAAATATTGAAGTATGGGCAACATATATAAGGTAAACCATGATTGCCCATGAATTCTATTATGGTAGAATCGCAACATATAGTGTACACTTAAAGAGTTCAATTTACTTTAAAACAGTTTTTAGACTCAATTAATATTACCCAATTCACTTGAATTACTTCATAAAACAAGTATAAAGAGTTCATGTTCATTACCCAATTTGCTTTAAAAAAGTTTCACTAACATTTGTACATGCTTTAAACCATATTCACCTTCCTTATTACTTCGCACAACAACAACTAAGCTCCTTCTAATTCACAACTCACTTATCACAACTCAATCATAACAATTTAATATAAATCTTCCAATTGTTGATACTAAAATCAAAATTAGAACTTACCTTATAATATTAGCTCAATGGGCTGAATTTAATTCTTACGGTTCAGTTGTTATCCACCCTTTTGTTGTTCTTGTTATCCGAAAAAGACCCCAGCCCAGCTCACTCTTTAAATGGAATGAACGGAATAGAGTTTTTAGCTCAAAACGATTAATGGACTGTGTATGAATTAAGGATGTAGTTATAATTTTAAATGTTAGAACTAAAATTAATGACCCAAAAAAACAATGAGTGCATATCATAGTTGTACTAATATGTTCCAAAAATTAGATAAGTAAGAAAATGGAATGAGAAATCCAATAAGAGTATATGCAAAAATGAATGTGGCTACTTTTTTTATGACAATCAAGAAAAGACAACTATTTAGCAAATAAAGTTTTAAAATATGAATTTAAAAAAAGGCTCAAAAGAAGAATGCTGCTTTTGAAAATTTCAGTTACCAAAACACATATACTAGTATACCATTAAGCACTAATCAATGTCATTTTAGCAAATTGCTTGTTTAACCCAAACACCATACATAAAATCAACTATTGTAGCAACAATCGTAAACAGTGTGCTTTCTACTTTAGGGCAATTTGCAAATAACTCAACTATTAAAACATCAAACATTCAAAAATACAGTATTCACTGATTGATTAATTCCATATTAATCAATAAATTAACAAAAATCCAAATCTCCATTCACAAAACCAAATCAGAATCAATAAACAATTACAAAAATCAATAGTTGAACAAAATCCTAAAGGAGAAACCCTAAATTGAACAAGATATATAGAGGGAACATTACAAAACTTAAGATTTGGAACTTTTTTACCTTTCGTTTGGGGTTGTAATGGTGCAACTCGGACTTGTAATGAAGAAGTAGAAATAAACGGCACAATAGCTCGTGGTGAAGGCGGCATCCCCTCTTCTCTTCTCCCCCTACTCCCTCTTCTCCCTCTAAATGCATTTCTCCCTCTCTTTTCTTACAGTCTTGATCGGCGAACTCCACGAACACGATTAAGTTTATGAGAATCAAGAAGCGCCCATCAATGACGCATCGCGATCACTAATTTTTAATGATGTGGACATATATCACCACCGCCATTAGCCATTATTTGCTAAAAAGTGGTCGCCGTGCAAAAGTTTCGCACAAAATGTTGGGAGGGAAATTCTTCTCAGCGACCGATCAGTGACCTCATACGGTCGCTAATATAAACTAGCGACTAGAATCCTTAACGGTCACAGATAGCGATCGCTATTACTATTATCAGCGACCGGATAGGGCGGTCGCTGATATCATTTGTGACGCCCCCAAAATAGGTCCATTCCATCCAACCCATTCTGAGTCGCCAAATACATGGTACAGAAACAACTACAACTTTATTATCACAACAATAAAACTGTGAGTTTAAATACAAATATTATCTTCTAGACAATATTTATACTCAAATAAATCCTCATCACATTTATTGATACATTATTTTACAATAATGGTGAGGACTACTAAACAACTCTCTCTAGAACCTTCATTCCATACCCCGACTAGTACTCGCTACATTCTCGCCTCACGAGAAGAAAAATGGAACAACAAGGAGGAAAGGGTGAGCTTCAACTAGCCCGATAAAAAATGTTATGACTAAGATAATATACAACAAATTATCGTTAGTCTCCAACGAGGAAAAATCGATAGAATCTGATAGGCAACAAGTTTCGGATCAATATTCGCAATGAAATAATAATTCATAGAAGAGTTACGTAGAGAATGAAATCTACTATAATCTATGAATTTAATGATCCATCATCAATATTTTATCCCGTAACATCAATCAATATTCATCTCAAATCAAATATTCATCTTTGCACTACTGAGCCGAAGATATTCATCAATCGGTCGTATTCATCTCAACACACATTCATCTTTGCACTAAAGGCCAAAGATATTCATCGATCGATCGTATTCATTTAAACACTGTTCATCTTTACTCTGAAGCCAAAGATATTCATCGATCGGTCGTGTTCATTTAAACACCTGCTCATCTTTGCACTTCTGAGGCCAAAGATATTCTTGAGAAATCATTCATCTTTTGCACTACTGGGCCAAAGATATTCTTGAAATCATTCATCTTTGCTCTGAGCCAAAGATATTCAATAATATCATCATTTAAGGCGAGGATGATGAAAAATATTTTTAAAGAAAGCGAATCCGGTGAAACAAAATGACAAGGATTAAGGATTCGTACTTGGTTTTATCCATGTCAACAATACCTCAAAAATAATCATAGTGAAGTAAAATTCAAGAATGATCAAAACATGGATACAATCAAAGCTAGTATCGAATAGATATTTTATTTAAAAGAAAAATTTTCATTTTTAGGTGAATAGTCAGTATTAGAATGAATAGTCAGAGTATCGTGAATAATCTTAGTATCGTGAATAGTAACTCAAACACCCAAAGATAGAAATTCCACAAAAAAACATCTTCACGCTTCATGAATAGTACTCGTGAATAGTAACTTCGTGAATAGTAACTCATGAATAGTAACTTCGTGAATAGTAACTCATGAATAGTAACCCAGAGCATGAAAAAGTTCCAAATTTGATAAAAAGTACCAACCGATATTTCGAAGATAATGATATTGAAGAATTAATATCATTTGAGAAGAAAATAACATCCCTTACCTCAAAGAATCGATTGCCGGAAGGAAAGGTCGGAAGTGATCTTTGAATGAAACTTATCTTGAAGCAACAACTCTCAAAGTATCTAAATACTCACAAAATACGCTCAATAATATAGAGAGAAAGAGAGAAAACTTTGTTTACGGTGTGATTTTCAATTCTAACTTAGCCCTCTATTTATAGGAAAATGTTAGCCCAAAAGCGCAGACTTGACACCTACACGATGGCTTTTACCCTACTATTGCCACCCACCACATTTGAAATAAAATTCAGCACATTTTTCACCAACCACAAGTGGGGTCCACTCAATTCTAAATTTTCCACCAAAATCAATTATAACCACGATTTCGAATCGGACACCTCTTAAAATTCATAACAAATCATTCGTGATTTTTAACGGTTCAAAATTTGTGGACATATACTCAACTTATATATGTATAACATACCCAAAAATTACCACAATCCAACGGTCGGATTAAAAATTATAACCCATAATATATCTGAAACCCACGATTTAATTTTTAATACCTCAATCAGATAAAATCTTGATAAAACACCTCAACATTAATTCCTTCATTAATAACCACATAAATAAATCCATCATTTATATTCATATAAAATAAATATTTCCTTATCATATGAATCAATAATTAATTATTCACAAATAATATTACGAGAATCACAATTATAATGACCCGGTAGTTCCCGGGAAAGAGGGGCTTTCAATAAGGATCTCTCCTTCTTGGTAGCGCAATTAGGTGACCAAACCTCTCCTTAGAGCAGAACTTTCTAGACATTGCCAATAATGTTATCTAATAATATTATTCAAATAATATAAATTATTGATCGATAATGGGAAATCTTTGTGCGGTGACAATTATTGAACAATGATAATATATAAAATATCAATATGACAATTATTGAATCGAAAAAATAAAATATTGAGCGGTAACTACTTGTGAAAATTATTGAGTAGTGCCATCTTACGTACGAATCAATAATTCAACAATCTTGTGCAATCTGGTGTCTTCTTTGTGCAACCACAGCGTATTCAGTATTTTAACCACCGGGTATTCAACGGTCTTAAGCGGTAACAACTACGGTCTTAACTTGAATAACAACTACACCCAGATTATTTATAACCACCCAAACTTTGTCGTTTTCCTCATCCAATCGCTTTCCATTATGGGAATTACACATGGCATTTGCTTGGCAGGTAAATACGAATATTCCGACGATCTGACGAATATTCCGATTCCGAACCAAACGAATATTCCAGAAGCATCACGAATATTCCACGACCAAACGAATATTCCCAAACAAAAATGAATATTTTATAACCACTTGATTATTTTGAAATATTTGCGTATTTAACCCTTAACTATCTACATTAATCAAATCACCCTTACTATTTCAAAATAATAAATAAAGGAAATTCCTTTTTATTTAAAAAACATTTGAGGTCTTCTGACCTCCCTCCTTATGAAATTTCGTCCTCGAAATTGGACGTCACGCGATACTGGTGTTTGAAATGGTGAGGATACCTCGCTTTCATTTAGTTTCCAATTCCAGTCATTTCCTCTATAGCATGATTTCTCCACAAAACTTTAACTTGTGGTATAACCTCAGGTACATAGGACATGTTCTTTCCTATCCAATATCTTGACAGGTACCTCCTCGTACGTTAAGTCTTCGGCTATCTCGTCCGGTTCTAACTCAATAACGTGGTTCGGGTCATCCACTTATTTACGTAACATCGATACGTGAAAAGCGTTATGAACACGCAGCGTCGTACTTGGCGGTAAAAGCGAAGTCTATAGGCCGCGATTCCTATTCGATCGAGAATTTCAATTTGGATTAATAAATCGAAGGTTTGAGCTTTCCTCACCTCACCGATTCTCGCTTTTGAAATAACAACTTCTTGCATCTCCTTCTTCAAATTCATCGGCTCGGTGTGTAGCTTGAAGCGACTTTAACTTTATCGATTAAAGTCGATTATACTTCGTATATCATCACGTACTCAGTATATCATCACGTGGATACCTAGAGTTTTCATCTCCATCTCTATTATTTGTAAATTATCTGAAATTAGTCTTTGACAATATCGTACTCGTACTTATATCGATCTTCTACTCAACACGTCGGCTACCACGTTCGCTTTTCCCAGGATGGCATGGTCGAACATGTCTTTGAAATGAGTCTCCTCTTGAGTTCTTGAAGCTCTTCCCACATTCCTTGCTCCATTCGAATTTTGTATCTCTACGAGTCAATTGCGTAATGGAATAGCGATTCGAGAATATCTTTCAACGAATCTCGATAATAACCAACTAAGCCTGAAAGCTACGTATTTCGATTCTCGACTTAGGTTGTTCTCAATTGTGACTCATATCTCAACCTTGGATAGCACGTCACAATGACACCTATCAGTTTACTATCGCACGAATATGAAGTCCCCTATAGAGAGTCTGGCTTAGGTGAATTCCACAAAGGAAGTCACAAGATAAAGGCTCATGTACCAAATTCTATAGTTGAATTTTTAACTCACGAAGTTCAATAGGAGCCATTCGATATGAGATTTTAGAAATGAGTTTTGTCTGGGTTCAAAGTCGATACAAAATTTAAAATCGATCTTTGGGAGTAAGCCAATAAATTCTTGAAATACGTCGGGAAAAATCAATAACAACAAGAATATTATTCAAATCGGCGTGTCTTTATTCAAATCCATAACATGGACTAAGAAAACTTGACATCCGTAATAAGCGAATGACTTCATGGATTGATATGAAAATGTTTGACTACAATGGTTTGATTGCTTGAATTGAATAATGAGTTGCTTAGGAATATGAAAACTAACAACCTTACAAAAGCAATCAATTTTGGCGTGATGAGTAGTTAACCAATCAATCCCCAAAAGCAAGTATCTTTAAAGAGATAATGTCAACGGGTAAGGTAATGGTGCCAACTTGAATCAAACAAGATTTTTTTAAACAACGGATGTAATGAAAGTTTCTCAAGCTGAGTCTCCATAAATAGGTCAAAGTCTAATTTCTCGTGTAGTCAAGTTCAAGCGTTGGTATAAAGCAAAGAAGAGATAAAGAATGGGTAGGCCGGTATCTAGTAAGGTATAAACTTCGCAAGAAATTTATAATTAACTAACTTGAGAGCTAACCGTTTGGGTTCCTCGTATTTTGACCGGTCACGACAAACGCTCTTCCGAGAATCGTTGACTTTGACTTTTTACGGGACATCCTTTTGAGTCACCGTCCCATTGCGACTAGGTTTCGATATCGTATAATCTCGAGCGATATGTCCTTCTTTTCCACAATTATAGCATACCTTAAAGCTGTTGTAGGCGGTTTAATGATATGTCCCTCTTTCCGCATTTGTAACATTATCGACCGATGGTCTTTCTCCTCCTTGGAACCGGTTTGCCCTTTGGTCTTTGGCGTCTTCACATGGTCGTTGTTGAATCTCCTCTTTTAAAATCTCCTTCCAACTCGCTTCTTCTATTTTCATGGCCACGATTACCACCGAGTGGTTACCGCCTTTGTCCGTATTCTTCTTTCTCCACTTTGGTTATCGTTATTCGATGACTGCTATCTTTGGTATGATCCTCGGTTATGGTCCCTCGGTTGAGCGATTACTCGTTATCTCGCTCTAACAATGAGCCCATTTACAACATCCGAATAGAGAAAATTTATGAGAAATGAGATCTTTGGCGTATCGACGGGTTTCAAACCTCTCGAAACATCCGCGTCATCGTTCCTCATTCTCCACCAAATGAGGTACAAACACGGATAACTCATGAACTTCGCCTCGTCTTTGGGACACCGTCGTGTTATTACGCTCAATCTAATAAACTCCACTTCCTTCGTATAGGCCGAATACTTTCGTGGAAGTACTTGTCATTGAAGCTGCTTCAAACGTCTCCCGCGACATCTTTGAGTCAATTTGAATGGGTGCGCTTCATGATTCCCACCGATGTCTGCCGCCACGGAACATAAAAGTAGCGAATGGAACTTTCGTTCCTTCGTGCATCCCAAGACATCGAATATCTTGGTAATTTGCTTGACCCATGTTTACTTTATGATCGGATCTCGCTTTCCCTGAATTACGGTGGTCCTGACTCTTTGAAGCTGCTTGGGTTGTGACCACCGGTAATTGCTATCATCTCCTCCTCGTATTTTGAACACGAGTCTCCTAAATGCGATTTTGCATGAGCTGCAAAAAAGCTTCTAAAAATCCCTCGTTCATCATCATCTTTCGATTGGTGTTGTTCACGGGAGGAACATTGCCGACTGTTGCACGTTCTCCTCGTTGTTAAGTCTGAGGCATCTACACGGTCTCATTTACACCACTATTAATATTCTCAATTCGACATTCAAATTCTTGTCATAAAACAAGGGTTAATTAAGGAAATCAATCACATAATATCCCTATATCTTGACCAACTAACAAATAAGCTTAGGTAGGACACACTAGCAAAGGATTTACTCGTCTCTCCCTTCCTAGTTCTATTCCAGATCTCCGCCAGAGATCATATCCTAAGCTCGATACCAATTTGTGGCGCCCCCAAAATAGGTCCATTCCATCCAACCCATTCCAGGAGTCGCCAAATATACATGGTATGAAGCAACTACAACTTTATTATCACAACAATAAAAGCGTGAGTTTAAATACAAATATTATCTTCTAGACAATATTTATACTCAAATAAATCCTCATCACATTTATTGATACATTATTTTACAATAATGGTGAGGACTACTAAACAACTCTCTCTAGAACCTTCATTCCATACCCCGAGCTAGTTAAGCTACATTCTCGCCTCCACGAGAAGAAAAATGGAACAACAAGGAAAAGGGTGAGCTCAACTAGCCCAAGTAAAGAATGTTATGACTAAGATAATATACAACAAATTATCGTTAGTCTCCAACAGGAAAAATCGATAGAATCTGATAGGCAACAAGTTTCGGATCAATATTCGCAGTGAAATAATAATTCATAGAAGAGTTACGTAGAGAATGAAATCTACTATAATCTATGAATTTAACGGTCCATCATCAATATTTTATCCCCGTAACATCAATCAATATTCATCTCAAATCAAATATTCATCTTTGCTTCTGGGCCAAAGATATTCATCAATCAGTCGTATTTCATCTCAACACTGTTCATCTTTGCACTAAAGGCCAAAGATATTCATCGATCGGTCGTGTTCATTTTAAACACTGTTCATCTTTGCACTACTGAGCCAAAGATATTCATCGATCGGTCATATTCATTTAAATACCTGCCTCTTCTTTGACTACACTACAGGCCAAAGATATTCTTGAGAAATCATTCATCTTTGCACTCTGGGCCAAAGATATTCTTGAGAAATCATTCATCTTTGCACTACGGCCAAAGATATTCAATAATATCATCATTTAAGACCGAGGATGATGAAAAATATTTTAAAAAGCGAATCCGATTGAAACAAAATGACAAGGATTAAGGATTCGTACTTGGTTTTATCCATGTATCAACAATACCTCAAAATAATCATAGTGAAGTAAAATTCAAGAATGATCAAAACATGGATACAATCAAAGCTAGTATCGAGAATAGATATTTTAGATTTAAAAGAAAAATTTTCATTTTTTAGGTGAATAGTCTTAAATGATTCGTGAATAGTCTTATATCGTGAATAATCTTAGTATATGTGAATAGTAACTCTCGACACCCAAAGATAGAAATTCCACAAAAAAACATCTTCACGCTTCATGAATAGTACTCGTGAATAGTAACTCGTGAATAGTAACTCATGAATAGTAACCCTTACATGAAAAAGTTCCAAATTTGATAAAAAGTACCAACCAATATTTCAAAGATAATGATATTGAAGAATTAATATCATTTGAGAAGAAAATAACATCCCTTACCTCAAAGAATCGAGTGCTTGGAGGAAAGGTCGGAAGTGATCTTTGAATGAAACTTATCTTTGAGCAATAAAGAACTCTCAAAGTATCTAAATACTCACAAAATACGCTCAATAATATAGAGAGAAAAGAGAAAACTTTGTTTACGGTGTGATTTTCAATTCTAACTTAGCCCTCTATTTATAGGAAAATGTTAGCCCGTAAAGCGGACTTGACTGCTTTACCGATGGCTTTACCTCGCTACTATTGCCACCCACCACCACATTTGAAATAAAATTCAGACATTTTTCACCAACCACAAGTGGGGTCCACTCAATTCTAGAATTTTCCACCAAAATCAATTATAACCCCGATTTTAGAATCGGACACCTCTTAAAATTCATAACAAATCATTTCGTGAATTTTAACGGTTCAAAATTTGTGGACATATACTCAACTTATATATGTATAACATACCCAAAAATTACCACAATCCAACTGGTCGGATTAAAAATTATAACCCCGCAATATATCTCAAAACCCCGATTTAATTTTTAATACCCAATCAGATAAAATACCGATAAAACACCTCAACATTAATTCCTTCATTAATAACCACATAAATAAATCCATCATTTATATTCATATAAAATAAATATTTTCTTATCATATGAATCAATAATTAATTATTCACAAATAATATTACGAGAATCACAATTATGACAACCAGTAGTTCCAGGAAAGGGGGCTTTCAATAAGGATCTCTCCTTCTTGGCGCATGATTAGGTGACCAAACCTCTCCTTAGATGCGAACTTTCTAGACATTGCCAATAATGTTATCTAATAATATTATTCAAATAATATGAATTATTGATCGATAATGGGAAATCATGCGTTGACAATTATTGAACAACAATAATATAAAATATCAACGTGACAATTATTGAATCAAAAAAATAAAATATTGAGCGGTAACTCATCGTGAAAATTATTGAAAGTAGTGCCATCTTACGTGCGAATCAATAATTCAACAATCTTCAGGCAATACCGTGTCTCTCTTGTGCTTGACCACGCGTATTCTTGTATTTTAACCACCCAAGGTATTCCAAGCGGTCTTAGCAGTAATAACTACTGATCTTACTTGGTAACAACTACGGCAGTTATTTATAACCACCCAAACTTTGTCGTTTTCCTCATCCAATCGCTTTCCAGTTATGGGGCCCACACATTTGCTTGGCCGTCGCATACGAATATTCCCCAAGCGATGCAGAATATTCCACGACTGAAACGAATATTCCCGACGATCTGAATATTCCACGACCAAACGAATATTCCCAAACAAAATGAATATTTTATAACCACTTGCTTATTTTGAAATATTTGCGTATTTAACCCTTAACTATCTATATTAATCAAATCAACCCTTACTATTTCAAAATAATAAATAAAGGAAATTCCTTTTTATTTAAAAATTTCGGTCTTACATCATTGATTGTGAGATGGCCCTTTTTTTCTTGTAATGGAGGGGCTTTTCGATAAGAATTTCTCTTTCTTGGTAGCCTTGATTAAGTGACCAAACCCCTTTCTGAGCGTAACTTCCTTAGACATTGCCAATAATGCTATCTAATAATATTATTCAAATAATATGAATTATTGATCGATAATGGAAAAATATTTGTGCGTTGACAATTATTGAAACAACAATAATATAAAATATCAACGTCGCAATTATTGAATCAATCAAATAAAATATTGAACAATAATTACTGTAACAATTATTGAGTAGTGCATTCTTACGTAAAAATCAATAATCCAAAAATATTATACAATACTGGTATTGCTCTTTAATGCGAGACAGCGTATTCTTTAACTTTAACCACCGGGTATTCTAACGATGTTATTGATATGAATAACTACGCTTATTATTTATAGAAAAACTCATCTTATCGTTTCTTCATCCGACAGCGATTTTTCTATTATAGGGGCCCACAAATGGTTTGCGTTATCGTCACGAATATTCTCAAACAATGAGAATATTCCAATACCAAACGAATATTCTCGACAACAATTAATATTTTATAACCACTTTTATTTTGTAAAATTTGCGCATTTTCAACCAACTAACAAAAAAGTCTCAACTAGTGATATAAACAAATTAGACTATTCAACTTCAAGTAACTTTGAAAAATATAAAATAGAAATTAATAGATTAAGTTAACTAACTTTAATACTCTTCATTTCAAAATTAGATATATGTTACTCTTTTTAGTTTATTCTAAAATTAGATATATATTTATATTTTTAGATTATAAATTGACAAATTAAAACTTCTCCAATGAATTGGAAAGAAATGCGAAGCCAACTATATGACGATTTTTTTAAATATTTATAGCATAAAATCACTACTATAATTGATATTAAAATTTTAAAATGTCATTATTTATATTTTAAATAGATCGACAACTATAATACAACCACTTTTATAATTTTTACTAATTTCATAAATTTTACGGGACATAAAATTTACCGAGACTCAAAAGAGAAATTAACCTTGCAACCATACAACTTAGAACAGATGTGACATGGCCAAATTAGTGGTGACATTGAAAAATGAAAAGGATAGTGCAAATTGAATCAAATAAATATATTTAAATATTTAAAAAAAAAGTCAAAAGCGAAAATTGGGCGAGAAAATGACCGTAGGGTAGTAGTAGTACAAGAGAAGTGCAGGGGTAAGTAGTATAAAAGTGCAAATTTACAAACACAGTGCCGCTGCCCCTCCGGTACAAGTGGGTGTGTCTGGTCATCGATATGTTAGCCCAGTTGGGGACTTCGCTCCAAATTTTTTTATTTTTTATTTTATATAGTATTTATTTTAATTAAAATTTTTATAAAATTCAGTGATTTAGGTATAATTTGAATACATATAAAAAATATTGTTTCACAAACTGTACAATACTGTTTTTTATATATATCCAAATTATACCTAAATCACTGAATTCTGTAAAAATTCCAATTAAAATAAATATTATACATTTTTTGAGAGTTAAAACAAATAATAATAATAATAATAATAATTTTTTTGGGACCGGTCGGTATAAGAATGTCCCCCTATAAGGACTAATGATTTGGATTTGGAATACAAAATTTGGGTCAAAAATAATTTAATCATTTGAATTTATATTTATTTTAAAATATAGGAGTCTAAATTTTATTCAATTTAAATAAATAAAAATAATTAATCAATTCAATTAATTTAAATTGACTTAACGATTAAGTAAATAGATTGTCAAACAAACATTAAAAATAAATAAATAAATAAATAACCATCCTTGCTCCTTAACGGAAGTGGTTAGCATGAAGTTTATTTTTGAGTAAGTTGGTCAATTGACCAATAGAGTGCTGACACACAGACGATATTCTATGTGTATCAGCATTCTATTGGCCAATTGACCAACTTACCAACAAATAAACTTCATGCTAACCGGATCCCTCCTTAACAAATGTCCTTGGCGTGGCACTATCCCATACCTTACGCAAGCGTCTGATGTGAGTGCTACTTAATGGAGGCCTAGGCCGTAGGGTTGACTACCGTCCGTCCGTCCGTCCGTCCGCAGGCCTTGTTAGTGGGACCATACCCTAAAAGTTATACTAATTGAATTAAACACATGAGAATAACCATTATGTAAGAAAAGTTGATGATTACACTTGTTAGAAAACGGGATAAATACATTTTTGGTACCTGTACTGGGACCTGACTTACAATTTGGTACCCAAAGTAAAAAAACTTACAAACTGGTTATTGTACTCGAAAATTGTTGCAATTCGTTAAACAATAGGGTTTCATCCATGTTCCGTTTGAAAATTTGACAGGTCAGATGCAAAGGATGACATGACGATGACTGGACAACAAAGTTTAATTGATGTGTATTTCCCATTTATAAAGGCTGATTAGCAAAAATCGAAGACAGAAACAATGCAAAAATAAAGAGCTCGATATTTGGGGGAAAAAAATTAGGGTTCTCCTCTTCTTCTTTCTTCTCTCACTCACCAAAAATCATCGAAGAGATCGAACCGAGAGGATTAATCCCGCAAGATCGTTTGGGAGGCCAGGAATTAGGGTTAGGGTTTGAATCTGAGAATCTTTGCTAGTGAATGAGGAAGATGAAGAAGGGGACATCTCTTCTATATATATATATATATATATATATATATGTGTGTGTGTGTGTGTGTGTGTGTGTGTGTGTGTGTGTGTGTGTGTGTGTGTGTATGCTCACCCTGAAAAATCTGTATTGAATTATTCACAATCTGAGTCGATTCTATGAACTACAAAATTACATAAATTTCTGAGCCATCTCTACGTCACTAATCGATCAATTCCTATGATCTGCGAAATGGGAAATTGGAAATTCTCTATTTAGATCACGTGAATTCTTTGCTCAATTGTTTCACTCATAGTTTATCCACCTTTTCGTAACCTTAAAAGGATTATAGATCTTAGGTCGGTTTCTTCTTTTCAAGATTTTGACCTTCTTTGGGAATTTTAATGGAGGAGCAATACGGTCTGATTCTCACAATTTTAATGGAGTTAGTCTGGATTCGAGTTAAAAGAAAAGCGAGTCACTCACTTCCACGTCCACATGACAAAACATTAATTTATTTTTTATTCTTTAAATTTTTTTACATAGATTAATTTTAACAACCTGACATAGTTATTACAATAATTTAATTTATTATATCGTTAAAATAAAATTAAAAAGTTTACAAACAAATAAAATGTTGAGAATTTAAGGCCATATACATATCATTATCCACGTCAGATGAGGAAGCCACATCAGAATTTTCCATCCACTCCGTTAGTCAATTTTAACGATTATTTCAAAATTGGAAAGTACAAGCACCAGATTGCAACAATTTTTTAGTACAATAACCAATTTGTAAGTTTTTTCACTTTGGGTACCAAATTGTAAGTCGGGTCCCAGTACAGATACCAAAAATGTATTTATCCCGTTAGAAAACTTTGGCTTACTTCAACAATATAGAGTGAGATATTGGTCCATAGCATAACATTAGTAAACACATTTATCTAACAAAATACAAATAATTTTAAATTTTTCGCTCATTCTAATAAATTATTTGGACCGTTAAAAATTTGGAATAAATCTCACCGTCCATAATGTCGGAGACACGGGACTGTTGCTAATCTATATTACAAAATACAAATAATTTTAAATTTTCCGCTCACCCTAATAAATCATCTGGTTCGTCCAAAATTTGGAATAAATTTCACCGTCCATAGTGCCGGAGACACGGGACTGTTGCTAATTACATTACATTAAAATGATATGGCCATTTAAGCACAAGAATACTTTGGTGTTGTATGTATATTCCTTTCCTTACTAGATAAGAGTTTAGCATCTCTTTGAGTGCAGAAGAACAAAAATATATTCAACATGCTTCTGCATATATTCTAGAAGAGGCAAAAATTGGTGAAGGCCATAAGGGGCTGTGGCTACACCAAAGGCAACCTCCTCCTTCCCAGTTAATAGGCTGGGAAAAATAAGGGTTGGAGGTTCAAAAATTCAACATGCTTGATGAACAGTCTGCATTAGAATTGGAGAAATTGATGAATAGTCTGCATTAATTCCTAAAATGCCTTTATGAGATACTAGTAAGAAACTAAGATTTAAACAGCTTTGCACTTGAATGTTCAAGAAATCCACTGGAAAATTCATATTACAGTACAAAGTCTCATTACAATGTCTAATTCTAAATGATAATGGCAAGGAAGCATTGTCTTATCCATTCTTCCTAGAAGAATTGAAGAAGTAACAAAAAAGAAAAAATCTTTATGCAAATTAAACATTTGAAAACCTTAATTAGTTATAAATTTCACATTACAAAAAAAGTTTTTCTAGTCAAATTCTTTATTTCAAGACTTGGCACTAGTAACAAAAACAAAATCACTAACTTACTAGTATAAACAAAGTGGAAAATCCAACCAAGTCTTGGGATGATGTGTTATATTACTAGCAAAAGCCAACGATTCCACCGTAATACCAACGCCTCCCCCAATTTGATCCTCCAATCTATACGTCAGCATATGATCATCATCTGAAACATCACTGCTCGAATTTCCATCTGTAACAGAGCGATTTAATTGGTGAGTAGGTGTAGGAACGAAAAATGAAGCAGGGTTTCTCTGAATTCTGATAAGTCTTCTTTCAGGCCTTGTTGATTAATATCTAACCGGTCATCTTCTTCCGTTGCTATCTAACCGGCGATTCGTCGCAGCCAGCCATGACATGGTGGCGCTTGTTACGAAATGGAGTCAGCTTTTCAATCTCTTGTTTCTGGATGTGAGGATACCTGTAGCTCCTTAGATTCACAGCCTCACTGCCTTGTTTAAGGGGTATGTGATGATCTTGTGGTCTGGTAGGTGGCAGCTCCTTTGGTTCACCAAAAACGGTTGCAAAATCCTGAATTACCTCGTCGAGCCATGGAGGGACCTTAGACCTTAGTAGTATCCTGGCCTGTGTTGAAGGTCACTATAGCAGCAAGCATGGACTCATTCTCCTTGATTAATTTTTTCAGTGATTTGTGGGACATCATCTTCAATGCGGGAGTGGTGTCGGTCGTGTTACAACAGTTGAGTTTCACTGTTTCTGTACCATTTGAAAAGCTGAGATACTATTTAGAGAAATCAAATATATATAACTGGGCCAGTGTTTGTAACCATTGTAAGCCTAACACTGTATTATAACCCCTCCCCCCCCCTCCCCCCCCCCCCCCCCCCAAATCAATTATCCTCATTTCAATTTTGAACTTGTGACCTTGCAGTTCTCAAAGAAAGTCCTTACACTTGACATGGCTGTAATTTTTGGTGTCATCAGTTACAGAAACGGGAAAAGCATTGGTGGGTTCTAATTGACAGTTTGTTCTCTTGGCAGCCACTATATAGAGGAAATTGTGGGTGCTACAATATATTGATTGGGCAATTAACTTCAACTATACCCTTGTAACACCAATGTTCTCCCATGTACAGGGAGATTCGCATTTCATCCTCCAAATTAGAGTTGTCCTCTTCAACCTCAATGGGTTCTAAGTGAATATCCACTATTTCTTCCTCACCTCCGATTAATGCATAACAAAGGCCTTTCATTCTAATAACTTGTGCCTCACTTCAAGTATAACTTCTATAGGATTGAGGGTTGAATTTGGTAATGCTCGATGTAGGGATTTGGAATTTACTGGAAGCGGTTTGCTGGTTATGAAAGTTGGAGATGGAGAAAGAGTGGGGGAAACTAGTGGGCTTAGGTAAAGAAGTAGTTCTGGGGTAAGTTTTGTTTGTTGTGGATATGACCTTATTTCTTATCTCAATAGTGGACTCATGGAATTTGGACAAGGAATAAGCTAGAGAAAGATCTATAGGAAACGAGGCTTGCACCATGTTTTTGATTTCCTCCTTTAATCCTCCAATATAATGAACCACATAGTCTTGTTTAGTCAAGTTACCATTTCGCAACTGCATCACTCACTTTAGTTTCTCAAATTTCTCTTGATATATATTCTTGAACGGAGCCAGTTTGCCTTAATTCCTTGAATTCCCACAACACATTTTCACGAGGCAATGGACTAAATCGTACGGAGATTTCATTAACGAATTCATTCCATGGCATAAGGGGTTTACCAGCCTGTTCAGAACGATACCATAAACTAGCAACCCCGGATTAAAGCAATGATTACCCTCTGTATGTCATCCATAGGACTTATCAAAAAATAAGAGAGACATTTACAGATCCAATCCTGGACATCGGTCCCATCAAACCTAAGGAAATCGATTTTTTATTTATAATCATGATGGTTGAAACCGTAGTATGGAACGGTTGGTGTAAAATGAGGAGCAAAGAAGAGTGGATTACCAAGAGGAAGGAATTGATGTAACAGAGGCCTGATCTGACTTGACCCACCAAATTGGTAATTAATCCGGTTCTCTTCATTCCAAATTTCGGCGTTACTGGTATTTTGGGATCCAACCCATTTACAGAGGCCTCTTCAACGTTGACCACCCTGTCTTTGCCCTTAAAAAGCTTAGAGACTTGAATAGTTAATTGGGCTAAAGTCGATTGCACCTCCGCGAGAGTCCCCTGTATCGATCCACATGTAAGGATTGTTTTATTTTCACTTGTTGGCAAGTGAGGCACTTCAACTGGACTTCAACTGGACTTCAATTCATTGTTCATCTTCAACTGGACTTCAATTCCCTATTTTATAGTAGGAAACCACTAGCTCGTTAATGTTTTATTTTCACTTGTTGGCAAGTGAGGCACTTCCTAACATATTCAGTCACATCTCGCTTCATCTCATTCCACCAAAAATTCTTCTTCAAATCCATGTACATCTTTGTAGAAACAGGATGAATAGTAAATGACGAACTATGAGCCTCAGCCAATACAGCATCCCGAATGATTGGATCCGACGGTACACACAATCGCTCACCTAACCAAATCCTACCGTGATCATCAATATGAAACTTAAGTTGCTTGCCCTCCTCTAGATTATGTGCCATACCCCACAATTCTCCATATTCCTTTTGAGCTTCTTTAACCCGTGAGATAAGAAAGGGCTCCACTCTCATACCTACTAAATACCCATCTGAACATTGTATATACAACTCCAACTCTAGTCGCTCCATATTCGAAATAAGCTGAGGTTGTGTAATAAGGGTTGCTACACTCCTTGAACTCTTTCGGCTAAGAGCAACTGCAACCACATTTGCCTTCGCCGGATGATACTAAATTCTCGCATCATAATCTTTTAGAAGCTCAAACCAACGCATCTGCCTCATGTTGAGCTCCTTCTGAGTGAAAATATATTTAAGACTTTTGTGATCAGTGAAGATATCACAAGACTTTTCAATAATGTCTCCAAATCTTTAGTGCAAAGATTACTGCTGCTAACTCCAAATTATGTGTGGGGTAATTCACCTCATAAGGTTTAAGTTGCCTAGAATCATAAGCAATCACCTTACCGTGTTGCATCAAAACACACCCCAAGCCTTTTTTAGAAGCATCATTATAAATTTGATAACCTCATGTTCCCGACGGCAATGCAAGTATAGGAGCTATCACAAACCGTTTCTTCAACTCCTCGAAACTCTTCTCACGCTCCTCATTTAACACAAACTTTGTGCCCTTTCTCATCAGCTGAGTCAATGGTAAGGCAAGTAAGGAAAACCCTTCCACAAACCGTCTATAGTACCCTGGCAAACCCAAAAAACTCCTAATCTATGTCACTGTAGTAGGTCTCGGCCACTTAGTGATAGCATCAACCTTCGTAGAATCCACTTTAATGCCTTCGGCAGAAACAACGTGGACCAAAAATACAACCTACTCCAACCAAAACCCACATTTAGAGAATTTAGCATATAACGTCTCTTTCTGCAAAATCCCCAAAACTATGCGAAGATGTTCCTCATACTCTTCCCTACACTTGGAGTAAACCAAAATGCCATCAATAAAGAAAATAACAAATTGGTCCAAGTACTCCTTGAACACCAGATTCATCAAATCCATAAACACCACTAGAGCGTTAGTCAACCCGAGTTTCATAACTAGAAACTCGTAATACCCATAATGAGTAAGAAAGTTATTTTAGAGATATCATCATCTCTCACCCTCAACTAATGATAACCCAATCTCAAGTCTATCTTCGAAAAATACTTCGCCTCCTGAAGTTGGTCAAACGAGTCATCAATCCTCGGTAATGGGTACCGACTCCTAATAGTAATTTTATTCAACTTTCTATAGTCTATGCACAACCTCATAGACCCATCTTTTTTATTTACAAACAAAATTGGAGCACCCCATGGAGAAACACTCAGCCGAATCACACTACGATCTAATAATTCTTGCAACTGCTCCTTTAACTCATGCAACTCCAACGGTGCCATCTGATACGGCGCCTTGGAGATAGGCTCTACATCAGGAACAAGCTCAATAGTAAACTCAACTTCCCGTTGCGGTGGCAACCGTGATAACTCCTCAGGAAACACATCGGAAAAGTCACGAACTACTGCAACATCCTCAATACGAGACTCACCCTTAGAGAAATCATTCACAAACGCCAAATACCCCTCACAACCCTTTGCCACTAACTTCACAGCCTTCAAAGTTGAAATCAATTTCACCACCCTACTTGGTCGTAAACCCTAAAATACGAACTCCGGAGAATTCATATCTCCAAATATCACTTTCTCCGCCTGGCAATCAATAGTGGCCTAGTGCTTATCCAACCAGTTCATCCCAAGAATAACATCGAAATCGTGCATACACTGTGACGCCCCCAAAATTAGGTATACATCACCCATTCTGAGTCACCAGATACATGGTACAAAATTCAAATACAACTTCATTTATACAGCTATTTGAGTTTATGTCGTATAGAATCGACCACGATTAACTATGAGTTTTAATACAAAGGTATGTAACTCTCATGGTACCTCGACCACAACCTTACAATGGTACTTTACATAAAAGTATAGTCAAAAACTGTTTTAGAAATTAAAATCTTTGGGAAGTGCTCAAGGAAACCTTCGTAAATGGGAGGTGATGCGTCTAGGTTATAATAGATATCATATGTCAATAGAATTATCCTTGGTTGACCCAATAGACCCCAAAGAAAAATGAGAAGATTACTATCATCTTCTTTCCAATGGTGAGTCTTCTCTTGACATATAACTATCTCCCTTTGTCTCCAAGTGAATATTATATTTCAAATAAACTCCAAGATAATATAGGTAGTGCTAGTAGAGATATACTCGGAAAGTGGATGCGCACACCTTGTTTTATGATAACAAGGGGTTGTATGTCATTAGACATCTTGTATGATAGTGGCAAAACACCCTTCCCAAAGTTGGGTTCGCCTCACCCTATTTAATTCACCAAATGTAACTACTAAATGATGTATAGAATACAACACACTTTTCTATACAATTTAGGAAGAACCTCCACAGCTAGAGACCACTGTTCTATTACCCTGTTATCCCCGCTCGACCCGGTAACACTCTTACGACAACACTCTTATTACCTGAAAGGAATTGTGAAGCAAAAAGGGTGAGCACAACTAGCCCAGTAATGAATATCATAACTAAAGATAATTAAATTATTAATAGCTTTCATCAATAATAAATCAGAGATTTAGAACATATGGTAGAAGATAAAACTTTTCAACCATAGTTGCAGTGGAACGAGCAATCCATTAGAAGAGTCAAATAGACCATAAGGTCTATTATCTTCTCTATGTTAAAAGTCCACCAATAATGTTTTATCCATGTAAAATAAATCAGCAGGTTCATCACAATCATATGAATAACTTCATAATCATAATTGTGGTTCTAAATTTCTCTTCGCAACCGGGGCGAAGATAATTTTCATCACCTATCTTCACTTGAAACATCAAAAATCATGGTTATACCAAATCACAATTCCGCTTCATAATCATACTAATAAATTCATCTTTTGCTTCTACTACCAAAGATATTCATTAACAATTCATCTTTGCACTACATGCCAAAGACATATAATTGTATTTTAAAAGAGTCGAGTAGAGCATGATATCTACTATCTTCTACGAATTAAAAGTGTATAATAAATATTTTATATTTGAGACTCGACTTAATAAATAATCCACATCATCAAATCACCAATTGTTACTACTACATGGCCGAGGATATTCGTTAATATCACATCCATGAATTAATATTTCATTCTTTGAGACTCATTTCGATAATCAATCCACATCATCGAATCATCCACGCCTTACTCTGGCCGAGGATATTCGTTAGTATCACGACCACGAATTATCCATGCACTACCAAAGATAATCGTGTTTTCATCAAGCGGTCACGATCATGCCATAAAACAATTCATCTTTGCACTACTGACGAAAGAGAATCCATAGCCATAATCATACCAAAAGCGTCCGTGATGCACTACGGGCCGATGAGGACTTTTTACACATCATTTGTAACATTACGGTCATGATTATTAGAATAATTCACAGTCATAATCATACCAAGTCCATCTATACTCTCGACCACGAGATGACTTTCAACATAATATAAGCGTGAGGATGATGATAATATTATAAGCATTAGTCAAACTAAATCAAAGATAAATATTAAAGACTTTAAATTTATCCAAACATTATCAATCACTTAATAAAATCATAATCTAATATTGTTAATATTATAACAATATTTTAATCTCTCCTTAAACTTATAAATAATTTAATTTAATTGTTTACACTTTTTCAAATAATGCATTTAATCATTCAAAATGCCATACTCATAAGATTTCATCACCGATAATCAAATTACTCACCAAAAATGCATATATACCTTATATAGGATTTTCAAGCCATAAAATCCTATTTACCAATTTTTGACTTCACATAACATATTTAATTCATATGTTCATAACTAAATCATTTTCATGAAAATACCAAATCAATCCCAAAAATTATTCTTTTCTGGGATTAAGCAGAATATAGTCCCATATTGAACATATATTATTCTCGAAATTTTTAAAATTCATTTACTATTTTTTAAAAATTAATTTCTAATTAATTCCTTAAGAAATTAGCTACCTTAAGGTTAACTCTAGAAATTCCCAAATCTTGGCAGGATCTTACACATGTTAACGTGAGCTTCCAGATTAAATTTCATGGTCATCGGAGTTATAGAACTCCGGTTATAGCATTTTTTGCCGGAAAAACCTAAATATTGAAATAGTCATAACTTGCTCATTTAAAGTCAGAATGAGCTCATTTATGGACAGGAGGTACTTTATACCATATATTTTCATGTCCCAAAAGGTCGGAATTTATTTCACAAGCTAAGTGGCCAAAAATGCCCTTTTAAACTTCTGGACAGTAGTCTTTTGGCAATTTGTAGATTTTGACTCATTTATTAAAATCAGTCCACACGAAAATCTACAACACCTTTTCTAGTGATTCCACTTGGAGAAGTTAGAAAACTCATAGATCTAACTCTAGAACTTGACCACACTCAAAAATTCGAAATATAATAGGAGATATGGTCAATTGAATTTCATACTCAATTTTTACCAAAATCTGATTTTCAATCCTTTGTGATTTCTAAAAAATTTTCATGTTTTCACATAATAACCAACATAACTCAGCATGACAATGACATAATAATTCAATGAAACAAGTTCAAGAATAAGTTTTAAAGATTTATAAGTTAATTTATCTTGAACTTAATAATGTTCAAATTGTCAACATGATAATACTTTATGGAGTAAAATCGAGAATGCTCAGGAAGAATATTTCCATGAAAAGATCTTTGGATGAAGCACAAATATCGAGGATATTCCACTAATTTCATGGAGTATAGAAGTCAAAGTTTTAACCATTGAGTATAATAAAGAATGGAATAACAAAAGAAATCACCAAGCGTGCGATAGAAGCGAAGAAAGCGAGGTTATTCAACGAGAATAATAAATAACGAAACGGTCCGGCGTAAACGCAAGCGCGCATGCAGACGAGGATATTCCAACGAGAATAATAAAGAATGGAACCGAGTCGGTGTAAAATGCATGCAGACGAGGATATTCAATAGAATAATAAAAAAATGGAACCGGGTCGGCGTAAACATGATACGATAGGATATTTCAATGAAGAATAATAAAAGAATGAAATAATAGAAGAATTTCACCAATTATAGGGTAGCTTGGCGTATACAAGTTATTCAATGAGAATAATAAATAATGGAATAATGAAGTTCTCTTCATGAATACAAAAGAAATAATACCCCTTAGGATAGTAAAAAAGCTAAAAATAATATAAGAGTAAGGAAGTAGAAGAATACTTTTCTATAGTTTCTCTATAATTTCTCTCTCTATAGTTTGATTGAATTAAGTAAGAAATAATGAAGGAATGAGCTTCTATTTATAAAAGAATGGGTGCGCATAGTAACTAATTCATGAGCGGTCAGATTGATTTACTTTTAATCAGACGGTCAGTATTGGTTTTACAATAAAATATAATATATTCTATTTATAATCTAATAAAGCGAATAACTTTATAAAAGTTTTACATTTTATATAAAAAAGATTTTACTATGCAAACACTTATCTTAGTATATTATGTAACACTATGCATAATAAAATATAATATATTCTAATTATTGTCTAATAAAACAAATAACTTTATAAAAAGTATTATATTTTATATAAAAAAGATTTTATTATCAAAACACTATGCATAATAAAATATATATATATTCTAATTATTGTCTAATAAAACAAATAACTTTATAAAAGTATACATTTTTATATAAAAGATTTTCATTTTATTACATTAATAATACTAATAAAACAAAAGCTGAGTGACTTCTCACGTAAGCATCAATAATAAATATCGTGTGCTACTCTTGCAACAAAGCAGCGTATTCTTGTACTTTTAACACGGGTGTTTCAGCGATTAACGGTAAAACTTTCGCCGTTATTATTTTCATAAAAATATTTTTGTCATTTTTTCAATCAAACAATAATTCCGTTGTGGGGTCCACTAATGATTGTCTTAGTCGTCACGGATATTCCCAAACAAAAAGAATATTCCCAAACTAATCGAATATTCCCACACAAGCGAATATTTTATATCAACTTGCTTACTTTGCAAAAAAAAAAAATCACATATTACCCTTAACTTTAAACCTTTATCAATTTAACCATTTACCAAAATAGAAAAATTGAATATATTTTTTTTCATAAAATTCGAGGTCTCACAATCACCCCTCCTTATGAAATTTTGCCCTCGAAATTTACGTACGTACCAGATATTCGAAGAGATGAGAATACCTTGCTTTTTTCAGATTGTACCTTCCCGGTAATATCCTCTGTATCATAATTTCTCCATTGCCCATCTCCTATATTTCAGATATCATTCTAGAATATATCTCCAAAACAAAGGTTAATTGACATATACAATTTGTCAACTTATCAAGTAAATAATTTCAGGTTAGGTAAGTCACACACTAGCGAAGTATATAACTCGTCTCTCCCCTCCTAATTCTAGACTCTTATCTCCCAAATGACCATATTCCTAGCTCTACGATACCAAATTGTGGCCCCCAAAATTAGGTATACATCACTCATTACGAGTCAGCCAAATACATGGTACAAAATTCAAATACAACTTCATTTATACAACCGTTGAGCTGTCGTATAGAATACGACCACAGTTAACTATGAGTTTTAATACAAAGGTATGCAACTCTCATGGTATCTCGACCACAATCTTACAATGGTACTTTACATAAAAGTATAGTCAAAAATTGTTTTAGAAATTAAAATCTTTAGGAAGTGCTCAAGGAAACCTTCGTACATGGGAGGCCATGCGTCTAGGTTATAATAGATATCATATGTCCACAAAATTATCCTTGGTTGACCCAATAGACCCTAAAGAAAAATGAGAAGATTACTATCATCTTCTTTCCGATGGTGAGTCTTCTCTTGACATATAACTATCTCCCTTTCTCTCAAGTAAATATTATATTTCAAATAAACTCCAAGATCATATAGGTAGTGCCAGTAGATATACTCGGCAAGTGGATGGGCACTGACCACATCTTATGATAACACGAGGTTGTATGTCATTAGACATCTTGTATGATAGTGGCAAAACACCCTTCCAAAGTTGGGTTAGCCTCACCCTATTTGATTCACCAAATATAACTACTAAATGATGTATAGAATACAACACACTTTTCTATCTTTTTAGGAGAACCTCCATGACTAGAGACCATACATTCTATTCTCTGTTATCCCGCTCGACCCGGCAAGAAACACTCTTTACAACAACACTTATTACACGAAAGGAATTGTGAAGCGAGAAAGGGTTAGCACAACTAGCCCGATAAAGAATATCATGACTAAAGATAATTAAATTATCAATAGTTTTCATCGATAATAAATCGGAGATTTAGAACATATGGTAGAAGATAAAATTTTTCAACCATAGTTGCGGTGACGAAGCAATCTATTAGAAGAGTCGAATAGACCATAAGGTCTATTATCTTCTATGTTAAAGTCCACCAATAATGTTTTATCCATGTAAAATAAATCAGCAGTTCACATCCACAATCATATGAATAACTCATAATCATAATTGTGGTTCTAAATTCCTCTTCGCAACGGGGCGAAGATAATTTTCATCACCTATCTTCACGAAACATCAAAAATCATGGTTATACCAAATCACAATTCTGCTTTCATAATCATACTAATAAATTCATCTTTGCACTACTGACCGAAGATATTCATTAACAATTCATCTTCGCACTACATGCCAAAGACATACAATTTGTATTTTAGAAGAGTCAGTAGAGCATGATATCTACTATCTTCTACTGAATTAAAAGTGTATAATAAATATTTTATATTTGAGACTCGACTTAATAAATAATCCACATCATCGAATCACCCCTTACTATCTGGCGAGGATATTCGTTAATATCACATCCATGAATTAATATTCATTCTTTGAGACTCATTTCGATAATCAATCCACATCATCGAATCATCCACCACTCTGGCCGAGGATATTCGTTAGTATCACGACCACGAATTATCCATGCACTACTGACCCAAAGATAATCGTTTTTTTCATCAACGGTCTGATCATGCCATAAAATAATTCATCTTGCACTTCTGGTAGAAGACAATCCATAGTCATAATCATACCAAAAACTATCCATCAATGCACTACGGACGATGAGGACTTTTCCACATCATTTGTAACATTATGGTCATGATTATCCGAATAATCCACGGTCATAATCATACCAAGTCCATCTATGCACTACGGCCACAGATGACTTTCAACACAATATAAGCATGAGGATGATGATAATATTATAAGCATTAGTCAAACTAAATCAAAGATATATATTAAGGACTTTAAATTTATCCAAACATTATCAATCACTTAATAAAATCATAATCTAATATTGTTAATATTATAATAATATTTTAATCACTCCTTAAACTTATAAATAATTTAATTTAATTGTTTACACTTTTCCAAATAATGCATTTAATCATTCAAAAAATGACATACTCATAAGATTTCATCACCAATAATCAAATTACTCATCAAAAATCTGCATATATACCTTATATAGGATTTTCAAGCCATAAAATCCTATTTACCAATTTTCGACAACATAACATATTTAATTCATATATTACAGTAACTACATTATTTTCATGAAAATACCAAATCAATCCCAAAAATTATTCTTTTCTGGGATTAACCAGAATATAGTCCCATATTGAACATATATTATTCTTGGAATTTTTTAAATTCATTTGCTATTTTTCAAAAATCAATTTCTAATTAATTCCTTAAGAAATTAGCTACCTCAAGGTTAACTCTAGAAATTCCCAAATCTTGTCAAGATCTTATACATATTAACGTGAGCTTCCAGTTTAAATTTCATGGTCATCGGAGTTATAGAACTCCGGTTATAGCATTTTTCGCCGAAAAAACTTAAATATTGAAATAGTCATAACTTGCTCATTTTAAGTCGGAATGAGCTCATTTTTGGACAGGAGGTACTTTATACCATATATTTTCATGTCCCAAAAGGCCAGAATTTATTTCACAAGCTAAGTGGCCAAAAATGCCCTTTTAAACTTCTGGGCAGTAGTCTTTCGGCAATTTGTAGATTTTGACTCCTTTATTAAAATCAGTCCACATGAAAATCTGCAATACCTTTTCTAGTGATTCCACTTGGAGAAGTTAGAAAACTCATAGATCTAACTCTAGAACTTGACCACACTCAAAAATTCGAAATATAATAGGAGATATGGTCAATTGAATTTCATACTCCATTTTTACCAAAATCTGATTTTCAACCCTTTGTGATTTCTAAGAAACTTTTATGTTTTCACATAATAACCAACATAACTCATCATGACAATGACATAATAATTCAATGAAACAAGTTCAAGAATAACTTTTAAAGATTTATAAGTTAATTTATCCTGAACTTAATAATGTCCAAATTATCAACATGATACTACTTTGTCGAGTAAAATTCAAGAATGCTTAGAAGAATATTTCCATGAAAAGATACTGGATGAAGCGCAAATATCAAAGATATTTCACTAATTTCATGGAGTATAGAAGTCAAAGTTTTAACCAACTGAGTATAATAATGAATGGAATAACAAAAGAAATCACCAGGCATGCGATAGACCGCACAGGCAGGTTATTCCAACAGAATAATAAATAACGAAACTAGATCCGGTGAAAAAACGCACAGACAAGATATTCTAACAGAATAATAAAGAATGGAACCAGGTCCGGCGTAAAACGCATAGACAGGATATTCTAATAGAATAATAAAGACTGGAACCGGTCAAGGCGTAAAAGCGCATGAGACATGATATTCAAATGAAATATAAAAGGCGGAATAATAGAAGAATGTCACCAAGTATAGGGTAGCAGCGTATCTGAGTTATTCAAACGAATAAAAAATAATGGAATAATGAAGTTCTCTTCATGAATACAAAAGAAATAATACCCCTTAAGTAAAAAAAACCTGAATATAAGAGTAGGAAGTAGCGAGAATACTTTTCTATAGTTTTCTATAATTTCTCTCTATAGAGTTTCAAATTGAATTAAGTAAGAAATAATGAAGGAATGACCTTCTATTTATAGAAGAATGGAATTGCATAGTAACTAATTCATGAGCGATCCAGATTGATTTATTTTTAATCGAGACGGTCCAAATTTCTTTACAATAAAATATAATATATTCTATATATAATCTAATAAAACGAATAACTTTATAAAAGTTTTACATTTTATATAAAAAGATTTTACTATGCAAACACTATGCACGGTACTATGTAACACTATCGCATAATAAAATATAATATATTCTAATTATTGTCTAATAAAACTAATAACTTTATAAAAGTATTCTGTTTTATATAAAAAGATTTTACTATGCAAATACTATGCATAATAAAATATAATATATTCTAATTATTGTCTAATAAAACAAATAACTTTATAAAAGTATTCTGTTTTATATAAAAAGATTTTCTGTTTTATTACATTAATAATATTAATAAAACAAAACTGAGTGACTTCTCACGTAAGCATCAATAATCAATATCGTGTGCTACTATGCAACAACGCGTATTACTGTACTTTTAACACCGGGTGTTTCAACAGTTAACGGTAAAACTTCCGTCGTTATTTTCATAAAAATATTTTTGTCGTTTTCTCAATCCGACAATAATTCCGTTGTAGGGTCCACCAATGATTGTACCGTCGTACGGATATTCCCCGACAAAAAGAATATTCCCCGACTAATCGAATATTCCCCGACACAACGAATATTTTATATCAACTTGCTTACTTTGCAAAAAGCAAAAAAAAAAAAATCACATATTACCCTTAACTTTAAACTTTTATCAATTTAACCATTTACCAAAATAGAAAAATTGAATACTTTTATTTCATAAAATTCGGGGTCGCACGTACACATTGGAAGTAGATTAGTCCTACGGATCTTATCCCCAAAACTGATCGGACACCCTCGATATAAATCAGAAATAACAACAGACATCTCCATCAAGGTAGCAATAGACATAACATAATCTAAGGACTGAGATGACACACCTAGGTGCCGAACAAAAGACTGAGCAACAACTGAATAAGTAGAACCTATATCAAACAAAATAGAAGCCTAACGATTGCCAACTAAAAGAGTGCCAGAAACAGTACCTGGCGCACATGCCGCCTGGTTATATGTTAAGGCAAACACTTGACAACCCTGACGTTAACCTCTCTTGCCAATATTATCAAAGCCTCCACCATTACCACGTGGCCCGGTACAATCTCTAGCCATGTGACCCATCTTCCCACATAAGAAGCATGCCTCAGTAACTATATGACACTGCCTCCTGGATGATTAGCGCCATAAGTAGCACAAGGAGCTGTCGGAATAAGATTTGGGTTACCTCAACTAGTTGGTCCCATATAAAGACCCTGATTTTTCCCATGTTGACGATTCTGCCATTGCTGACTATTCTGACCACACCAAGGTAGCTGAAGATGACGATTCTGCCCATGCTAAGGCAACCGCTGATAACCCCTATTTTGATTCTGGTCACGCCACTACCCCTACTGGCCACCACGGTTCATGTTCCACTGACCACCCTAATTCTTTCCATGTTGACCCAAAGTTTGACCCTGATGATCTTCTCTATCTCTCTTTCAACTCCTTTCTGATTTAGAAGACCGAAAGTCCTGCTACTCCATCTCAATGTTCTTGGCCGTATTAGCCACACATCTGACACATCTGCGAACTTGGTGTTAATGAGATGTTGGTGATACCTATAATGAATTTGCTACTTAAACTTCTCTACATGTTCCGCTGCAGTTCTTGTAGAGGTTCCCGCAAAACCTGCCAACCTGGTGAACCTTGTTATAAAATCTGTGATACTCTCATCATCTTTCTTCTTAATAGACAAATACTCTCTAGCATAGGCCTCTTTATCAACAGCTGGGAAGTATTGCTGATAAAAGACATCAAAAAACTCTGCCTAACAAAGTGTCTTAATATAACCATCACCTTTTGTTACTTTTGTCACTTTCCACCACCTCTGTGCATCCTCTTATAGCTTATAAGCTGCAAACAAAACTTTCTGATTTTCTGAGCACCCCAACACATCAAAAATCTTCTCTTGGTGGGCAATCCAATTCTCCACCTCAATTAGAATCGGAGCTGAACTAAATGACTGTGGTTTCTATTTCAAAAATCTTTTCAACCATACATACATTGGAACCACTGACTGATCAAGACCACATGCATTCCCTGCCTCTTCGTTTGCCTGTGGACCATTATTACCCAAGTTCCTCTGTTCAGAAATTTTTGGTAGCGGCTGTTGCATTGTCTGTACAACCTGTGCCACCAATTATGGTAAAGCCTGATGAACAGTCTGATTTACCAAGGTAGCTAGTTGAGCATTAATCTGATCATTAGATTGCTCATTGGGCTGACCCTCACCTCTTCCCCTATTATTGCCTCGCCTCCTAACAACTCTAGCAGATATACGAACCATCTGAGAAAGAGATCAATGAATAGATAGCATAATAGATTAAAGACAGATTCAGATATAACTGATATAATAGCTGAACAGAAAATCAAACGGAATAAAAATCTAACCCAAAAGTCTACCCATAACTCACAGGTTAAACCTAAATAAGTTTTCTACAATAAAGAACCTAAGCTCTGATACCATATGAAACAACCCGGGTCAAATCCCAAGTCTGAATCGAATAAAATTCATCCAAATAAGGCCATAAACCACTAACCCAATAGTATCTTCTTGGGTCATCATAACCCACCACAGTGTGACGCCCCCAAAATTAGGTATACATCACCCATTCTGAGTTGCCAGATACATGGTATAAAATTCAAATACAACTTCATTTATACAACTGTTGAGCTGTCGTATAGAATACGACCACAGTTAACTATGAGTTTTAATACAAAGGTATGTAACTCTCATGGTACCTCGACCACAACCTTACAATGGTACTTTACATAAAAGTATAGTCAAAAATTGTTTTAGAAATTAAAATCTTTGGGAAGTGCTCAAGGAAACCCTTCGTATACATGGGAGGCCGTGCGTCCAGGTTATAATAGATATCATATGTCCACAGAATTATCCTTGGTTGACCCAATAGACCCCAAAGAAAAATGAGAAGATTACTAGCATCTTCTTTCCAATGGTGAGTCTTCTCTTGACATATAACTACTCCACTGTCTCCAAGTGAATATTATATTTCAAATAAACTCCAAGATCATATAGGTAGTGCCCGTAGATATACTCGGCAAGTGGATGGGCATAACCCTATCTTATGATAACACGAGGTTGTATGTCATTAGACATCTTGTATGATAGTGGCAAAACACCCTTCCAAAGTTGGGTTACTTTCACCCTATTTGATTCACCAAATATAACTACTAAATGATGTATAGAATATAACACACTTTTCTATATTGTTTAGAGAGAACTCTCATGACTAGAGACCATCATTCTATTCTCATGTTATCCCCATTTCAATTCGTAAGAACACTCTTACTAAGAACACTCTTATTACACGAAAGGAATTGTGAAAGCGAAAAGGGTGAGCACAACTAGCCCGATAAAGAATATCATGACTAAAGATAATTAAATTATCAATAGCTTTCATCAATAATAAATCAGAGATTTAGAACATATGGTAGAAGATAAAACTTTTCAACCATAGTTGCAGCGGAACGAGCAATCTATTAGAAGAGTCAAATAGACCATAAGGTCTATTATCTTCTCTATGTTAAAAGTCCACCAATAATTTTTTATCTATATAAAATAAATCAACAGTTCCTGTCCACAATCATATGAATAACTCATAATCATAATTGTGGTTCTAAATTTCTCTTCGCAACCAGGACGAAGATAATTTTCATCACCTATCTTCACATGAAACATCAAAAATCATGGTTATACCAAATCACAATTCCTGCTCATAATCATACTAATAAATTCATCTTTGCACTACGGCCAAAGATATTCATTAACAATTCATCTTCGCACTACATGCCAAAGACATACAACTGTATTTTAGAAGAGTCAAGTAGAGCATGATATCTACTATCTTCTACGAATTAAAAGTGTATAATAAATATTTTATCGCTGAGACTCAGCTTAATAAATAATCCACATCATCAAATCACCCCTGCACTACGGCCAAGGATATTCGTTAATATCACATCCATGAATTAATATTTCATTGCTGAGACTCAGCTCGAAAATCAATCCACATCATCGAATCATCCATGCACTACAGGCCAAGGATATTCGTTAGCATCACGACCACGAATTATCCATGCACTACGGCCAAAGATAATCATTTTTTCATCAACGGTCATGATCATGCCATAAAACAATTCATCTTTGCACTACGGCCGAAGAGAATCCATAGCCATAATCATACCAAAAACTGTCCATCAATGCACTACGGGCCAATGAGGACTTTTTCTACATCATTTGTAACATTAGGGTCATGATTATATCGAATAACTGGTCATAATCATACCAAGTCCATCTATGCACTACGGCCACAGATGACTTTCAACACAATATAAGCATGAGGATGATGACAATATTATAAGCATTAGTCAAACTAAATCAAGGATAAATATTAAAGA
The DNA here is from genome assembly GCA_020205615.1 of Panax quinquefolius. Classification (NCBI taxonomy): domain Eukaryota; kingdom Viridiplantae; phylum Streptophyta; class Magnoliopsida; order Apiales; family Araliaceae; genus Panax; species Panax quinquefolius. Next base: position 8,759,790 of record CM035170.1, on the reverse strand, counting down.
CTTTAAATTTATCCAAACATTATCAATCACTTAATAAAATCATAATCTAATATTGTTAATATTATAACAATATTTTAATCATTCCTTAAACTTATAAACAATTTAATTTAATTGTTTACACTTTTCCAAATAATGCATTTAATCATTCAAAATGACATACTCATAAGATTTCATCACCAATAATCAAATTACTCATCAAAAATCTGCATATACCTTATATAGGATTTTCAAGCCATAAAATCCTATTTACCAAATTTTTAACATAACATATTTAATTCATATGTTCGTAACTAAATCATTTTCATGAAAAATACCAAATCAGTCCCAAAAATTATTCTTTTCTAGGATTAAGCATAATATAGTCCCATATTGAACATATATTATTCTTGGAATTTTTAAAATTAATTTACTATTTTTCAAAAATCAATTTCTAATTATTTTCTTAAGAAATTAGCTACCTCAAGGTTAACTCTAGAAATTTCCAAATCCTGGCAGGATCTTACACATGTTAACGTAAGCTTCCAGTTTAAATTTCATGGTCATCGGAGTTATAGAACTCCGGTTATAACATTTTTTGCCGGAAAACCGTAAATATTGAAATAGTCATAACTTGCTCATTTTAAGTCGGAATGAACTCATTTTTGGACAGGAGGTACTTTATACCATATATTTTCATGTCCCAAAAGGCCGGAATTTATTTCACAAGCTAAGTGGCCGAAAATGCCCTTTTAAACTTCTGGACAGTAGTCTTTTGGCAATTTATAGATTTTGACTCATTTACTAAAATCAGTCCACACGAAAATCTACAACACCTTTTCTAGTGATTCCACTTGGAGAAGTTAGAAAACTCATAGATCTAACTCTAGAACTTGACCACACTCAAAAATTCGAAATATAATAAGAGATATAGTCAATTGAATTTTATACTCTATTTTTACCAAAATCTGATTTTCAACCCTTTGTGATTTCTAAGAAACTTTCATGTTTTCACATAATAACCAACATAACTCATCATAACAATGACATAATAATTCAATAAAATAAGTTCAAGAATAAGTTTTAAAGATTTATAAGTTAATTCATCCTGAACTTAATAATGTCCAAATTGTCAACATGATACTACTTTGTGGAGTAAAATTCAAAAATGCTCAGAAGAATATTTCCATGAAAAGATACTGGATGAAGTGCAAATATCAAGGATATTCCACTAATTTCATGGAGTATAGAAGTCAAAGTTTTAACCAACTGAGTATAATAAAGAATGGAATAACAAAAGAAATCACTGTGTATGCGATAGATCTTATTGAGCAAAAGTTATTCCAACAGTAATAATAAATAACGGAATCCAGTCCGGCAGTAAAACGCATGCATACAAGATATTCAACAAAATAATAAAGAATGGAACCGGTCCCACGTAAAGCGCATGACAGATAGGATATTTCAACAAAATAATAAAGACTAGAACCAGTCCCCAGCAGTAAAACGCAAGCAGATGGGATATTCCAATGTAATAATGAAGAATGTCACCAAGTATAGGGTAGCACAGCGTACAAAAGTTATTCCAAATGAATAATAAATAATGAAATAATGAAGTTCTCTTCGTGAATACAAAAGAAATAATACCCCACTACCGTAAAAAAAAACCGAATATAAGAGTAGTAGGAAGTAAATTTGAATACTTTTCTATAGTTTCTCTATAATTTCTCTCTCAGAGTTTCGTTGAACTCGTAAGAAATAATGAAGGAATGAGCTTATTTATAGAAGAATGGATACCGCATAGTAACTAATTCATGAGCGGTCCAGATTGATTTACTTTTAATCGGACGGTCCAGATTAGTTTACAATAAAATATAATATATTCTATTTATAATCTAATAAAACGAATAACTTTATAAAGTTTTTCGCTTTATATAAAAAAGAATTTACTATGCAAAACACTATGCAGTGCACTATGTAACACTATGCATAATAAAATATAATATATTCTAATTATTGTCTAATAAAACAAATAACTTTATAAAAGTATTTGCTTTTTATATAAAAGATTTTACTATGCAAACACTATACAAACAACGCATAATAAAATATAATATATTCTAATTATTGTCTAATAAAACAAATAATTTTATAAAAGTATTTTATTTTATATAAAAATATTTTCTGTTTTATTACATTAATAATACTAATAAAACAAAACTGAGTGACTTCTCACGTAAGCATCAATAATCAATATCGTGTGCTACTATGCAATAACGCGTATTATTGTACTTTTAACACCGGGTGTTTCAACAGTTAACAGTAAAACTTCCGCCGTTATTTTCATAAAAATATTTTTGTCATTTTCTCAATCCGACAATAATTCCGTTGTGGGATCCACCAATGATTGTACCGTCGTTCGGATATTCTCCGACAAAAAAAATATTCCCCGACTAATCGAATATTCTCCGACACAACGAATATTTTATATCAACTTGCTTACTTTGCAAAAAGCAAAAAAAAAAATCACATATTACCCTTAACTTTAAACTTTTATCAATTTAACCATTTACCAAAATAGAAAAATTGAATACTTTTATTTCATAAAATTCGAGGTCTCACACACAGGCTCACCCAAAAGGTCATGACTTGAAGGTACTATTGGTAGTTACTTAATTTTTTATATACAGATAATTTTTTCAGACTCCCCTACTTAAATTTCTGACGTCCCTGCTAGAACAAATCACACACACGGTCCACAGATCTTTGCCTCTCTAGCCATTGTGGGATACCTGCTGCCTTCGTGTCCCTACCTCCGAACCTCCATCTCTCTGTTGTGGATAATACCACCAGCCTTTCGTGTGCTCACCTCCGACAACCCTATCGGATGACCTGACCCGAGCTTTCGAGAGTCGGCTTTGATACCAACTCTGTAACACCCACTTTCCGAAATAGAAAGACAGGTTACACAAAACCTAACATATCTAATAAATACCACACAAGAATAGTCTCATATTGATTAAATGTCACACTGACTCAAACCACAATCTAAGATAATTACACACCTCCGAACAAACTAATGTATCACACCCTAAACAAAGTATCTAAATCATTGGATAAAAGGGAGCTCACGTCACGCTTGCCCTTGATTCCCCTGATTACCTACCAGAAGAAAAATACAGCATGTGTCAAATGCCAAGTACAGATATAGAGTACAAAATAATGAACTTGAATAACTAACTCAATTTATTGAACTGAACTATAACGAATAAAACTAATACAACAAAATAATAAGTTGAATCAAATGGTTGGGTGTTATTTCATACTGAGCTCAAAAATATACCTCGCCACACATGCAAGTCAAATAATACCACACAGGCAATCAGAATAATATCACACATGCAATCATACATCGGACTGTGCAATTCAGATGCATACAAAATCGAAAGGCGTGTTTGGCACAAACATAATCAATCCACAAAACATAACAGAACAAAAAACAAGGGTCGGCCCATATGCCTCCCATAACAAATCACCAAATGGCCAACTCCCACCAGAGCACAAAACGAAAACGTCGTGGACTGATCACACCGCCACGAAAGGTTTCATATCTAGGTGCAAAGAAGATATGCATATAGTACCCCCCCCCCCCTCCCACAGGTGGTTATAGCTCAGGTATACTCTACGGTATATTCTAACAAAAATATCATGTCACAACACACGTGACACAATATCAACACAAGGAGTTCTAATATGTACATGTTAAATCGAAACAAATCATCAACACAAGTCTCCAAAATATATTACATGTACATTTCTACAAATATCAAAATAATTTTATAGACTTGATACACTAGTCTAATGAGTACAAATAAAAGTTCCAAATATCGATGCCAATACGAAACTATCACATGGATTTAAGAATGAACAATCATGTAATAAAGGATTATCGCTGAAGGAGTACAGAATCCGTACCTGAAGCAAGTAATGTAATACCCAAATTATTATTTCAAATATTATTCGCTAAAGTCCTTCTGCCCAAACTAATCAAAATAATAAATAATTAATTAACCTATAACTTAATGATAATTATGTTATCAAATTTAATCATTCTTATCTTTTATAATTCTGTTACTATGACATATCTCGATTAATCAATTCTATTAGCTAATTATTATATTTTATTTCTTTATAATATACATGCAGACATTTATTTCTGGACATTAGTATTTGTTCAACTTTTGATCCATTACTAATTAATTTGATATCAAATTCCTTGTTCCTTATCTCACACAAAATGCAATCTAATTTCTCATTCTATTTTTTTCTTTCTTTCACAACCGTGGTTGCGATTCTTCTTTTTTCATTTCTCAGTCAGTTCGTATCAGAGGTACGTGAGGTAGATTAGGTTTTAGATATTTATTAATTTATATATAATATTACTTCTCTTGATTTTAATTGAATTTAAAATTACACAAATATAAATTAAACCCAATTAATTTTAAGGCCTAACTTAATATCATCCCTTACTTATTATATTCCATATAACCCTTTAAAGGATGAATTACATATTCTATTACATTTTAAAAATAATTACAACTATAGTGCACTCATAAAATCTTTACACAACTAATACACTTCCATATTTATTTATAATACTAGTGCAATTAGGATTTCTTAATTTTGGGAATTATTATTCAATTAGAATTCCTTAATTTAGGGATTAGTTATACCCATGACTTATTCTCTCTCTCTCCTCATCTATAACAATTGTAGTTAGTCATCACCCTTCTTCTTCTTTCAACGTATTCTTTTATATATATATATATATATATATATATATATATATATATATATATATATATATTACGCATTCATGTGTCAGTATTTGTTCATGGAGTTCGTGATGCGTCGTGGCACGTGAGTCAACTCAGTGGACTGAAACGAGTTAGAGATCTATTCGAAGATCAGCGGCGGAGACAGAGGATTGATGTTGAAAACGAGTACCGAAATGGCGATTTCGACGAAGACGAAGACGAGTCGTTGCTGACAGAGTATATATTTAATCGGAGACATAAATGAGTCAACCAATTGTATATCTCCAGTAGCTTCTCAAAATGAAGGGTCAAAATGGAGGTGGGTATGAAGATTCAGGCGGTGGTGGCGGTGGATATGAATACTGGATGATGGGAGTGGATATGATACTGGATGATGGTAACCAAACCTTCATATCAAGGTAACCAAACTGTCATATCAAAGTAATCAATCAACATCCACACTTTAAATTTTTTTCTTAGTACAGTTGGTTACCAAACCTTCGTACCAAGGTAACAAAACCTTCATACCAAAGTAACTAATTCACATCCACACCTGCAGTTTTTTCATAGTGCAGTTGGTAGCCAAACCTTCAGACCAAGGTAACCAATTCAATTTTATTAATTTACCAATTTCGTTTGAATGTGATGTAGTTGGTAGCCAACCATTCATACAAAGCTAACCATTTTATTATTTATGAGTAACAAAATAGTTATAAAAAAAATTTCAGAACATTAATAGTTACATCTATTTATTTTTAAACTTTTTGTAGGGCGAATCTTCTTCTTATTCTCATTGGCGTTTTGGACAACGGAGATTCGCGGCGGTGTAGCGGCGGAGTATGTGAGATGTAGCGGTGGACTATTATTTCAAAGTGTATGTGAGGGAGATGAAGATTTGAATTTGAATATTTAAATTTGAAATATTATTTTGAATTTGAATTTGTTTTTGTTGTTAGATCCAAATATTTGAATTTGAATTATTAATTATGGCAGTTATTTGTCCTTGATTTTAGGTTTCCTTATTAATGTGAATTGTTTTATTTTTGTAATATGGGTCCTAATTACACTCTTTTTATAATTTTTTGGTTGATGCACTTTTCTTGTAATTACTTTCTATTTGTTGTATACTTATGTAAAGAACCCTTTAAATACAATTTGACCCAAACATAAGAAAAGCCCATCAAAAAAAATACAAAACAATAAATAAAATTTTATTTATATTTTTATTTATTTATTTTAATTTTTTGAGTATTACATGTCCACATACAGGTCGGGAGTTAATCTATCTGCATGTTAGCGCCAGTTCCAATTTTAATTTGCTAACGACTTGATTCATAGCTTTAATTTGAACTGCAAATCTCACTCTGGAAAGGAAGATACTCACATTAATAGCATGTCTGATTCTAACATTGAATAGATCTGGAGATAAGAATATTTGTCCATCAGTAATTAAAATTACGTATTGGTCAATTGAAAGCAGTTGTTTGTAAAATACAGTGACACCCCCTCTAGATAATCATAATAACACTCGCCTCCCCTCTAGTTTCTTAAGTAACAGTTAGTACCCCTGTAAGTTTTTAGGGTTGACTAAATAGATAAAGTTACATATTTACCCTTGTATTTTATCAAATTTTAATTACTAAATAATATATATATATATATATATATGTTTAATTATCCTTTTTCAATACAATACATTTTAATTATAGTTTTATTTGTAATTAAAACTATCTCATTTAAATTGTTAGTAACTTATAAAAACTAATTTAGTTTAATTAACACATATTTTTGGACAAGTGATACAAATATTAAAAAATTTAAATTAAATTATTAATGAAGCTATTCTAATTAGAGTGATTGAGTATATTGATAGTTTAGTTTTTGGTGTTTTTAACAACAAAAAATATTATTTGAATTTTAGTTTCATATTATAATTTTTATATGTTAAATTTTATTGAGTATATATAAAAAAATTGGGATGTTTATAATTACGATTACATTTTTTTAGTATCTGATTGACGCTTTTTTATAATGTTAAATAAAAAATATAATTATATTTTTTACTACCTCTATCTTGTAAAGAAAAATTCTTTTAATATATTTTTTTCTTTTTTTAGTAGCAACATTTGTCATTTTTATCAGTAAATAATTATGTTTAAGTGTGACTTATGTTTAGTTTAATATATGAGAAAAATAATTAATATAATTTTTAATAATTTTTTATATGAGTAATAAGATTCGTTTAAATTGTAATAATAAGTTTGTTTTACGTAAATTTTAATATTTGAAAAAATAATAATTATTTTATTACGTTAATTCGTAATTTTATGGGTATTAACATTATACTTTTTAATTACAAAAAAAATATTTGAATATATATCACGTAAATTTTAATATTTGAAAATTTTAATTAGTAAAATTGTATGATTTTATTTTTACGATAAAATGAATATTTATTATTTTTGACTTTTATGTTATTTATTGCACAATTTCGTAATTTAATTAATTAAATCAAGTAAAGTAAAAATTATGATATACAAATTTATATTTAGTGGAGAAATTAAACATTAACTTGAAGGGTGTATTAAACATTATATTAAAAATATTTTTAAATATTAGTTGGTCAACCACAATGATAGGGATAATGATATTACGTATATAGTAGTAAGAAGTCTTTAAGCATTCTTAAAAACTAAAAAGGTGATGAGTGTTATTATGATTATTTACATGAGGTGTAAGTGTATTTTACTCTCTTTTTTTACTATCCTTTAATTAAAATAGATACCGGTGAATAAATGGGACCGGGGGAGTATGCATTATTGGTTGGCTATCTTTTAAATTTATAGACTAGGGCAATTGATATACCCATCTCTTTTGTTTTGGGCCCAAGAATCTAAGCATTAACATATGCGCTGCGCGGCTTGACCATGCAGCGGCCTCTGCTAAACTTATTTTTCAAATTTATTAAGAATTCTTTTGTAACCTTAATATTCATCATATGAAAGTGTTATTTATTTATTATTTAAATCATATGGATATCTTTATTCATTTATTATTTAAAGAGATTTAAACCTTTATATTCATTATTAATAATAGAAAAGTGTTATTTTCAAACAACTTTTGGTATTTTCATAAATCTTTTTTTATTATTGGTACATCACATTGTGCCTATAAGTCTATAACAAAACCCCCCACATCTAAACGAATCCCTCACGACACTTATCTTAGGGTCGAAACTCATGATCTTATACGAATAGTGCATAAAACGTAGAATTCTAAAGAGAGAATCTTAACATACAAATACTATGAGTGTGAAAGATGCTTACTTAATTACTCATGGAAACACTATGGGAGTAGTCAATGGTATATTTTAAGAATTATTATCAGTGTCATTATGCTTCCCGTGTGCATATATGGTTATAGCTGATTAAAGTATTGGTCTTACCATGATTCTTTTTTCTTTTCTTCTTTTTTTTTTGTGTGGAGAACCTGATCGCAGGAGGACTAATCTCTCCAACTCGGACCAGACTTTTCATGCAGGTTTGGGTCTGCGATTTCGTGGCCCCGTGACCCTTTCGAACTTGACACTTGCAACTGATGAAATTTGATCCCAAAACATCCGAATTTACGACTCGATCCGAAGTCTCATTTAAACCACTGCGACAAATGCCAAAGTTTACCGTGATTCTTTTTCACTTTTAAGTATTAAAGAACTTCAAATTGGGGGATTCACATTTTAACCAGTCTTTTTTTTCATACATAATAATAACATGGGCTATTACTTATTAGGGAGTCTCAGTCAAAGATCCCAAATTGCCAAGGCCAACAAAAACTTGTTCCATACTCTCCTTTTAAGGTGGCAAGATTCAATGCTCTTTAGCAAATCTTCTTTTGATATCTAATCTTTTTTCTGGTCCCAAAGAGAGAACATGGGTGTCCATTTTTTTCAAGAAAAGTAGAAACCTCAGTAGCTTTAAATAGCAAAAAGCAAACAGTAAGCACTCATTTCCACAAGGATACACAATTTGAGAACTTCAACTCTAATTAACATTGTTTTTTTAATGATTTTTTGTATTTCTAGACTGTTAAAATGTTTCCAGAAATAACCAATTTATCATTGACTCTATCAAGAAACCTATGCAATATGTAAGGTTTAATTATGGTTAGGAGTAAAAGTAGTAGTACTAGTGTATAGTGGAATGGTCAGTGATAGGTCTCCAAGTTTGGAAGTATTATTACCTAAAAGCTAAAAAGGTCAATTGAATGGTTCTTGTGGAGTGAAAGCTCTCTCCTTCAACTTTCATTTTCCCTTACTATTCCTGGATGAAGAAGCCTGAGTTGTTGAGTGAGAATGACACCTGACAATAGGTCCTTTCATCAACATTTTCAACAAAACAACAGTTCTACTCCCATCATCACTTTTACACTCGATGAATGGTCATCCTGCCCTCCCCCTCCCCCTCCCCCTCCATGCCCACCATCACAAAAACACTCTCCTGTGTGTTATTGTACTCCAGGTCTCAAAGCTGTAGTAGAGATAGGACAGGCATACCTCTAATTTCAAAAATGAAGAAAATTTTAGCCGAGTGTACGTTTGAATTTGCTGCAAGGAGCTAGCAGCACTGCCAACAAAAACTTGAGAAGTATGTAAATAGATTCAAGTAGATTAAAAAATTGGATAATTCTTGTACATGTTCATCAAATATTAAAAGGATCAAATGCTCTACAAACTGTACAATGGCAGAAGACAGTGAAAACACCCCTGGGACGATGAACAAAATTGAATTATGAAGAACTCATCGACTGAACTTCATCATAAAGAGGGAGGTAACATTTGGGATCAATGGGGCAGAAAACTAAGAAAAAAAATTAACAATTCACAATTGCAAAAACAAGTATGCCAGAATCCTCTTCCCCGCATCAATTCACCAGTGCTGAAATCCCACCCTGATAGCATTATGGAGTTAGTTATAGTCCATCTTGCACTCTTACATACGAAACAAACAATACAATGAATCCTTAATCTGTACCATTTTCAAGGAACATATATGGATCAATTTGGATCACAGGCTTGCCCTTATTTATTGGAATATTTCTAGCCTACAGCCGGTGCATAAAAGTGGCAATAATAAGCAATTAGCCTACTGATCCACATTATAGTCCTTTTGTTCATTAAAACCAACTGATAAATTGAACTTATTTGATATAAACAGGAGAGGGAAGTATACCTATCCGAACCCTTCATTTTTTATCTGAATTGCTTTGGGTACTAGGAGTTTTAGCTCCATTGTCCACCAGGGCTGAAGAAAAATATGCATATGAACAATTCATCATGTCCATTCATTGTATTGCTATTGTAAGCTTGCACTTGGAAATGAAGATGGTATCTGTGTAATTCAATCTACAAAGTTTCAACAATTCTGCTGATCGTTGCTTTAGTGCAGGATTGCACCCGCTCTGAATTACAAGGAGCAGCTTCGCCGCTAGGCCTGCATCAACTGCTAATGCCGCACATTCTTCTGGCGCAAGCTCGAAAATTGCCCACAAAATTGACAAAGCTAACTGAGTACAACTCTTTGATATTTTCATCAACAACTTGACCACATTCGGTATGGTGCTGGGGCATTCCTTCAAAGCCAGCCTACCCTCTGGAAGGGTAGACAAAACTTCAAGGATATACATTGCCAATTCTAAGGACTCAGCATTCAAATTGGGTAAAATCTCAACCAGCTGAGGAACAGCACCAATACTAACAACCGAGCTCCTCAATGCTTCATGTGAAGATAGCATCTTCAACAATCGGAGTCCGGCCAATACGCCATTAGGGTGTCTCTTATCCTTCATCAACCTCAACAATCCCACCAAAAGACTTAAACTTGAAATAAATTCTGACCCAGAATCATTCCCCTCCATCAACATTTCAATCAATTTTGTGCAATTAATCTTCGTCTCAATCGAACCCTCATTCAATATATCCACAATTAAAGAAATTTTAGTGGGTTGCATCAAATTACTCACTGCATCCAAATTAAGTTCCAAATTCACCAATATCCCAATTGCCTTGGACCCAACAGCATGAGTTGTAAAATTACCCAATAAAGAAGAAAGGAAACTTACCCCACCATTATCCACAACTGTTTTCTTTGCAGAATCATGTGTGGCGACAACTTGCCTCAACTCCTTGAGGGACTGAACCCTAGCTTGACCCTTAACTTTCTTCAAATTCTCCAAAATCTCCAAAACTCTACCTTGCACATCCTCTGACCTCTTCTTCATGGCCATATACTTCTGAGAAAACCAACTGTAACTCAGCTGGTATAAGGTCGTGTTTGGGGTCACAGAATCATCCCAAAGCTCCTGCATTGTAGTGGGGCAAGTAAAATGCCCCAAAGAGAACCATTTGAGAATATTGGACCTCTCATAAGTCTGCCCTGTGCAAAGGGTCACAGGATCTTGCATTGGTTCCAATGAAATGGGACAAATAAACACAGATGGAACTTCAATTGAATCCAGCTCTTCAATCATCTTACGAAGATCCAATTTCTCCCCGGCGGCGCCCCCGCCGCAGATAACCGCACCTCCACCACCCAAGATCCCATCTTTCACAGCCGTTTCAAGATCCAGTACCTGTCCACCACCACCACCCATTTCAAATCTCCGGCTAGGAGGCTGATTCATCCGCATTTTCACACACCCTTATGTTAAATTAAAACCCAAAAAATATAGTGACTACCCTTTTAAGCAAGAATTAATTAGTGTTCTTCACGACACATCACATCTAAAGGACAGGACTAAGAAGCGTGTGGCGGAAAAAAGAGAGAAAAAGATGGAAGGAAGAGTTTGACACTCTATTTCTCTCTCAGACAAAAATAATCAAAGGGGACATCTTTTCTTCATAGCTTTCTTCTTTTGGGGCTTTATCTGATCTCTTTTTCTCTGGTCAAAAGAACCCAAATGTTCATTTTCACCAAAATCATCATCATCATTATGATAAAATACATATGATGAATTTGCAATCCACTTCCCTAATACCAAAGCTTACACTTCTAAAGAGTGAAATGATTCAAACCCAGATCAGAAAAAATAAAAAAAAAGTTAAGAGACAAGAAAGTAATAATAACAATCAATCCCACCCCAAGAGATCAACAGTACTGACCCACTAAAATGTGTAGTGAGTAACACACACAAATTCAAAGGATTGTAAAGAAGTTGAAAGAATGAATGGGAAGAAGACTCCTCTTGCCGAGTTTAGAGAGAGGAGAGAGAAAACGGTATGTGACTGTGAGAAAGAGAGAGGAAAGAGAAAATGGTGTTGTAAAAATTTTATTTAGTAATGAAAACTGAAAAGGTGCCTTGAAATCCACGGATAATCAAATTCGGATCTAGTCAGAGCGTTTTTAAGAGTAGTAATAAAAAAAATTAAAATTGAAATTTATTGACTTACGTTATAATTTAGAGATATTATTTATTATTTTCATATTTTATATTTTATCAATCTTTTTAATGAATTGTATATTAAACTCATCAAGAGTAATAAATATTTTTAATATTTAATTATAGATTTGAAAAATGAGAAGGAAGTTGTAGATTTAATGATTAAAATTGAAGAGGTTGTTGGAGAGAATTTTTCTGATGGGGCTCACGTATTTGAATATCCCAAAATACCCCAAAATAATTGAAGAGACTATTGAAGATGCTAAGTCGATGCGTACACGCAAATTGAGAGATCATCTCTAGACCTATATGTCGATACTATTAATTAATTGACCAAAATTAATTTCGTACTAATCACTCCTATCAAATTCACAAAGACGCAACGTCAGGGGTGGGTCAGATTGGTCAAACAGAAATATGCGGGCATATTCTGTGGACGTATTGGATTATACGGCACCGTTTTCCTTTTACAAACTTCAGTTCAATGTGACTTGACTTATCTACCCTTGAATGATTCTCTACAAGTCTACATCGTAAAAGTAAAACTGTGTTTTCTTTTCTGTTGTCTTTTTAAATTTTATTTTAGAAACTATAATATTACAATTTAATTTTATAGGTACATTTTAATTCCTAAAATATTTGATATATGCATATTTTAAATTTGGTAGTTATGTATTACTACATTCGTCCTAAAATTAGAAATATAATTTAATTTTAAAGGTCATATTAAATTTTAAAATTAGTATGATTAAAAAAAATTAATAAAAATGAGTCATTAAAAACAACGTCATATTTAAATCAAACTCTTCGACTTTTATATTAATAGAAATGAGTCATACCAATAAATTAAGTAATTATTCCTAAATTAAACAATATCGAAATGTGCACTAAAATTTAATACTGTAAAATTCGGGCTCGATTCGACTAAAAGTTATATTCTAGCTCGACTCGAAATATAAATGATTCAAATATGAACAAATTTTTAAATTCGATAAATTACTCAAATATTCTCAAATTGCAAATTCTTATTGATATTCGAATAATATTCGTTCGAAAATTTTAAACGGTTTGAGCTTGATTCAAGATCGCGCTCGACTCAGTATAGTCGATAAATTTTGTGAATTAAATCTGAGCAACTCGATACTCGACTTAATTTAGTTCATTTACAACGTTACTAAAACTAGACTATAACAATTTAATGCACATTTGGAATCGGAACTGTTGGGCCATGATATTTCCCCTATTGGGCCGAATGGAGTGGGCCTATTTATTTAATTAGTCCATTAGGTCTCCACTATTGGATCGTAAAGTTATTGGACATAATCCTTACATTATCTTTATTATATCTCCATAGTATTGGACCGGGTCAATGGGTTGATCCATTAGATCTTTTAATATCTAAGTCTTTGACTTGTAATGATGAAAAAGGAAGGTTGTTGACCAAAAGTCTGCAGATCATTAATGTGGATGAGATTATATCCGGCCGGCTATATGTACAGTGGAAGAAAAAAGTGACAACCTGCATGCATCCGGCTGAGATTAGGGAGAAGTGGGGACTGTGTCAGACAATAGTTGGTGGCACGAAAAACCGGGCAAGAGAGTATAACCGAGCAAGGGAGTCTTCAAGAAAAGGTACGCATACACACAACTGATAATTTTATCTCTATAAGAACACTAGATATTTTATCCTCCATGGTTAACCCAGAATACCTACTGCATCGACTCTCACGCTCGAAGTATCCCCCGACGGCCGGGCCGCAAGCTTTTGGTGTTGAGTGTGTTTAGTGTGCAGGATCAGGGCGTCTTACGTGATTGGGACGTTGGAGAAGATCTTGGCGTTAACATTGGCGCTAGAAGGAGGGTTGAGTTCTAGTGTCTTGAGTATTTTTCAATCACACATTGTGGTCGTTCTACGTCAGTATTCATGGGGAAGAGTGGAACACCTACACCTGAAGGGCAGCCGATGGCTGTCAGTGAATCAACACCACGAATGTCTGTCAAGGATTGTTTGGGACCTGCACTAAGTGTTCATGCCAGCACAGCGTCCAAACGTTCACATGAAGATTCTCGCCCGAGGGCTGTGAGCAACGTTAAGCGAAAGCTTGTTTTCACGTCAGAGAAAGGACCTGGTCATGGTCGAAAACGAGTAGAAGGCACCTCGCCTAGAACTCGATACCGAGATGACCAAGACGAAAAGGCCTCCCGACTGGCTAAGATGGCAGACGAAACAGATAGGGTCATGGAGGTACTTATGAAGCAGCGACAGGATATAGCCGAGCAGATGTCTCGAATGGCAGAGTTGAGAGACGAAGCGTCCAGTCATGTTCAATCCGAAGAGCGTGGGCATCGAAGTGGGAAGGAACTTGCTCATTCAGGACGTGAGTCTCGGGGCCAACATGGAGAAAGAAGAAGATCAAGAAGCCCTACTCCTCACAGATCGAAGAGGGCACATCACCCTGTCGATTCTAAGGAACAGGGTCGAAGCGAACAAAGAGGTCGGTCCAGGGAACGCACTCCGGAGAATACAAAGAAGGCGCTCGTTGTTGCGCATTCTCATCACATCCACAGAACTCAGAGACGAAGCAGATCTAGGAGCCGTACACCAGAAAGTCCACCGAGGGCACCTCACTCTGTGGACCATCTGTTAGGTTTGTAATATTCATGAACGCAATTAAATTGCAAAAATTAGCGGAAACGTGTAAAAAACAAAGTTTAAAATTTTTTACAAACCATATACCCGGATCACCCTTTATGCACAATTATTAATTAAACGAAGAATAAGAAATTATGAAATCATACCCTTGTAGAAACGAGCTTCCTCAGGTACGAGTTCACCTCCTACTTCTCCGCGATCTCCTTGAATCTCGGGTAGATTCCTTCCTTTGATCAATGTAAGCCACCCAAGTGTATGGCCTCTGAGAGGTGATCCACCAAAGAAGAAGAATTTTCAAGAAGAAGGGTATTGGCTCAAACCCTAATTTTTCTATCTCTATAAAAAGGAGCGTATTCTCCCAACTATTGGAATTACGTATGTTGTAAAAGTCAACAACTCCATCACCCATAATAAGACTTCTCTTATTTATAGATGCAAGGCAACCCACCTTAACAATTAAGGAATTGGGTTTTATTTAATTAATTAAATTCTTTTAATTAATTAAGCTCCCTAATCTTATTAGGGATAATTAATTAAACTCCTTTAACTAATTTTTCTTTCTAATCCAATTAGGAATAAATGAGAGTACTTATATTAAATTAATTCCTAAACTCTTTTAGAAATTAAAATAATAATAATTGTAATAATATTAATAAGACTCCTCTTATTAATTTATATTTAATATTTCTAAAATATTAAATAATAAATATTAAGCTATTTAATTTATTCTATCACCATAGATTAAATTAAATATACATAACATATTATTACGATTATGCCATTAACTTCTTAAATAATTATTCTTCCTTTTATGGTGTGACCCTTTAGGTTCTCCATATTAAATCGAGTTGTGAATAAATCAATTAGAACAATTCTAATCTTATTTAAATAAATAAATTAAATAATTAATTTATTTAAATAAATAATATTTATTCTACTGATAGGGATAAGCTCTCCCTAGCGATCAACGACTTTCCGGATAATATAGATTTCAACATTAATCATAAAAGAACCTTTGAGTAAATAGTTTATCAGACAATTCAATCCTTCCACCATACAATGTCCCAATTAAATATAAGACATGGAATTCTTGTCAAGTCTTATTTTATTTAATTATATGTATTTCGACTCTTAAATGCATAACTCAAATAATGCAAATTAGAAACTCCTTTCTAATTTCATTACGCCTTGCCAAGGACTCTTTGGGTTGTCATTTATCGAATCACATAGGACATTTCTCTTCTTTTAAATAAGTGGTGGATTCTTTATTGATCATACATTATCTCCATGTACAACTTATTATACCCAAGCATACCCTTTGATATACCTTAAGGGTCTTAAGGAATAAGTCAAAGTATAACTCATCATACATAAGATACTATGATGATCTCAAGTCCAAGGATCATTTTGACTACTATCACTACATGAATTCCTATTGACAGCAAGTAAAACTCCATTAGGTATTCCTTAGCGAGCCACGTTCGGTGAACTTATTCTCTAATAAACACCTACATACTTGCTTTAGTGTCTCCACACAAATGATCGTGAGATCAATCATCCTCATCCAACGAAAGCAAGCAACGTATGTACCAATCTATCCGGATTCACTAATCCCCAATTTAGTAATCCAATGATTGGGAACTATTTTAGTTTTAAGCTTTCTAAGAATTTAGATCTCATTAGAATGATCATCATCATTATTCTAAAAGCATTGCTTAAAACTATGGGTTTATCACATATTATAAAAACAAACATCATGTAGATAATTAAAAGCCTTTAATAAATTAATACTTTTTTTATTAATAAATGAATAAGATTGTTACAAAGTATATGCTTTATCATCAAACATGATTGGCTTGTGTGCATACTACTTTCAATCTCCCACTTGCACTAAAGCCAATCGTCATGGTATCTCATACTCTTCTTCTCTAAGTGGCGATTATCCTGCTGTTGGATAAGCTTTAGTTAATGGATATGTAATGTTGTTCATGAGAGTCCACTATCTCTATAGTGATTTTCCATTTTTTAATGATTCTAATAATCAAATGAAAGT
Source organism: Panax quinquefolius (assembly GCA_020205615.1). Classification (NCBI taxonomy): domain Eukaryota; kingdom Viridiplantae; phylum Streptophyta; class Magnoliopsida; order Apiales; family Araliaceae; genus Panax; species Panax quinquefolius. Next base: position 8,742,857 of record CM035170.1, on the reverse strand, counting down.
GCCATAACACATGTTTAGATCCAAGATGAGACTTAGGAACTATTCCTAGTTCGGTAATGAACTTTTAATCCAAACAATCAACTTGCAGCTTCATTTATAGCTATATACTTTGTCTTTATCACTAAACCAAACAACTCTTTTGCTATTTGGAACCTTTCAATTCATCGAACCACCTATTCAAGGTAACCCTTTACCTTAAAGTGGATTTTTTACGTCGTCTTGGTGCGTTCGAAAAACTTGAGTTTGTTAAGCCCTCTAGTTTTAATTTAGACCCACCATGAATATGATCACATCCTTAGTGTCGGTTAAGCACTTTAAGATGTTTTTCACTGACTCATAGTGAACTTATCCATAATATGACTGATCAACATCAGGTCTCGTATATTTCATTGCATACATGATTTGTCACTCATGCGACCTCTCTTTTCAGGAGTCTGTGGGGACTATTAAGAGAGATACACTCCATAGCTCATCGACATGAGACATCTCTTGGAGTTTGCCATACTAAACGACTTTAGCATCAAATGAATATACGTTCCTTGGGTTAAGTCGAGCATTCTGTTGTATCTATCTATATAGATTTTATCCCCAATTAAGATACTCTTCCAATCATTCATGGAGGAATGTTTAGACAACTTTATCTTTACTGATTGTAGCATTGGTATGTCATTCCTTATCCGTAGTATATCAACATATAGTACTTAGGAATGTCACGATGCTCCCAACCGACCTTTTTTGTACACATTAGGTTCATTCTTATTTTGATAAAATCAAACTCTTTTGATTGCCTCATCAAAACGAATGTTCCATATTTGAGAAACTTGCTTCAATCCATTTCTCTACGAGTGTGTCTACAACACTTATCTCATCGTATGTAACTGGATCATCATCTTCATGATGTGTACCTCATCATCATCATCTATGATGAGTCCATACCTCCCGTGTATATCTTGGATTATTCGAGAATTACGATTGGTTGTGGTGCAAATAGGTCCATCTCTGTGTTCCTCTTATTTGACTTATAGTGTTTTGTGGTTCTTGAACTCTTCAAAATTTATTATCCTCCCACTAGCCCCTTCAATGATAAACACATTTATCTTAGAAGGCAGCGTGTTTCACAATAAACACCTTTTGCTAAGCAGGATTATAGAACATATACCCTAAACTTACTTTAGGATGTCCCACAAATCGACACTTGTCAAATCTTGTCCCAAGCTTATCCTTTGAAACCTTTTCACATAAGTTGGACAACCACTTATCTTAACATACTTAAGATTAGGAATCCTCCATGTCCATAACTTTTATGGAGTCTTGGGGCTGAATTTTGAGGTTACCTTTTCGTAGATATGCAGCCATTTCTAGGACATGACCCTAGAATGATACTGGAATGTCGGTAAAATCATTATAGACCGCACCATGTCAAACAAGGTATGATTTTTCCTTTTAGATACATCAATCAATTATTGCGTATCAGGAGGCGTCCATTATGAGAAAACCATTTGAGATGATCTAGAAACTTATTGCACAAGTATTTATTCCTTGATCTAATCAAAGAATCTTAATACTTTGTCAATTTGTTTCACTTCTGAATTCTTTGAACCTTTCAAATAATTCATACTTGTATTTCAGCAAATACACACATTCAACTCTTTGAATGATCATCTCCTTTTCTTATACTAATTTGTTCAATATGCAAAATTATTTTTCATGTAAGTCAAGTATACAAAATCCATTAAGTGATATTCCAGTCTTATACAAAACATTATTATTATAAATAGAACAACAATTGTTCTTAATTATAATACCAAAGATTTCATTGTCCAACAATAAAATGGAAATAATATTTTAACAAGAGCTGGAATACAATAACAACTTATTGACTTAATAGATTTGCCGTAGGCATTGCTAAACTATAAGTTTCTATGGCTAATATGGCAACCTTTGTTACATTTCCGCATATAGGATTACTTATATTTGTTTAGCTTTTACTTCGCTTGGTCCCTTCATAAATCTATATTTATGATAACCAAAGTCGGTATCCAATACCCAAGTAGAACCTTGACTTAAAGAAAAATTTATTTCAATCATGAACAAAAGCGTATTATGCAGAAACTTCACTAAGCTTCTTTGGTTAGCCTCTGCAAGATCCTTCTCGCAGATTTCTTTCCGGTGTCCGAGCTTATTGCGGTGGAAGCAAACTCCTTTGCTATCCGTATCGTTTTTGTTCTTATTATCCTTTGTTTTGCCTTTCTATATACCTTCTTTGAATCGTTCTTCTTTTAGGAAGATCCTTTGGCCCCTACCAAGAAGACATGGTCTTTCTTGGTTGGAAAGTGACTCTCATCATTTTCAACATGTTAAGCAAATCAACGAAGGCGATATCTAGCTTGTTTATATGAAAAATTCACAACAATTGTGAAAAGGAGTCCGGAGTGAGTGCAAGATCAAATCTTGGCTCAACTCTCTCAATCCATGACAAAACCGGTTGTCTAATTGATCAATCAAATTGATTATGTTAAGAACTTTTTATGCGTACTATAGTGCCATTGGCCATTCTAGATCGGAAGAGCTCCTTAGAAATCGATATCTATCGGTCCTACTTTCCTCACCATCAACTACTTGATGTGCGGGAATATAGTAGGAGCATCCATAGTTTCATCTTGTTTGAAGCTCGTTACTCGTGGATGCGAGCATGATGCATTGAGCCATTGTGTATCATCTTGCCACTTTTAAAAGTAGCAATCTCTTCCTCGGAGGCATTATGCGCAACCATTGCGAGGATAGGCGTATTAAGGATATAAGATAGCTTTTCAAACTATGAGAACTATTCTCAAATTCCTTAACCAATCCGTTTAATTGATGCTGGTTAATTTAGCATCTAATATGCTTCGCGATGATAGTAATTTTAGACATTGTAAAATTTCGTAAATGAATTTGTAATTAACAATATTTTAACATACATTCTTTTATTAATTACCAAAATAATTTAGGTCTTGTTTTAAATTGGTATCTCCCACTATTTTCTTCAAACTATATTACCCTCACTTATATAGTTTAAGCAAAATCTAATTAAAGATTTGCTAGTGAGAATAAGGATCCCATTTCAAATGTATATAGCCTTGTGGTGACACAACAAACTATATATAAATAAATAGGTAGACAACTTTTGTCAATTACATCAACTATGCAACTCCTTTTCTTTTTGCCTCTTTGATTATTTTGATCAAGTGGTGGCACATCCGAATCAAAATTGTCCAAGTTAAGTCGACCTAGCACTCCATATATTCAAAAAGAAAAATATCATCCTTGTGGTGACACAACAAAACAATATTGTTCAATTTTCTTTATAAGCATCAAATGTGATAAATTAACATCTTAAATACTTAATACTTGCCTTGTGGTGACACAACAAACTCATATTAAATATTTAATACTCTATTAATTTTATCATGCTAGAAAGCGACGTTCGATATTCAAATATCTTTGAACGCTTAGGACTTAATATAAAATATTGAGGGGTTTGTTATTAATTTATCTCATCTTGTTTAAGTAGCGCATTACATATATATATAAAATACGCGTTATATTAATGAACATGCGAAGCATGTTTGCATAATATATAATATATATAGTATAAGCATGCACATATAGAATACTATATTCTACTCGGATTGATTATGGACTTTTATTCTAGTTTGGTTCACTAGAGCCACCAAGTGAACCAAAAGGTCAAACCTAGGGGTGCGAGAAATAATATTTAAATATAACTATTACATTTAAAACCGGGCTCCATTACAAACGGGTCTTCAAGCATTGCTTGTTCCTTGATCTCAATTCTTCAAAATTAATTCTAACTATTCCTATTACAAAACTATTTAAAATAAATAGAAACCTTGATCAACGATCGAGGGAAGTACATAGGAGGAGATAGAATTTACATTAAGAAAAATTAGAGAAGGCGAGTGCGTAAACCCCATTTAATAAAACCCATACATTCATGCATCCAACTAAAATAAAATCCAATCACATTGGTCGATAGTCCATAATCAATCCCATTTATTATCATACACATCATCATATGCATCAATAAATAACATTCATCTTATGAATAATAAACATTTAATATATATATTGATATCATTTAATGGGCAAATTTAGTTAGTATAAAATCTATTTTTGAATCAAAATAAACTCCTTTATTTTAATCCAAATTTAAATCAAAATAAAACTATTTTATTTTAATTTATCCTATTTTGAATAAAATAAACTATTTTATTTTAATCAAAATCTTTAATTAAAATAAACTCCTTTATTTTAATTAATTATGGAATCCAATTCCATGTAAAAAAAAAAAAAACTCATTTATTAAAGGAAACATGATTCTCTCTTTCCTATTCATAAATAAACTCCTTTATTTTGAATAATATGAAATCTTATTTCATATTTAAATAAACTCTTTTATTTAAGGAAACACGGATTTTCTTTCCTATTCACAAATAAACTCTTTTATTTTGAATAATATGAAATCTTATTTCATATCTAAATAAACTCCTTTATTTAAGGAAACACGGATTTTTTTTCCTATTCACAAATAAACTCTTTTATTTTGAATAATATGAAATCTTATTTCATATCTAAATAAACTCCTTTATTTAAGGAAACATATAATCTAATTTCAACTCCAATTAGTTATCATAGAATCCAATTCTAACTCTAATTAGTTAGCATAAAATTCAATTTTAAAATTAAAATAAACTTTTATTTTAATTATAAAATAATTGAGAATATTATATATATATATATATATATATATATATATATATATATATATATATATATAATCTAATTAACGTTTTATATATATATATTCTCATTACCTACGTTGATTATATATATATATATATATATATATATATATATATATAATCCTTTAAAGGAGCTTGTCACGTGGAGGTGATTCACGTGGTTTCCGCTTTTTTTTTTTTATTCACGTGGCTGCTACCTTTTGAAAGCGGATACAATGAAAAAAAAAAAAAAAAAATTCGCGATTTTATTATATATATTTTTTTAATAAATTTTATCTAATAAATTATGCCCAATTAAATTGTTCTAAACACATATCAATATATGTATCAAATTAAAACAATTAATAATTTAGCATAAAGGTTTGGCTCGATGCCTTGTTAGGTTTATAATATTCATGAACGCAATCAAATTGCAAAAATTAAGCGGAAGCGATAAAAAAAGCGAGTTTAAAATTTTTACAAACCATATATCCGGATCACCCTTTATGCACAATTATTAATTAAGCGAAGAATAAGAAATTATGAAATCATACCCTTGTAAAAGCAAGCTTCCTCAGTGCGAGTTCACCTCCTACTTCTCATGATCTCCTTGAATCTCCGGGTAGATTCCTTCCTTTGATCGATGTAAGCCACCCAGTGTATGGCCTCTGAGGTGATCCACCAAAGAAGAAGAATTTTCAAGAATAAGGGTATTGGCTCAAACCCTAGTTTTTTCTATCTACATATAGAAAGGCGTACTCTCTCCAACTATTGGAATTCATTATGTTGTAAAGTCAACAACTCCATCACCCATAATAAGACTCCTCTTATTTATAGATGTGGGCAACCCACCTTAACAATTAAGGAATTGAGTTTTATTTAATTAATTAAATTCTTTTAATTAATTAAGCTCCCTAATCTTATTAGGGATAATTAATTAAACTCCTTTAACTAATTTTCCTTCTAATCCAATTAGGAATAAATGAGAGTACTTATATTAAATTAATTCCTAAACTCTTTTAGAAATTAAAATAATAATAATAATTGTAATAATATTAATAAGACTCCTCTTATTAATTTATATTTAATATTTCTAAAATATTAAATAATAAATATTAAGCTATTTAATTTATTCTATCACCATAGATTAAATTAAATATACATAATATATTATTACGATTATGCCATTAACTTCTTAAATAATTATTCTTCCTTTTTATGGTGTGACCCTTTAGGTTCTCCATATTAAATAGGTTGTGAATAAATCAATTAGAACAATTCTAATCTTATTTAAATAAATAAATTAAATAATTAATTAATTTAAATAAATAATATTTATTCTACAATAGGGATAAGCCTCCTAGCGATCAACGACTTTCCAGATAATATAAATTTCAACATTAATCATAAAAGAACCTTTGAGTAAATAGTTATCAGATCTGATTCAATCCTTCCACCATCTGATGTCCCAATTAAATATAAGACATGGAATTCTTTGTCAAGTCTTATTTTATTTAATTATATGTATTTCGACTCTTAAATGCACAACTCCAAATAATGCAAATTAGAAACTCCTTTCTAATTTCATTACGCGCCGCCGAGGACTCTTGGGTTGTCATTTATCGAATCACATAGGACATTCTCTTCTTTTAATAAGTGGTGGATTCTTTATTGATCATACATTATCTCCATGTACAACTTATTATACCCAAGCATACCCTTTGATATACCTTAAGGGTCTTAAGGAATAAGTCAAAGTATAACTCATCATACACAAGATACTATGATGATCTCAAGTCCAAGGATCATTTGTATTACTATCACTACAGGAATTCCTATTGACAGGCAAGTAAAACTCCATTAGGTATTCCTTAGCGAGCCACGTTCAGTGAACTTATTCTCTAATAAGCACCTACATACTTGTTTTAGTGTCTCCACACAAATGATCATGAGATCAATCATCCTCATCCAATGAGCAAGCAACGTATGTACCAATCTATCCGGATTCACTAATCCCCAATTTAGTAATCCAATGATTGGGAACTATTTTAGTTTTAAGCTTTCTAAGAATTTAGATCTCATTAGAATGATCATCATCATTATTCTAAAAGTATTGCTTAAAACTATGGGTTTATCACATATTATAAAACAGCATCATGTAGATAATTAAAAGCCTTTAATAAATTAATACTTTTTTTTATTAATAAATGAATAAGATTGTTACAAAGTATATGTTTTATCATCAAACATGATTGGCTTGTGTGCATACTACTTTCACCATCATCATCGTAAAAGCCCCTCGAGAGTTGGGGGTTCTATGGAAAAAGACCGATCTACTCGAAAGAGGAAAGAGTCACCGGAGAAAGAAGCGTCATCTCAACCGGAGGGAGTAGAGTATTTGGTTAAAGAATTGTAGGAGCTCCGAAAACAGTTAGATGAGGTTCAACAGGTGAAGGATACACCGGGAAAGAAGGCGTCCCCATTTTCCTCGGGTATTCTTAAAGAGAAGGCAGACACCACTAAAAAGTTACCTCACATGGAGAGTTACGATGGATCTGGATATCCTTGTGACCATAGCCAGGCGTTCGACCGGCTAATGGATTATTATGATTTCACTGATGCCGCTAAATGCCACACGTTTGTTACAACGTTAAGAAAGAACGCGAGACAGTGGATGGGGACTATACCTGCAGACTCAATCTCATCATGGTTCGAACTTTGCAACAAATTCCATGCTCGCTTTGGGAGTGCAAGAAGGGGAAACCCACGAGTTCTTTAGCACAGTCGATACAGTTCACCAATGAGTCATTAGGTCAGTATGTGAAGAGGTTCAGGGAGGCAGTCGGTCAAGTATTCGACATTAATGATCTTTAGGCTGTGGGTTTATTTCAGAATGGGCTAGACCTAGTAAAGTCTGAAAAGTTGGTGAAGAAGCTGATGTTTCACCATCCGAAGAGCTTGGCAGAGGCCTTTGATAAAGCAGAAGGTTATATTGTGGTGGAAGAAGCCATGAATAGCTTGAAATGACCTTCTTTGGGTCGAATAAAGGAGGCCGATACTCCCAAGACCGAAGGCGATCAGAAGAAGGTGGGGGGGTATAATGATCGGTCGGAGGGCAGCTCGAAGAAGTACAATAATACATGGCGATAAGGGAATAATCGCCCACCTGCTTCTGCCTCAAAGGTGAATAAGGTCTACACCAAACTGAATACAGATAGGTCGGTGATTCTAGATCAGATCAGGGACCAACCATTCTTTGAACCACCTCGTGATAGCTTTAAGTCAGGACAGGGCAACGCTCGAAAATATTGTGGCTATCATCAAGCTGCAGGTCACGACACTAATGAGTGTTGCAATTTGAAAGATTTTGTGGAGAGGAAGGTTCAAAGTGGTTTGTTGGTTCAATATGTGGCCGGGAGGGACCAACAGGAGCAGCAGAATGTTGACCGTACCGTTCAGACAGTTCAAACGGCTCCCCCCGTGCAGCCTGTTCCAAATCAGCCGCCAAGGCACGTCGTTGATGTAATAATCGGGGGGACAACATGGAAGTTGGTAGGAAAGAAGAGGAGGGGATATCTGGATTCAGTCATGTCCGTGGCGGGTGCTCCCCCGAAGATCGACAGACAGTTTTCGGGGACTGTTATATCCTTCACCGATGCAGATTATCCTTCGGAATCCATCGAGCCCCATGAAGGAGCACTAGTGATAACTGCACAAGTGGGCTCAACAGATGTAAAGTGTATAATGATAGACAACGGGTCCTCTGTGGATATTCTGTATGCCCATGCTTATCAGAGGATGCATCTTGATGGACGGAAGATGGAAGTTGGGCAAGAAGCTCCCCTATATGGCTTCAGCAACGATCCGGTCAGAGTGGCAGGGACTATTGAGCTATCGGTCATCTTCGGTACTGCTCCGCAACAGGTAGAAACAACATGTAAATTTTATGTTGTGCATGTAGATTCGGCCTACAAAGCCATACTGGGAAGACCTACTTTGACTGCTCTCCAAGCAGTGACTTTCATCCCTCATTTTAAGATCAAGTTCCTTACGGCACACAGATTTGGAGAGGTGGCAGGGGATTTGGATCTGGCCCGATGCTGCTATCGAAACGATGTCATTTCCTCGGGAGTAGGGGTCAGCAAACAGAAGCAAACCATGGCAATCCAGATCGAGCCCTTTACTGAAAGCAGTTCGGAGCCATTGATCATTCCTACAGGAGAGACAGAGGAGATCGAATTGGTCCTGGGAAAGAAAGACAAGACTGTGAAGATTGGTTCGGGTTTGCCGGAACCTCTCCGAACAAACCTTATGGAACTTCTTCACTGCTATGCGGATATCTTTGCATGGGAGCCACAGGACATGCCAGGGATTAGTCGAAAGATTGCCGAACATCGGCTAGATATAGATCTATCAAAGAAACCAGTCTGGCAGAAAAGGCGTATCTTTGCACCTGAACGTCAAAGAATCATTGATGAGGAGATCGTGAAGCTGATAGCTGCTAACTTCATCTTCGAGATCGATTATCCGGAGTGGATGGCAAATGTGGTGCTGGTGCAGAAGCAGAATGGGAAATGGAGAATCTGCATCGATTACACAGATCTGAACAAAGCATGCCCAAAGGACTTCTATCCTCTACCCCATATTGACCAACTTATTGATGCGACTTCGGGGTATGCTTTACTAAGCTTTATGGATGCTTTTTTAGGTTATCATCAAATTTCTTTGTGCAAGGAGGACATTCCAAAGACAGGATTCATCACACACCGTTCGGTGTAAGCCTATAAGAAGATGACCTTCGGCCTGATAAATGCTGGAGCCACCTATCAGAGAATGATGAACTTTGTCTTCCAGAAGCAACTGGGAAAGAACATGGAGGTGTACGTGGACGATATGATCGTGAAGAGCACGATGGTTCAGAAGCATTTGGATGATCTAGAGGAATGCTTTGAGATAGTCCGCCATCACAAATTGAGGCTCAATCCTACAAAGTGTACCTTTGGACTCGGTGCAGGGAAGTTCCTGGGCTACCTGGTCAGTCAAAGGGGCATTGAGGCCAATCCAAAAAAGATCCAAGCCATTTTAGACATGAAGACTCCTCAGTCATTCAAAGACGTTTAACGTCTGACTGGTAGGATTGCAGCTTTGAGGAGATTCATGTCCAAATCCGCAGAGAGATGCTTACAATTCTTCGACACACTGAAGGGACCGAAGTATGCGAAGACATTCCAGTGGACTTCAGAGTGTGAAGACGCCTTCCAAGGTATAAAGACATATCTGTCTTCGGCTCCATTATTGATGAAACCTGCTCCGGCTGAAACTTTGTATTTATATCTGGCAGCTAGTTCGTTGGCAGTTGGAGCAGTACTGGTTCGGGAGGTCAGTGGGAAGTAGCATCCAGTTTATTATGTCAGTCATGTCCTAAGAGATACTGAAACCAGGTACCCAAATATTGAAAAATTTGCCTTCACTTTAATAATTGCAAGTCGAAAGCTTCGACAATATTTTCAAGGCCGGCTCCTAGTTGTCTACATGGATCAACCACTGAAAAAGGTGATGAACAAGCCAGAAGTCTCGGGGAGATTAGCAGCGTGGACTATGGAATTATCCCAATTTTTCATTGAATATCATCCCCAAATTGCTATTAAAGGTCAAGCCTTGGCCGATTTTATGGTGGAGTGTTCGTTCACCGAAACAGATGTTTAGTAGCCAGAAGCCGAGACATCCGATCGAGCAGTTGCAGTTCTTCAGCACGGACATAATTCATGGACGCTGTATGCAGATGGATCTTCTACTGTGGATGTCAGCGGGGTAGGGATTATTTTGACAAGTCCGGAGGGATTCAAGGTGCAGCAAGCCATTCGATTTGGGTTCAGAGCAACAAACAATGATGCCGAATATGAAGCAGTGCTGGCAGGAGTTCGATTGGCAAAGAACCTAGAAGTTCAGAAGCTGATCATTTACAGTGACTCTCAACTGGTCGTCAAACAATTGTCGGGAGATTATGAAGCTCGTGGAACGAGAATGATCAAGTATCTGGCAGAATTGAAAGATTGCCTTCAGTATTTCGTCTCTTATGAGTTTCAGGGCATAGAACGTAACGACAATTCCATTGCAGATGCCTTATCGAAACTGGCCACTACGGATGCTGTTGTTTTTAATGGGTCAGTTTATTTGGAAGTTTTACAGCAGCTGAGCATCCAACACGAAGCGGTAATGTGTATTGAACGATCCGACTGTTGGATGACCCCCTACATTGTATATCTGGCAGATGGCGTCCTTCCTTCAGATTAGATGCTGGCAAAGAAGATCAAGTACAAGAGTGTTAACTTCGTTCTTATTGATGGGGATCTTTATCGAAGGGCATTTTCGTCACCATTGTTAAAATGTCTGGTTCCATCCGAGGCTGAGTATGCTCTTCGGGAGGTTCACAAGGGTATTTGCGGTGATCATATGGCTGCTAAATCTTTGGCGTATAAAGTACTTTGACAGGGATACTACTGGCCTACGATCTTCAAGGAAGCTACAGAGTACGTGAAGAAATGTGAAAAGTGTCAGCTCAATAGTCTGATTCCACATCAGCCACCAGAAGAGCTATACTCGATATTATCTCGTATACCCTTTGCTGTCTGGGGGGTAGATATATTGGGTCCGTTGCCGAAAGCTAAAGGCCAGGTCAATTTTGTCATAGTTGCTATCGATTATATGACCAAATGGGTAGAAGCGAAGCCACTTCGGTTGATAACGGAACAAGAGTGTTTGAAGTTCATGAAGGAGTCCGTAATGTTTTATTTTGGAATTCCTAAAGTGGTGATATCGGACAACGGATGCCAGTTCGTGGGATCAAAATTTGAAGGATTTCTGAAAAAGTTAGGGGTTCAGCACAGGAAGACTTCAGTGGCTCATCCACAGTCGAATGGATAAGTTGAGGTGACCAATGAGCGCTCGAAGCGGGATCAAACGCAGGTGGGATGAAGCTAAAGGAAGATGGCGGAGGATTTACTCGGGTATTGTGGGGGGCTCTAGGACTCACAGGGACTACAACGGGGATTCACCTTTCAGATTGGCTTATAGTACTGATGCCTTAGTCCCAGTCGAGATTGGATCTCCAAGTCTTCGAGTTAATCAGTTCAGAGAGGTCTATAATGAGGAAGGACAGAGGTCCAACTTAGATTTGGTGGAAGAAATCAGAGAGGTGGCTTTGATTAAGTTAGCAGCCTATTAGCGGAGAGTTGCCAAACATTACAACAAAGGGGTTAAACTTCGTAGATTTGAAGTGGGGGACTTCATCCTCAGAGAATTCGAAGCGTCTACACCTCAGAACATAGGAAAACTAATGCCAAACTAGGAAGGGCCGTGAAGTAATTGAAGTACCCAAGCCCGGGACTTATCGGTTAAAGGCATTAGACGGATCCGAGATCAAGAACACTTGGCACGCTGGCAGGCTTCGAAAATATTTCCAATAGAGATCGAGTCAGTTTATCGGAAGTCTGTACATAGTTGTTCATCATCAATAAAAGATTCACTTTTTCACAAATGATCTTCGTCCTATTTGTCCTAAGTTCACAAGGGAGTAAGGAGGACGGGGGGGACTCGCTGACCATTCGATGGTAGCCTTTTTGGTAGGTGGTCCTTATGAATTTGTCAGGCCCTTCGGGGTAGGCAAACTTCATCGGTGTAAGGAGGATGGGGTGGACTCACTGACCATTCGATGGTAGCCTTTTCGGTAGAAGTGTCCTTATAAATTTGTTCTACCGCGAGTGGTAAACAAATTCCATGATCCTTTTAATATTGCTTTTACCGCGAGTGGTAAATCGATATGCACCTAAGTAAGGAGGTATGGTCGGACTTACTGGCCATTCGATGGTAGCTTTTTTGTCAGGAGTGTCCTTATAATAATTGTTCTACCCCGAGTGGTAAACAAATGTTCTTATATAATTGTTCTACCCCGAGTGGTGAACAAATGTCCTTATATACTTGTTCCACCCCGAGTGGTAAACAAGATCTTGATGGTATGAGGAGGATCAGCCAAATTCACCTTGTACGCAACACATCTCGCACTTCGAAAACGATAAGTATACACTACTTTATTTTGTTCAAGTGTTGAGTTCGGTTCATTCAGTCCAGTTCATTGAAATTAGCTCATCTCATTTCTTAACTTAACTGTTATATGCCTTATCTGATTCGTAGTTTAAGTTAAGTTCATTCAAGATCATTAATGCTAAATTATTGACAAGAAACGAAGTAAACAGAAGTTATGGCAAAGAAAATTGAAATTTCATTAACACTTAAACAAGCTCACCTAAACAGAAATAAAAGTTCTTTACAACAAAATTTCTAAACAATTCCACAAAAACTAAAAACTAAAACAAAGCAACATCAGACTCAAGTTGCACCCTCATTCTCGGAGTCAAGAAGAAATTTGGATCAATTGAGTGCTGCAACCCGACTTTTTCCTTGCCTCGACCTCGGCGATCTTTCAGTATCCTTCGTAGTATACCTTCGAATTTTCTGCATGAGCTCGTCGGACATCGACGATAGTCTTTTGTATCTACTTACTGTGACTCTTGATAAAAGGAGAATCTCGCTCTTTAAGCACTTTTATCTTGCCACGAAGTTTACGACGTTTGGCCCTATGTGTTTTCTTATCATCCCGAGCCTTCGTCCCGAACTTGGCGAGTTGTATTGTATTTGTGATTGGGCTAACAAGCCCTCATTGGTAGTCTTCAAAGCTTTGGTCTCTGCAACCAAATTGACATTCATGTCAGCCAATTTTTGTTCGCTGGCTTTTATCGTCTTCAGTTCCTTTTTGACCGAGCTCAACCCATCGTTGGATTCCCTCAGATCCTCTTTGGTTTGGGCCAATTCCCTCTGAAGGCCTTCATTGGTATGAAGAACACTTTCGTGTTCACTTCTCTCTCGAGCCAACGATGCCTTCAACATATTATTCTCCCTTCTCATAGCCTCCTCATTGGACTCAGCATTTATATGTCTGGGACGTAAGCGCCCGAAGACTGCATTTGCCTGCGTATATTCAAACAATATCCAATCAATTTCAGATACTTAAACAAGAAAAGAAATGCATAACCAAGAAAACTGTCACTTACCTTTGCCAAATAGCTCATGCCTTCATCAAGAAAATTCCTGTTCGAATGGTCATCAAAGCGGTGATCGTCGGTTTCCTGAACGAAGCCATCAAAGAGCCAAAAGGGAAAATTAGCATTGAACCGAGGCCACAAGGTCGGTGCTCCCATTGCCTCATTATGGAATTCTTGTGATGAAGGTCGTGAGGGGGAAGGCATAGGTTGGTCACGAGTTGGAGAAGGATCCATATATATGTTTTCGGGGGATGGAGATCGAGCGGGAGTAAGGGCGCGAACTGGTGAAAGTACCGGTATTGAGCTTGGGTGACTGTCAGATGGTTGTTTTCTCTTCCGAGATGGTGCTGCAGTGGTCTCAATTTGTTCTTTTTCATTAACAGTTTGAGTATCCACTAGGGTTGTTGGGGGAAGAACATTTGAAGAAGATACTCTAAGCTCATCGGGGGTTAAGGGGGTAATTTTGGTTCTCAACCTTTTGACTCAAAGAAGTTGCCTTCGATCATCTACAGGTAGATCTAATAAACTTTTTCGAGCTGGTGTTGGATTGACAATTGGTGGTGTTGGGTCGACAATTGGTGGTGTTGGCCCGACAATTGGTGGTATTGGGTTGACAATTGATTCAGATTCAGAAAGAGGTTCAGAATCTGATGGTATGGAGATCAGGTTAGGCTTTCGAACGGCCCTCTTCTTTCGACGTGTTTGGAGGGTAACTTCTGGTAAAATGGGCTCTTCGGCTTCTGGCTCGATGGTCTGGGATTCGACGTTGCCCCGAGGTGCTTCGGTAGTAGGTGTTTCAATGGGTGGGTTGTCTTCAGGAGAATTTTCTATCAATGGGGTCTCAGTCTCTTCGGTAGATTTCCCGGATAAGAAATCATCAAGGTTCTTTTCTTCCTCAGGGCTAGGCTTGGATAAAGATACTATAAAAGGAATGATAACCCATTTCTGAGTATATATATATTATCACCAGAAATTCCAAGAAAACAAAAATGAGGTTACAAACTTACATTTATGGTCATATAACCACGCTTGATTAGAAAGAAGTCCGTATTTCCATTCTTCCTTCGGGAAGTTGTCAAAAAGCTCTATCATTTCGGCTATACGCTCTTCAGAGATGTCCCCGAAGTCAGCAGAAACTTTCTCGTCAGTAGCCCAGTTCGGTATAGTGGCAATCTCTGGTCCCTTAACGAAAAACCACAATTTGTTCTATCCTTTGTTGCTAGATGGGGTAGCTACCAGCGAACGTCTTTCGAATTTTTTGCCTGTTTTCGATGCCTGCTTACCTATAACTTTAAATCCCTTTTCACGAGACTGACTAATCTTGTAAACAGTAAAAAAGAAATCGAGAGTAGGTTCGACCCCAACTTCATGACAGAATGCAATGAAGGTTAGGATATGTATATAAGAGTTCGGCACCAATTGGGCGAACCCGACACCGATAAACCCTCGAATGGTCACTAGAAATGGGTGAAGAGGAAACCTGACCCCTTTCTCAAGAATAGTCGCAGTGACTACCGTCCATCCTTCAGGTCGTTGATACATCCTCTCCTCAGCCCTAGGAGCTCTCACCAAATGGTTATCCGGAATACGACATCAATCTCGGATCTCTCGTAATTCCTTTTCAGTGATAATTGACGGAGTGTTGGCATGGGTAAAAAATTCAGAAGGAGTAAGTCGAGGTTTAGGAGGTGCTTTCTTTTTGTCTTGATTGGCAGCTTGAGGGTTGGAACTCGAAGCTTCTTTGCCGGGGCTGGGATTAGGTGGAACGGTCGTGAGGGGAGTTGCCCGAATTGGGGAACTTTGATTGGTGTTAAGGGTCGCCATTGATCGTATTTTGTAGAGAAGGTAAGAAAAGCTATGGAAGGAAGAAGAGAGCTCAAAGGTCTGAAATTCAAATTGGCAGGTAAAACTGTCAAATTTGGTAAAGTTTATCTTTTATACTGACGGTTACACGGTACTCGAGGGCGGCACATTTAATTGACAGTCATAATCCCAATTGGGCCCTTCAATTGGGATTCCGATTTTATTCCACCTTTTCAGTTTTATTTTTATCCTTAACCGGTTGGACTTTGGTAAGTTTCATTTTGAAGCCTATTTCAACCTTATCAAATTTTATAATATCATGGACCATTTATAGTTTTCTGTTAAATATCCTATTTAATAAAAAAACTAGGGAGCAATGTTGGGCCATGATATTTCCCCTATTGGGCCGAATGGAGTGGGCCTATTTATTTAATTAGTCCATTGGGTCTCCACTATTGGGTCCTAAAGTTATTGGACCTAATCCTTACATTATCTTTATTATATCTTCATAGTATTGGACTGGGTCAATGGGTTGATCCATTAGATCTTTTAATATCTAAGTCTTTGACTTGTAATGATGAAAAAGGAAGGCTGTTGACTAAAAGTTTGCAGATCATTAATGTGGATGAGATTATATCCGGCCGGCGGTATGTACAGTGAAAGAAAAAGGTGACAACCTGCATGCATTCGGCTGAGATCAGGAAGAAGTGAGGGGCTGTGTCAGACAATAGTTGGTGGCACGAAAAATCGGGCAAGAGAATATAACCGAGCAAGGGAGTCTTCAAGAAAAGGTACGCATACACACAACTGATAATTTTAT
Source organism: Panax quinquefolius (assembly GCA_020205615.1). Taxonomy (NCBI): domain Eukaryota; kingdom Viridiplantae; phylum Streptophyta; class Magnoliopsida; order Apiales; family Araliaceae; genus Panax; species Panax quinquefolius. The sequence goes on along the minus strand of CM035170.1, from coordinate 8,726,352 downwards.
CTCTCTAAGAACACTAGATATTTTATCCTCCATGGTTAACCTTTGTAACGGCCTGTACTGACTCTCACGCCTGAGCTATCCTCGATGGTCGAAACCGTCAAACTTTTGATGTTGACTGTGTTTAATGTGCAGGATCAGAACGTCTTACGTGATTGGAACGTTGAAGAAGATCTTAACGTTAACAGAACTATAAAAAAAATTCCCATTCGGATTGGTAGCCACAACTTCACGCAAGATTCTATACATAATAGACGACACAAAATAATTGTACAAGTCAGATTATTATTTAACATTCAACGAAATTATTACTTTTTAAAAAATTGAAATGTTATTCATGCTATGGCAAAAAAAAAAGGCGAGGATACTGCATATAATTGCGTAAAATTATTACTATATTAAAACGATTTATAATTAAATATACTCTCTCTCATGTTGTGTATAAGAGGATATTTATAATTTTTTAATCAGTGTTACGTATTATTTTAAGAAAATTATTTATAATAAAAATGTTTGGGAATTTTAAAATAAACAGAATAAAATATAAAATATATTTATTTATTCATTTATAATGTTTGTAAATTTCATAAGAAAAGGTAAAAAATAAATAAAAATAGTAGAACAATTTGGCGTTTTCTTGTTAAATGTTTTTCTTTCACCTCACCAACAACGCAAAACAAAACTTATAAATTTTTTCCCCTTAAATCGTAATTATTTCCAAAACTCACATCTATTTAACAAAACACAGTTGATTTTGAATTTCTCACTCACTCTAATAAACGATCAGAAACGTCCAAAATTTAGGATAAATTTCGTCGTCCATTATATCATCTTTAACTTCAAAGAATAAAAAATTGTTCTCTCTCACTCTCAGATCCTCCTCCGTTCTTCATCCATAAATTTGCCCGCGCGCTCCTCCATTTATCTAGCGTAGTCAATCTCTCCTCCTCTTAAATGCGTGAGTCTTGGGAGAGCACGGGTAGTACGGCTAGTACACTTAATATTACGTTTGGATTCCAGAAATGAAGGTGAGAATATATTAACACATTTTTATGAAATAAAAAAAAATTATTATTCCATTAGAATGAAATAAATCATTTCGATTCTTATCAAATTTATGGATTTTATTCTTATTCATTCCAACTAAAATAAAATAAACGATTTTATTTATCTTTGAATTCTATTCTTTTATTAGTTGAATATAATAATGTATGTTCACTACACAATCTATACTCCCTCTGTTCCTTAATATAAGTCATTTTAAAGGAGTGCTTTTATTTCTTAATATAAGTCGTTTGAGAATTTCAAATAAACATTAATTGCTTAGTTTCTAATAGTACTCCAAATATTAAATATAACTTTAGTTCTCTCACTATTTTTTGTCTAATAAATAACACTATTTTTTATAAATAATTAATATTATATTTAAAACGAGATATATTAGGGGACGGACGGAGTTAACACTAGTAGAGTAGCCCGTCTCAAAATTAAATGAAGTAATTTGAATTATAAGTGGGTCGACTCAACATTACTAGGCTTCATCAATGTCGCATTATTGTTTCTTTCTGTCATCATCGTCAATTTACAACTACATTCAATTTTCCAGGAGGATTAATATGCATTATTCGAAAATTTAGGAGGTTAGAATTGTCCACAAAAAAATATGGAAATATTGTGAAGAAATTAAAGCTTGTAGAATTAGTAGTACACTAGCTGGGTCCCGTACCTCCGGCATTGTATGGACGATAGAATTTATTCTAAATTTGAACGGCCCAGATGATTTATTAAGTAAACGGAAAATTCAAAATTATTTATATTTTATTAGATAGACTAATAATTACAATAGTCCCGTGCCTCCGGCACTATAGACGTTGAAATTTATCCCAAATTTTAGACGGTCCAGATTATATATTGAATGAGCAAAAAACTTTGGAGTATATAGATTTGTTTGTGGTTGGTTGTTTAAAGTAATCGAATAAAATTAATTGCCATTTAATATGATTAATAGGAGTAATAATACTACTACTGCCTGATGGCTCGTGTGTTGGATTGGGTCCCACAAATAGCTGGAAGTTTGACTGGGGCACTGTTTTGTGGACCGGCAGTAACACGTGGTGTGCCTCGATTTGGCCACTCTGGGCTCGGTTTGACCACTTTATTATAGTACTTCTTTTTTAACACTAAACACAAAAATTAAAAAATATTATTATTTGATTGGTCATAAAATTTTAATAATATTTTCTAAAATTCATTGAAATATTAAAAAAAATTCTATATATATATATAGTAATGCTTCTTATAAGTGGAATATGAGTAATTTAATTATTAAATTTTTAAAAAAATTTACAAATAATTGATAAATATATATATTGTCGTACTCAATTGCATATAATAAAGTGGGAAGTGAAGCCCGTGCGGGTCTCCCTCCCTTCAATGTTATCGGTCAGGGTGCTTTACCCTAATCTTTGTGCTAATAAATAAAATATTCTCTTTAATTTTTTATTTTATATTACTAATATTTAATTTCATTTAAGTATTATTCTCTCCGTTCTTTAATATAAGTTTTTTTATATATGTATTTTTGTCCCTTAATATAAGTCATTTGAGAATTTCAAATAAGCATTAATTATTTAGTTTTCAATATTATCCCAATTAATAAATATAACTTTAGTTATCTCACTATTTTTTGTCCAATAAATAACATTGTCTTTTTCAATACAATGACAATATAAATAATTGATATTATATTTAATGTTATACAATCATTTGCATAACACGTGTGTATAACTCTAAAACGACATATATTATAAAAACTCTATGTGAATATAAAAATTGGATATGAGTATATTTAAATTTTATTTATTGGGGTCAAAATACAAATAAATAAATTTAAATATATTTATGTTTAATTTTTATATCCGTCTAAAAAAAGTTATATTAAAGAATGGGGAAAATAGTAGAGAGTAGGGCAGAGTTCAGGGAGGTGTTATTTAATGTCGATATTATTAGTATGGGAGATCATCCGTGGCAAACGTTGGTCACGAGTACTATTCAGCAATCGAGCTCATCACCGTTGATCTTTGCAATGAAAGGCCGTGATTAATTCATTTTCACCCATATCGCTACAGCCTATAGCGGCAACCAATATAAAATTTAAATACAAGCCAAGTTACAGATTTACCCTTGGGAAATGTGTGGTCCCTGCCGCTACAGGCTCATGCGGCAGACCTATTTTGACTGACAAAGCGGCACGAAAGACAAAGCGGCACGGAAGCCAAAACTAACACAACTGACACACAATATGCATGCACAGATGCCAAAGGATTGCACGGAAGTCCACGCCTTGCCGCTACAAGTTGTAGCGCTCTCATCCTTTTTTAACCATCTGTCGTTCATCTCCTTCTTGCTCTCTTACCCTGCCGCTACCCATATTCCCTCCCAACTTAGAAAAACCTCCATTCAAGCAGCAAAACAGTGTAAGAACCAAACTTTCATAAATAAAGATTAAATTTTTTTGATATATATTTTGAATATTATGGTGTGGATTTGATATAATGTTATAGTTGTGGGTAATATTTATAAATTTGCAAAGTATGCAAGTTGTTATAAAATATTCGATTCGTCGGGAAATATTCGTTTTAACATGAAATATTCGTACAACGGCATAATCATTGGTGGACCCCACAACGGAATTATTGCCAAAGTTAGAAAATAACAGAAATATCTTTTATGAAAATAACGGCGAAAGTTTTACCGTTAACTGTTAAAATACCCGGTGGTAAAAGTACAGTAATACTCATAGTTGCATAGTAGCACACGGTATTAATTATTAATACTTACGTGAGAAGTTACTCAGTTTTATTCAATTATTGCTACAGTAATTACTGTATAGTATCTCACGTTATTTGATTCAATTATTGTCAATATTTTTATATTATTAAATCAATAATTGAGACGACAAAGTTATTCATATTATTATTTGCAATATTGACGATGTCTAGAAAGTTTTGTCGATAAGAGGTTTGGTCACCTAATTGCGCGCCAATAAGGAGAAATCCTTATCGGAAAGCTCCCTCTTTCCTAGGAATGATCTGGTTGTTAAATATTGTGAATTATAATAATGATGATAAATGTTGTTAAAAATATTAAGGGGATATTTTTATAAAGTATTTATTGTAAATTTGGCTTATTATTTGGACCCTCACTTACCCATTTTTCAAAATAAACGGTAGAAAGTTATTCGGTATATTTTTACATAATAAAGGTGGGGCCACATGTGGGGTCCACGTGTGGAAGAAATGATTTTGGAAATTGGGGGGAGGGGGAAGAATATACGTAAAAGGGAGGGAATATATATAAGTATGTGTGTGTGTGTGTGTGTGTGTGTGTGTGTGTATATATATATATATATATATATATAATGTGTATGAGTGGAAAGTGGTGGGTGAAAGTGATATGTGTAAGGGATATTATTTATGTTCAGTATTCATAAGAAATAATATTTTCTTTCATACTCTATAGTATGTAAGTAATATTATTTCGTTTCAGATTCCGAATTCTACACTCATTTTGTTAAAGTTTTGGCTTCTATACTCCATGAAATTAGTAGAATATCATTGATATTTGCACGTTGTGACGCCCCCAAAATAGGTCCAATCCACAACCCATTCTGAGTCGCCAAATACATGGTACATAAACAACTACAACTTCATTCTTATAATTGTCGTGTAAAATACGACAATACATATACTGTGAGTTTAAATGCAAATATTATCATCTAGACAATATCCACACTCAAATAAAGTCCTCATTACAATTATTGATATACTATTTTACAAAATAGTGAGGACTACTAAAACCATTGTCTTGAACCATTACTCCACACCCCGACTAGTTCATGCTATATTCTCGTCTCCTGAGAAGAAAAATGGAACATAAAGGAAAAGGGTGAGCTCAAATAGCCCAGTAAAGAATATTATGACTAAGATAATGTACAACATATTATCGTTAGTCCTCAACAGGGAAAAATATGATAGAATACAATTGACAACAAGTTTAAGATCAACAACTGCAGCGGAAACAACAATTCATTAGAAGAGTTAAGTAGAGAATGAAATCTACTATCTTCTATGAATTTAAAAGTCCATCATCGATATTTTATCCCTGTAACATCAATCAATATACATCTTGAATCAAATAGTCATCTTTGCACTACAGGCCAAAGATATTCATCGATTAGTCATGTTCATCTCAACACTGCTCATCTTTGCACTTTCACCACGGCCAAAGATATTCATCAGTTGGTCATGTTCATCTAAACACCTGTTTATCTTTGCACTAAGGGCCAAAGATATTCGTCAGTTGGTCATGTTCATCTAAACACATGTTCATCTTTGCACTACGGGCCAAATATATTCATTATAAAATCATTCATCTTTGCATTACAGGCCAAAGATATTCAGTTATATCATCATTTAGGACTGAGGATGATGAAAAATATTTTAAAGAAAATGAATCCAGTGAAACAAAAGAACAAATATTAAGGATTCATACTTTAAATAATCCAAGTTCAAAAATACTTCATAAATAACCAGAGTGGAGTAAAATTCAAGAATGAAGACCAAAACATAGATCCAATCAAAGATAGGAACTATAACAGACAATCTTGGACATAGAAAAAAAATTTATTTTTTACGTGAATAATGTCGATTGAAGTGAATAGTCAGAGTATCGTGAATAGTTCCGTGATCGTGAATAGTTACTCAGACACCAAAAGATAGAAATTTCACAAAAATATCATCATGCTTCGTGAATAGTACTCGTGAATAAAGAATCGTGAATATTAACTCATGAATAGTAACTCGTGAATAGTAACTCATGAATAGTAACTCATGAATAGTAACCCCGACATGAAAAAGTTTCAAATTTGATAAAATTTCCAACCAACATTACGGCATAATGATATTGAAGAAATAATATCATTTTAGAAGAAAATAACCTCCTTACCTCTCAAAAGGATAGTACTTACGATTTGGAATCTTTGGATATAGTCTTTGAAAGAACTTGCAACCAGTATATAGCAATACTCAAAGTACTAAAAATACTCACAAGAATATTTCGATAATATAGAGAGAGAAAACTTTAGTTTCTGGTGTGATTTTCAATTCTAACCTAAGCACTCTATTTATAGAAAATTGCTTAGAACACCAAAGTAGAAAATTTAATATAATAATAATATTATATATATATATATATATTCCTACGCCAACCTTTGAATGATGGAATCCCACATGTTTAACAACAAAATGAGCCCACCAAAAACGTTTTGTTGATATAAATAATTAAAACTTCCAAAAATCAATTATTTCGGAACTTCGGAACTTCAATAATTCATAATAAATAGCCCTTTTATCAGAAAATTCAAATCTCACGACTTTTTATAAGAAATTCAATTCTCTACAACTTTGCAGAAGAAAGTTTTTCCAAATTCGAAATAGAAATTGACCGAAATCCACATACGAACGATTTTACAGGCTATAATCAAATTTCAGTCAAGAAATAGGGTCCACCGACACACAATACATGTGTTAATTATTTAATGCAACAAAAATACTCTTCCTCCTCATATACTCATATATCTCACATTCATTGTAAAAATACCATCATTATTCTATTATAATAATATAATAAAATATTATTTTATCAGAAAAAATAAAATATCAATTTTTAACAATTGTCACATTAAAAATTTTCTCCATCTATATCCACGTAAAATCAATATTTTCCTCATTATATAAATCAATAATTAATTATTCACAAATAATATTACTGAGAATCACAATATCGATGACAACTGTGTAGTTCAGGAAGGGGCTTTCAATAAGAATTTCTCCTTATTGGTAGCGCAATTAGGTGACCAAACCTCTCCTTAAGCGAGAACTTTCTAGACATTGCCAATAATGCTATCTAATAATATTATTCAAATAATATGAATTATTGATTTGATAATGGAAAATATCTTGTCTTGATGATAATTATTAAAACAACAATAATATAAAATATCAACGTTAAAGAATTATTGAATCAAAAATAAAATATTGAGCGATTAATTCTTCGTAACAATTATTGAGTAGTGCCTTCTTACGTAAAAATCAATAATTGGTGCAATACCGTGTGTCTTCTTTCTTGTGCAACAACGCGTATATCGTGTTTTTAACCATAGGGTATTCCAACAAGATACTTAATCAGTAACAATTCTGTAGATTATTTGTAAACAACTTATACTTGTCGTTTTCTTCATCCAATCGCTTTTACGTTATGGGCCCACACAAGGTCGTCAGTTTGTATCATCATCACGAATATTCCCCCAAGCAAAGAATATTCCACGACCAAACGAATATTCTCCACAACAATGAGTATTTTATAACCACTTGCTTATTTGAAATATTTAGCATTTTACCCATAACTAACCACATTAATCAAATCAACCCCTTACTATTTCAAAATAATAATTAGAGAAATTAAATCTTTATTTATAAAAAGTTGGGGTCTTCTGACCTCCCTCCTTATGAAATTTCATCCTCGAAATTGGCGTCGTAGGACGTGCTCCTTCCTATCCAAGATCTTGGTGGTACCTCCTCAAACGTTAAATCTTACGCTATCTAAATGCGGTTCTAACTCAATAATGTGGTTTGGGTCGTCCACATATTTACGTAACATCGATACATGAAAAATGTTATGAACACGCGTCATACTTGGCGGTAAAATGTGTTTATAGGCCACAGTTCCTATTCGATCGAGGATTTCAAATGGACTAATAAATCGAAGGTTTGAGCTTTCCTCACATTGCCGATTCTCGCTTTTGGAATAACGACTTCTTGCATCTTCTTCTTCATATTCATCAACTCCAAGTCTGTAGCTTGAGCATCTTTAAATTTATCAATTAAAGTCGATTCTAATCGTATATTCGTTATCTTCACGCAGGTTCTTGGAATCTTTAACTCTATCTCCATCTTTTATAAGTCATGCGAAATGGGTCTTTGTGTTAACAATATCGCACTCGTAAACGCATACGATCTTTTACTCAACGCGTCAGCTACCATGTTCGATTTTTTTTTCCAGGATGGTATTGAATGGTATGGTCGTAATCTTTCAACAGCTCGAGCCAACGTCGTTGCCGCATGTTGAGTTCTTGGAAGCTCTTTTCATATTTCTCGCTCCATTCGAATTTTGTATCTCTACAAGTCAGCTGAGTTAATAGAGTAGCGATTCGAGAAAATCTTTCCACGAATCTTCGATAATAACCAACTAAGCCTAGAAAGCTACGTATTTCGATTACCGACTTAAGTTGTTCTCAACTGTAACTCATATCCCAACCTTGGATAGCACGTCACAATAACACCTATCAGTTTACTATCACACTAATATGGCGTCCCCTACTGAGAGTCTGGCTTCGGTGCATTCCACAAAGGAAGTCACCAGATAAAGGCTCGGTACAAACTTCTCTGATTGAATTTTTAACTCCACGAAGTTCAATAGAGCTATGAGATTTTAGAAATGGGTTTTATCTAGGGTTCAAAGTCGATACAAAATTTAATATCATACTTTGGGAGTAAGCAAGAAATTCTTTGAAATACATCGGAAATTTACTAACAATGAAATATCATTCAAATCTGACGTATTTTTGTTCAAGTCCATAACATGGGCTAAGAAAACTTGACATCCATTTTTCAATAAACGAATGACTTTATGACTTGATATGAAAGTGTTTGACTTCAATGGTTTGGTTGCTTGAATTTGAATAACAGGTTGCTTAGGAATATGAAAACTAACAACCTTACAAAAGCAATCAATTTTAGCGGTTGACCAATCAATCCCTAAGGTCACATCAAATGCAAGAATGTTTAAAGAAATAAGGTCAACAGGTAATGTAATGGTGCCAACTTGGATCAAACAAGATTTATAAACAGTGGATGTAATGAAAGTTTCTCATAACAGAGTTGTTGACCGAAATCCACATACGGACGATTTTAAAGGCTATAATCAAATTTCAATCAAGAAATGGGGTCCACCGACACACAAAACATGTGTTAATCATTTAATGCAACAAAAATACTCTTCCTCCTCATATATTCATATATCTCACATTCATTGTAAAAATACCATCATTATTCTATTATAATAATATAATAAAATATTATTTTATCAAAAAAATAAAATATCAATTTTAACAATTGTCACATTAAAAATTTTCTCCATCTATATCTATGTAAAATCAATATTTTCCTCATCATATAAATCAATAATTAATTATTCACAAATAATATTATAGAATCACAATATTGACAACCATGGCGGTTCCGGAAAGAGGGGCTTTCAATAAGAATTTCTCTCCATCGGCACGCATGATTAGGTGACCAAACCCTCTCCTTGAAGCGAACTTTCTAGACATTGCCAATAATGCTATCTAATAATATTATTCAAATAATATGAATTATTGATTTGATAATGGAAAAATCTTGTGCGATGATAATTATTAAAACAACAATAATATAAAATATCGATAGCAATTATTGAATCAAAATAATATATTGAGCGAGTAATTACGTGTAACAATTATTGAGTAGTGCCTTCTTACGTAAGAATCAATAATTGGTGCAATCATACGTATCATCTTGTGCAACAACGCGTATTCTCGTGTTTTAACCAACGGGTATTCCAACAAGATTAGCAGTAATAACTACGCAGTTATTTATAAATAACTTATACTTGTCATTTTTTTCATCCAATCGCTTTACGTTATGGGGCCCACACAGAAAGGCTGGCGTAAATCGTCATGCGTATATTCCCAAACAATTAAAGAATATTTTTCATGACCAAACGAATATTCTCCGACAACAATGAGTATTTTATAACCACTTGCTTATTTGAAATATTTGCGCATTTTACCCATAACTAACCACATTAATCAAATCAACCCCTTACTATTTCAAAATAATAATTAGAGAAATTAAATCTTTATTTATAAAAAGTTGGGGTCTTACATTATTAGGTAACATTATTGGCAAGTTCTGTCTAAGGAGAGGTTTGGTCACCTAATTGCGCGTCAATAAGGAGAAATTCTTATTGGAAAGCCCCCTCTTTCCTGGGAACGGCTTGGTTGTCATTATTGTGATTCTGTAATATTATTTATGAATAATTAATTATTGATTTATATGATGAGGAAAATATTGATTTTATGTGGATATATTTGGAGAAAATTTTTAATGTGACAATTGTTGAAAATTAATATTTTATCTTTTTCTGATAAAATAATTTATTTTAATATATTATTATATTTTAATAATATAATAATGGTGATATTTTTACAATGAATGTGGGATATATGAGTATATGAGGAGGAAGAGTATTTTTGTTACAATAAATACTAAAAACATGTTAAACATGTTGGTGGACCCATTCTTGGTGAAATTTGATTATAGCATGTAAAATCGCTTGGTTTATGGAGTTCGATTGATTTACATTTGGAATTTGGAAAAACTTTCTTCCGCAAAGTTGTAGAGAATTGAATTTCCTCTGAAAATCGAGAGATTAGAATTTTTTGATAAAAGGGCTATTTATTATGAATTATTGAAGTTCCGAAGTTCCGAAATAATTGATTTTTGAAAGTTTTAATTGTTTTAAATATAAAAAACATTTTTTGATGGTTTTGGTTGAGGTGTGGCTGAAGTTTGGACTAATTGGGTGCGTAGGAAGTTTAAGAAAAAATATATTATATTTTATTAAATTTTATGCTTTGGTGTTCTAAGCATTTTCCTATAAATAGGGTGCTTAGGTTAGAATTGAAAATCACACCAGAAAATAAAGATTTCTCTCTCGTTCTCTCTCTATTATATCGAGCGTATTTTGTGAGTATTTTAGTACTTCGAGTATTGCTATACGATTGCAAGTTCTTTTAGCACTATATCCGATATTCCATCGAAGTACTATTCTTTACGAGGTAAGGTAGATTATTTTCTTCATAAATGATATTATTTCTTCAATATCATTATGCCAAAATATTGGTTTGAATTTTTATCAAATTTGGAACTTTTTGATGTCGGGGTTACTATTCATGAGTTACTATTTATGAGTACTATTCACGAAGCATGATGATGTTTTTTGTAAAATTTCTATATTTTGGTGTCTGAGTTCTTATTCACGATACTGCCTTTATTCACGTATCTATTACATTATTCACGAATACGACACTATTCACAGAAAAATTAAATTTTTGTTTTTCGTCCAAAATATCTATTATGGATACTAGCTTTGATTGTATCCATGTTTTGATCATTCTTGAATTTTATTCCACTATGATTATTTATGATGTATTTTTGGACATGGAATACCAAGTATGAATCCTTAATATTTATTATTTTGTTTCCTTTGGATTCGTTTTCTTAAAATATTTTTCATCATCCTCGGTCTAAATGATGATATATTTGAATATCTTTGGCTGTAGTGCAAAGATGAATGATTTCGATGAATATCTTTGGCGATTAGTGCGAAGATGAGCAGTGTTTAGATGAACATGACTAATGATGAATATCTTTGGCCTGTAGTGCAAAGATGACATATTGTTGAATATCTTTGGCCAGTAGTGCAAAGATGAACTGTTGATGAATATCTTTGGCTCATAGTGCAAAGATGAATTTATCAGTATGATTATGAACAGGAACTGTGATTTGGTATAACCATGATCTTTGATGTTTCAGGTGATGAAAATTAACTTTGTCCTAGATGAGGAAAGGAATTTAGAACTACAATTACGATTATGAGTTATACACGTGATTATGGACAGGAGTTATTGATTAATGTTACAGGGATTAAACATTGTTGATGGACTTTTAACATGGAGAAGATAATAGATTTCATAGTCTATTTGACTCTTCTAATGGATTGCTCGTTCCGCTGCAACTATGGTTGAAATGTTTTATCATCTACCATATGTTCTAAATCTCTGATTTATTACTGTTGAAGGCTATTGATAATTTATTTATCTTTAGTCATGATATTCTTTACTGAGCTAGTTGTGCTCACCCTTTTGCTTCACAATTCCTTTCAGGTAATAAAAGTGTAGCTGGGTCGAGCGGAGGATAACAAGGGAATAGAACGGTGGTCTATAGATGTTGAGGGTGAGGTGAATTTAACTTGGAAGGGTGTTTTGCCACTATCATACAAGATGTCTAATGATATACAACCTCGTGTCATCATAAGATAAGGTTGTGCTCATCCACTTGCTGAGTATATTTACAAGCACTACCTATATAATCTTGGTGTTTGTTTGGAGTTTAATTCCCATTTAGAGAGAGTGGAGATAATCATATGTCAAGAGAAGACTCATCATTGGGAAGAATATGATAGTAATCTTCTCTTTTTTCTTTGGGGTCTATTGGGTCAACCAAGGATAATTTTGTGGCCATATGATATCTACCATAACCTGAAGCATGGCCTCCCCGTATACGAAGGTTTCCTTGAGCACTTCCCAAAGATTCTAATTTCTAAAACAGTTTTTGACTATACCTTTATCTAAGGTGTCATTGTGACGTGCTATCCAAAGTTGGTGTCCAGAGTTACAGTTGGTATATATTTGTATCCAAACTCACAGCATATGTGTTGTTGTATTTTGCACGACAATTGTTGTAATAAAGTTGTAGTTATTTTCTGTACCATATATTTGGCGACTCAGAATGGGTTGGATGGAATGGACATATTTTGGGGTCGTTACATTTCTCAACAGGGGTGGATTTTTACTACAAGAAAAAGGACCGACAATGAAGGACAAATCCTTCACGAGAAATAGTATAGTACTCACAAAAGATTTATTGTGAAGAAAATTTTCCTTCGCACAATTACTCGCATTAAAGTTCCTCCCTAAAAGTATCCTTCGCTAAGTTAGAGACTAAATATTTTTTGGCATGGATATATTGTGAAGAATGTGTTCTTCACAAATTATATATTGTAAAAGATTATTTTTGTTCGGGGATGAGATGATTTCCTCACAATTAATATTTTGAAATAACTCTTCATAAATAACAATTTGTGAAGAATATATTTACTTTAGAAATAGGAAAAATCACCTTTACCCCCATTGTAGTTGTCGTGTTTTAAACAATTAGCCACTGTGCTTTTAAAATATTCAATTGACCCACAGTGCTTTTGTAAAATGTACAATCAAGCCATTTCGTCCAATTTGAGTAACCGAAGTTAATAAATCTGCTTGGTTATCCTACGTGACTTTTTGAAAATAAATAAATATTATGTGTATTTGCTGACTGGGCGGGAGGAAGCTTGGTTGTCCTACGTGGTTTTTTTCTTTTCCTTTTATCTCTTTTCCAAATAATACAAATAATATATCAAAATTTTTGTATTAATGATATGTGTGATCATTCGGTTATAACCGAACCGAATAAGCTATTCGGTTATAACCGAAAACCGAATTATTGATAATTTCACTATCCGAAATACTAACCAAAATTTGGAACTAACTGAATTATCGAATTGTATATTCGGATATTCGGGTAATAACCGAATTTGAGAGAAGAAACCCACCGCTACCAGCCAAATAAAACCCAGCCCACATGAAAGCCCAAATAGCAATAAGCAAATAATTAGCAATAAGCAGCCCAAATAATTACAGCAATAAGCAGCCCAAATAAATACAACAATAGCAAATTAACAATAAGCAGCCCAATAATAGCAATGCATCTTTGCCCAACTTAATAACAGTAACAAAAGTTCAACACACGACCCTATCCCCATCACCGGCAAACAAACAGAAAATAAATAGGCAAACGAAAACAAAGCAATCACCTTTTCCGGAAAATGAAGACAGGCGACGAGCAATCACCGGTCGACGAGCTCCGCCGGACAAGATGACCGGAATCTCTTCAAATGATCGGACTTGTATCAGTCAGCGGTGGTCAAAGGAAGAGTTTTAAGGCGAAAGACTTGAGACGTGGTCGTGCCGACGGGAAGGACAGGGGTTAACAAGAAGAATGATTGGAGACCGCCCTTGAGGAAGGAGGATCCGTACTGGAGTAGTAAACCGCCGGGGAAGGCTATGGCCACAGAAGCCGGTCGGTATGGAAGTGGGTCTAATATAGAGATGATAAATCGAGATCTGACTTTTGAGAGTGATGACATGGGAGACGGAGAGAGTAGACAGACGGAGTTCTCTATACAAAACAGATAAGAGATAAGACAGACGGAGAGAGTAGACAGAGAGTAGAAATCGAGATCAGATCTGGGTTGAGACTAAGAGTCTGAGATAAGAGATAAGACAGACGAAGAGAGTAAGATAAGGCTTATTCGGGTAGACCGAATAATATTTTCTTTCATACTCTATAGTATGTAAGTAATATTATTTCGTTTCAGATTCCGAATTCTACACTCATTTTATTAAAGTTTTGGCTTCTATACTCCATGAAATTAGTAGAATATCATTGATATTTGCACGTTGTGACGCCCCCAAAATAGGTCCAATCCACAACCCATTCTGAGTCGCCAAATACATGGTACAGAAACAACTACAACTTCATTCTTACAATTGTCGTGTAAAATACGACAATACATATACTGTGAGTTTAAATGCAAATATTGTCATCTAGACAATATCCATACTCAAATAAAGTCCTCATTACAATTATTGATACACTATTTTACAAAATAGTGAGGACTACTAAAACCACTGTCTTGAACCATTACTCCACACCCCGACTAGTTCATGCTATATTCTCGTCTCCTGAGAAGAAAAATGGAACAAAAAGGAAAAGGGTGAGCTCAAATAGCCCAGTAAAGAATATTATGACTAAGATAATGTACAACATATTATCGTTAGTCCTCAACAGGGAAAAATATGATAGAATACAATAGACAACAAGTTTAAGATCAACAACTGCAGCGGAAACAACAATTCATTAGAAGAGTTAAGTAGAGAATGAAATCTACTATCTTCTATGAATTTAAAAGTCCATCATCGATATTTTATCCCTGTAACATCAATCAATATACATCTTGAATCAAATAGTCATCTTTGCACTACGGGCCAAAGATATTCATCAGTTGGTCATGTTCATCTCAACACCTGTTCATCTTTGCACTACGGGCCAAAGATATTCATCAGTTGGTCATGTTCATCTAAACACCTGTTCATCTTTGCATTACGGGCCAAAGATATTCATTATAAAATCATTCATCTTTGCACTACAGGCTAAAGATATTCAGTTATATCATCATTTAAGACTGAGGATGATGAAAAATATTTTAAAGAAAACGAATCCAGTGAAACAAAAGAACAAATATTAAGGATTCGTACTTTAAACAATCCAAGTTCAAAAATACTTCATAAATAACCAGAGTGGAGTAAAATTCAAGAATGATCAAAACATGGATACAATCAAAGCTAGTATCCAGAATAGATATTTTGGACAAAAAGAAGAAATTTCATTTTTCGGTGAATGTCAGATCCGTGAATAGTGTCGATATCACGTGAATAGTAACTCCAACACCAAAAGATAGAAATTTCACAAAAAAACATCATCACGCGTCCGTGAATAGTACTCGTGAATAGTAACTCATGAATAGTAACTTATGAATAGTAACTTCGTGAATAGTAACTCATGAATAGTAACCCAGACATGAAAAAGTTCCAAATTTGATAAAATTTCCAACCAATATTTCTAAGATAATGATATTGAAGAAATAATATCATTTCATGAAGAAAATAACATCCCTTACTATCCCTTACAATCCCCTACCTCAAAAGAAGCAAGATTTCCGACATTTGGAATAACATTTGAAACTAACTTGCATCAGTATAGCAACACTCAAGATATCAAAATACTCATAAGAATACACTCAATAATATAGAGAGAGAAATAGAGAGAAAACTTCAGTTTCTGGTGTGATTTTCATTTCTAACCTAAGCACCCTATTTATAGGAAAATGCTTAGAACACCAAAGCAGAAAATTTAATAAAATATAATATATTTTTTCTTAAACTCCTACGCCCACTTTTTTGGTCAAGCCATCAGCCATACAAATGCCAACATCACCAAAAACATTTTTCATGAAAATATTACTTAAAACTCCAAAAAAAATAATAATAAATTAATCCAGAACTTCAATAATTCATAATAAATAGCCCTTTTATCAGAAAATTCGAATCACGTGAGTTTTTATATGAAATTCAATTCTCTACAACTTTGCAGAAGAAAGTTTTTCAAAATTCCAAACAAAAATTGACCAAAATCCACATACGGATGATTTTACAGGCTAATATCAAACTTCAGTCAAGAAATGAGGTCTACCGACATGTTTAACATGTTTTAAACAACTTTTGCAACAAAAATATTTTTATTTCATAAAATTCGGGATCTTACACACGTCATCCACTATCTTTTCTTAGAAATATTATCCTGAACATTCTTGATAAGTTTTAATTTTTTCATGTCGGAGTACTATTCACGGGGTAGTATTCCTGAAGTACTATTCACGGGTTATTATTCATTCGGTTACTATTCACCCGTGGTACTATTCATGAAAAAATTGATTTCTTTTCGGTCCAAATCAGTTTTGATACAATATTATTCTTGAATTTTACTCTACAAAGCAGTATCATGTTGACAATTTGGATTTTATTGAATTCTGGATAATTAAATTATAAATATTTAAAAATTTATCATTTGCTTTCTTTTAATTGAATTCTTATATTATTGTCATCATTCTCATACTTATATTATGATGAAAGTCATTTGTGACCGTAGTGCATAGATGGACTTGATATGATTATGCAAGGGATTATTTAGTGTAATGATGACTGTAATGTTACAAATGAAGTGGTAAAAGTCCTCATTGGCCCGTAGTGCATTGATGGACAGTTGTTGACATGATCATGACCATTGGTTAAAACACGAATATTCTTGACCCGTAGTGCTTGGATAATTCGTGGTCGTGATACTAATGAATATTCTTGGCCCTTAGTGCAGGGATGATGTGGATTATTTATTAAGCTGACTCTCAGCGATAAAATTGATGATAAACTTTCTAAATCATAGAAGATGGTAGATATCATGCTCTACTTGACTCTTCTAATGGATTGCTTGTTCCGCTGTAGTTAAACTTGATGTTTATTATATTTTATCAGTTTAACACTGTTGAAGGCTAACAATAATTTATTTTGCATTATCTTAGTCATAATATTTCTTACTAGGCTAGTTGAGCTCACCCTTTTGCTTTCATTATTCTCTTCAGGAAATGAGAACGTAGATAGGACTAATCGGGGAATGGAGTGACGGTTTGAGATGGTTGTTTTTAGTAGTCCTCACTATTTAGTGTGATAATAAATGTAATGAGGATTGAATTTGAGTTTGGATACTGTATGAGACAATATTCGTGTAAAAACTCAGCTATATTTTATCGTATTTTACACGACAGTTGTATTAATTAAGTTTGAATTTGGCGACTTAGATTGGGTGATGTATACCTATTTTGTGGGCGTCACAGTTGGTATCAAATTTTAGGGATATGATCCATGGCTAAGATATGAGACTAGAACTAGAAGGGAGAGACGGGAAAATTGTGACGCCCACAAAATTAGGTATACATCACCCATCTTGAGTCGCCAAATACATGGTACATAAATACAAATAAAACTTAATAAAACAATTATCGTGTATAATACGACAAAATATAAGCTGGGAGTTTATACAAGAATATTGCCTTTTAGACAATATCCACACCCAATGGCGCCCTCATTGCATTTATTATTACACTATTTCACGAATAGTGAGGACTACTAATGCACCATCTAGGACCATCACCTGTTCTCGACTAGTCCAAACCACGTTCTCATTTCTCAAGAGAACAATGAAAGAAAGGGTGAGCTCAACTAGCCCAAAGAAGAAATATTATGACTAAGATAATGCGTAATAAATTATCGTTAGCCTTTCAACAAATGTTAAACCGATAAATATAACAACATCAAGTTTAACTACAATGAACAAGCAATCCATTAAAAGAGTCAAGTCAGAGAATAAAATCTACTATCTTTTATGATTTAAAAGGTTTTTCATGACTTTTATCATGGAACTCGACTTAATAAATAATCCACATCATCGAATCACCCCCTCGCACTATGGCCAAGGATATTCTTTAGTATCACAACCACAAATTATCCATGCACTACAGCCAAAAACATTCGTGTATTCATTAATGGTCATGATCATGCCAACAACTGTCCATCAATTTACTACGGGCCAATGATAACTTTTACCACATCATTTGTAACATTACGCCATGATTACAATCAATAATCCCTCGGTCATAATCATACCAAGTCCATCTATGTACTACAAAGCCACAGATGACTTTCAACATAAATAAACATGAGGATGATGACAATGATATAAGAATTCAATAAAACAAGTTCAAGAATTTAATTTACCCAGAACTAATAATGTCCAAATTATCAACATGATACTGCTTTGTAGAGTAAAATTCAAGAATGATCAGAAGAATATTTTCATGAAAAGATACTGGATGAAGCGCAAATATCAAGGATATTCTACTAATTTCATGGAGTATAGAAGTCAAAACTTTAACCAACTGAGTATAATAAAAATGGAATAACAAAAGAAATCACCACGCATGCGGTATTTCAGATAGACAAAGTTATTCCAGCAGAATAATAATAATGGAACCGAAGTCGGGCAAAATTTGCACCAAGCTGGATGTTCCAACAGAATAATAAAAAGAGCGGAACCAGTTAGGTGTAAAACACATGAGACGGGATGTTCCAATAATAATAATAATAAAGATTTCCGGTGTGTAAAACACACAAATAGGATGTTCCAATGTAATAATAATAAAGGCGAAATCAGTCAGGTGTAAAACACACGAGATAGGATGTTCTAACAGAATAATAGAAGAATGTCACCAAGTATAGGTAACCGCACAGCGTATATGAGTTATTCCAACGAATAATAAGCAATGGAATAACAAGTTCTCTTCATGAATAAGAAAGAATAACACCCCTTACATTAGTAGGAGATTGAATACTGCAGTAGTGTAGTAATAGAATACTCTTCTTCTTTCTCTCTTATTCTCTCTATACTTTCTCTCTCTATAGCTTGAATGAATTCATGAAAAATAATGAAGCACTAGGCCTCTATTTATAGAAGATTTCTAGCTTAGCACTTGAAATGTGAAAAGGCAAGTGGCTTGACGATTGGTGATGTGAAAAGAAAAGTGGTTTGACGCCTGTAATGTGAAACACCAAGTGGTTTGACGCTTGTAATGTGAAATGACAATTGGTTCGACGCCTGTAATATAAAACGGCAAGTGGTTTGACGTCTGGTAAAGGTAATTACTATTGATGAAGGTAATTCCTATTGACGAAGATAATTACTATTGACGAAGGTAATTACTATTGACGAAGAGACTCTTAGATGACATATGGCCCCCCCCATAAAATAACCAAACTTACCACAAACGTCTCATAATAGACTCTTTATATACATCAAGGATTGAATAAATATTACAACAAATCATTTTATTTTTAATCAACACATATTTAATCTTTCAACAATTATTAATCATTTATAACTTGTCATCTCAATTATTGATTTAATAATATAACATATTATACAGATGATATTGTGACAATAATTGAAACAATAATATAAGAGATATGATGCACGATAATTATGTAGCCTATAATTGAGTATAAAGTGAGTGACTTCTCACGTAAGCATCAATAATCAATGCCGTATTACTATGCAACCACGCCTATTATCTTGTACTTTTACTAATGGGTAGTTCAACGCTTTAACGGTAACACCTCCGTAGTTATTTTCATAAAGTATTTTTGTCGTTTTCTCAATCCGACAATAATTCCGTTAATGGGGTCCAATTAATGATTGTGTCAGTGCATTTAATATTCCCCACCAAATGAAAATTTTATAACAACTTGCTTACTTTGAAAAATTTATAAATATTACCCACAACTATAACATTATATCAAATTTACTCCATAATATTCAAAAATAATATTTTTAGAAAATTCATCTTTATTTATAAAAGTTGGGGTCTTACAACCTCCCTTTCTTATAAAATTTCGCCCTCGAAATTAGGGTACGTACCTGGTATGTCGAAGAGGTAAGGATACCTTGATTTCATTTCAGATTCTAACTCCCAAGTCATTTCCTCAACATCGTGGTTTCTCCATAAAACTTTGACTTGAGGTATAACCTTGGAGCGTAGAATATGTTCCTTCTTATCCAAGATTTGAACAGAACCTCTTCATACGTTAAATCTTCCGCTATTTCGTCCCGGGTTCTAACTCAATAATGTGGTTGGGTCTTTCACATATTTACATAACATGGATATGTGAAAAGCGTTATGAACACAAGACATACTTAGCGGTAAAAGCGAGTCTATAGCCCGCGGTTCCTACTCGATCGAGGATTAAAATGGGCCGATGAATCGAGGATTGAGTTTTTCTCTCTTTCCAAATCTCGTAACTCCTTTCCATGAGAGCAACACGCAACAACACATGATCTCCTATATCGAATTCCACGCCCTTTCGATGAAGATCAAGATAACTCTTTTATCGATCTTGTGAGGTTTTTATACGTTGTCGGATCGTTTGAATCTTTTCCAGTAGTCATACGCATCAACAACCCGGTCCCAACAACGTTGCTTCATCCACCTCATCCCAAAGATACCGGAGAACGACACTTTCTTCCATACAACGCTTCGAATGGAGCCATGCCAATACTTGCTTGATAAGCGTTGTTGTAGGAAAACTCCAACAATGGTAAGAACTTGTCCCAACTTCCCACGAAATAAAGGACACGAGTCTTAATAGATCTTCAAGAGTTTGAATAGTCCTCTCCGTCCGTCCGTGGATCCGAGGATGATATGCCGAAGCTAAATCGTAAGTCCGTGCCCATAGCTTTTTGCAAACTAACCCAAAATCATGAAGTGAATCTTGGGTCTCGATCGAAAACTATGGATACGGCATACCATGCGATCTTACAATCTCGTTTATGTACATACGAGCAAGACGTTCAAGTGTATAAGTTTCTCGTATCAAGAAGAAATGAGCGGACTTGGTCAATCTATCAACAATGACCCAAATCGCATCTATGCCTTGAGAAACCTTAGGAAGACCCAGAACGAAATCCATGGTAATGTGCTCCCACTTCCATTCTGGAATTTCAAGTGGTTGCAATGGACCTTTTGGTACTTGATGCTCTGCTTTAACTCGTTGACAAGTTAGACACCTTGAGATAAACAACGCTATCTCTCTCTTCATATTATTCCACCAAAATGTATGACGAATATCATGATACATTTTGGTACTCCCAGGATGGATTGCAAACGGTGTGTTGTGCGCCTCCATCATGATTTTATACTTTAAATCAAGGTAGTTAGGAACACAAAGTCTGGAGTTGACTCGAAGTATTCCTTCTTCATCAATTCTTGCTTCTGGCATAGCATCTTCTTGTACTTTCTTCCTCATATGCATCAGCTCTAGATCTATAACTTGAGCAGCTTTAACTTTATCGATTAAAGTCGGTTCTACTCGTATATTCGCCATCATCACATGTGTGACGCCCCCAAAATAGGTATACATCACTCATTCTGAGTTGTCAATACATGGTACAGAAACAACTACAACTTTATTATTACAACAGTAAAACTATGAGTTTGAATACAAATATTATCTTCTAGACAATATTTATACTCAAATAAATCCTCATCACATTTATTGATACATTATTTTACAAAAATGGTGAGGACTACTAAACAACTCTCTCTAGAACTTTCATTCCATAATTCCACTGCATCGCTTATATTCTCGCGCCTCCCGAGAAGAAAAATGGAACAAAAAGGAAAAGGGTGAGCTCAACTAGCCCAAGAAAGAATATTATGACTAAGATAATATACAACAAATTATCGTTAGTCTTCAACAGGAAAAAATCTAATAGAATACAATAGGCAACAAATTTTAAATCAATATTCGCAATGAAATAATAATTCATTAGAAGAGTTAAGTAGAGAATGCAAACTACTATCTTCTTATGTATGAATTTAAAAGTTCATTGTCTATCTTTTATCCCTGTAACATCAATCAATATATATATCCGAATCAAATATTCATCTTTGCACTCTGTGCCAAAGATATTCATCATTGGTCATGTTCATCTAAACACTGCTCATCTTTTGACTACGGCCAAAGATATTCTTCAGAAATCATTCATCTTTGCACTACAGGCTAAAGATATTCCATAATATCATCATTTAAGACTGAAGATGATGAAAAATATTATTAAAGAAACGAATCCAGTGAAACAAAATGACAAGGATTAAGGATTAAGGATTCGTACTTTGTTTTATCCACGTCCAAAAATACCTTAAAAATAATTACAGTGGTGTAAAATTCAAGAATGATCAAAACATGGATACAATCAAAGCTAGTATCCGTAATAGATATTTTAGACTTAAAAGAAAATTTTTCATTTTTCGATGAATAGTCAGATACGTGAATGCCGTATATCGAATGAATAGTGAAAAGATAGAAAATTCAGTTATACGTGAATAGGCTTGAGTATACGTGAATAAGAACTCAGAACACCAAAAGTTCTAAATTTGATGAAAAAACTTCAGATCAATATTTCAACATAATGATATTGAAGAAATAATATCATTACGAAAAAAAAAATATCCCTTACCTCACAAAGACAGTACTTCTAGTTGAAACACCGGATATAGGCTATGACTTGAACTCGGCAATCAGTATAGCAATACTCAAAGTATACTCAAAATACTCACAAGAATACGCCGATAATATAGAGAGAAAACTTCAGTTTCTGGTGTGATTTTCAATTCTAACCTAAGCACCCTATTTATAGGAAATTGCTTAGAACACCAAAGCAGAAAATTTAATAAAATATTAATATATATATAAAAAATTTCTACGTACTCATACCAGCTGATTTCCAACTCTTAACACATGCCTACAAATAACAAAAACGTTTTTCTAACTAAAAATATTTTAAACTTCCAAAAATCAATTATTTTGGAGCTTCGGAACTTCAATAATTCATAATAAATAGCCCTTTTATCAAAAAATTCGAATCTCGCAAATTTTTATAGGAAATTCAATTCTCTACAACTTTGCAGAATAAAGTTTTTCCAAATTCCAAACAGAAATTGACCGAAATCCACAAACGGGCGATTTTACAGGTTATAATCAAATTTCAGTCAATAAATGGGGTCCACCGACATGTTTAACATGTTTTAAACATTTATTGCAACAAAAATACTCTTCCTCCTCGTATACTCATATATCCCACATTCGTTGTAAAAATATCACCATTATTATATTATTAAAATATAATAATATATTTAAATGAATTATTTTATCAGAAAAAGATAAAAGTTCAATTTTCAACAATTGTCACATTAAAAATTTTCTCCATCTATATCCACATAAAATCAATATTTTTCTTATCATATGAATCAATAATTAATTATTCACAAATAATATTACAGAATCACAATATTGACAACCAGGCAGTTCCCAGGAAAGAAGGGGCTTTCCAATAAGAATTTCTCCTTACTGGCGCGCAATTAGGTGACCAAACCTCTCCTTAGATAGAACTTTCTAGACATTGCCAATAATGTTATCTAATAATATTATTCAGATAATATGAATTATTGCTTCGATAATAAAAAAATACCGTGTAATGACAATTATCAAACAACAAGAATATAAAATATCAACGCAAAGAATTATTAAATCAATAAAATCTTGAGCAAGAATTATCGTAACCATTATCGAGTAGTGCCTTCACGTAAGAATCAATAATTGGTGCAATACCGTGTGCTACTTGTGTTTTAACCACCGACAAGTATTTTAACAAGATTAATCTGTGAATAACTACGCTGCTATTTTTAAACAACTTATATTTGTCGTTTTCTTCATCCAATCGCTTTCCGTTATGGGCCCATAAAAGATCGCTGTGGTCAGCATTTAATATTCCCCGACAGCAAGAATATTCCACCACCAAACGAATATTCCCCGACAATAATGAATATTTTATAACCACTTGCTTATTTTAAAATATTTGCGTATTTTACCCATAACTATCCACATTAATCAAATCAACCCTTACTATTTTACAATAATAAATAGAGAAAATTAAATTTCATTAATAATAGGTTGGGGTCTTACAACATGGGTCCCTGGAGTCTTTAACTCTATCTCCATCCTTTGCAAGTCACACAAAATGGGCCTTTATGTTGACAATATCGACTTTCTTGATTGTGATCATATGATCTTTCTACTCAACGCGCTAACTACACGTTCACTTTTCCAGGATGGTATTGGATGGTATGATCATAATTTTTCAACAGTTCAAGCCAACATCGTTGTCGCATGTTGAGTTCCTTTTGAGTAAAGAAATATTTGAGGCTTTTATGATTAGTAAAGATCTCCACCTTCTCCCCATACAAGTAATGCCTCCAAATCTTTAGTGCGAAGACAACAACTGCCAACTCTAGATCATGAATAGGATAATTCCTCTCATATTCTTTGAGTTGTCTAGGGGCATAGTGTTAAGTTTGTAATATTCATGGGCGCAATCAAATTGCAAAAATAATGCGGAAGCGTGTAAAATCAGAGTTTAAAAATTTTACAAACCATATACCCGGATCACCCTTTATGCACAATTATTAATTAAATGAAAAGATAAAGAATAAAATCATACCCTGAAGATCGAGCTTCCTCGTACAAGTTCACCTCCAATCCTTTTTTCGCTCAACTTGAATCCACCGGGTTTGGTTCCTTCCTTCGATCAACATTAGCCACCCAAATGTTTGGCCTCTAGAGGTGATCCACCAAGGAAGAAGAAAATTCAAGAAGAAGGGTGGTTGGCTAAACCCTAGTTTTCTATCTCTATAAAAGGTGTACTCTCCCAACAATTGGAATTATTACGACGATGTTGAAAAAGTCAACAACCCATTCACCCATAATAAGACTCCTCTTATTTATAGATGTGGGCAACCCACCTTAACAATTAAGGAATTGGGTTTTATTTAATTAATTAAATTCTTTTAATTAATTAAGCTCCCTAATCTTATTAGGGATAATTAATTAAACTCCTTTAATTAATTTTCCTTCCTAATCCAATTAGGAATAAATGAGAGTACTTATATTAAATTAATTCCTAAACTCTTTTAGAAATTAAAATAATAATAATTGTAATAATATTAATAAGACTCTCTCTTATTAATTTATATTTAATATTTCTAAAATATTAAATAATAATATTAAGCTATTTAATTTATTCTATCACCATAGATTAAATTAAATATACTTAACTATATTATTACGATTATGCCATTAACTTCTTAAATAATTATTCTTCCTTTTATGGTGTGACCCTTTAGGTTCTCCATATTAAACCGGTTGTGAATAAATCAATTAGAACAATTTTAATCTTATTTAAATAAATAAATTAAACAATTAATTTATTTAAATAAATAATATTTATTCTACAATAGGATAAGCCTCCCTAATGATCAAATCGACTTTCCGATAATATAGATTTCAACATTAATCATTAAAGAACCTTTGAGTAAATAGTTACTGCATAATTCAATCCTTCCACCATACAATGTCCCAATTAAATATAAGACATGGAATTATCGCAAGTCTTATTTTATTTAATTATATGTATTTCGATCCTTAAATGCACAACTCCAAATAATGCAAATTAGAAACTCCTTTCTAATTTCATTTCGCCGCCAAGGACTACTGGGTTGTCATTTATCGAATCACATAGACATTTCTTCTTTATTGAAGTGGTAGATTCTTTATCGATCATACATTATCTCCATGTATAACTTATTATACCCAAGCATACCCTTTGATATACCCTAAGGGTCTTAAGGAATAAGTCAAAGTATAACTCATCATACACAAGATACTATGATGATCTCAAGTCCAAGGATTACTCAGACTACTATCACTACAGAATTCCTATCGACAGCAAATAAAACTCCATTAGGTATTCCTTAATGAGCCACGCTCAAGTGAACTTATTCTCTAATAAGCACCTACATACTTGCTTTTAGTGTTCCACACAAATGATAATGAGATCAATCATCCTCATCCAATGAGCAAGCAACGATGTATTCAATCTATCCGGATTCACTAATCCCCAATTTAGTAATCCAACGATTGGGAACTATTTTAGTTTTAAGCTTTCTAAGAATTTAGATCTCATTAGAATGATCATCATCATTATTCTAAAAGCATTGCTTAAAACTACGGGTTTATCACATATTATAAAACAAAGATCATGTAGATAATTAAAAGCCTTTAATAAATTAATACTTTTATTAATAAATGAATAAGATTGTTACAAAGTATATGCTTTATCATCAAACATGATTGGCTTGTGTGCATACTACTTTCAATCTCCCACTGCACTAAAGCCAATCGTCATGGTATCTTATATTCTTCTTCTCTAAGTGACGATTATCCCGCGCCGTTGGATAAGCTTTAGTTAATGGATATGTAATGTTGTTCATGAGAGTCCACTATCTCTATAGTGATTTCCCATCTTTCAATGATTCTAATAATCAAATGAAAGTGCCACAACACATGTTTAGATCCAAGATGAGACTTAGAACTATTCCTAGTTCAGAATGAACTTTTAATCCAAACAATCAACTTGCAGCCTTCATTTATAGCTATATACTTTGTCTTTATCACTAAACCAAAGAACTCTTTTGTTGTTTTGAACCTTTCCAATTCATCGCACTAATCGCTCAAGATAACACTTTACCTTAAAAAGTGGATTTTCATCATCTTGGTTCCGTCTCGAAAAAACTTGAGTCTCGTTAAGCCCTCTAGTTTTAATTTAGACCCACCATAAATATGATCACATCCTTAGTGCCTTGCTAAGAACTTTAAGATGTTTTTCATCGACTCACAGTGAACTTCTCCATAATACGACCGATCAACATCGTGTCTCAGATATTTCATTTCATACATGATAGTTAGTCATGTGATCTCTCTTTGGAGTGGAGTCTGGGGACTACTAAGAGAGATATACTCCATGGCTCTCATCAACATGAGACATCTCTTGAGTTTGCCATGCTAAACGACTTTAGCATCAAATGAATATACATTCCTTGGGTTAAGTCGAGCATCCTCTTAAATCTATCTATATAGATTTTATCCCCAATTAAGATACTCTTCCCAAACCATTCATGGAGGAATGTTTAGACAACTTTATCTTTTATCGATTGTAGCATTAGTATGTCATTCATTCCTCATCGTAGTAGTATATCAACATATAATATTAGGAATGTCACGACGCCCCATCGATCCCCTTTTTGTTCATACACACTAGAACTCTTACCTCATCGTATGTAACTCGATCATCATCTTCTGATGTGTACTCATCATCATCATCATCCATGATGAATCCATACCTCCTAGGTATCTTCAAGATTATTTTCAGATTTATTTATTCGAGGTTGTGGGTACAATAGGTCTATCTACAGTGTTCCTCTTATTCGACTTATAGTGTTTTGTGGTTCTTGAACTTTTCAAGATCTATTATCCTCCCACTAGCCCCCCTTCAATGATAAACACCTTTATCTTAGAAAGCGCGTGTTTCAGAACAAACACCTTTTGCTAAAGTAGAATTATAGAACATATACCCTAAACTTACTTTAGGATGTCCCACAAATCGACACTTATCAAATCTTGTCCCAAGCTTATCCTTTGAAACCTTTTCACATAAGTTGGACAACCCCTTATCTTAACATACTTAAGATTAGAATCCTCCCCGTCCATAACTTTTATGGAGTCTCAATGGATTTTGAGGTTACCTTTTCGTAGAGATATATGTACCATTTCTAGGACATGATCCTGTAAGGATACCGGAATGTTTCAGTAAAATTATTATGGACCGCACTCATGTCCAACAAGGTATGATTTTTCATTCAGATACATCAATCAATTATCACAGATCGAGATGTGTCCATTATGAGAAAACCATTTGAGATGATCTAGAAACTTATTGCACAAGTATTCCTTCCTTGATCTAATCAAAGAATTCTAATACTTTATCAATTTATTTCACTTTTGAATTCTTTGAACCTTTCAAATAATTCATACTTGTATTTCAGCAAATACACACATTCAACTCTTTGAATGATCATCTCCTTTTCTTATACTAGTTTGTTCAATTTGCAAAATATATTTTTCACGTAAGTCAAGTATACAAAATCTATTAGTAATATTCCATCCTATACAAAAAACATTATTATTATAAATAGAACAACAATTGTTCTTAATTATAATACCAAAGATTTCATTGTCCAACAATAAAATGGAAATAATATTTTTAACAAGAACCGGAATACAATAACAACTTATCGACTTAATAGATTTGCTTCGTAGTAGCATTGTTAAACTATAAGTTTCTATGGCTAATGTAGCAACCTTTGTTACATTTTCCACATATAGGATTACTTATATTTGTTTAGCTTTCTACTCGCATTTGGTCCCTTCATAAATCTATATTTATGATAACCAAAGCTCGGTATCCAATACCCAAGTAGAACCTCGACTTAAAGAAAATTTATTTAAATCATGAACAAAATCATATTTGTAAACCAAACTTCACTAAGCTTCTTTGGTTAGCCTCTCGCAAGATGCTTCTCGCAGCTTTCTTTCCAGGTGTCCAAAGCTTATTGTAGTGGAAGCAAACTCCTTTGCTATCCAGATCGCTTTTGTTCTTATTATCCTTTGTTTTTGCCTTTCTATTTACCTTCTTTGAATCGTTCTTCTTTCGTAAGATCCTTTGGCCCCTACCAAGAAGACTTGATCTTTCTTGGTTGAAAGTGACTCTCAACATTTTTCAATATGTTAAGCAAATCAATGAGGTCGATATCTAGCTTGTTCATATGAAAAATTCACAACAATTGTGAAAGGAGTCCGGAGTGAGTGCAAGATCAAATCTTCGCTCAACTCTCCATCCATGACAAAACCGGTTGTCCTAATTGATCAATCAAATTGATTATGTTAAAAACTTTTTGTCTGCATACTATAGTGCCATTGGCCATTCTAGATCGGAAGAGCTCCTTAGATATCTCGATATCTATCATTCCCTACTTTCCTCACCATCAACTACTTGATGTGCGTGAATATAAGAGGAGCATCCATAGTTTCATGCCGAC
The DNA here is from genome assembly GCA_020205615.1 of Panax quinquefolius. Classification (NCBI taxonomy): domain Eukaryota; kingdom Viridiplantae; phylum Streptophyta; class Magnoliopsida; order Apiales; family Araliaceae; genus Panax; species Panax quinquefolius. Next base: position 8,697,042 of record CM035170.1, on the reverse strand, counting down.
GTCAAGCTCGTTACTCATGGATGCGAGCAGCATGATGCATCGAGCTAATCAGTGCATCATCTTGCCACTTTCTAAAAGTAGCAATCTCTTCCTCAGAGGCATTGTTCGCAACTATTCATTGTAGGATAGGCGATTAAGGACATAAGATAGCTTTTCAAACCATGAGAACTATTCTCAAATTCCTTAACCAATCCGCTTAATTCTTATTCCGATTAATTTAGCATCTAATATGCTTCGCAGTTGATAGTAATTTTAGACATTGTAAAATTCTCAGTAAATGAATTTGTAATTAACAACATTTTAACATACATTCTATTATTAATTACCAAAATAAATTAGGTCTTGTTTTAAATTGGTATCTCCCACTATTTTCTTCAAACTATATTACCTCACTTATATAGTTCGCAAAATCTAATTAAAGATTTGCTAGTGAGAATAAGGATCCCATTTCAAATGTATATAGCCTTGTGGTGACACAACAAACTATATATAAATAAATAGGTAGACAACTTTTGTCAATTACATCAACTATGCAACTCCTCAGATTTTGCCTCTTAGATTATTTTGATCATGGGTGGCACATCCGAATCAAAATTATCCAAGTTAAGTCCAACCTAGCACTCCATATATTCAAAAAGAAAAATATCATCCTTGTGGTGACACAACAAAACAATATTGTTCAATTTTCTTTATAAGCATCAAATGTGATAAATTAACATCTTAAATACTTAATACTTGCCTTGTGGTGACACAACAAACTCATATTAAATATTTAATACTCTATTAATTTTATCATGCTAGAAGGCTGACGCTCGATATTCCAAATATCTTTGAACGCTAGGACTTAATATAAAAAATCGAGGGTTTGTTATTAATTTGTCTCATCTTGTTTAGCTGCATGCATATATATATATAAAATACGCCATTATATTAATGAACATGCGAAGCATGTTTGCATAATATATAATATATATAGTATAAGCATGCACATATAGAATACTATATTCTACCCGGATTGATTATGGACTTTTATTCTAGTTTGGTTCACTAGAGCCACCAAGTGAACCAAAAGGTCAAACCCTAGGGTGCAAGAAATAATATTTAAATATAACTATTACATTTAAACCCTGCTCCATTACAAACGGGTCTTCAAGCGCTTCTTGTCCCTTGATCTCTAATTCTTCAAAATTAATTCTAAATATTCCTATTACAAAACTATTTTAAAATAAATAGAAACCTCGATCAAAGCAATCAAGGGGAAAGTACATAGAGAGGAGATAGAATTTACATTAAGAAAAATTAGAGAAGACGAGGTACGCAGAATTCCATTTAATAAAACCCATACATTCATGCATCCAACTAAAATAAAATCCAATCACATGGTCAATAGTCCATAATCAATCCCATTTATTATCATACACATCATCATATGCATCAATAAATAACATTCATCCTATGAATAATAAACATTTAATATATATATATGATATCATTTAATGGGCAAATTTAGTTAGATAAAATCTAATTTTGAATCAAAATAAACTCCTTTATTTTAATCCAAATTTAAATCAAAATAAAACTATTTTATTTTAATTTATCCAATTTTGAATAAAATAAACTATTTTATTTTAATCAAAATTTTAATCAAAATAAACTCATTTATTTTAATTAATTATGGAATCCAATTCCATATATATAAAAAAATTTAATTAAAATAAACTCTTTTATTTTAATTAATTATGGAATCCAATTCCATGTAAAAAAAAAAATCTTTAATTAAAATAAACTCTTTTATTTTAATTAAAGGAATCCAATTTCATGTAAAAAAAATATTTGATGATTATTCTTTTCCTATTCACAAATAAACTCCTTTATTTTGAATAATATGAAATATTATTCCATATTTAAATAAACTCCTTTATTTAAGGAAATTTGGATTTTATTTCCTATTCACAAATAAAACTCTTTTATTTTGAATAATATGAAATCTTATTTCATATCTAAACAAACTCCTTTATTTAAGGAAAGATGGATTTACTTCCCTATTCACAAATAAACTCCTTTATTTTAGGAAAATAAAAAATCCAATTTCAACTCCAATTAGTTATTATAGAATCCAATTCCAATTCTAATTAGTTAGCATGAAATCCAATTTTAAAATTAAAATAAACCTTTTTATTTTAATATTAAAATAAACTTTTTATTTTAATATTAAAATAAACTTTTTATTTTAAAATTAAAATAAACTTTTATTTTAATTATAAAATAATTAATATATATATATATATATATATATATATATATATATATATATATATATATATATATATTCATATATATATATATATATATATATATATATATATATATCGTCTAAAAAAATTGGCGAAATGATTATATCGATTTATATGCGATATAAAAAAAAAATGGCGCCTTTCTTCTTTTTTTTTTTTTGTTTTTTTTTATGAATGAGTGAGTAACTATTTCTCCACACGATTTTCTTTTAAAGTATCTAATATATATATATATATATATAATTAACCTTCATTTTTCTTCATTGATTTCCGTAGCTTAAAAAAGCATGTCCAGGTTTTAGGAAATGAATTTTTTTTTTTTTTTTTTTAAATTTTATACAATAAAATTATGCCCAAATAAATTGTTCTAAACACATATCAATATACATATTAAATTAAAACAATTAATAATTTGCATAAAGGTTTGGCTCGATGCCAATTATAGGGTTTGTAATATTCAATAACGCAATCAAATTGCAAAAAATGCTAAGCGTGTAAAATCGTAGTTTAAAAATTTTACAAACCATATACCCGGATCACCCTTTATGCACAATTATTAATTAAATGAAAAGATAAAGAATAAAAATCATACCTTGAAGATCGAGCTTCCTCGTGTACAAGTTCACCTCCAATCCTTTTCGCTCAACTTGAATCCACGGGGTTTGGTTCCTTCCTTCGATCAACATTAGCCACCCAAGTGTTTGGCCTCTAGAGGTGATCCACCAAGGAAGAAGAAAATTCAAGAAGAAGGGTGGTTGGCTAAACCCTAGTTTTTCTATCTCTATAAAAGGGTGTACTCTCCAACAATTGGAATTATTACGTGATGTTGAAAAAGTCAACAACCCATTCACCCATAATAAGACTCCTCTTATTTATAGATGTGGGCAACCCACCTTAACAATTAAGGAATTGGGTTTTATTTAATTAATTAAATTCTTTTAATTAATTAAGCTCCCTAATCTTATTAGGGATAATTAATTAAACTCCTTTAATTAATTTTCCTTCCTAATCCAATTAGGAATAAATGAGAGTACTTATATTAAATTAATTCCTAAACTCTTTTAGAAATTAAAATAATAATAATTGTAATAATATTAATAAGACTCCTCTTATTAATTTATATTTAATATTTCTAAAATATTAAATAATAATATTAAGCTATTTAATTTATTCTATCACCATAGATTAAATTAAATATACTTAAATATATTATTACGATTATGCCATTAACTTCTTAAATAATTATTCTTCCTTTTATGGTGTGACCCTTTAGGTTCTCCATATTAAACCGGTTGTGAATAAATCAATTAGAACAATTCTAATCTTATTTAAATAAATAAATTAAACAATTAATTTATTTAAATAAATAATATTTATTCTACAATAGGATAAGCCTCCCAAATGATCAACGACTTTCCAGATAATATAGATTTCAACATTAATCATTAAAGAACCTTTGAGTAAATAGTTACCGACAATTCAATCCTTCCACCATACAATGTCCCAATTAAATATAAGACATGGAATTATCGTCAAGTCTTATTTTATTTAATTATATGTATTTCGATCCTTAAATGCACAACTCAAATAATGCAAATTAGAAACTCCTTTCTAATTTCATTCGCTTTCGCCAAGGACTACTGGGTTGTCATTTATCGAATCACATAGACATTTTCTTTTTTATTAGAAGTGGTAGATTCTTTATCGATCATACATTATCTCCATGTACAACTTATTATACCCAAGCATACCCTTTGATATACCCTAAGGGTCTTAAGGAATAAGTCAAAGTATAACTCATCATACACAAGATACTATGATGATCTCAAGTCCAAGGATTACTTGTACTACTATCACTACAGAATCCTCCTGACGACAGCAAATAAAACTCCATTAGGTATTCCTTAGCGAGCCACGCTCAAGTGAACTTATTCTCTAATAAGCACCTACATACTTGCTTTAGTGTTCCACACAAATGATCATGAGATCAATCATCCTCATCCAATGAGCAAGCAACGATGTACCAATCTATCCGGATTCACTAATCCCCAATTTAGTAATCCAACGATTGGGAACTATTTTAGTTTTAAGCTTTCTAAGAATTTAGATCTCATTAGAATGATCATCATCATTATTCTAAAAGCATTGCTTAAAACTATGGGTTTATCACATATTATAAAACAAAGATCATGTAGATAATTAAAAGCCTTTAATAAATTAATACTTTTTATTAATAAATGAATAAGATTGTTACAAAGTATATGCTTTATCATCAAACATGATCGGGCTTCAGTGTGCATACTGCATCTTACTACTTTCACATAGGCTATGACTTTTCCATGTTGCATGAGAACACATCCCAACCTTTTGCTCAAGCATCATCAGAGATGACAAATCCCTAAAGTAGCAGGATGGTATGTCCGAGCATATGTGCAAAATGAGTCTCCTCTCTCGAGTTCTTGAAAACTCTTCTCACATTCTTCGCTCCAACCAAACTTTGTATCTTTTTGAGTCGGTGAAATAATCGATGGAGTAGCGATTCGAGAAAATCCTTCCACGAATCTTCTCGATAATAACAAATTTAAACCGAGAAAGCTACGATACTTTGATCATCGATTTAGGTTGCTCAAGTCACTTGAATTGCTTCAATTTTCTTTGGGTCAACATATATTCCATGACTTGATACTACGTGCCCAAGGAATACTACATCCTCAAGCCAGAATTCGCATTTCTTCAAATTGGCATAAAGCTTGTATTCACGAAGCTTTTGGAGTGTCGGCCTCAAATGTTGCTCATGATCTTCACGACTTTTAGATTAAATGAGGATGTCATCAATAAAGACGACCACAAAGTAATCCAAATATTCCTTGAATACTCGGTTCATCATATCCATGAAGGCAGCAGGAGCATTAGTCAATCCAAAGGACATGACTATGAATTCATAATGCCCGCATCTAGTTCTCAAAGCCGTCTTTGGAATGTCATCGGTTTTAATCTTCAATTGGTGATATCCTAACGAAGATCAATCTTTGAAAAGAATTTGGCTCCTTGCAATTTGGTCAAACAGTCATCAATACGTGGCAATGGATACCTATTTTTGATGGTGACATGATTCAACTCCCGATAATTAATACAAAGTCGCATACTCCCATCTTTCTTCTTCACGAATAGAGCAGAGAGTACCCCAAGGAGAAGTACTAGGACTAATAAAGCAAATGTCTAACAATTCCTGCAGTTGGGTCTTTAACTCTCGAAGTTCAATAGAGCCATTCGATATGGGGCTTTGGAAATGGGTTTTGTACCGTTCAAGGTTGATACAAAATTCAATTTCACGCCTGGGGTAAGCCAGAAGTTCTTCAGAAATACGTCAGAAATTTATTAACAATAGAAATATCGTTCAAAACTGACGTATTTTTGTTTAAATCTGTGACATGAGCTAAGAAAGCTTGACATCCGTTTTTCAATAAACGAATAGCTTTATGGCTTGAGATGACCGTGATTGATTTTAATGGTTTGGTCACTTGAATTCGCTTAATAGGTTGATTAGGAATATGAAAGTTAACAACCTTATGGAAATAATCAATTTTTGCATGATGAGTAGTTAACCAATCAATCCCTAGAATCACGTCAAATGCAAGTATTTTCAATGAAATAAGATCTACAGGTAATGTGAGGGTACCGATTTGAACCAAACAAGACTTATAAACAGTGGATGTAATGAAGGTTTCTCCCAACAGAGTTTCCACAGATAAGTCAAAGTCTAATTTCTCTGGAGTCAAATTTAATCGATGAGCGCAAGTAGGAGAAATAAAAGAATGGGTAGAACCGATATCAAATAAAGTATAGATTTCGTTAGAGTTTACGATAAGCTTACCCGTGATGACCTCATTCGGGTTCCTTGCTTTCTGGGAGGTCACAACAAACGTTCTCCTCAGACCACCGGTTTTGACTTTTTCGGGGACTACCTTTGGTGCCTCCATCCTAGCTGAATTTGTCTTCGGTGAATGACAAAATTGGGCTAAGTGACCTTCTCTTCCACAATTATAACATGCTTTGGACGACATCGCGCAGTTTGAACTGATGTGCCCCTCCCTTCCGCATTTGAAACATATGATAGGTGGTCGTTCTCCTTCCTTAACGACAAGTGCTGGTGCTGACGTCTTTCCATCATTGTTGAATCTCCTCTTTTTGAAATGTCCATTCTTATTGTTTTGGCCCTGATTACCACCAAAGTGGTTACCATTTCTGGCCTGTTGATTCCCTCCATGCTTGTTGTCACCGCTTCGATGACTGCTCTCGCTGGTATTATCATTTTGTCGGCTGCTCTCTTTTAGTTGCGTTGACTCGTTATAGCGCTCCACTAACTGAGCCTTATTTACAACATCTGAATATAAACACAGTTTATGAGAAATAAGATGTTGACGTATCTCCGGCTTTAAACCTCTTAAAAACATCCGTGTCATTCTCTCTTCATTATCCACCAAGTGGGACGCAAACCAGGATAACTCCGCAAATTTAGCCTCGTATTGCGACACGGTCATATTGTTTTGTTCTAACTTGTTAAACTCCACCTCCTTAATGTGACGAATACTTTCAGGAAAGTATTTGTCGTTGAAAAGCTCTTGGAACTTCTCCCAAGACATCTTCAAGATCTGGCAGTTGAGTACATTTTACCGATTCCCACCAAGAATCTCCTCTCGCAGCAAATATAAAGGCGTGCAAAGGAACCTTTTGCTCCTCGAAGCATCCCAAGACATCAAATATCTTGGTGATCTGCTTTATCCATGCTTCCGCGATAAGTGGTTTTGCCTCTCCCTTAAACTCCGGTGGTCCCAGCTCCTTGAACTTTTTAGCGGTGACCGCCCGAGAGTTTCTAGTGTTTCCACCTGCATTTTGGATAGGAGCCGCTCTCTCCTGCTGTTGCATGAATTGCATAAAGCCCCTGAACATTTGATCATTCATCATTTGGTCAGTGTTGTTGTTTGCATGAGGATTATCGCCTTCCTGATGCACATTATCCTGATTATTGATATGTGGTGAATCAACGGTCGCCTGTGCTCCATTGCTATTCTCATCATTCTCGGATGTCATTTTCAGATACTGCCACAAAACAAAGGGTAATTGACATGTAACATATTATCCCTAAATTCTGACCGACCAATTAAATACCACATAAACTTAGGTAGGTCATACTAGCGAAGGAATTCCCCGTCTCTCCCCTCCTAGTACTATTCTAATATTGCATTTAATATTACACTATTTCACAGAATAGTGAGGACTACTAATGCACCATCTAGGACCATCACTCTGTTCCCCGACTAGTCTCAACTACGTTCTCATTTCCTGAAGAGAACAATGAAAGAAAGGGTGAGCTCAACTAGCCTAGTAAGAAATATTATGATTAAGATAATGCAGAATAAATTATCGTTAGCCTTCAACAGTGTTAAACTGATAAAATATAACAACATCAAGTTTAACTGCAGCGGAACAAACAATCCATTAAAAGAGTCAAGTAGAGAATAAAATCTACTATCTTTTATGATTTAAAAGGTTTTTCATAACTTTTATCGTTGGGACTCAGCTTAATAAATAATCCACATCATCGAATCACTCCTGCACTACGGCCAAGGATATTCTTTAGTATCACGACCACAATTATACATGCACTACGGGTCAAGCATATTTGTGTATTCATTAATGGTCATGATCATGCCAACAACTGTCCATCAATGCACTACGGGGCCAATGAGAACTTTTACCACATCATTTGTAACATTACGGTCATGATTACACCGAATAATCCCTGGTCATAAACATACCAAGTCCATCTATGCACTAAAGGCCACAGATGACTTTCAACATAATATAAACATGAGGATGATGACAATGATATAAGAATTTAATAAAACAAGTTCAAGAATTAATTTATCCAGGAACTAATAATGTCCAAATTGTCAACATGATACTGCTTTGTAGAGTAAAATTCAAGAATGATCAGAAGAATATTTCCATGAAAAGATACTGGATGAAGCGCAAATATCAAGGATATTCTACTAATTTCATGGAGTATAGAAGTCAAAACTTTAACCAACTGAGTATAATAAAGAATAGAATAACAAAAGAAATCTCCATACATGCGGTACTTCGCATAGACAGGTTATTCCAATAGAATAATAATAACGGAACCAGGTCGGACAAAATTTGCAAAGCGGGATGTTCCAACAGAATAATAAAAAGCGGAACCGGTCAGGTGTAAAACACATGCATGACGAGGATGTTCCAACGAGAATAATAAAAAAAGCAGAAACCGGTCCGGTGCAAAACACACGATGAGATATTCCAACAAAATAATAGAAGAATGTCACCAAGTATAGGGTAAAGCGGCACAGATATGAGTTATTCCAATGAGAATAATAAGCAATGGAATAACAACAGTTCTCTTCATGAATAAGAAAGAATAACACCACTTACATTAGTAGTAGATTGAATACTGCAGTAGTGTAGTAACAGAATACTCTTCTTCTTTCTCTCTTATTCTCTCTATACTTTCTCTCTCTATAGCTTGAATGAATTCGTGAAAAATAATGAAGCACTAGGCCTCTATTTATAGAAGATTTCTAGCTTAACACTTGAAATGTGAAAAGGCAAGTGGCTTGACGACTGGTGATGTGAAAAGAAAAGTGGTTTGACACCTGTAATGTGAAATAACAATTGGTTCAATGCCTGTAATATGTAACGGCAAGTGGTTTTACGTCTGGTAAAGGTAGTTACTATTGACGAAGGTAATTACTATTGATGAAGGTAATTACTATTGACGAAGGTAATTACTATTGATGAAGGTAATTACTATTGACGAAGGTAATTACTATTGACGAAGGTAACTACTATTGACGAAGGTAATTACTATTGACGAAGAGTCTCTTAGATGATGACATATGCCCCCCCCCCCCCCATAAAATAACCAAACTTACCACAAACGTCACATAATAGACTCTTTATATACATCAAGGATTGAATAAATATTACCACAAATCATTTTATTTTTAATCAACACATATTTAATCTTTCAACAATTATTAAGCATTTATAACTTGTCGTCTCAATTATTGATTTAATAATATAACATATTATACAGATGATATTGTGACAATAATTGAATCAATAATATAAGAGATATGATGCAGCAATTATTGTAGCAATAATTGAGTATAGCTAAGTGACTTCTCACGTAAGCATCAATAATCAATACCGTGTGCTACTATGCAACCACGCCAGACATCGTACTTTTACTACTACGGGTAGTTCAACAGTTTTAACGGTAACACCTCCGCCATTATTTTCATAAAGTATTTTTGTCGTTTTCTCAATCCGACAATAATTCCATTGTGGAGTCCACCAATGATTGTGCCGTCGTACGAATATTGCCCGACAAAAAGAATATTTCCCGACCAAACGAATATTTTATAACAACTTGCTTACTTTGCAAAATTTATAAATATTACCCACAACTATAACATTATATCAAATTTACTCCATAATATTCAAAAATAATATTTATAGAAAATTCATCTTTATTTATATAAGTTGGGGTCTTACAGAAATCATTCGCTAGTATGACCTACCTAAGTTTATTTTTTATTTAATTCGTCGGTTAGAATATAGGGAAAATATGTGGTATGTCAATAACCCTTATTTTGTGGCAGTGTTTGAAAATGGCATCTGAGAATGTTGAGATAATCAATGGAGCACATGAGACCGTTGAGTCACCAACGATCAATACCCAGGATAATGTGCATCAGGAAGGCAACAATCCTCATGCAAACAACAACACCGACCAAATGATGAACGATGGGATGTTCAGAGGTTTTATGCAATTTATGCAACATTAGGCGAGAACGACTCCTGTTCAAAATGAAGGTGGAAACACTGGCAACTCTCGGATGGTCACCGCTAAGTAGTTCAAGGAGCTGGGACCACCGAAGTTTTTGGGAGCGCCAAAACCACTTAAGGCGGAGACGTGGATAAAACAGATCACAAAGATATTTGATGTCTTGGGATGCTCCGAGGAGCAAAAGGTTCCCTTTTTCACCTTCATGTTGCGAGGAGAGACATATTACTGGTGGGAATCTATAAAGCGTACTCAACCTGCCGCACTGAAGATGTCTTAGGAGAAGTTCCAAGAACTGTTCAACGACAAATACTTTCCCGAAAGTATTCGTCACATGAAGGATGTAAGACCTCGAATTTTATGAAATAAAATTATTAAATTTTTCTATTTAGTAAATAGTTAAATTGATAAAAGTTTAAAGTTATGGGTGAAATGTGACGCCCCCAAAATAGGTATACAACACCCATTCTGAGTCGCCAAATACATGGTACAGAAACAACTACAACTTTATTAATACAATTGTCGTGCAAAATACGACAACACATAATCTGTGAGTTTAAATACAAATATTGTCATCTAGACAATATCCACACTCAAATAAGTCCTCTTTACAATTATTGATACACTATTTTACAAAATAGTGAGGACTACTAAAACAACTTCTATAACCATCATTCCACACCCCAACTAGTACTCGCTACATTATCGCCTTCTGAGAAGAAAAATAGAACAAAAAGGAAAAGGGTGAGCTCAACTAGCCCAGTAAAGAACATTATGACTAAGATAATATAGAACAAATTATCGTTAGTCCTCAACGGTTTTAAATATATAGAACAATAGAAGACCAGTTTTAAATCAATATTCGCAGCAGAAATAATAATTCATTAGAAGAGTTAAGTAGAGAATGAAATCTACTATCTTCTATATATGAATTTAAAAGTTCATCGTCAATATTTTCTCCCTGTAACATCAATCAATATATGTATCTGGAATCAAATATTCATCTTTGCACTACAGGCCAAAGATATTCATCCGTTGGTCATGTTCATCTAAACACCTGTTCATCTTTGCACAACGGGCCAAAGATATTCATCAGAAAATTATTCATCTTTGCACTACTTGCCAAAGATATTCAGTTATATCATTATTTAGGACTGAGGATGATGAAAAATATTTTAAAAAAAATGAATCCAGTGAAACAAAAGAACAGATAGTAAGGATTCGTACTTCGGTTTATCCATATTCAAAAATACTCCATAATAAACTATTATGGAGCAGAATTCAAAATTGAAGATCAAAACATAGATCCAATCAAAGATAGAAACCATAACAGACAATCTTAGACACAAAAAAGAAAATTTAATTTTTCTGTGAATAGTGTCGATATTGATGAAAGTCAGAGTATCGTGAATAAGTAACTCAGGACACTAAAAGGTAGAAATTCCACAAGAAAAATCATCATGCTTCGTGAATAGTACTCGTGAATAGTAACTCATGAATAGTAACCCCGACATGAAAAGATAAGAATTTCACAAGAAAAATCTTACCAATATTCTGGTATAATGATATTGAAAGAAATAATATCATTTATAAAAAAAATAACATCCCTTACCTCGAAAAGACAGTACTTCTGACTGGAATACTAGATATAGTGCTGAAGGAACTTACACCGTATAGCAACACTCAAAGTACCAAAATACTCACAAAACTACGCTCGATATTATAGAGAGAGAAATCTTTAGTTTTTGGTGTGATTTTCAATTCTAACCTAAGCACCCTATTTATAGAAAAATGCTTAGAACACCAAAGCAGAAAATTTAATAAAATATTATTATATTATAAAAAATTTCCTACACCCACTTAGACTTCTGAATTCAGCATGTTTACAACACATTTGGGGCCCACCAAAACAATAAAAACGTTTTTCTTAAAAAAATTAATTAAAACTTCAAAAATCAATTATTCTGGAACTTCAATAATTCATAATAAATAGCCCTTTTATCAGAAAAATTCGGATCTTATGTCCTTCTATAGGAAATTCAATCCTCTACAACTTTGTAAGTTTAAGTTTTTCTAAATTTCAAACACAAATTGACCGAAATCCACATACGGACGATTTTACAAGCTATAATGAAATTTCAGTCAAGAAATGGGGTCCACAAACATGAAAAACATGTTTTTAGTATTTTTAATAACAAAAATACTCTTCTTCCTCATTTATTCATATATCACACATTCATTATAAAAATATCACCATTATTATATTATTATAATATAATAATATATTTAAATGAATTATTTTATCAGAAAAGATAAAATATCAATTTTCAACAATTGTCACTTTAAAAATTTTCTCCATTTATATCCACATAAAATGAATATTTTCCTTATCATATAAATCAATAATTAATTATTCATAAATAATATCACAGAATCACAATAATGACAACCAGGCCGTTCCCAGGAAAGAGGGGGCTTTCCAATAAGGATTTCTCCTTACTGACGCGCAATTAGGTGACCAAACCTCTACTTAGACATAACTTTCTAGACATTGCCAATAATGTTATCTAATAATATTATTCAAATAATATGAATTATTGATTTGATAATGGAAAATACTGTGTAGTGACAATTATTAAAACAACAATAATATAAAATATCAATGTAGCAATTATTGAATCAATAGAATAAAATATTGAACAATAATTACTGTAACAATTATTGAGTAGTGCCTTCTTACGTAAGAATCAATAATTGGTGCAATACCGTGTGCTACTCTACAACAACGCGTATTACTGTGTTTTAACCACCGGGTATTCCAACAGTGTTAATGGTAACAACTACGCCGTTATTTATAAAAACTCATAGTTGTCGTTTTCTTCATCCAATCGCTTTCCGTTATGGGACCCACAAAAGGCTGCGCCGTCATACGAATATTCCCCGACAGGAAGAATATTCCACGACAAAACGAATATTCCCCGATAACAATAAATATTTTATAACCACTTGCTTATTTAAAATATTTGCGCATTTTACCCATAACTAACCACATTAATCAAATCAACCCTTACTATTTCAAAATAATAAACCGAGGAAATTCAATTTCATTTATAAAAAGTTGGGGTCTTACAACCTTCCCTTCTTATGAAATTTCATCCTCGAAATTGACGTACGTACCTGGTGTTTCGAAAAGGTGAGGATACCTCTTTTTTATTTCTGATTCCAACTCCTAGGTCATTTCTTCAATAGCATGGTTCCTCCACAAAACCTTAACTTGTGGTATAACCTTGGTGCGTAGGACATGCTCTTTCCTATCCAAGATCTTAACATGTACCTCCTCGTACGTTAAATCTTTGGCTATCTCGTCTGGTTCTAACTCAATAATGTGATTCGGGTCCATCACATATTTACGAAGTACAGATATGTGAAAAAAGTTATGAACACGAGACATGCTTGGCGGTAACGCAAGTCTATAGGCCACATTTCCTACTCGATCAAGAATCTGAAATGGACCAATAAATCGTGGATTGAGCTTTCCTCTCTTCCCGAATCTTGTAACTCCCTTCCATGGAGCAATACGTAACAATACATTATCCCCAATATCAAATTCCACGTCCTTTCGATGAAGATCTACATAACTCTTTTTCGATCATGTGCCGTTTGTATACGTTGTCGAATCGTTTGGATCTTCTCTGTAGTCATTCGTACCAACTCTGGTCCCAACAACGTTGCTTCTCCCACCTCATCCCAGCATACTGAAGAGCGACACTTTCATTCATACAATGCTTCAAATGGAGCCACACCTATACTTGCTTGATAATTGTTGTTGTAGGAGAATTCCACCAATGGTAGGTACTTATCCCAACTCCCTTTGAAATCTAGGACACAAAGTCTTAATAGATCTTCAAGAGTTTGAATAGTCCTTTCTCATTGTCCGTCCGTTTGAGGATGGTATGCTGAACTGAATCTTAAATCCGTGCCCATAGCTTTTTGCAAGCTAACCCAAAATCTTGAAGTGAATCTTGGGTCACAATCCGAAACTATGGATACTGGCATGCCATGCAATCTCACAATCTCATTTAAGTTCATACGAGCAAGACTTTCAAGGGAATAAGTCTCCCGTATCGGTAAGAAATGAGCAGACTTAGTTAATCTATCAACAATAACCCAAATCGCATTTATGCCTTGAGAAACCGTGGGAAGACCCGTAACAAAATCCATGGTAATGTGTTCCCACTTCCATTTCAGAATCTCAAGTGGTTGCAATGGACCCTTAGGCACTTAATGCTCCGCCTTTACATGTTGACAAGTTAAACAACTCGAGATAAACTTCGTGATCTCTCTCTTCATATTGTTCCACCAAAATGTATGTCGAAGATCATGATACATTTTGGTACTCCCAGGATAGATTGCAAACGGTGTGTTGTGTGCCTCCATCATGATCTTGTACTTCAAATCAGAGTCGTTAAGAACACAAGTCTGGAGTTGACTCAAAGTATTCCTTTTTCATCGATTCTTTGTTTTGGGATAGCACCTTCTTGTACTTTCTTCTTTATATGCATCAGCTCCGCGTCTGTGGCTTGAGCAACTTTAACTTTATCAATTAACGTTGGTTCTATGCGTATACTTGACATCATCGCATGGGTCCCCGGAGTCTGAAATTCTATCTTCATCCTTTGTAAGTCGTACAAAATTTTGCGTTGATAATATCGCTTTTCATGCCGCATATGATCTTCTACTTTCGCGTCGCCTACCACGTTTGCTTTTCTAGGATGGTATTGGATGGTATGATCGTAATCTTTCAACAGCTCGAGCCAACGTCGATGTCGCATGTTGAGTTCTTGGAAGCTCTTCTCGCATTCCTCGGTCCATTCGAAGGTTGTATCTTTCTGAGTCAGCTAAGTTAATGGAGTAGCGATTCGAGAAAATCCTTTTACGAATCTCCGATAATAACCAGCTAAGGCTAGAAAGCTACGTATTTCGATTACTAACTTAGGTTGCTCTCAACTGTGACTCATATCCCAATCTTGGATAGCACGTCACAAGTACTATTCTTTTGAGGTAAAGGATAGTAAGGGATGTTATTTTCTTCGTAAATGATATTATTTCTTTTGATATTATTATACTGAAATATTGATATGAATTTTATTATAAAAATTTTACCTTTTCGTGTCAAGGTTACTATTCACGTATACGACACTATTCATGTATATGGCATTATTTACGTATATGGTACTATGTACGAATACAGAGTACTATTCACGAGTTACTATTTATGAGTTACTATTCACGGGGTACTATTCACGACAAACTTGGTTTCTTTTTCTGACCAAATTATCGTTGATTTATGAATCTTACTCTTGAAATTAAATCCATGTTTTGATCCTATTGTTTTTATTATCATATATAACATTTTTATAATCTTGGTCAAAAAATTTCTCTTTCACTTGAGTGTAAAAGTGGGTAGATTATTGGTATGATCTTGACTATGGGTTCTCTTTGGCCAGTAATGCAAAGTTGAATTGTTAACTAGTATGATCATGACCATTGAATTTCTTTAGCTTAAGTGCAAGGTGAATTGATCAACATGGTTATAATTATTGTTTATATAAATTCTGAAATGATTATATATTTCTTTGAGATATTAATATCTTTGGCCTGTAGTGCAAAGATGATATGTTGTTGAATATCTTTGGCATGTAGTGCAAAAATGATCTGTTGTTGAATATCTTTGGTGTGTAGTGCAAAGATGACATGTTGTTGAATATCTTTGGCCCGTAGTGCAAATATTAACTGTTGATGAATATCTTTGGCCCGTAGTGCAAAGATGAATTTATTAGTATGATTATGAACATTGTGACACCCCCAAAATAGGTATACATCAACCATCTTGGGTCGCCAGATACATGGTACAGAAATCAACTACAAACTTAATTTTACAACTGTCGTGCAAAATACGACAAAACATAGCTGAGTTTTTACACGAATATTGTCTCATAGACAATATTCAAACTCAAATGAAGTCCTCATTACATTTATTATCACATTATTTCACTGAATAGTGAGGACTACTAATGCAAACATCTGGACCGTCACTCCATTCCCCGACTAGTCCCAGCTACGTTCTTATTTCCTTAAGAGAACAATGAAAGCAAAAGGGTGAGCTCAACTAGCTCAGTAAGAAATATTATGACTAAGATAATACATAATAAATTATCGTTGTCCTTCAACAGTGTTAAATTGATAAAAATATAATAAACATCAAGTTTAACTGCAGCGGAACAAGCAATCCATTGGAAGAGTCAAATAGAGCATAAAATAAACATAAGAATCTTTTCAAGCATGAGGATGATGACAATGACATAATAATTCAATAAAACAAGTTCAAGGGAATAAGTAAAAGATCCCTTCATCGATATATTCATAATCATACATACATAATGTTCGGAAAAGTAGAGTTAGTTTAGTTAGTAAGTAGTTTACATGAAAAACATACGAGTGAATATGCTAGTAGCAATATAGAATAGCTTTTTATCAAATACATAATGTAAATGACATAATGTAAAAGACACAAGGGTTTTTTGGTTCGTAGACTCAAGCTCCTAATCCACTCTTCTGCTTTCAACTAGCAGGATTTCCACTAAGGAAGGGCAGCACCCTGAATCACTAAGATTCCTTCAAGGCCAGCAGCCTTGGGACTTCATTTCACTAAGAACTCTTCAAGGCCAGCAGCCTTGGGACTCCTCTAGTTCCCTAGGAACTCTTCAAGCCCAGCAGGCTTGGAACTTCGTTTAGTCCCTCCGGACAAGGACCCTTCTGACCCTAGCTTCATTTAGACCCTTTGGACAAGGACCCCTCTGGCCCTGGCTTCCGTTGAGTTGTTTGTTTGTTTGTTGGAGTTGGTGCTGAGCTGCTAAGATGTCTTCATGCTCTGAACATCTTCTATACTTAGCAGCTTGGCGTGATCATCCTTGAAGTGCAGTTGAGTGTTGCATGATGTTCAGCTTCTTTAGTTACTCAACCACTTTGATGATCCTTGATGACCGCTTGAAGATCTTTTCTCTTCGATACATGATGGTCGCACATGATAGAAGGTTTCCAAGATGATCGTAAGTTCTTCTTCTTGGTACTTAGAAACTTTCTCATGCTTGCCACCATGATGACGCTTTGTGATCTCCCTTCGATACTTGATGTCTTCTCATGATGGACTTGCTAAGATGATCGTAAGCTCTTCTCTATTGTACTTAGAGTCTTCCCATGATGGACACCAAGATGACATGATGCTCTTCTTTTCTCTCTCAGCAGCTCGTAACACTCTTCTTGTAGTAGAACTCTCACTTCTACATAGTAGAACTCTCACTTCTACTTCTTCCTTTGCATGTATCTCGAAAGTGTTCTTGGTGGATCGTAGAGTGAGCCTTCTGACTCACTATCTTACGTGGTTTAGAATACCCACCTTCTCTCCAAACTCAACAACTCCAAAGCAAACCCTCGATCTTTGAAGCTCTTCCCGATTTTATACTCCTTCCCAATCCTTCCATTGGAAAGTAGCCGTTGAAGGCTATTCAAATATCTTCACAGATCTCTCGAGTTTACAGAGGTAGATCACGATGTGACATGTCATACTTTATCCGACATCATAGCTTCATCGTTTCACCTACCCATCGAGTTGTCACTTTAATGTCTTCTGGGTGTGTCGAAGACTTTTATCCTCCTCCTTCGATTTCTCGATCAGAGGTTGTCCTTTTGCATCGATGCTCTCAATAAGCTTTTGTCCGAATACCATCCTTCAGTTTGAACCATTGCCAATGCTTCAATCTTCGGGTGTTCGAACTCTACGATTCTGATGCTTGTCTTCGAGGACCTGATCGTAGTGTCTTGTTGAGTGTTGCTCATTGACTGGTAGAGTTAACACTACGATCTTGAAGAGTGTTGATTGGATCTTCAAATGTAGTACACCTCTTCCTTCCATTGTGCAAAGGCTTCAACACTTCTATTTGCTTTCCACCGTTCTCGAGATCGATGGCCTAACTCCTTGCTCTAGTCGGTCCCTCTGAATAGCAAGACACTTCAGATTTGTGGCGCGTCCAGCTCGCTTTCTCCTTGTGATCTCCCGTTCACTTATCATCAATGGACTGACCCTACGCTTAATCACTTTAGCCTTGTTCTTCAGAGACTAACCAAAGTATCTCTGTTCACTTTCCATCAGTTCTTTCTTTGTTTGGCAAACACTACGATCTCTGGTTGCTTCCAAGATCGTTGTCTTCTGCTCACTGACTGCCATCGCGACTTGTCGACTTTTTCTTTAGTCGGGCCATCAAGTCTTCTTATGATCATCTTGTGGAAGACTTCATCTCGAATGGCTTTTACAACTCAATCTTGATGTCGATTGGGTTGGTGCTTAGATCTTCTTCGTTAGCTTGCATGCCATTCGTTGAGTGCTCTCGTTCCCTTCGTGTGGGATGTATCTTCAAGTGCCAACCAGAGGCTTTGTTCCTTTGGATATTCCGGGAGTGCTCATTAGTTGAGAATCATACTTGCTCTACGATTCTCGCATACGCATTGTGAGCACTTCGTTGAGGTCGTAGTTCAAGACTCTACGATTCAACTTTCTACCGTGCGCAGACACTCACGATCCCGAGATCGATCTCGACACTCTACACGATTTCGCTTTGTGTTTGTTGTCTTCATCCGATCTTGCTCGACTCACGATCTCTCGATGTAATCAATAGACTCTACGAACTCAGAGTGTAGTCTACGATCCTCGACATGGCTTCAAAGATCAAGAGACTCTCACGATCTCGAGTGTAGTCTACGATCCTCGACTCGCTTCTAAGAGCAGAGACTCTACGATCGAGTGTAGTCTACATTTCTACCAGAAAGCAGTGTCGCTCTCACGATTCTCTCCACGATTCTCAACACGACTTCAAAAAGACACCACGATCCCGAGGAAGCTCTTCTCGATATACCACGATCCTTCATCGCTTTCTCCCGCAGTCTCATTTAACTCCGAGATCTACTATCTTGCAGAGACTACGATTCTCGCCTCGATAGCTCTCGAGTTATCCTCGACTCTCCGGCGCACTACGATCTCTCGTGCAAGATTTCGACGATCGACAAGCCTATCTATTACATCATAAGATCAACCTAACATGCTCGATCTTTCTATATTTATAGTCCTTGTACATCATTTCTTTTTAAGGACTTTACAAAGTTGTTTTTTGCTTTATGTAGGATCAACCTAACATACTTGATCAATTCATTCTAAGTCCTTGTACACATGTTTCTATTATCTATCAAAGGACTTTATACTTTTTCTTAATGCAATATATACTTATATATATTCATTATATATATATATATATCATAATCAAATCATATGTAAATAGGAATATCATTCATATGTTTATTCTCGATAATCTCCCCTATTTGATTATGATAAAAATAATAAGTGCATATATGCATGTTATGAATGAATCTTATATATAAGTGAGCAAATCAGATTTCTAAAATAGATAATCATGAATGTCATTTATAAAGATATGGCAAATTATACATTAAGACATTTTTACATCCTCGGATCCGTAACATACCTAACTAGTTAGAGATGTACCTCTTTGGCTCCATGTATGTTTCCGTGGATGTCCGATGATCGCCTACTCATCCTGCTTTCTTCTTCTTGCTCTTGCTCCCCCGGATGATGACCTTTCGCTCTTTGCTTTGCTCCCTTCAAAGATCTTTCTCAACATGCCCCTCGCATCATGATTATGTGATCATCATCATCTTTCGCTCCCCTCGATGATGATGATTCTTTTTTTCGCAATTGTCTTCTTCTTCGACTTCTTCTCTTATCCTCTCGCTTCTTCTTTGAGTGCCTCTTGCTCCTCTTCTTTCTATGCCTCTTTTTCTCTTTTCTTTGTCATTAATCATTTGAGAGAGTCGCTCCATGTTGGACATAAGTCGCTTCCATTAGGTAGAGGAGTCAGCAACTTCAAACTTGAGTTCATGCTGGCTCAGCTCAAGTCAGACCGAGAAAGACCGCTTCAGTCGTCAATCTTGTCGAGAGGGCTTGATCTCGCTTCTTCATTTGCCTTTTGAACTCAGTAGAGCTTCGCTTTTGATCTTGTATGGCTTTTCGATAGATGTTATCTCTCTTCGAGTTTGAGAGATACATCACCATGTAGAGTCAAGTTTGTTCTCAAGCTCGAATTATCTCTCATTGTTGTCGCCTTCATGACTCTTCAAAAAGGAGTAGAGATATTTTTTTCACTTAATTCATCGTAACTCTTCAGAGTTCCCGCCCAAAATAGTTTGATCCTCTTGTTGGGCGCCTTCGGGTTGAGCATTCGATCGACTCTACGATTTTCATTCTTGGATGATTTTTGAAAGCTTTGAGAATGAACAATCGCTGAGTACCAATTGTTGGTTGAGGATGAGGGAATGTCGAGAGCATTGATTTTGGGCTATTGGAAGCTCGATTTTGAATTTGAGCAGCCTCAGTAGTAGAGTGGCTGAGACTACTCACGATCATCTCCTCGATCATGTTCCTTCTTCTTCTTCGAGTCCACTCTACGATCGTAGGGGATATAGTGATTGCCGACCGTCGATAGACTTTTGAAGTGAGGTGGTCTTTGATCATTTTGGTTGCAAACTTCTTCACCCTTGGGAAGTTTCGAGCCACCACTCCATGCTTGGAAAGTGAGAGAAGCACCACCGAGATAGCTTCCATCTCCTTCAAGATGGGCCTTTAGCCATGGCATCCATGGAAGAACCATCTCATCAAGAAGTCGTCGTGGATTGTAGAGAATGGTCGAGCGCCTAGCTCCATGTTGTTCCAGCTTTTAGCTATGTCAAAGGTAGTCATTCTTACTACCTCGAGTCGCTTTCATTTCCATAGTTCACCCATCTCTCCGGTGGAGCCTCCGGTAGTTCATTTGAAACTTCCACTACTATCTTCTCGCTAAATCTTGCGAGAGAGAACCTGGATAATCTTCTTGTTCTTCGCTTCTCGTGGTGCGTAATCGTAATCTTTTTCAATCTCTTCTCTCTGAGCTCGAACCATCTTCGATCATTTCCAGCAGAGAATCCTTCTTCGCTTTATTTCATTCTCGTAACTTTCTTCAAAGAGATCTTCTCTCGATTCATCTTCTTCATCATAGCGGGTCCTATCCTCAACACTTTCATCCTTTGATATAATCTCATCATCACTTAATTCAATGGGGGCATTTGATTGATCACTTCTCTTTTGGAGGCAAATTTTGCTTTGCATTGTATAGCTCTTCCTTCTTCTTGGAGGTTCAGCTTTGGGAGAGTCGACTTTCTTCTTCTTCTTTAGACTTTGAAGCCTCCGGTTCATCGTAAGAACTTCCTTGAGGTTCAAGCAAGGGCAAGGGGGGCTCATCTTCTTCTTTTGAGACAACATTGTTCCACCCATTATCCGGGCTTGTTGGGCGCTTGCATTTGGGGATTGAGTTTGGTCATCTTGAATCTCTTCTTGAATTTTTCTTCATTCAGAGTGACTACTCGAGAATTAGCCATGGGCTTGAGCATTCTTCTTCTTTTATCGCCAGATGTTGAATTTTGAACCATTAATCCAAACTTCACCGCTTGATGGATTGGTTTGAGAGGACTCTCACCTTGACATCATCTTCCTTTTCTTCTCACGACTTCACGCCCTTCTCTTCAAAGCAGATGTACTATTTTGGGAAGTCGAGCGCGGTTTGTTTTCCACCTTAGCTTTCTTGTTGAATGGCCCTTGAAAAACTGTTGCTTCTCCTCTTTGTTGTTCAAAGCAGCTAGGGCTCTTTTCTTCTTCAACCTTGTTTTCGATGGAGAGACTCTTTCGTGGGGTCTCGAGCTTTCTTCACAACACCAACTTTTTCTTCACACCTCCGGATTTCTTTTCTCGCTTGGTGTGGTTGATGTTGGCACAGAGTCATCGACTCGTAGCTTTCTACCTCTTTCGCTTTTCTTTCTCTTTTGCAGAGGCTCTCTGTCACGCCTCCCAAAGTGTCACCCTTCTGCTTTCTCCTTGGGGTTCTTCTTCCAATTCACAAATAATTGTGGAGACATCTTTGTGAACATTCAAAGGCTCTCCTCATCATCCTTGATCTTTCCTCCTAGCTTCTTCTTCATCACAATACTCTAGCCTTACCATGAAACACCTTAGTCGTGGGTTTTTCAATGGACTTCTTCATCTCAAATTTTTCTACCCATTTGAGATTTGATCAACAAGATAGCTCCAAAGTTGATTTGTTTCTTCGTAACTATCATCGACATTATCTTCAACTATTGGTCAAACATCGTGTGTCGTGCAAAGTGTCCTCACATAAGATGCATTTTCCAACTATTTCAAAGAAGGAACTCGTACTCTTCAGAAACTCCTTCTTCTTCATGTCTTTCAGACTCAGGTTTCTTTGGTACCCCATGAACTCCTTTGCTTGTTCAAGATTGACATCATCAAGGTTCTTCACCCCTTGGTTAGGAAAACCTAGGCATTGATTGAGGTCAAGATTTCAACTTTAGAGATCGACCTTTAACCTTGGTAGAAAGGGTTCCTGAGTTTATGGATGGAGGCATTTGAGTAGAACTCTTTAACCAGATCAACATATACTCGAAAGTGCTAGCCTCAAGGCATTCTCGAGAATCCAGCTTTTTCTTCACAAGTTCGAGAATGTCTCGAACTTCTTTTTGGATTTCTCAAACGACTTGGTTCTAGTCGAATGCTAGTGATTACTCGCCGCTTTTCCATTTGATAGTTCAAGAATGTGGGTATTTGATTTAGAGAGGTTTATAAGAGATGGTGATTGTGATTTGATAAAGCTTTGAGTGTTAACCTATTTTCGCTCTTGAGAGGATTTTAGGGTTTGAAAATGGGAGGAGAAAGGTTCGATAGCTTTTTTGATAACTCGTCTCGCAGATTTGAAATTGTCTTTATGGCAGCCTTCTAACTCAGATAACCAAAGTGATGTGTCAACCGACCATTGGTTCAGACGATGCCCAAGAATGAGTCAGAATCCCCATAACTTTTTTAGTTAGATATTTCCTTTTAGAAGAGTAGACGCTTTAGACGACGTGCTTTTTGACCGTTGACCTTTTGATTCGTAGAAAGTAGCATGGTAAGGCAAAACTATGGACTCTACGATTTTCTTTTTGTTGACTCAACGATCAACTTTTGAGAGATGTCGCAGTGGATGGCTTTGACTTTTATCCTCATTTTGACGCAAAGATAGTTTGATCATCGATATATTCGAACTTATCTCCTCATTTTGAATGGTCGAGCAATTGTCTCATTTTCCAAGCTCCTCGTGAACCTGGAGTACCCTTTAGTAGAACTACGATCGTCGAGTTGTCTTCACGATCGTTGAGGTCAGATCGCGATCGTGGAGTTCTCTTCAACCTCGACTCTACGATCGTTGACTGACTTGGTCCTTGAGATGAATTTGATCAAGCAATTCTTCTGGGACAAGGTAGCTCAGGAAGGGCCAAACTCTTAGAGTGAGCTAAGGGTCGTTTGTCCCCGAGGCGCTTTCAGATGAAATGCTATAGAAGTGATTTGCAAATGACATCTCATTCGACCTTTTCTCGTGGGGAGATCCTCTACCAACTTTAGACAAATCAGATTTGTTGAGAATCGTGGTGTCCTCTCGCTTCTTTACACGACGATCACATGTTTGATCGTAGGCACTTCACGATGTTGAGTGGGTGGTCGAAAGGTTATCGGGAGTACATTTTGAGACGTTCCACCGACTATGGATCTTCATTTGGTTCATCACCACAAAGTTTTGGGACTTTCAGAATGGTATATTTCCTCACAAGTATAACTCAATGTTGTTGTTTCTCAACAGATCACCGCTCCCCATGGTTGAAGTCGTCTTCCCGGATGGATGTGATTCCCTTTGCTTTAGACTCATTTTGAGGGCAGCCTCGCATATCTCTTCTCGATCGAATCATCATTATCACATAAATCTCTCTCAGATCGTAGACATGGATATTTTCAAGATCGATCACTCTACGATCTTTTGTCAAAGACTACGATCGTAGTCTTCTTCGATGCCTTGTGTTTGTGAGTTTTCGCTTTGTAATGAGTTCCTCTTGACTTAATGCTCAATGATCCTCATTGTGAGCTTCCTTGAGGATTCTTCTCATATAGCATTCTTTGCTTGCTCTTGAGCACATAAGATCTTTTAGTTGGTCCGGCCCGCTTCCATACACAGATTAGCGTACCATGTGAGCTCCATTTCGTTAGCTCAGAGGGTCTTCAAGGATAAAGCTTGACATATAAGAACTTTATCGTAATCATCTCTAATGTCCTTAGCCTTCATTGGTTGAGTCTTCTTCGATCAAGTCTTCGCTTCAAAGATTCCTTAGTGTGGTCGACCGACCAAGTACCGCAGTTTAAATATATTTCTATTTTTGGTACCCATAATTAAATGGGTCCCGCTAGGTTAGTTTTCTAAAACCCTGTTCCTCTTAATTCGATAATCATCACATTTATCACCAACATCATATTCATGCATAAGACTAGTTTTAGATAATACATTTTGATATGCATGAAGGTGAGTGTGTGTAAGATTTGACATTTAATAACACACTCTTTATCTTTGATGGTTTCATCATTTGCTGGGTTATGTTCACAATGTTTAAGTGTTCACAGAGTGAGAATCAACTCTACGATTTAAGAGTATCTAGTTGATTCATGGAGGTGATCAGTTTCTACACATCATCAAGATACTCTTGTAGAACTGATCATACTCTGTGTGTTATCAAACACTTAGAACAAGGATTTGTACATACATACTAACCCACCAGCAAAGATTACTTCACATAGAATTAATTTGACCTGTGATGCTCTTATGACCCATTTCAGATTTCCTTCAAGATGTCATCTTCAACCTAAAACTTGGATGGAGAGAAAGTTTATAGACATTTGAGTTTCCATCCTTAAGGTACTTTCTCTCTTCACCTTTTTAGGTAGATTATGACTTCTCGATGTAATACTCGTTATGGTTCATAAGAGGGTGCTTTTATGATGAACACATATAATAGTGAGGAACCGTAACTTTTTTTATCGGGCCTCTTAACAATCATTTATCTTAGATATACTCGAGTTTTAGGCATTGATGTGCATAGCTTCACTTTTGCTCCTCGATAACTTATTGCTCTTTGTTGGCCTTTTTTAATCAATCAATTGTGGTCTTGAAGATGTAGGCCAAGAGAATCTCACATTAAAATCTTTGACATCCTTTAGTTTACAAAGTTTGCACCAAACCGTTGGTTGGCTGATATAAGTTTGAGAAGATCTTCTTTCTTCTCTCGATAAGCATTTTTAGCATGTATAGCCTCTTCATCTTTCAGATCGGTGGATGCTCGACTTTTGTCATTGATGTCTCTGAGCTCTCTCGTCCGATCTTCAGACTACAAGATCGATCGCAGCAAGGATTGGTCTTGTTGATGTAGACAATCGAGAACATGGACCAACTGAAAGCAACTTCTGTGTGTATATACACATTTACCTATACACAATATTTCCAACGTGTGAGCTCATCTCAGATATAACAAGTTACTTACTACTAAACTAAGTTTAGAACAATGTTTGTGCTCGGGATCGCACTCAAAGCGATTAGCTTTTGAATATAGCATGAGAACCCGCTTTGATACCAATTGTTAGTTCCTCAAAGAGGCACAATAGATCTAGAAGGGGGGGTTGAATAGATCCTTTTTATTTCAAATACTTTTTCTATTATTTTCAGATAGCTATTAAATTAGCATATGACAAAAACATAAGAATCTTTTTTTCAGCACAAATGAATAAGTAAAAGATCCCCTTCATTGATATATTCATAATCATACATACATTGTTCGTAGAGTAAGTTTAGTTGTAAGTAGTTAAAACATACATAGCAGCTTATAGCAGCTTATAAGACATAATGTAAATGACATAATGTAAAAAGACACAAGGGTTTTAAGTGGTTCGTAGACTCAAGCTCCTAATCCACTCTTCTCGCTTTTCAACTAGCAGATTTCCACCAAGGAAGGGCAAGACTCGAATCACTAAGATTCCTTCAAGGCAAGCACTTTGACTTTTCATTCACTAAGAACTCTTCAAGGCGCCAGCTTTGGGACTCCTCTAGTTCCCTAGAACTCTTCAAGCCCAAAGAAGTTTGAACTTCGTTTAGTCCCTCCCGACAAGGACCCTCTCGCCCCGGGCTTCATTTAGTCCTTCTGACAAGGACCCTCAGCCCTCGGCTTTCGTTGAGTTGTTTGTTTGTTGTGTTGAGTTGGTGCCGAGTGCTAAGATGTCTTCATGCTCTCAACATCTTCTATACTTAGAAGCTTGGCATGATCATCCTTGAAGTGCAGCTTGAGTGTTGCATGATGTTTTTTTCTTCTTCAATTACTCAACCACTTTGGATGATCCTTGATGATCCGCTTGAAGAAGATCTCCTCTCTTGATACATGATGGTCACATGATAGGTTTCCAAGACGATCGTAAGTTCTTCTTCTTGGTACTTAGAAACTTTTCATGCTTGCCACCATGATGACGACGTTTTATGATCTCCCTTCGATACTTGATGTCTTCTCATGATGGACTTGCTAAGATGACTGTAAGCTCTTTCTCTATTGTACTTAGAGTCTTCCCATGATGGACACCAAGATGACATGATGCTCTTCTTTCTCTCGCTAGCTCGTAACACTCTTCTTGTAGTAGAACTCTCACTTCTACATAGTAGAACTCTCACTTCTACTTCTTCCTTTGCATGATCTCGAGTGTTCTTGGTGGATCGTAGAGAGTGAGCCTTCTGACTCACTATCTTACGTGGTTTAGTACACACCCACCTTCTCTCCAAACTCAAGAACTCCAAAGAACCCTCGATCTTTGAAGCTCTTCCTCGATTTATACTCCTTCCCAATCCTTCCCATTGGAAAGTAGCCGTTGAAGGCTATTCAAATATCTTCACAGATCTCGAGTCGACAGAGGTAGATCATCGATGTGACATGTCATACTTTATCCGACATTGTAGCTTCATCTATTTCACCTACCCATCGAGAGTTGTCACTTTAATGTCTTCAAGGTGTCAAGACTTTATTTCCTCCTTCCGATTTCTCGATCGAGGTTGTCCTTTTGCATCGATGCTCTCAATAAGCTTTTGTCTCAATACCATCCTTCGATTGAACCATTGCCAATGCTTCAATCTTTCGTGTTCGAACTCTACGATTCTCGATGCATGTCTTCGAGGACCGATCGTAGTGTCTTGTTGAGTGTTGCTCATCGACCGGTAGAGTTAACACTACGATCTTGAAGAGTGTTGATTGGATCTTCAATGTAGTACACCTCTTCCTTCCATCAGGCGTTGCTTCAACACTTCGCTTTGCTTCGATCGTTCTCGAGACCGATGGCCTAACTCCTTGCTTCGTCCCCTCCGAATAGCAAGACACTTCAGATTTGTGGCGCTGGTCCAAATTTCGCTTTCTCCTTGTGATCTCCCGCTCACTTATCATCAATGGATCGACCCTACGCTTAATCACTTTAGCCTTGTTCTTCGTGAGGCTAACCAAGATCTCTCGCTCACTTTCCATCGCTTCTTTCTTTGTTTGGCAAACACTACGATCTCTGGTTGCTTCCAAGATCGTTGTCTTCTGCTCACTTGACACCATCGTGACTTGGCACGATTTTTTCTTAGTCGCCATCAAGTCTTCTTATGATCATCTTGTGGAAGACTTCATCTGAATGGCGGCTTTACAACTCAATCTTGATGTCGATTGGGTTGGTGCTTAGATCTTCTCGTTAGCTTGCATGCCATTCGCTGAGTGCTCTCTCGTTTCCCTTCGTGTAGGATGTATCTTTGCAAAGTGCCAACCAGAGGCTTTGTTCCTTTCGATATTCGGGAGTGCTCATTAGTTGAGAATCATACTTGCTCTCACGATTCGCCTATGCATCATGAGCACTTCGTTGAGGTCGTAGTTCGACTCTCACGATTCAATTTCTACCGTGCAGACACTCACGATCCCGAGATCGATCTCGACACTCTACGCTTCGCTTCGCCTTGCTTGCTTGTTGTCTTCATCCGATCTTGCTCGACTCACGATCTCTACATGTAATCAATAGACTCTATGAACTCAGAGTGTAGTCTACGATCCTCGACATGGCTTCAAGATCAAGAGACTCTCACGATCTCGAGTGTAATCTACGATTCTGACTTGGCTTCGGTAGATAGTCGATCGGCTCGCAGATGCAGTGTTCGTGAAAGTGTCGTCTCACGACGATTTCGAACACGACTTCCTCAAAGACACTACGATCCCGAGGAAGCTCTTCTCGATATACCACGATCCTTCATCGCTTTCTCCCGAAGTCTCATTTAACTCCGAGATCTACTATCTTGCAGACTACGATTCTCGCCTCGATAGCTCTCGAGTTATCCTCGACTCTCCGGCAGACTCACGATCTCTCGGTGCAAAAGACTCGACGATCGACAAGCCTATCTATTACATCATAAGATCAACCTAACATGCTTGATCTTTCTATATTTATAGTCCTTGTACATCATTTCTTTTTAAGGACTTTACAAAGTTGTTTTTGCTTATGTAGGATCAACCTAACATACTTGATCAATTCATTCTAAGTCCTTGTACACATGTTTCTATTATCTATCAAAGGACTTTACAACTTTTCTTAATGCAAGCATATACTGCATATTATTCATTCATATATATATATCATAATCAAATCATATGTAAATAGGAATATCATTCATATGTTTATTTATTGGAATAATGAGGTAGCAAACTTCTCTTCTTCTTTCTCTCTATAATTTCTCTCTATAATAATTGCTCTATAACTTTTATGAATTGGTGAGAAATGAAGGAAGAATGAGCTTCTATTTATAGGAATATATAGTTTCGATAATTGCACGTTTTGGGGCTCGGAATATTACAGTATAATACCTTCCTCTTTTTCTTCATATATAATTTAGTCCTACAAGTATTATCAAACTTGCACCACCTCCCCTAATAGTAAATAATGTGACTCAATAGTTCAATCATGTGAATCAATAGTTATAATCATGTGAAAATACGAATTACAGTATAGTACATCCATCTATACCTCTATTTTTAACTTGGTCATGCAAGTATTATCAATCTTGCACTAACTCCCCTAATAGTACAAGAATGTGAATTAATAGTACACACATGTGAACAAATAGTTATAATCATGTGAATTAATAGCAATTGATTGCTCATTTATCCGATTAATTACCCGAATGGTCAGTATAACTTCCAGACATCAATTAATATCGAAATAAATTTCGATTTCCATTAACACTAATAATTCCAACACAATAGAACTATCAATTTCATCTTTAATCAACAAAAACTTATTCATTATTAATATTATAACTCACAATATTTAACAACCAGGTCGTTCCCAGGAAAGAGGGGGCTTTCCGATAAGGATTTCTCCTTATTGGCGCGCAATTAGGTGACCAAACCTCTCCTTGACAGAACTTCTAGACATTGTCAATATTGCAAATAATAATATGAATAATTTTATCGTCTCAATTATTGATTTAATAATATAAAAATATTATGCAGATGATACTGTGAGAATAATTGAATCAATAATATGAGAGATATAATGCAGCAATTACTGTAGCAATAATTGAGTATAACTGAGTGACTTCTCACGTAAGGATCAATAATCAATACCGTGTGTTACTATGCAACCACACGTATTACTGAACTTTTACCACCGGTAGTTCAACAGTTTAACGGTAAGACTTTCGCCGTTATTTTCATAAAAAGATAATTTTGTCATTTTTAAATACGACAATACTTTCGTTGTGGGGTCCACCAATGATTGTGCCGTCGTACGAATATTCCCTGTTAAAACGAATATTCCCCGACACAACGAATATTTTATATCAACTTGCTTTCTTTGCAAAACTTTCAAATATCACCCTTAACTTTAACCTTTTATCAATTTAACCATTTACTAAAAAGAATAATAATTTTAAGAAAATTGAATACTTTCATTTCATAAAATTCGTGGTCTCACAATCTCCCCTCCTTATGAAATTTTGCCCTAGAAATTTACGTACCTGGTAGTTCGTAGAGATGAGAATACCTTGCTTTTTTTCGGATTGTACCTTCCCGGTTATTTCCTCTCTATCATGATTTTCCTATTTCTCATCTCCTGTATTTCAAATATAATTCTAGAATATAGTTTCAAAATAAGGGTTAATTGACATGCCACATATTATCCCTATATTTTGACCGACCGATTAAATAACAATTAAACTTAGGTAGGTCATACTATCGAATGAATTACCTGTCTCTCCCCTCCTAGTTCTAGTCTCACATCTCAGCCAGGGATCATATCCCTAAGCTTTGATACCAACTGTGACGCCCCCAAAACAGGTATACATTACCCATCTTGGGTCGCCATATACATGGTACAGAAATCAACTACAAACTTAATTATACTGTCGTGCAAAATACAACAAAACATAGCTGAGTTTTTACACGAATATTGTCTCATAGACAATATTCAAACTCAAATGAAGTCCTCATTATATTTATTATCACATTATTTCACTGAATAGTGAGGACTACTAATGCAAACATCTGGACCGTCACTCCGTTCCCCAACTAGTCCCAGCTACGTTCTCATTTCCTGAAGAGAACAATGAAAGCAAAAGGGTGAGCTCAACTAGCCCAGTAAGAAATATTATGACTAAGATAATGCATAATAAATTATCGTTAGCCTTCAACAGTGTTAAACTTATAAAAATAATAAACATCAAGTTTAACTGCAGTGGAACAAGCAATCCATTGGAAGAGTCAAGTAGAGCATAAAATCTACTATCTTCTATGATTTAAAAGGTTTATCATAAATATTATCGATGTAATACCCATTAACAGTTCTTTGTTATACCCAAGACAAAAAGAACTCTCATCACCTGTCTTCACCTAAACCACCAAAGATTATAGTTAAATCCACAATTCATATTTATAATCATGTAAATCAACAGTTTCTCCTTGCCACAAAGGCTTAATAGAATGTTTACTCAATATCTTTACCCCAAAGGCTAAAGACATTCAAGTGTAATAAAAATGATCATACCAATTAGTTGTCTATCTTTGCACTATAGGCCAAAGATATTCAACTATAAAACCAATGGTCATGATCATACCAATCAATTGTCTGTCAGTGCATTATGGCCAAAGACATTCAACTGTTAACTAATGGTCATGATCCTGCCAATCTCATCATCAAATTATCCATGCACTACGGCCAAGGATATTCGTTAGTATCACCAGTGGTCATGATCATGTCATACACATGTCCATCTTTACACGTAAGACAAAGATATACAACAGTAAAACCAATAATCAACAGTCCATCTTTGCACGTAAGCCAAAGATGACTTTCATCATAATATAAACATGAGGATGATGATAATGACATAATAATTCAATAAAACATGTTGAAGGGTAAATTTTAATGATTTATAATTTAATTTATCCAGAAATCAATAACGTCCAAATTGTCAACATGATACTGCTTTGTAGAGTAAAATTCAAGAATAATATTCATGTACCAAAAATAATTTGGACATAAAAGAAATATATTTTTTAGGTAAATAGTACCCCGTAAATAGTACTTCGGGAATAGTATCTCGTGAATAGTACCCCAATATGAAAAGTACTCCAAATACTCGAGTGAATAATATTCAGGTTTATAGTACTTAGGGTGAATAGTAACCCGTGAATAGTAACTCGTGAATAGTACTCTGACACAAAAATAGCCCCGAATACCCGAGTGAATAATACTAGAGTGAATAACAACAAAATTCACGTGCATGCGATAATCGCATGCATGAGTTATTCCAATGTAATAATAAAGAATGGAATAATGAAGAATTTCACCATGTATGCAGATTTCAAGATAGACAAAGTTATTCCAACATAATAATAAAGAATGGAATAACAACCCTTACGAGTATTGAAAGAAAATAACTCGCTTCATGAATACAAAATAATAATACCCCTTACCATAATAATAATATCCCTTACCTTAGAAGAAGACTGGATACTGGAATAGTGAGGTAGCAGACTTCTCTTCTTCTTTCTCTCTATAATTTCTCTCTATAATAATTGCTCTATAGCTTTTGTGAATTGGTGAGAAATGAAGGAAGAATGAGCTTCTATTTATAGGAAAATATAATTTTGATAATTGCACATTTTGGGGCTCGAAATATTACGGTATAATACCATCCTCTTTTCTTCATTTTTAATTTAGTCCTGCAAGTATTATCAAACTTGCATCACCTCCCCTAATAGTAAATAATGTGAATCAATAGTTCAATCATGTGAATCAATAGTTATAATCATGTAAAAATACGAATTACAGTATAGTACATCCATCTATACCTCTATTTTTAACTTTGTCATGCAAGTATTATTAATCTTGCACCAACTCCCCTAATAGTACAAGAATATGAATCAATAGTACACACATGTGAACAAATAGTTATAATCATGTGAATTAATAGCAATTAATTGCTCATTTATCCGATTAATTACTCGACTGGTCAGTATAACTTCCAGACATCAATTAATATCGAAATAAATATCGATTTTCACTAACACTAATAATTCCAACACAATGGAACTATCAATTTCATCTTTAATCAACACGAACTTATTCATCATTAATATTATAACTCACAATATTTAACAACCAGGTCGTTCCCAGGAAAGAGGGGGCTTTCTGATAAGGATTTCTCCTTATTGGCGCGCAATTAGGTGACAAAACCTCTCATTTACAGAACTTCTAAATATTGTCAATATTACAAATAATAATATGAATAACTTTGTCGTCTCAATTATTGATTTACTAATATAAAAATATTATGCAGATGATACTATGACAATAATTGAATCAATAATATGAGAGATATGATGCAACAATTACTGTAGTAATAATTGAGTATAACTGAGTGACTTCTCACGTAAGCATCAATAATCAATATTGTGTGTTACTATGCAACCACGCGTATTACTTAACTTTTACCACCGGTAGTTCAACAGTTTAACGGTAAGACTTTCGCCGTTATTTTCATAAAAAGATAATTCTGTCATTTTCTAAATACGACAATACTTTCGTTGTGGGGTCCACCAATGATTGTGCCATCGTATGAATATTCCCTGTTAAAACGAATATTCCCTGACACAACGAATATTTTATATCAACTTGCTTTCTTTGCAAAACTTTCAAATATCGCCCTTAACTTTAACCTTTTATCAATTTAACCATGTACTAAATAGAATAATAATTTTAAGAAAATTGAATACTTTCATTTCATAAAATTCGGGGTCTCACAAACATGAATTATGATTTGGTATAACCATGATCTTTGATGTTTCAGGTGAATACATGTTATGAAAATTATCTTCGTCCTGGTTGAGAAGAGGAATTTAGAACCACAATTATGATTATGAGTTATTCACATGATTATGGACATTAACTGTTGATTGATGTTACAGGGATAAAACATTGTTGGTGGTCTATTTGACTCTTCTAATGGATTACTCGTTCCGCCGCAACTATGGTTGAAATGTTTTATCATCTACCATATGTTCTACATCTCTGATTTAATAATGACAAAGGCTATTGATAATTTAATTATCTTAAGTCATGATATTCTTTATTGGGCTATTTGTGTTCACCCTTTTGCTTCACAGTTCCTTTCAGGTAATAAGAGTTTAACTGAGTCGAGCGAGGGTAACAGGGGAATAGAACGGTGGTCTTTAGCTGTTGAGGTTTCCCCTAAAACAGTATAAAATTAATTTTATTAAGAATTTTAGATAAGTGTATCGTATTTTATACATCATTTAACCGTTGATTTTGGTGAATCGAATAGGGTGAGGTGAACCCAACTTTGGAAGTGTGTTTTGCCACTATCATACAAGATGTCTAATGACCTACGACTTCGTGTTATCATAAGACAGGGTTGTGCACATCCACTTGCTGATTATATCTATGAGCACTACCTGTATAATCTTGGAGTTTAGTTAAAATATAATTCTCAATTGGAGATAATGAAGATAATTATATGGCAAGAGAAGACTCACCATTGGAAAGAACATGATAATAATCTTCTCGTTTTTCTTTGTGGTCTATTGGGTCAACCAAGGATAATTCTCGAGTCATATGATATCTATTATAACTTAGATGCATGGTCTCCCATGTACGAAGGTTTCTTTGAGCATTATCCAAAGATTTTAAATTTATAAAACAATTATTAATTGTACCTTTATGTAAGGTATCAATGTGATATGCTATCCAGGTAAAGGGATGAGAGTCACAGTTGGTATCTATTTGTATTAAAACTCACAGCATATGTGCTGTCATATTTTGCACGACAATTGTAATAATGAAGTTTGTATTTGGAAATTGCATTGAGTGTATTTCGCGGCGACTCAGAATAGGTTATGTGGATTGGACCTATTTTAGTGGTGTTACAAAGGAGGTAAAGTTCATCAAGTTGGAACAAAATAATATGACCGTGTCGTAGTACGAAGCTAAGTTTGCCGAGTTATCCCGGTTTGTATCCCACTTGGTTGATAATGAGGAGAGAATGACGCGGATGTTTCTAAGAGGTTTGAAACCTGAGATACATCAATACCTAATTTCTCACAAACTGTGTTTGTATTCAAATGTTGTAAATAGGGCTCAGTTATTGGAACGTGATAATGAGTCAACCCAACCAAGAGATAGCAGCCGACAAAACGATACTACCAGTGGAAGCAGTCATCGAAGCGGTGACAACAAACGTGGATGAAGTCAACATGCCAGAAATGATAACCATTTTGATGGTAATCATGGCCAAGACAATAAAAGTGGAAATTTCAAGAAGAGGAGATTCAATAATGATGGAAAGACGTCAGCACCAGCACCTGTTATTAAAGAAGGAGAACGGTCAACGATTGTATGCTACAAATGCGAAGGAGAGGGACACATCAGTCCAAACTGTACGCAGCAGTCCAAAACATGTTATAATTACGGAAGAGAAGGTCACCTAGCTCGATTTTGTCATGCAGTAAAGCCAATTCCAGTTGGGATGAAGGCACCAAAGGCTGTTCCAGAGAAGTCAAAGCCAGTAGTTCAAGGGAGAGCATTTGTCGTGACCTCCCAAAAAGCAAAGAACCCGGACAAAGTCATCACGGGTAAGCTAATCATAAACTCTAGCGAAGTCTATACCTTATTTGATACCGGTTCTACCCATTCTTTTATTTCTCCTACTTGCGCTCAACATTTAAATTTAACTCCAGAGAAATTAGACTTTGACTTATCTGTTGAAACTCTGTTGGGAGAAACCTTCATTACATCCACTGTTTATAAGTCTTGTTTGATTCAAATCGGCGACAGCATGTTACCTGTCGATCTTATATCATTGAAAATACTTGCATTTGATGTGATTTTAGGGATTGATTGGTTAACCACTCATCATGCAAAAATTGATTATTTTCATAAGGTTATTAGCTTTCATATTCTTAACCAACCTATTATGCGAATTTAAGCAACCAAACCTCTAACACCCCAGTCCCACATCGAAAGATAGGGGGAAAATTTGTCTACATATAAGAAAATAAGTTACTACCAATAGTACTGTGAGAACCTGAATTTTATGAAATAAAAGTATTCAAATTTTTTTCTATTTTTGTAAATAGTTAAATTGATAAAAGTTTAAAGTTAAGGGTAATATGTGATTTTTTTTTTTGCAAAGTACGCAAGTTGTTATATAATATTTGATTGGTCGGGGAATATTTGTTTTAACATGTAATATTTGTACAATGGCACAATCATTGGTAAAACCCACAACGGAATTATTGTCGGATTGAGAAAACGATAAAAATACTTTATGAAAATAATGGCGGAAGTTTTACCGTTAACTGTTGAAACAATTTTGTGTTAAAAGTACAAGAATCGCGTAGTTTCACAAAGAGAGATTTACGGTATTGATTATTGATGCTTACGTGAGAAGTCACTCGCTTTTGTTCAATTATTGTTACAAGATTCTTTGCGCAAGATCTCACGTTATTTGATTCAATTATTGTCAATATTTTATAATCAATAATTGAGATGACAAAGTTATTAATATTATTATTTGCAATATTAACGATGTCTATAAGTTCTGTCAAGGAGAGGTTTGGTCACCTAATTGCACGCCAATGGGGAGAAATCCTTATTGGAAATCCCTCTCTTTCCTGGGAACGACCTGGTCGATTAATATTGTGAATTATAATAATGATGATGAAGTTTTGTTTTATTAGTATTATTAATGTAATAAAACAGAAAAGCTTTTTATATAAAACAGAATACTTTTATAAAGTTATCTATTTTATTAGACAATAATTAGAATATATTATATTTTATTATGCATAGTGTTTGACAAGATTCTGATAGTGTTTGTATAGTAAAATCTTTTTATATAAAAATGTAAAACTTTTATAAAGTTATTCGTTTTTTAGATTATAAATAGAATATATTATATTTTATTGTAAACTAACTGGACCGTCTGCTTAAAGTAAATTAACTGGACCGTTCATGGATTGGTTATTATTCATCCATTCTTCTATAAATAGAAGCTCATTCCTTCATTATTTCTTACTTAATTCAATTTGAAACTCTAGAGAGAAAAACTATAGAGAGAGTTCTTCTTCTATAATCTTGAGCGTATTTCTTTAGAGTTTAAGAAAGCTTTGAGCGTAGTGCAAGTTTTCTTCAAGTATATTCATGCCCTACCAGCCGGAATACTTTTCTTTTTAAGGTAGGGGATATAATTGTCGTACTCGTAAAGGATATTATTATTATTATTATTATTATAGTAAGGGATATTATTTTTTGTACTCATTAGGGGTATTCCTTCTTTCTTATTGGTGAAATTCTTTTGTTATTCCATTCTTTATTATTCTGTTGGAATAACTCAGATACACCTGGATACCCTATACTTGGTGAAATTCTTTCGTTATTCCATTATTTATTATTCTCGTTGGAACATCATCACCTGCGTGCGTTTACGCATGACCGGTTCCATTATTTATTATTCTATTGAATATCCGTCGATCGATGCGTTTACGCATGACCTGGTTCCATTATTTATTATTCTATTGGAATAAACTCGTCATGCTATCTATCGCATGCTTGGTGATTTTCGTTGTTATTCCATTCTTTATTATACTCAGTTGGTTAAAGTTTTGACTTCTATACTCCATGAAATTAGTGGAATATCCTTGATATTTGCTCTTCATCCAGTATCTTTTCAGGAAAATATTCTTCTGAGCATTCTTGAGTGTTACTCTACAAAGAAGTATCATGTTGATAATTTGGACATTATTAGTTCCTGGATAAATTAATTCTTGAACTTGTTTTATTGAATTCTTATATCATTGTCATAATCTTCATGTTTATATTATGTTGAAAGTCATCTATGGCCTATAGTGCATAGATGGACTTGGTATGATTATGACCAGGGATTATTCAGTGTAATAATGACCGTAATGTTACAAATGATGTAGAAAAAGTCCTCATTGACCCGTAGTGCATTGATGAACAGTTGTTGGCATGATCATGACCGTTGATGAAAACACGATTATCTTTAGCCCGTAGTGCATGGATAATTCATGGTCGTGATATTAACGAATATCCTTAGTCGTAGTGCATGGATAATTCAGTGATATGGATTGATTATCGAGCTGAGTCTCAACGATGAAATATAAATTCATGGATGTGATATTAACAAATATCCTCGGCAGTAAAGTGTGGGTGATTCGATGATGTGGATTATTTATTAAGCTGAGTCTAAGCGATAAAATATTTATTATACACTTTTAATTTGTAGAAGATAGTAGATATCATGCTCTACTTGACTCTTATAAAATACAGTTGTATGTCTTTGGCATGAAAGTGCAAAGATGAATTGTTAATGAATATCTTTCGTCAGTAGTGCAAAGATGAATTTATTAGTATGATTATGAAAGCGGTGAATTTTGATTTGGTATAACCATGATTTTTGATGTTTTAGGTGAAGATAGGTGATGAAAATTATCTTCTTCCCTGGTTGTAAGAGGAATTTAGAACCACAATTATGATTATGAGTTATTCATATGATTGTGGACATGAACATTGATTTATTTTACATGGATAAAACATTATTAGTGGACTTTAATATAGAGAAGATAATAGACCTTATGGTCTATTTGACTCTTCTAATGGATTGCTCGTTCATTACGCAACTATGGTTGAAAAGTTTTATCATCTACCATATGTTCTAAATCTCTGATTTATTATTGATGAAAGCTATTGATAATTTAATTGTCTTTAGTCATGATATTCTTTATCGGGCTAGTTGTGCTCACCCTTTCTGCTTTCACAATTCCTTTCGTGTAATAAGAGTGTTGTTAGTAAGAGTGTCACGGGAATTGAAGCGGGGATAATGGGAATAGAACGGTGGTCTCTAGCTATGGAGGTTCTCCCTAAACAGTATAGAAAAGTGTGTTGTATTTTATACATCATTTAGTAGTTATATTTGGTGAATCAAATAGGGTGAGGCGAACCCAATTTTGGAAGGGTGTTTTGCCACTATCATACAAGATGTCTAATGACATACAACCTCGTGTTATCATAAGACAGGGTCATGCGCATCCACTTCTTGCCGAGTATATCTACTAAGCACTACCTATATGATCTTGGAGTTTATTTGAAATATAATATTCACTTGGAGAAAGTGGAGATAGTTATATGTCAAGAGAAGACTCACCATTGGAAAGAAGATGATAGTAATCTTCTCATTTTTCTTTGGGGTCTATTGGGTCAACCAAGGATAATTCTGTGAATATATGATATCTATTATAACCTAGACGCATGGCCTTCCATATACGAAGGTTAAATTGAGCACTTCCCAAAGATTTTAATTTCTAAAACAGTTTTTGACTATACTTTTATGTAAAGTACCATTGTAAGGTTGTGGTCGAGGCACCATGAGAGTTACATACATTTGTATTAAAACTCACAGTTAACTGTGGTCGTATTCTATACGACAGTTCAATAGTTGTATAAATGAATTTGTATTTGAATTTTGTACCATGTATCTAACGACTCATAATGGGTGATGTATACCTAATTTTGGGGGCGTCACAAGTACCTTCAAGTCATGACCTTTTGGGAGCCTGTGGTGGGCTAAGATGACCCAAGAAGATACTATTGGGCCAGTAGTTTGGGGCCTTATTTTGATAGATTGATTCGATTAGGACTTGGGATTTGACCCGAGATTTGTTCTGGACTCGGGATTTGACCCGGGTTGTTTCATATGGTATTAGAGCCGACTCTTGAAAGCTCGGGTCGAGTCATCCGTTCGGGTTGCCGGAGGTGGGGACACGAAGGCTAGTGGTATTATCCCACAATGGAGAGATGGAGGTCCGGAGGTGGGGACACGAAGTCAGCCGGTATTATCCCACAATGGATAGAGAGGCAAAGATCTTTGGGTAGTGTGTGTGATCTCGTTTCGACGGGACGTCGAGAATTTAAGTGGGGAGTTTGTAACACCCTTGATCCCACATCGAAAGATAGGGAAAAATTTGTCCGCAGATATAAGGAAATAAGTTACTACCAATAGTACCTTCAAGTCACGACCTTCAGGAGCTCACTGTGGTGGTATTTAAGATGACCCAAGAAGATACTATTGGGTCAGTAATTTGAGGCCTTATTTTGATGGATTTGATTCGATTCGGACTTGGGATTTGACCCGAGATTTTTTTCGGACTCGGGATTTGACCCGGGTTGTTTCAAAACCACTAAAGTCAATCACTATTATATCAAGCCATAAATCTATTCGTTTATTGAAAAATGTATATCAAGCTTTCTTATCCCATGTC
Source organism: Panax quinquefolius (assembly GCA_020205615.1). Classification (NCBI taxonomy): domain Eukaryota; kingdom Viridiplantae; phylum Streptophyta; class Magnoliopsida; order Apiales; family Araliaceae; genus Panax; species Panax quinquefolius. The sequence continues at coordinate 8,656,920 of CM035170.1, read as the reverse complement.
ATGGATTTAAACAAAAATACGTCAAATTGGATTGATATTTCTATTGTTAATAAATTCCCTGATATATTTCTTGAAAAACTTCATGGCCTACCCCCAGAGCGTGAAATTAAATTTTTTATCGACCTTGAACCCAGTACAAAACCTATTTCTAAAGTCCCATATCGAATGGCTCTCAGGAGTTAAAGACCCAACTGCAGGAATTGTTAGACATCGATTTCATTCGTCCTAGTATGTCTCCTTGGGGTGCACATGTTCTATTCGTGAAGAAGAAAGATGGGAGTATGCGACTTTGTATTGATTATCGGGAGTTGAATCATGTCACCATCAAAAATAGGTACCCGTTGCCTCGCATTGATGACCTGTTTGACCAGTTGCAAGGCGCCAAATTCTTTTCAAAGATTGATCTTCGTTCCGGATATCATCAGTTAAAAATTAAAACCGATGACATTCCAAAGACTGCTTTCAGAACTCGGTACGGGCATTACGAATTCCTAGTCATGTCTTTTGGATTGACTAATGCTCCTGATGCCTTCATGTACATGATGAATCGAGTATTCAAAGAATATTTGGATCACTTTGTTGTCGTCTTTATTGATGACATCCTCATTTACTCCAAAAGCCGTGAAGATCATGAGCAACACTTGAGTTTGATACTCCAAAAGCTTCGTGAAAACAAGATTTATGCCAAGTTGAAGAAATGCGAGTTCTGGCTTGAGGAAGTAGCATTCCTTGTGCACGTGATATCAAATCACGGAATATCTGTTGACCCAGCAAAGATTGAAGCAATACAAAGCTGGGAGCAACCTAAGTCATGATCGGCATGCGTAGCTTTCTCGGCTTAGCTGGTTATTATCGGAGATTCGTAGAAGGGTTTTCTCGAATCGCTACTCCATTAACTCAGCTAACTCGGAAAGATACAAAATTTGATTGGAGCGAGGAATATGAGAAGAGTTTTCAAGAACTCAAGAGGAGACTCATTTGAGCACCTGTTCTGACAATACCATCTGGCTCGAAGGGATTTATCATCTATAGCGATGCTTTAGGCAGAGGGTTAAGATGTGTTATCACGCAATATGGGAAAGTCATAGCCTATGCCTCATGACAACTCAAAGAATATGAGAGAAATTATCCGACTCATGATCTAGAGTTGGCAGTAGTCATTTTTGCACTTAAGATTTGGAGGCATTATCTGTATGGGGACAAGATGGAGATCTATACAAATCATAAAAGCCTTAAATATTTCTTCACCCAAAAGAAACTCAACATGCGGCAACGACATTGGCTTGAGCTGTTGAAAGATTATGATCATACCATTCAATACCATCTTGGAAAAACGAATGTGGTAGCTGACGCATTGAGTAGAAGATCATATGCAGGTACGAGTGCGATATTGTCAATGTAAAGGCCCATTTTGTATGACTTGCAAAGGATGGAGGTAGAGTTAAAGACTCCAAGGACCCACGTGATGATGGCAAATATACGAGTAGAACCGACTTTAATCGATAAAGTTTAAACGGCTCAAGCTACAGACCTGGAGCTGATGCGTATGAAAAAGAAAGTGCAAGAAGGTGTTATTCCGGAAGCAATAATCGATGAAGAAGGAATACTTCGAGTTAAATCAAGACTATGTGTTCCTAACGACCTTGATTTAAAGTATAAGATCATAATAGAGGCGCACAACACACCGTTTGCAATACATCCTGGGAGTACCAAAATGTATCATGACCTTCGACATATATTTTGGTGGAGCAATATGAAGAGAGAGATAGCGGAGTTTATCTCAACGTGTTTAAATTATCAACGAGTCAAGGTGGAGCATCAAGTGCCAAAAGGTCCATTGCAACCGCTTGAAATTCCAGAATGGAAGTTGGAGCACATTACCATGGATTTCGTTACTGGTCTTCCTAAGGTTTCTCAAGGCATAGATGTGATTTGGGTCATTGTTGATAGATTGACCATGTCTGCTCATTTCTTACCTATACGAGAAACTTATACACTTGAACATCTTGCTCATATATACATAAATGAGATTATAAGATTGCATGGTATGACAGTATCCATAGTTGCTGATCGAGACCCAAGATTCACTTCATGATTTTGGGTTAGTTTGCAAAAAGATATGGGCACGAATTTACGATTTAGTTCGCCATATCATCCTTAAACGGACGGATAATCAGAGAGGACTATTCAAACCCTTGAAAATCTATTAAGAATTTGTGTCCTTGACTTCAAAGTAAGTTGGGACAAGTTTATATCATTGGTGGAATTTTCCTATAACAACAATTATCAAGCAAGCATCGGCATGGCTCCATTTGAGGCGCTGTATGGAAGAAAGTGTCGTTCTCCAGTATGCTGGGATGAGGTGGGTGAAGCAACGTTGTTGGGACCGGAATTGGTACGTATGACTACGGAGAAGATTCAAATGATCCGGCAACGTATAAAGACCTCACAAGATTGACAAAAGAGTTATGATGATCTTCATCGAAAGGACATGGAGTTCAATGTTGGAGATCATGTGGTGTTACGTGTTCCTCCATGGAAAGAAGTTGCAAGATTTGGAAAGAGAGGAAAGCTCGATCCTCGATTCCTTGGGCCATTCAAAATCCTTGACCGAGTAGGAACTGTGGCCTATAGACTAGCTTTACCGCCAAGTATGTCTCGTGTTCATAACGTTTTTCACATATCTATGTTACGTAAATATGTGGAAGACCCAAACCACATTATTGAGTTAGAATCGGACGAAATAGCGGAAGATTTAATGTATGAAGAGGTACCTGTTAAAATTTTGGATAAGAAGGAGCATATTCTACGCTCCAAGTTTATACTTCAAGTCAAAGTTTTGTGGAAAAACCACGATGTTGAGGAAATGACATGTGAGTTAGAATCTAAAATGAAATCAAGGTATCCTCACCTCTTCAACATACCAGGTACGTACCCTACTTTCGAGGACGAATTTTCATAAGAAGGAGAGGTTGTAAGACCCCAACTTTCATAAATAAAGATTAAATTTTTCTCGATATATATTTTGAATATTATGGTGTGAGTTTGATATAATGTTATAGTTGTGGGTAATATTTGCAAATTTGCAAAGTATGCAAGTTGTTATAAAATATTCGATTAGTCGGGGAATATTAAATGCACGGCAAGCACAATCATTAGTGGATCCCCACAATGTAATTATCATCGGAGTTAAAAAGATGAAAATATCTTTTATGAAAATAACTACGAAAGTTTTACCGTTAATCGTTAAAATACCCGGTGGTAAAGAAACAAAGAATGTCGCGTGATTGCATAGTAGTAACTACGGTATGATTGATTATTGATGCTTACGTGAGAAGTCACTCGCTTTTATTCAATTATTACTACGAGAATTTCTTGATAGTATCTCACGTTATTAGTTTCAATTATTGTCAACATTTTTATATTATTAAATCAATAATTGAGATAACAAAGTTATTCATATTATTATTTGCAATATTGACGATGTCTAGAAAGTTCTGTCGAGGAGAGGTTTGGTCACCTAATTACGCGCCAAAAGGGAGAAATCCTTATCGGAAAGCCCCCTCTTTCCTTGGAACGATCTGGTTGTTAAATATTGCGAATTATAATAATGATGATAAATGTTATTTAAAATATTGAGGGGATATTTTTATGAAGTATTTTTTATAAGTTTGGCTTATTATTTGGACCCCCACTTACCCATTTTTCAAAATAAGCGGTAGAAAGTAATTCGGTATATTTTTATATAATAAAGGTGGGGCCAAATGTGGGGCCCACGTGCGGAAGAAATGCTTTTGGAAATTGGGGGGGGGGGGAAGAGTATACGTAAAAGGAAGGAATATATATATATATATATATAAGTATGTGATGTGTGTATATATATATATATAATATAATGTATGTATGAGTGGAAAGTGGTGGGTGAAAGTGATATGTGTAAGGGATATTATTTTTGTTCAGTATTCGTAAGAAATAATATTTTCTTCCATACTCTGTAGTATGTAAGTAATATTATTTTGTTTCAGATTCCAAATTATACACTCATTTTGTTAAAGTTTTGGCTTCTATACTCCATAAAATTAGTAGAGTATCCTTGATATTTGCGTTTCATCCAGTATCTTTTCATGGAAATATTATCCTGAACATTCTTGATAAGTTTTAACTTTTTTAAGCCAGATTACTATTCACGGGGTATTATTTCTGAAGTACTATTCACTCGATTACTATTCACCCGGGGTACTATTCATGACAAAAATTGATTTCTTTTCGGTCCAAATCATTTTTGATATAATATTATTCTTGAATTTTACTCCACAAAGCAGTATCATATTGATAATTTGAACATTATTGAATTCTAAATGAATTAAATTATAAATCTTTAAAAAATTATCATTTGTTTTCTTTTAATTGAATTCTTATATCATTGTCATCATCCTCATGTTTATATTATGATGAAAGTCATCTGTGGCCGTAGTGCATAGATAGACTTGGTATGAATATGACCAGGGATTATTTGGTGCAATCATGACCGTAATGTTACAAATGATGTGGTAAAAGTCCTCATTGGCCCGTAGTGTATTGATGGACAGTTGTTGGCATGATCATGACCATTGGTGAAAACACGAATATCCTTGGCCCGTAGTGCATGGATAATTCGTGGTCGTGATACAAATGAATATTCTTGGCCCTTAGTGCAGGGATGATGTGGATTATTTATTAAGCTGAGTCTCAGCGATAAAATTGTTGATAAACTTTTTAAATCATAAAAAATAGTAGATATCATGCTCTACTTGACTTTTCTAATAGATTGTTTATTCCGCTGCAATAAAACTTGATGTTTATTATATTTTATCAGTTTAACACTGTTGAAGGCTAACGATAATTTATTCTGCATTATCTTAGTCATAATATTTCTTCTTTGGGCTAGTTGAGCTCACCCTTTTGCTTTCATTGTTCTCTTGAGGATATGAGCGTGAGCTAGGGACTAGTCGGGAAAGAGAGTGATGCGAGATTGTTGTTTTTAAAAGTCCTCACTATTTAGTGTGGTAATAAATGTAATAAGGATTGAATTTGAGTTTGGATACTGTCTATGAGACAATATTCGTGTAAAAACTCAGCTATGTTTTGTCGTATTTTACACGACAGTTGTATTAATTAAGTTTGTATTTGAATTCTGTACCATGTATTTGGTGACTCAGAATGGGTAATGTATATTTATTTTGGGGGCGTCACAAACAAACTTAACTCAGATCAAAGAAATCTTGCAGGAAATTCACCATCAGTAAAAATTTGCAAGCAACCGATTTAGCCTACAAATTTGCAGATTCAGATATTATTTTGGTAAGATTTATTTTTCAAATATTATAATTATTTTTTTAACATGTATTTATAAAAAAAATAGAATTTTAAACTTTGAAGAAAAATTATCAATTATTACTATGTCTACATATACGCATGTGAATTTAAAAACAAAATTGTGATTTATGTGTGTTTGAGTAATTATATAACTATGTGGTGAAGTAGTTATTATAATTTTTGACTTATGATTAAATTATTTGCTTAATAATTGTAAAGGGTATTGTTTTATTTTATTATGAATGCTTATTTTGATAAAATATAGTGAGTTATGTGGGATATGATATGCATGTGAGTATTGTGACTAATAATGATTAATTATTATAAAAATATGAAGAAAAAAAAAAGAATTTGCAAAATTAATTTAAAATGAAGTTATTTTTCTAATTAATGGGATATAGATATAATTATGTTACATAGTTATTAAACAATATGAAAAACCCTTTATGTTATTTTTTTTAGGTACTAGATTGACAGTTGAATTTATGGACCAATTGACCCAAGTGTCCTTAACGACCAACAAAATCACGTGTTAGATGATATGTACCAGCATGTTTATGACTAGTTGCAATTCAAATCTCAAAACCATTTTTTTAGCATACGACCTATAAAAAATTCAAAATCTTTCAACTTAAAAAATAATTGACCAATGTATGACATCGTTTCAGATTTACTACTTTCAACTTCACTTACAAACTCAGATGCATTTTCATAAATATCTAAACTAGCAACAGAATCTGAAGAACTTGATACAAACCTTTTATGAGCAGGTATGTTGTGTTCCATTCTGAAATAAGAAGGAAGAAACTACGGATCAGAATTTTAACTTGAATTTGAGAGTGAAAATGAACAATATCAACCAAAAGGAAAAGAGATGCAATAGCAGAGGGGGGGGGGGAAATCAAGAGAAAATTAATATATGTAAGATCTGTGAAATGAAAGGTTACAAAGATAATTCAAAATCGGAGGAAGCAAGCTGGGGTTTTTAAAGCCAGAGTTGGTTGCCGCTACAGCTATTAGCGGCAGAATCAAACCCGAATTTACAAATTATTAATTGGTTATATAAAATACATAAAAAGGTGAGCCAAAGCTGACAAAAAATTGGTTACAATAGTGGGGCCCTGTCGCTACAGGCTCATGCGGCAGGGGTGAAATATAAGTATTAAATGCACGCATTCCAAGTATTAAAAGCAGGGGTAGCAAGGTAATTTATCATGCCTTTTGGATAAAGTTGACTAGCACTACACCCTGTAGCGGCATGGCCTTTTTCTCAATTAATCTCAGTCTTTCATTGCAAAGATCAACGATGATGAGCTCAGTTGCTGAATAGTACTCGTGGCAAACGTTTGCCAAAGATGATCTCCCATATATTTGAATATTTTGATTATTTTGATTATTTGTATTATTTAGAATTAAAATAATTAAAAGAAAGGAAAAGAGATAAAGTAAAAGAAAAAATTATAAAAATAATAATGAGGATTTGATTGTATAATTAATTTTAATTTTTATGTCATTTTTTTAACTAATTTTTGCTAATTGTATCAAATTTTTATATTTTATGTTAATTATGTACTTACCTTTTTTATATCATTAAAATATATATTAGTATTAATTTTTAAAATAAAAATAATTATTAAAAGAAAGAAAAAGAGATAAGGAAAAGAATACAAATAAAGAAAATGAATTAAAATATTTATTTTAATTTTATTATTATTTTAATTATTTTTTGCCACGTAATTAATGATTTTTTATTTTTAATTTTTGTAAAAATTAATATAATATTGTAATAGTACTCATTGATTAGGACTGAGCAAAAAACGGGTATAACCGAATAACCGAATCAAACCGAAATAATTTAACCGAAATTTCTTAATAATTCAGTTATTTTTTATAATTTGGTTATAGCTGAATTTTTTACGATTACTTTTTCATATTTCATTTTTGTATTATTCGATCTACCCGAATAAGCCTTATCTTACTCTCTTCGTCTGTCTTATCTCTTATCTCAGACTCTTAGTCTCAACCCAGATCTGATCTCGATTTCTACTCTCTGTCTACTCTCTCCGTCTGTCTTATCTCTTATCTGTTTTGTATAGAGAACTCCATCTGTCTACTCTCTCCGTCTCCCATGTCATCACTCTCAAAAGTCAGATCTCGATTTATCATCTCTATATTAGACCCACTTCCATACCGACCTGGCACGTGGCCATAGCCTTCCCTACGGTTTACTTACTCAAAGACGGATCCTCCTTCCTCAAGGGCGGTCTCAATCATTCTTCTTGTTAACCCCTGTCCTTCCGCTTTCAAGACGACCACGTCTCAAGTCTTTTCGCCTCAAAACTCTTCCTTCGACCGACCACCGACTACTACAAGTCCGATCATTTGAAGAGATTAGGTCATCTTGTCTTCGTGAGCTCGTCGATAGGTGGAGTGATTGCTCGTCTTTGTCTTCATTTTCCGGAAAAGGTGATTACTTTGTTTTCGTTTGCCTATTTATTTTCTGTTTGTTTGCCGGTGATGGGGATAGGGTCGTGTGTTGAACTGTTGTTACTGTTATTAAGTTGGGCAAAGATGCATTGCTATTATTGGGCTGCTTATTGTTAATTTGCTATTGTTGTAATTATTTGAATCGCTTATTCTTTGTAATTATTTAAATTTGGTTATTGCTAATTATTTGTTTATTGCTATTTGGGCTTTCATGTGGAAATTTGGGTTTTATTTGGTGGTAGTTGTGGGTTTCTTCTCTCAAATTTAAGTTATTCGAATATCCAAGAATATACAATTCGATAATTCAGATTAGTTCTAAATTTTGGTTAGTATTTGGATAGTGAAATTATCAATAATTAGGTTTCGGTTATAACCAAATAGCTTATTTGGTTCGGTTATAACTTAGAATGATCACACATATCATTAATACAAAAATTTTGATATATTATTTGTATTATTTGGAAAAGAGATAAAAGGAAAAGAAAAAAACCACGTAGGACAACCAAGCTTCCTCCCGCCCAGTCAGCAAATACACATAATATTTATTTATTTTCAAAAAGTCACGTAGGATAACCAAGCAGATTTATTAACTTCGGTTACTCAAATTGGACGAAATGGCTTGATTGTACATTTTAAAAAAGCACTGTGGGTCAATTGAATATTTTAAAAGCACAGTGGCTAATTGTTTAAAACACGACAACCACAATGGGGGTAAAGGTGATTTTTCCTATTTCTAAAGTAAATATATTCTTCACAAATTGTTATTTATGAAGAGTTATTTCAAAATATTAATTGTGAGGAAATCATCTCATCCCTGAACAAAAATAATCTTTTACAATATATAATTTGTGAAGAACACATTCTTCACAATATATCCATGCCAAAAAATATTTAGTCTCTAACTTAGCGAAGGATACTTTTACGGAGGAACTTTAATGCGAGTAATTGTGCGAAGGAAAATTTTCTTCACAATAAATCTTTTGTGAGTACTATACTATTTCTCGTGAAGGATTTGTCCTTCATTGTCGGTCCTTTTTCTTATAGTAAAAATCCACCCCTGTTGAGAAATGTAACGACCCCAAAATATGTCCATTCCATCCAACCCATTCTGAGTCGCCAAATATATGGTACAGAAAACAACTACAACTTTATTACAACAATTGTCGTGCAAAATACAACAACACATATGCTGTGAGTTTGGATACAAATATATACCAACTGTAACTCTGGACACCAACTTTGGATAGCACGTCACAATGACACCTTAGATAAAGGTATAGTCAAAAACTGTTTTAGAAATTAGAATCTTTGGGAAGTGCTCAAGGAAACCTTCGTACATGGGAGGCCATGCTTCTAGGTTATGGTAGATATCATATGGCCACAAAATTATCCTTGGTTGACCCAATAGACCCCAAAGAAAAACGAGAAGATTACTATCATATTCTTCCCAATGATGAGTCTTCTCTTGACATATGATTATCTCCACTGTCTCTAATTGGGAATTAAACTCCAAACAAACACCAAGATTATATAGGTAGTGCTTGTAAATATACTCAGCAAGTGGATGAGCACAACCTTATCTTATGATGACACGAGGTTGTATGTCATTAGACATCTTGTATAATATTGTCAAAACACCCTTCCAAGTTAAATTCACCTCACCCTCAACATCTATAGACCATCGTTCTATTCCCTTGTTATCCTCCGCTCGACCCAGCTACACTTTTATTACCTGAAAGGAATTGTGAAGCAAAAGGGTGAGCACAACTAGCTCAGTAAAGAATATCATGACTAAAGATAAATAAATTATCAATAGCCTTCAACAGTAATAAATCAGAGATTTAGAACATATGGTAGATGATAAAACTTTTCAACCATAGTTGCAGCGGAACGAGCAATCCATTAAAAGAGTCAAATAGACCATGAAATCTATTATCTTCTCCATGTTAAAAGTCCATCAACAATGTTTAATCCCTGTAACATTAATCAATAACTCCTGTCCGCAATCACGTGTATAACTCATAATCGTAATTGTAGTTCTAAATTCCTTTTCTCATCCAGGACAAAGTTAATTTTCATCACCTGAAACATCAAAGATCATGGTTATACCAAATCACAGTTCCTGTTCATAATCATACTCTTAAATTCATCTTTGCACTATGAGCCAAAGATATTCATCAACAGTTCATCTTTGCACTACTGGCCAAAGATATTCAACAATATGTCATCTTTGCACTACAGGCCAAAGATATTCATCAGTTGGTCATGTTCATCTAAACACCTGTTCATATTCGCACTACTGGCCAAAGATATTCATCAGAAATCATTCATCTTTGCACTACAGGCCAAAGATATTCAGTTATATCATCATTTAGGACCGAGGATGATGAAAAATATTTTAAGAAAACGAATCCAGTGAAACAAAATAATAAATATTAAGGATTCATACTTCAGCTATTCCATGTCCAAAAATACATCATAAATAATCATAGTGGAATAAAATTCAAGAATGATCAAAACATGGATACAATCAAAGCTAGTATCCATAATAGATATTTTGGACGAAAAATAAAAATTTAATTTTTCTGTGAATAGTGTCGTATTCGTGAATAGTGTCGTATACGTGAATAGTGCCTATACGTGAATAGTAACTCCGACACCAAAATATAGAAATTTCATAAAAAACATCATCATGCTTCGTGAATAGTACTCGTAAATAGTAACTCATGAATAGTAACCCTGACATGAAAAAGTTCCAAATTTGATAAAAATTCAAACCAATATTTTGGCATAATGATATTGAAGAAATAATATCATTTATGAAGAAAATAATCTACCTTACCTCAGAAAGAATAGTACTTCTGACTGGAATACTGGATATAGTGCTAAAAGAACTTGCACCGTATAGCAATACTCGAAGTACTAAAATACTCACAAAATACGCTCGATATAATAGAGAGAGAACGAGAGAGAAATCTTTATTTTCTGGTGTGATTTTCAATTCTAACCTAAGCACTCTATTTATAGGAAAATGCTTAGAACACCAAAGCAGAAAATTTAATAAAATATAATATATTTTTTCTTAAACTTCCTACGCACCCAATTAGTCCAAACTTCAGCCACACCTCAACCAAAACCATCAAAAAAATGTTTTTTATATTTAAAACAATTAAAACTTTCAAAAATCAATTATTTCGGAACTTAACTTCAATAATTCATAATAAATAGCCCTTTTATCAGAAAATTCAAATCTCTCGATTTCCTATAGGAAATTCAATTCTCTACAAGTTTGCGTAAGAAAAAGTTTTTCAAATTCCAAATGAAATTGATAAAGAAATCCATAAGCCAAGCGATTTTTTGAATTTATAATCAAATTTTTACCAACAAAATGGGTCCACCAACATGTTTAACATGTTTTTAGTATTTATTGCAACAAAATACTCTTCCTCCTCATATACTCATATATCCCACATTCATTGTAAAAATATCACAATTATTATATTATTAAAATATAATAATATATTAAAATAAATTATTTTATCGAAAAAGATAAAATATTAATTTTCAACAATTGTCACATTAAAAATTTTCTCCAAATATATCCACATAAAATTAATATTTTCCTCATCATATAAATCAATAATTAATTATTCATAAATAATATTACAGAATCACAATAATGACAACCAAGCCGTTCCGGGGAAGGGGGCTTTCAATAAGAATTTCTCCTTATCGACGCTGCAATTGATTAGGTGACCAAACCTCTCCTTAGGCAGAACTTGCCAATAATGTTACCTAATAATGTAAGACCCCAACTTTTTATAAATAAAGATTTAATTTCTCTAATTATTATTTTGAAATAGTAAGGGGTTGATTTGATTAATGTAGTTAGTTATGGGTAAAATGCTAAATATTTTAAATAAGCAAGTGGTTATAAAATACTCATTGTTATTCGGAGAATATTCGTTTGGTCATGAAATATTCTTCATTGTCGGGGAATATCGTCTGAATGGTAGCGACCTTGTATGTGGGCCCCATAATGTAAAAGCGATTGGATGAAAAAAGCGACAAGTATAAGTTATTTATAAATAACGGCGAAGTTATTACAGATTAATCTTGTTGGAATACCCGTGGTTAAAAACACGATGTCTGGCGTTGTTGCACGACAAGAAGATACCAGTATTGCACCAATTATTGATTCTTACGTGAAGGCACTACTCAATAATTGTTACGGTAATTCTTGCTCAATATATTATTTTGATTCAATAATTCTTTGCATTGATATTTTATATTATTGTTGTTTTAATAATTATCACGCATTAAAGATTTTCCATTATCAAATCAATAAATCATATTATTTGAATAATATTATTAGATAGCATTATTGGCAATGTCTAGAAAGTTCTGTCTAAGGAGAGGTTTGGTCACCTAATTGCGCGCCAGTAAGGAGAAATTCTTATTGGAAAGCCCCTCTTTCCAGGAACCGCCTACAGTTGTCAATATTGTGATTCTATAATATTATTTGTGAATAATTAATTATTGATTTATATGATGAGGAAAATATTGATTTTACATGGATATAAATGGAGAAAATTTTTAATGTGACAATTGTTAAAAATTGATATTTTATTTTTTCTGATAAAATAATATTTAATTATATTATTATAATAGAATAATGATGGTATTTTTACAATGAATATGAGATATATGAATATATGAGGAGGAAGAGTATTTTTGTTGCATTAAATGATTAACACATGTTTTGTGTGTCGGTGGACCCCATTTCTTGATTGAAATTTGATTATAGCCTTTAAAATCGTCCGTATGTGGATTTCGGTCAACAACTCTGTTATGAAAAACTTTCATTACATCCACTGTTTATAAATCTTGTTTGATCCAAGTTGGCACCATCACATTACCTGTTGACCTTATTTCTTTAAACATTCTTGCATTTGATGTGACCTTAGGGATTGATTGGTCAACCGCTAAAATTGATTGCTTTTGTAAGGTTATTAGTTTTCATATTCCTAAGCAACCTGTTATTCGAATTCAAGCAACCAAACCATTGAAGTCAAACACTTTCATATCAAGTCATAAAGTCATTCGTTTATTGAAAAACGGATGTCAAGTTTTCTTAGCCCATGTTATGGACTTGAACAAAAATACGTCAGATTTGAATGATATTTCTGTTGTTAGTAAATTTCCTGATGTATTTCCTGAAGAATTTCTTGGCTTATTCCCAAAGTATGATATTAAATTTTGTATCGACTTTGAACCCGGTACAAAACCCATTTCTAAAATCTCATAGCTCCTATTGAATTTCAGGAGTTAAAAATTCAATCTGTAGAAGTTTGTGCAGAGCCTTTATCCGGTGACTTCCTTTGTGGAATGCACCGAAGCCAGACTCTCCGTAGGGGACGCCATATTTGTGTGATAGTAAACTGATAGGTGTCATTGTGACGTGCTATCCAAGGTTGGGATATGAGTTATAGTTGAGAACAACTTAAGTCGGTAATCGAAATACGTAGCTTTCTAGACTTAGTTGGTTATTATCGGAGATTCGTGGAAAGATTTTCTCGAATCGCTACTCCATTAACTCAGCTGACTTGTAGAGATATAAAATTTGAATGGAGCGAGAAATATGAAAAGAGCTTCCAAGAACTCAACACGCAAGAACGACGTTGGCTCGGTCATTGAAAGATTACGATCATACCATTCAATACCATCTCGAAAAAAAAAAGCGAATACCAGTGGTGACGCGTTGAGTAAAAGATCGTATGCGTTTACGAGTGCGATATTGTTAACACAAAGACCCATTTCGTATGACTTACAGAAGATGGAGATAGAGTTAAAGATTCCAAGAACCTGCGTGAAGATAACGAATATATGATTAGAATCGACTTTAATCGATAAATTTAAAGCTGCTCAAGCTACAGACTTGGAGTTGATGAATATGAAGAAGAAGATGCAAGAAGTCGTTATTCCAAAAGCGAGAATCGGCGATGTGAGGAAAGCTCAAACCTTCGATTTATTAGTCCATTTGAAATCCTCGATCGAATAGGAACTGTGGCCTATAAACACATTTTACCGCCAAGTATGACGCGTGTTCATAACGTTTTTCATGTATCGATGTTACGTAAATATGTGGACGACCCAAACCACATTATTAAGTTAGAACCAGACGAGATAGCAAAAGATTTAACGTACGAGGAGGTACCAGTCAAGATCTTGGATAGGAAGGAGCATGTCCTACGTACGTCAATTTCGAGGATGAAATTTCATAAGGAGTGGAGGTTGTAAGACCCCAACTTTTTATAAATAAAGATTTAATTTCTCTAATTATTATTTTGAAATAGTAAGAGGTTGATTTGATTAATGTGGTTAGTTATGGGTAAAATGCGCAAATATTTCAAATAAGCAAGTGGTTATAAAATACTCATTGTTGTCGGAGAATATTCGTTTGGTCGTGGAATATTCTTTCATTGCCGAGGGAATATTCGCGACGACGCATGACTTTGTGTGGGCCCCATAATGTAAAGCGATTGGATGAAGAAAGCGACAAGTATAAGTTGTTTACAAATAACGGCGTAGTTATTACAGATTATCTTTGTTGGAATAATTCGATGGTTAAAAACACGAATGTCGTGTTGTTGCATAGTAAGACACACAGTATTGCACCAATTATTGATTCTTACGTGAAGGCACTACTCAATAATTGTTACACTGAATTAATCTTGTTTTTTTTTTTGTTTTTGATTCAATAATTCTTTGCGTTGATATTTTATATTATTGTTGTTTTAATAATTGTCCTTTGAACAATATTTTCCATTATCAAATCAATAATTCATATTATTTGAATAATATTATTAGATAGCATTATTGGCAATGTCTAGAAAGTTACATCTAAGGAGAGGTTTGGTCACCTAATCATGCGCAAAGAAGGAGAAATTCTTATTGGAAAGCCCCTTCCTGTAGAAAGGCGTCGGTTGTCAATATTGTGATTCTATAATATTATTTGTGAATAATTAATTATTGATTTATATGATGAGAAAAATATTGATTTTAAATGATATAGATGGAAAAAAATTTTAATGTGACAATTGTTAAAAATTGATATTTTATTTTTTCGGATAAAATAATATTTTATTATATTATTATAATAGAATAATGATGGTATTTTTACAATGAATGTGAGATATATGAGTATATGAGGAGAAAGTGTATTTTTTTGCATTAAATGATTAACACATGTTTTGTGTGTCGGTGGACCCCATTTCTTGACTAAAATTTGATTATAGCTTGTAAAATCGTCCGTATGTGAATTTCGATCAATTTCTGTTTCGAATTTGGAAAAACTTTCTTCTGCAAAGTTGTAGAGAATTGAATTTCCTATAAAAATTCGTGAGATTCGAATTTTCTGATAAAAGGGCTATTTATTATAAATTATTGAAGTTCAAGTTACGAAATAATTGATTTTGGAAGTTTTAATTATTTATATCAACAAAACATTTTGGTGGGCTCATTTTGTTGTTAAACATGTGATTCCAAAGATTCAAAGGTTAGGCGTAGGAATATATATATATATATATATATATATATATATATAATATTATTATATTAAATTTTCGCTTTTGGTGTTCAAGCAATTTTCTATAAATAGGGTGCTTAGGTTAGAATTGAAAATCACACTAGAAACTAAAGTTTTCTCTCTATATTATCGGTTTATTCTTGTGAGTATTTTTAGTACTTTGAGTATTGCTATATACGGTAAAGTTCTTTCAAAGACTATATCCAAAGATTCCAAATGTAAGTATTATCCTTTTGAGGTAAGGGAGGTTATTTTCTTCTAAAATGATATTATTTCTTCAATATCATTATGCCAAAATGTTGGTTGAAAATTTTTATCAAATTTGGAACTTTTTTATGTCGGGGTTACTATTCATGAGTTACTATTCACGAGTTACTATTCATGAGTTACTATTCACGAGTACTATTCACGAAGCATGATGATATTTTTTGTGAAATTTCTATCTTTTGGTGTCTGAGATTACTATTCACGATACTAAGACTATTCACGAATACGACACTATTCACAAAAAAATTAAATTTTCTTTTCTATGTCCAAGATTGTCTGTTATAGTTTCTATCTTTGATTGGATCTATGTTTTGATCTTCATTCTTGAATTTTACTCCACTCTGGTTATTTATGAAGTATTTTCGAACTTGGATTGTTTAAAGTATGAATCCTTAATATTTGTTCTTTTGTTTCATTTGGATTCGCTTTTCTTTAAAATATTTTTCATCATCCTCGGTCCTAAATGATGATATAATCAATATTTTTATTCAGTAGGTAAAAGATGAATGATTTTATAATGAATATCTTTGGCAGTAGTCTGCAAAGATGAACATGTGTTTAGATGAACATGACTAATCGATTTAATATCTTTGGCCCGTAGTGCAAAGATAAACAAGTGTTTAAATGAACATGACCAACTAATGAATATCTTTGGCCCAGTAGTGCAAAGATGAACAGCAGTGTTGAGATGAACATGAATTAATGATGAATATCTTTGGCTGTAGTAGTGCAAAGATGACTATTTGATTCAAGATGTATATTGATTGATGTTACTGAGGATAAAATATCGATGATGGACTTTTAAATTTATAGATGATAGTAAATTTCATTCTCTACTTAACTCTTCTAATGAATTGTTGTTTCCACCAAGCGATTGTTGATCTAAAATTTGTTGTCTATTGTATTCTATCAGATTTTTTCCTGTTGAAGACCAAGGATAATTTATTGTACATTATCTTAGTCATAATATTCTTTCTTTGGCTAGTTGAGCTCACCCTTTTCCTTTTTTCTTTTTTTCTTCTCGAGGAGGCGAGAATATAGCGGGGAACTAAGTCGGGGTGTGGAGTGATGGTTCAAGGCGAGTTGTTTTAGTAGTCCTCACTATTTTGTAAAATAGTGTATCAATAATTGTAATGAAGACTTATTTGAGTGTGGATATTGTCTAGAAGACAATATTTGTATTTTAAACTCAAAGTTTATGTGTTGTCGTATTTTGCACGACAATTGTATTAATGAAGTTGTAGTTGTTTCTATACCATGTATTTTGGCGACTCAGAATATGTTGGTTGGGTGATGTATACCTATTTTGGGGGCGTCACAAATAATATTATTCAGATAATATGAATTATTGCTCCGATAATAAAAAATACTGTGTAGTGACAATTATTGAAACAACAGTAATATAAAATATCAACGCAACAATTATTGAATCAACAAAATAAAATACTGAACAATAATTACTGTAACAATTATTGAGTAATGCTTTCTTACGTAAGAATCAATAATTCAAAAATAATGTGCAATACCGTGTGCTACTGTGCAACGCCGCGTATTACTTTACTTTAACCACCGTGTATTCCAACAGTGTTGACGGTAACGATTACGCCGTTATTTATAAAAACTTTAATTTGTCTTTTTCTTCATCCAATTATTTATTACATTATGGGGCCCACAAATGGTCAAGACTTAGTTATCACGAATATTTAAAACGGAAAAGAATATTCCATTTACCAAACGAATATTAAAACAAAATGAATATTTTATAACCACTTGCGTATTTTTGAAAAAAATTTCATACATCACCCTTAACTTTAACTTTTTATCAATTTAACCATTTACCGAATTGTAATTATAAGAAAAATTAAATACTTTTATTTTATAAAATTCGGGGTCTTACAAGAAATATCTCTGGATCCGCCCGCCCCTGATGTGTTGTCATAACATTAATCAAATATATTTAATGTGATTGGTTGTGTCATAAATTAGTATTAAAATGTTTAATACTATACTACTATCATTTAAGAAAAAAAGTTAAAACCATTAAAACAGTACTAATGTTGTTTCAATTTTAAATTAATAAATCTTTAAGTCGGGGTTGTTCAATTTTGATGTCGTAGTTTTTCATTGGCATTCGATAGTAAAGAATGAATGCTTCTCGATCAAAATTGCGAGCCCCTATAGGCACCACATTTGAGCGCTCATTTTCTAGTTGAGAACCTGTAGCAATTTATATAGTCTTGCTAGACTTCAAAAAATTAGATGAACAACTAGAATTTGGTTAATTTTATTAATAGCTCCTATTTTAACTTGGCTACTAGACCCATCATACCTAATAATACTCCGCCCTTCAAAATTCACCTAGTCCTCAAGGTGGAAAAAAATGATGTCCACAATGGCTGGTGTTTGTATCATCATCTGTACCACCTAAACTTGGTGCGGAAATCATAAAGCCCATTTTCTAGAAGATAAAAGATTAATGTTGTAATTTTACTGGGTGATCCAACCAGAATGTAATTCTTGCTCTCAAAGACCTCTAGATGTAAAGTGAAAATATCATCTTCTTCATGCAAAATGCAAGATTCACTTGATTGGTATGTCCCTAATTGAAGTAACCGCACTTTGTCTTGTTGGAGGGTCTTATCCATTATGATGCGCAGCAAAACATCTCATGCCCATTCAATGTTGTATGTTACACCAGCAAGAAGTTTTCCAATTGATTTGCTAGCATCATTGTCAATGATATAAACAGGGAAGAACTCATCTCCTTGAGCATATGCTACTACCCTATGATTCAGACAAACTCTCACGATATCAATTTCATACAGTGTGCACTTGAACCTTTGCATTCTCATCAGACCCAACACTACCATAAAAATCAATGAGCAATTTCAAAATATAGAATAGTAACAAACACTTGTTTCCCACTAACAGAAAAATTAGGAGGACCTTTTCCCCCAAATTGCAACCCAAACAGTAAAATAGCAATCTTAAGTTGAGGGTCAAACATAGTCATTGTTGTTAATTGTTCACCAAATTTTCTCATACCCAACTTTTCACAGCAAGTATCAGCAATCAATTTAAATTCATACAATAAATGTATATGTGGAACCCAATACAGTGAATAGAAGATAGTCCCACCTGGTATGCATTCAATCACCATGAAGCCATATCCATCTTTAATGTAGTAGCCTGCCATTTCATAGTAACCAGCACCAAACATCAATGTGTTCTTCAAGCTAACACTGGAATTTGTCCAAAATCGGATGCCAACAACATTGTGCTCAATGAAGCTTTCAGTTAAGAAACTACAGTGTGATACAACTGAATCTACAATCTTTCTGTTGCTGAAATCATTTGCACTTGGGAAACACGCTCAGCCGTCAAGTCCAACTTTCCATTCTCCGTTGGCACATGTCACTTGGAAAGAATAAATAAGACCAACAGACACATTGTATGAGCCATCAGAGTATACTTCCATAGAAACTCAAGTTGCAAATGGTGTTTCAAGGATCCAATCACATATGTGGTCATAAGCGGCACTAGTCGCAGATAATGCACTAGAGAGCTCTCTAGCTTTGATAATCGCAACACCACGTTGTTGAACAATTTTGATGAATTCTCCTTTCAACCATTCATCATCAGCAACAAGCACTCCAGTTACGTGGTTGACGTCAGGATACGGTGTTAAGGATACAAGAGCTTTCCTAGCACATCCTTGTAATGTATAACCAGATATCATTGCATTAAACATGGCCGGCTGTTTATTTGAAGCAATATCAAACACCAATTTTACTTGCTCAAAGTTCCTGCATTTAGCATAAATATCCTCAAGAGAAGTTGCGAGTGGAATCGGCACACAAATTTCATGTCTCAGATTATAATCAGGAATAACTCTTCCATATTCTGTAGCAATAAACTCCATCAAAAAAGCCAATAAACCCACAGTCAATAACCCCAATCCTCTATTCAGTCCTTTGCACAAAGTAGCATTAGCAGTGAATTCAAGCACATGATTCACAGTCATGGCATTCCAAATGGCATTGATCAGTCCCATTCCTTCAAACAAAATCTCCTTTAGATATAACAAAAATACCAATGTCAAGGACAACTCAATGCTGAGTTTCTGGATTACCCTTCGCGGATCCTCACAAAACAGCTTCCAATTTATTTGCCATGCCAAACCCAGAAATTTCATCATTTTCTCTATGAAAATAGAGATATATTTCTTTAAACTTTCCATGGTTGCATTATTAGTGCTAACCAGCTGAATATATAGGTGTAGCCTCCATCCACCTAACCAACCTCTAGAAACTACAGAATTCATTTTACTAGTTTGTAGAGGCTTCTATATAGATTTTGCAACTAGAACCCGAACAAGTGATCATCCATGAAATATCTTCAAGCAAATAACCATGGATACACCATCCAATATTATTCAATTGAGAAGACATATGAGCTACTGGTTTGTTATCCTCACATATTTTGTCACAACAACTTTCCAAACTAAAATTTTCCAAACTTTTAATGAACCCATATTCAATCTCATAAACAAGAAGGCACACCCTTGGGTTTCCTATAACCAGATTGGGCTTATTTATATTCAAAGAGGAGCAACTTTTTTCAAGTCTCATAGTGGAATCACTTATAATTTTAACCAATGTCCGCTCACTATTCCTGGATCCCAATAAAGAAAATGCATCAACAAGAATGCTTTGTTTTTCCTTCTTATTTCTGCCATAATCTTTTCATCAAATATATAATAAGCACTATCCAAAGTAATGCCAATATCACAAACCTTTGAATGAATAGGCTCACAGGTGTGTTGGCATATAAACCCATTTCGTATTGAACTGAGATGTCACCTGCTTTGGAACTTCACCATTACGAACTTCAATCAGTTGTTGTGAAAGACACACAATAGTTTGACAGTGGCATAATGGATTTTTTGGCGGTGTAGCGTGGTTGAAGGAAGTGGGGGTGACGTGAGATCCTTCAAGCCGTGGAATTCTAGTCCCACCTCCACTATCATTGTATTTCGGCTAGTATTGATTAGTCATAGTTCACACACAATCTTCCTCCTTAACATGTTTCAATTGATTGCACATTTGAATTTGTGGGCTTGGAACTTCAAGTTTCACCAGAAATTCCTCATGGCCTCTCTCCTCAGTGATAACTGGATCATCTTCTTCCTGACTCTTCAATTGAATTTGATGGCCTTCTTCCTCCTTAAAATCCTGAACCACATCATCTTCATCGCTATCATCTTGGGATACCGACTTTATGGCATCAGTTGCTTCACACAAGCAATCCTCTTCTTCCGTATAGCCACAAATAAGCAATTTTCGATGAGGTTTTAGGTGAGCTTGATTCTTCAATTGATTATCAGTATGCCCTGTACAAGGAGTGTGACGAGCTTGTTGCATAACCTCCTGTACATCTAGAGGTTTTGTTGGTGTAGCTTGAGTGGCAGTATGAATGGGTTTAGGTTCACGAATTAAGATGGAACGGTGTTGTATGGGACTGAGTTGAGTTGTTTCTGTCACTACTAACTTTTCCTCCAAAAGCTTAGCTAAACCAATCGCATGATGTAAATTATAGGGTTGGGCAGTAAGAACTTCACACTGAATTTCATCTTTTAAACCATTAATGAAGCGACCCATCAGAAAATTTTCACTAAACCCATATATCCTTTTAGCTAACAGTTGGAATTGTACCTCATAATCAGCTACCGATGTAGTTTGTACGAGTTTAGAGAATTGTGTGCCTGGATCCTCACATGATGAAGAGCTAAATTGAGTTTGCAACGTCGTTAGGGCACTACCAGCATAGTGAGGCCCATCAGTTTTGGTCTTCTGCCATCGTTCATCAGCTACCAGGAACATTTGGAACATTTAGTTTCTGAGCAGAAGAGTCGTCGGTAAAAAAAATCAAATGGATTCAAATAGAGTTTTTTTGGAACATATCAATAACCTAGACCCATGCTGCGAGTTGTTTCATGCCATAAAGAAACTCGAACACTCAAGAAATCGGTTGGACAGGCGGATTCACATCTCTTATCATAGGCTCCACGGCACGCTTGCGTGAGGTGGTCGCCGCCCGATCGTTCTAAGCGGTTGTTGGATGAATTGCTTTTAACACCTTAACCTTCGCCATATATGTGAGCGGTAATCTTGGTACAATTTCTTCGCGTTGAATTCTGCGTTGAATGGACCCAGCGACACTTTGACCCCTCGCTTATATTGAAGCGGTAATCTCGGTACAATCGACGATTGATGCGGTAGAAGACGTCACACACAACTATGAATTGTTGTATGATAAATCAAATTGAATCTCAAAGAAATAACTAAGAATTACTTAGGAATTCTTCAAAGAACCAAAAGTAGAGAATAAACTCACAAGTATATTGAATAATAATAATGATAATGTATGTGATTACATCAACTTGGACCTCTATTTATACTACTCAAAACTATCAAAATCCTAATAATAATAGGAACAAATTATTCTAATCCTAATAGGAATAACAATCCAATTTAAAAATTGAATTTTGAAATTTTAACTAAATAAAATTCTAATTACATTAGTAAAAAAAAAACTAATCAAAATCATTGCCGCGTTTGGACTTTTTCATGCCGCGTGAAGCCACCAAAATCCCTTCACGAAATTGGACATTAACGAATTTAAGAAAAGGAAGCTGACATCAATTAGGAAATAAATTGTATATGAAGGTTGATATCTTTAATATCAATTTTCCAAGTAAGGTAATGATTGTTCTTTTTCAATTTCAATTTGTAAAAGGAAGTAATAATTGTTCTTTTGCACCAATTTCAATTTATAAAAGGAATGTAAAGATTGTTGGTTGTTGCATGTATGCTTACGTGTATGTAATATGGTAATCTTGAAAAGTCTTTCTTTGAAGATTTTAATTTGTGGCTTTACTAGAATGATCAAAATTGGACTTGTATCAAATTGACCCAAATTTGTGTCTCATCCTTCCTTGCGTTATCTTGAGCCCAAACATCTTGGATCAATCCGTTGAGACTTTGTTTGAACCTCTTTGTCCTAGCCTTGCTTGATCCCCACGTCCCTTTAGTCTTGTTTGACTCCACGCGTACCATGTCCTCATCATTCCTCTCCTCTTGAAAAGGATTTGTCCTCAAATCGTCACCTACATCAAGCGGACTTAGATCGATGCGTTAAATGTAGCACTAACTTTATACTCTCTGGCAAATCAATTTATAAGCATTGTCATTATCGCTCGAGAACTTGAAATGGACCATCTCCCCTCGGAAGCAATTTGAGCGTCTTTGAGCAGGGAATCTTTCTTTCGCGTATGTAACCACACCCGATCTTGGGCTCAAAGATCACTTGATGTAGATCCCTTGTTGGCGTGCTTAATGTATTATTCCGTCCTCAGATTCAATGTTTAGCATGGCTCTTTCATGAATCGCTTAACAAGATCGGCCTTTTCGTTCCATCCATGTTAGTATATTGAGAAGCGAAGTGCGGTGATAAATCAGCGGTGTCAAAGGATTAAAACCATATACAATTTCAAATGGAGAAAAATTAGTAGCAGAATGAGCAGAGCGATTATATGCAAACTCAACATGTGATAAACATTCTTCCCATTGCTTGATATTCTTTTTAATGATAGCTCGTAATAATCTTAAAAGCAAAGTCTATTTACTACTTTCAGTTTGGCCAAATCGGTTTGTGGATGACAAGTAGTAGAAAATAACAATTTAGTACCCAATTTACCCCACAAGGTCTTCCAAAATAACTTAAGAACTTTGTATCTCTATCGAAACAATAGTTTTAGGCATACCATGCAACGCACAATCTCCTAAAGAACAAATCAATGACATGAGATCATCATCGGTTTTATGACATGGAATAAAATGTGCCATTTTGAAAATCTATCCACGACCACAAATATCGAATCATAACCATGCTTAGACCTAGGTAAACCCAACACAAAGTCCATAGAAAGATCAATCCAAGGTTCATTAGGAATAGGCGATGGCGTATACAATCCATGGGGTTGAACACGAGATTTAGCTTGGCGACAAGTAATACATCTATCACATATTCTTTCTACATCCCGTTTCATATGAGGCCGATAAAATGTTCTTTTAAAGCGACAAAAGTTTTATCAACACCAAAATGTCCCATTAAACCGCCCCATGTGATTCCCTAACAACAACTCATGCAAAGAATATGCGAGAATACATAGTTTATTTTCTCGAAACAAGAATCCATCGACTCTAAAGTATTTACCCACAACATTCTTTTCACAAGTTTTAAACTCTTCCAGAAATCAAGGTCATTATCATATAACTCTTTAATTCGTTCAAACCCAAGCAATTTCGTATCAAGAGTATTTAACAAAACATACCTGCGAGACAAAGCATGTCTGAAGCGACGTTCTCCTTACCTTGCTTATATCGAATAACATATGGAAATGTCTCGATAAATTCCATCCATCGTGCATGTCTTTTGTTCAACTTGTGTTGACCCTTCAAATATTTCAATGATTCATGATCGGTGTGGATCACAAACTCCTTAGGCCACAAGTAATGTTGCCATGTCTCCAAGCTCTAACCAAAGCGTACATTTCTTTGTCATATGTAGGATAGTTCAAAGTCGCCCCACTCAACTTTTTCGCTAAAATACTCCCTTTGGTTTTCCTTCTTGCACCAACCTGACTCCAATCCCTAAACCTAAAGCATCACACTCGATCTCAAAAGTTTTAGCAAAGTTAGGCAAAATAAGTAAAGGAGCATTTGTCAATTTATCCTTAATCAAATTAAATGTTTTTTCTGTTCATCACCCCACTTGAAGCCCACACTTTTCTTGATGACCTCGGTCGATGGTCTTTGTAATTTCACTAAAATTCGAACAAAGCGTCGGTAGAAACTTGCGAGTCCATGAAAGCTTCGTACTTGACTCACATTGGTTGGACTCGCCGATCCCGGATCATACGTATTTTCTCCTCATCAACTTGGACTCCTGTGAACTCACAACAAAGCCAAGAAAAATAATTCTATCCGAACAAAAGCGTGCATTTCTCCATGTTAGCAAATAACTTTTCTTTCCTAAGTACATCTAAAAGCAGATTTTAAATGCAATGCATGATCTTGAAGTTTTGCTATAAATCAAGATATCATCAAAAAAAACTACGACAAATTTTTCAATGAATGGATGTAAACATGGTTCATTAATCTCTTGAAAGTGCTCGGTGCATTAGTTAAACCAAAAGGTAATACTAGCCATTCATAAAGACCAGTATTTAGTTTTAAGCGTTGTTTTCCATTCATCACCCTCTTGCATTCTAATTTGATGATAACCACTTTTTAAATCAATTTTGAAAATATGCAAGACCCCGTATAATTCATCTAACATGTCATCTAAGCGAGGAATGGGATGTCGATATTTTATCGTAATGTTGTTTTTTAGCTCGACAATCGATGCACATCCTCCATTTTCCATCCTTTTTTGACCTTTAGGATCATAGAAGCGCACATGGGCTCATACTTTCTCTCACGAATCCTTTCTCCATCATTTCGTCGACTTGCCTTTGTAACTCCTTCGTCTCCTCGGGATTACTCGAGATAAGTTTGGGACGGTTTGGAATCGTCATGCGGGGAACAAAATCAATTTGATGCTCGATTCCCGAATAAGTGGTAGTCCATGAGGAAGCTCCTCGGGAAATACATCTTTGAATTCTGTAAGAGAGATGAAACAACACTAAGCAAAGAATCATTAGCGTTAGTATTCAAAAGCGCCTCTTTATCTAGAAGTAAAATCATAGGTTGTTTAGAAATCAAAGCTCTTCTCACATCACTCTTTTTGCCGATATATTTGTTTTTCTCTTCTTTCTTTTTCTCTTTCTTTTCTCTTTTTTTCTTCTTGATTTTCTTTTCTTCACTCTCTTTTCTTTGTACATAATTTTTCGCAAATGAATTTGATCTTCATGTACTTGTTGTGGTGACAAAGGGCTTGAAAGAGATCTTCTTCTTGTCGTGAACGAATGAATATCGTTGGTAAGGCCCGTCGTATTGAACCCTCTATCAAATTGCCATGGTCTACCCAACAATATATATCACCGCCTGCATGGGCACCACATCACACAATACCTCATCAATATCTGAGCCAATAGCAAATGGAACTTTTGTTTGGTTACTTTAATATACGCATTATCATTGAGCCAACTATGCAAGCGATACGGTTGCGGATGTTTGGTAGTAGGTAACCCCAATTTCTCCACCATCGTAGTGCTTGCCACATTTATCATTTGCCTCCATCTATAACTACATAACAAATTTTCCCATTCACAAGACATCGAGTATGAAATAGATTTTCCATTTGTTCATTGCTCTCCTCCTTAACTTTGTGTACTAAGTGCTCTTCTTGTAACGAGAATTTCACCGTGTATTGCATCCTCACCTATCTCCTCTAATGGTGGCATAGAATCGGTGTCATTATCTTCCCCTTGGTCTCCACATCTCCATTGTCAAGTAACAATATTTTCCTCGATTTAGACATTGGCTAGAAATATGTCCCCCGCCTTGACACTTAAAACATCTGATATCTCGATTACGACCAAAAGAAGGTTGTTTAGTTTTACCTTGAGTTTCTCGGCTAGTTGATCCTTGCTTGGGTTTCACCTTTGGCTTGAACGCAGCTGTCTTTTCCTCTCGCTTTGCCAAATTGGGTCTCCATGATGAACTAGCATTAGATTGTCCTCGTTGTCCTCCTCGCCTCTTGAGTTGTTTCTCTATCTTAGTAGCCATATGGACGGTTCCTCCAACTCTAAATAATGTTGTCGTTCGACCAAGTACGCAATCTCCCGGTTCAATCCTGCAGAGAACCTAGCCATCGATGTTTCATTGTCCTCAATCAAGTTGCTTAGATCCTTGACATCTCCATCTCCCCTGTAATATTCATCCACACTCCGACTTCCACATTTAAGAGTTTATAAATTACGAATGATCTCCAGTTGATAGTATGTTGGTACAAACCTCTTTTTCATTATCGCTTTCATCTCGCCCAAGTTGTAATCGGTAGCTTTCGTCACACCTTCTCCGATTAGTTGTCGGTGATCCCACCATATCAATGCGTATCCAAAAAATTCCGTAATGGCGGTTTGACTTTCTTGAGGTCCGAATAGTTGTGAATGATCGAATATTCGCTCCATCTTGGTTACCCAATCTAAATAAGCCTCGGGATCACCCGTGCCTTGGAAAGCTGGAATCTTCATTTTTTATGCTATCAATTGCCATCTTCTACATCGACTTCTTCTTTTTCCCTAGCACCTCCGTGTCTTTGATGTCGGAAATTAGATTCACGATCTTCCATTTGGACTACTTGTCCTCATAGTAAGGTCTTCCTTTTTCTTCGTCGTCGTTTGTTGTGTCCTCGTCTTGTTTTGCATCCCAAGAGTGTTTTGGGATAGCTCGACCATAGAACACCCTCATCTCTTCTAATTGTTCTTGCATTTGCTCTATAGTCTTTCTCAATCTCAGATCCCATTCTTTATGCATTGCTTCCATCCGGAATTTCAATTAAATTTGTCGAAGGTTGTTCCTCATGAGTTCCTTTATCCTTTGAGCTAGACATATTTCTGCAAAATAAGGGTTAGTAGAAAGCAGTTTCCTCACCACTCCACTTACGTGTTTCGCTTTCGAATCAATGGTCACTCGTGTATACTCTCTCGATAATTGGCTTTTACCCTCGATTAATCTCACCACTAAGCCTTTTACCTCAAATATTCTCTCTAATAGGTTCTTATTGAATTCCTAGAAAAATTCTTGGTTTTACTAATCAATTGAAATTACTTGTCACGAAACAAAAATATAGATGGTGTAGTTATCGAGAATACCACAAAATCACCGATCGATTGTCTTGTACTCCTCTTGTAAGCTTCGGACTTCGTAAATTGTAGCTCGTTTGAGAATTGATGATGATGGAGCAGTATGAACTCTTGGTTGGAATTTGATGATTTGATGGTGTGCTTCAAATTGGGTTAGCCTGATAGAATATGAATTTTATTTTATTTTTTTTCTTTTTTTTTTTTTTTGCTATTTTTTTTTTTTTTTTGCAATATATATTTCGACAAAAAACTAAAGATAAGTAACTTGCTAGAAAGGCTTAGCTTTGATACCAAATGATAGGATTCACGGCACGCTTTCGTGAGGTGGTCGCCGCCCCGATTGTTTCTAGCACAGTTGTTGGGTGAATTGCTTGCAACACCTTAACCCCTCGCCTATATGTAGATGGTAATCTTGGTATAATTGCTCGCGTTCAGAATTCTGCGTTAAATGGACACCAACGATACTTTGACCCCTCGCTTATATTGAAGTGGTAATCTCTGTACAATTGACGATTGATACGGTAGAAGACGCCACACACAACTATGAATTGTTGTATGATAAGTCAAATTGAATCTCAATGAAATAACTAAGAATTACTTAGGAATTCTTCAAAGAACCAAAAGTAGAGAATAAACTCACAAGTATATTGAATAATAATAATGATAATGTATGTGATTACATCAACTTGGATCTCTATTTATACTACTCAAAACTATCAAAATCCTAATAATAATAGGAACAAATTATTCTAATCCTAATAGGAATAACAATCCAATTTAAAAATTGGATTTTGAAATTTTAACTAAATAAAATTCTAATTACATTAGTAAAAAAAAAACTAATCAAAATCATTGCCGCGTTTGGACTTTTCACGCACTGCGTGAAGCCAGAAATCCCTTCACGAAATTGGACATTACCGAATTTAAGAAAAGGAAGCTGACATCAATTAGGAAATAAATTGTATATGAAGGTTGATATGCTAATATCCAATTTTTCAAGTAAGGTAATGATTGTTGCTGCACCAATTTTAATTTGTAAAAGGAAGTAATAATTGTTGCTACACCAATTTCAATTTATAAAAGGAATGTAAAGATTGTTGGTTGTTGCATGTATGCCCACGTGTATGTAATATGGTAATCTTGAAAAAGTCTTTGCTGAAGATTTTAATTCGTGGCTTTACTAGAATGATCAAAATTGAACATATCAAATTGACCCAAATTTGTGTCTCATCCTTCCTCATTGCGTTATCTTCAAATTTCAAACATCTTGGATCAATCCGTTGAGGCTTTGTTTGAGCCTCTTTATCTGGCGCTTGCTTGATCCACGTCCCTTTAGTCTTGTTTGACTCCACGCATGCCATGTCCTCATCATTTTACAACCGACACAATTCTCTGTTCTTGGAGCAGAAGCAATTTGTTTAGCGGATCTGTAACTGATGTTGCCCTGTATCAAGTTTGGGTTGAACTTGATTCTTCACCTGATTATCAGTATGTTTCTCTGTGTAAGGAGTGTGATGAGTTTATTTCACAACCTCTGATTGATGTTGTACGACCGTGGCCATGGTACCACAAAACTGATCTATAAATTGGGCAAAAATTGCCTCAATAGGATTGGGATAGGCCATTGTTGGATCACTCTCAACGAAAGCACCAATATATACCCATTGATATATATATATATATAAACTAATATCAACTCTCGGATCACTCTAATCAATAATTTTAGGGGGACATTTTTTTTTTATTGACATTCTAGCGATATTATTTTTATTTTTATTTTTTTTTGTAGTACCTCTCAAAAAATGTATAGTATTTATTCCAACTGAAATTTTTATAAAAAATAGTGTTTTATGTGTAATTTGAATCATACAAAAAAGCGAGTGCATGCAGTATATGCAACCCTCGCTTTTAGTATGTATCCATCGAAATATCTAAAAATCTTGTTTTTTACAAAAATTCGATTAAAAATAAATAGATATATATTTTTGAAAATCTAAAAAAATAAAAACTAAAAAAAAATAAAAAAAATATCGCTAAAATGTTAGCAAAAAAATATCTCCCTAGAAGAACTCATATATAACTCCTATTTTAATTTGTCTACTATACCCATTATACGTAATAGAACCTCTCAGTAACAATAATAAAACTACAAAAAAAAATAAAGATTTGAAGGGAAGAGAAGGGAATAAAAAATAATTAATTTTTTTCTAAATTTCATATTTATGAGTTGTTTTTAAGAAGGAATGAAAGAAATTTTCCCCTCAACTCAAAAATGGGAGAATTTGAAAAGATGAAATTGGGTATGTCTCAATTATTATCTCTCTCAATACACTAGACATTACATCCTCCATCATTAGCATGAACATGTATATTGATTTCACGCTTCGAAATTTATCACGACGGTCCGGTAGTCAAACTTGTGGTGTTTATCGTGTTTACTGTGCAGGATCAGGGCGTCTTACGTGATTGGGACGTTGGAGAAGATCTTGGCGTTAACAATCCTATTAAACTTTTTCTTAACGTTACAATGTTTCAGAATCCCAGATTATAAAACAACCAATCGTAAATTGGATGATCTAAACATATCTTAACGGAATCTCCAAATAAGTATAGATCAACACCAGATTCAAGAAATTAAACAAATCTTAATAAAAAAAATAAAATGCTTTTATTAATTTGTTTTACGTAGTACTAAAAAAATTCAAACACACACCTGCATTATTTTTGGTAAAAATCGATACCAAACTGGTATCAAATCGGCTAATTGGTCCGGTATAGCAGTCCAACCGGTACCCGTATCGATACTCAATTTCAAGTGGATTCGATAACCGATTCGATCCAGTCCGATAAGATAAATTACGGATGAACACCCTTAATTACCTACATCTGTTGTTCCAAACTTAATGGTACATATTTTTTTAAAAAAGAATCTTATGAAAAAAATATATTTCTCTACAAATACTTATAACGTTTGGCAGAAATGTTGTAACAATGGAATGATATTATTTAATTTATCTAAAATATAAGTAATGCTATATTATTTTTTTATGTCATTCCATCATTTAGAATTTAAAAGGTATCTATAATTTTCGAATGAATTAGAAGAGAAAATGAATCTTTTAAGTGTGTAAAAGAGTAACAGTAGCAATTAGAAAATAATAATAATAATAATAATAATAATAATAATAATAATAATAATAATAATAAAAATAGTTAAATGTTTGTTCGTCTATCTGTGTTTAGAGGTTGAATACATTTGAGAATTTTATTCGTTTACAAGTAACTTATTTCAAAGGCAACTTATTTAACTTACAAACGTTATATTTGGGGTCCAAACGCAACACTCTAAAGTTATATTTGTTTGCAAGGATTATCCAGGACTATTAAGTCATTTTATAATCTCTACGACTATGTTTATTTGCAAGGTTTATAATTTTGGGATTATAATCTCAAATATACCCCTTGAAAACAAACATAGCTTAAAATAATAATTCAAAATCTAAATTTAAAAATAAACAACACTTATAATTAATAATCTTATCATAAATATAATTATTACAAATAAACATTACATAAAAGTGGTGGTGCAATGTATTTAGACCTTCAAATATACCAAATGTTACCGTTGTTAGTAAATGGCTAAACGCTGATGGCTGAACATATAAGTGTAATTATTTTAGGAGGAGCGCCTTGGTGTATGTAGGCATGTAGCGTTGGCCCAAAGTTGTATTGAATGGGCTGTCAACTGTCATGTATGATAGATCACTTACAAGACTGGGTCTTTGTAGAACAGGCTAAATGGGCCTTTAATTAGGTAAAGTCTTTGTAGAAGGGCCTAAATGGGCTTACAACAATAAATAAAGCATTACATTAGAAATTGGGGCCAATAAGGTCGGGTTTAAATTTAGTAAAACTGATTACTCATTTCTTGTATATTATTACTCCATCGGAATCGGCAAGTGTGAACAGACGGATCGAAGAGAATATATGCTTGACTAATTTGAGCATACATATTAATTAGGTGGGTGTATCTTATATATATTTTGCACTTCAATAATTGAGAGGAAAGTGATGTTTTTGGGCCTTTTAAGTTTAGAGTAAATTACAAACAATCACCTATGGTTTACTCAAAATTACTTATAGTTTAAAAATGTACTTTCAATCACCTTTCAAAAATATAGCATACTCCCGCTCCACTCAGGGGCAGATCCAGTCTCGTAGTTTAGTGGGGTCAAATTCGAAAAAAAATTCTTTAAATTTTTTTTTTTAATAAAATGAATCATAAACTAAATAATCTTCAAATATTGTTTAAAATAACATTTTTTTTGAGATTTCATTGCTTAAAATTGTTGCATGATAGCCTCATTTTTAATAGTTGAAAAAATATCACGATCAATGTAAGTTACTAAACAATCATTCATCCATTCATCTCCCTTTTGGTTACGGAGTTCATTCGTCACGATATTCATGGTTGAAAATATCATTTCAACAGTTGTAGTAGCAACGGGTAAAAGTAGAGTCAATTTCAGCAATAAATAGACTTGGGGATACACATCATCCTTTCTTTTCTTAACCAACATTTGAGCCAATTCACCAATTCCTTTTATACTCAAAAAATTGGGATCATTTTTCATATCCACAATATAATTTTGTAGTTGACCATCAAGTGTCAAAAGTTTTATATCATCACATTCTGAAGAGTAAAGTTTTGCAAATTTTATTAATTTTTTATTGTCAAATGCCGAGAAAGAGTCACGTGGGTTAAGACATGCTATACTTAAAAGTAACTCTGTATTTGTATTATCAAAACGATCATTCAACAACCCAAGTTGACTATCAATCATAGTGAAAAATAATTGAACTCTAAAGCGATGAATGTTTGGGATTTTTTTAATATCGCGTCGTTGTCTACCTTGAAACACAAAAATATCCTCCATTCTCGTGACAAATATGTTATGCAATGCACAAAATTCACAAGTTTCCGCTAAAAATCATTTCAGTTTTCTCTCATGCATTGTAATCGTTGCTTGGTTACATTGACTAGAGTTATGCCGTGTAAAATGTCTTGATTTTTCCTCTACAAGGTTTGTGATAAGTCATTTGTAATTCTCATGACTCCTTTTCATAAGTGTAACAAGAACACAAACTCGAAATCATGCATGGATTTTAAAAGTGTACAAACTTCTGTACTTTTCTCCTCTTCGACATCATCTCCTTTAAACTCAAGCACATCCATTATTGGAGAAAACAAGGTAAGGTCCTACTAGTGCTACTAGTTTAGATGTCATTTTAATTGGGCTATTAGGACCTTTTCATACTAACCGCATGACGGACTAGCGGCTAGTATGAAAAGACTCATCAATTTGGGGGTATATTAGTAAATGTCTTGACCGCATGAGGGAGTTATACCGATTGCAGGTTCTACTAACGGTCGGGCCCTTGCCTTACTCAATTTCACCTCTTAGATCAAACTTAAATTTAATTATTTTTTTATAAAATTTAAAATTTCTAATTATTTTTATAAAAAATAATTATAAATGAAATTCAGATAAGGCACACTTAGAAGGGGGGGTTGAATAAGTGTGGATACAAACTATGACCAATTAAAATCTTTAAACCAAATTATCGAATGTAGTCAACTATATAACTGAATGCAGCTAGCTGAATGAATATAGTCTACCAAATTGACTTTTTGTTTAAGAAAATATCTTGGTGATTTTATAAATTAAATAAAATATTTAATGATAACAAAAATACTTATGAACGAATTTTGTTTATTTAGCAAATCAATTAACTTGAATGTGTTAGTTCCTAGTAGGCACAAGTTATCTAGAAGGGGGGGTTGAATAGATATTTGAAAATCTTTTTGTTTTAACTTGTTCTTAGATAATGATTAAAACTTTGCGAAATTAGTATTTGTTTTAATCTTCTTTACCAAGCAATGGAGTTTTGAGCGAGTAAGGCAGTTATAGCAGATATAGCAGTTATAGCAGTTATAACATGAATGTAAACGACACAGTTGTTTTTAAGTGGTTCAGAGCACTCAAAGCTCCTAGTCCACTCTTCTACTCAACGAGTAGGATATCCACTAAGGATGTCTTTTACAATCTTCTGAATCACATAGATTCCTTCAGACCGGTGATGCAGGAACTTCTCTAATTCACTCTTGAACTCTTCAAGTCCAGCAGACTTGGCTTTCTTCTGATTCATTCTGAACTCTTCAAGTCCTGCGAGACTTGGTATACTTCTTCGATTGATTGATAGTTGTTGAGTTCTTGATGGTTGCTACTCGATTCTTTGTGTAAGCTTTGGTTCGTTAGAAGCGAGTGGTGAAAGCAAGCTTTGCAATATCTCGGATCGTAGAGTTGAGCTTAAGAGAAATGTTCACGTTGTTTGATTAATGCTTGTTTATTCTCTCTCATCATACATGCGATCGTATATATGTGATGTTGAAAACTATCCGTTGGATCCATCCGTTGTGGCATTAAATGCATCCGAACTTTTACATCTTGTGATGGAGACATTTCGCACATCTTATGAATTACGCATTACGGCCCACTAACACTGCATTTCGCTTTCTCACCTACCACTGAAATGGTGTTTTGTCCCTCTTACCCGTAGTCTTATCCTTAGCTTCTTCAATACGCTTATTTGTTGTATACTAAGGATATTTCATACAATCTGGGGATGATGAAAACCGCTAAAGACATCGGGATCCATTCCTCACTTGTTGAAAAACACGGATCATTCATTTCGGCGTTTTTACGATGTAGGAGGCAGATGATGCTCTACGATTTGGATCGTGGTGTTCTACGATTTAGATCGTAGTGTCTTTTACATCTTTGCACACTACGATGCTATTAGTTGAAGCACTACGATTTTCCTTTAAAACAACCGTACACTACGATCTTCTCTTGCTCGTGTTATTGACTCTACGTTCGAGAGCACACTACGATCGTTGACTTGTAAACTTCATGTTTCCTTCAGCATACTACGATCGTGGAGTTAGCTCGGCAATCGTTGGGACCACTCTACTGAAATCTGAAGAGTCTCCTTGGCGGGCACACTACGATCTTGAGGCTCTACGTTTTTGCCTTGACTTGCAATGTTGATCAAACCGATGCTTATGATTTCTTGAAGGCTAATCTATTACATCTTAAGATCAACCTAACAGTTTTGATCTTTCTATCTATGCATTCTTTAACAGAATGATACACGTTGAAAGCTTAGATCAACCTAACAATTTTGATCTATTACTAAGTCCTTGTACATATATTCATAATATGCATTTTACCAACAATCTCCCCTTATTTGATGTTGACATAACCAAGGAGATTTGTTGTCATGATTATTAGTGACTAGATGCATTTGCAGGAAATTTAAACATGACTTAGTATTTGGTGGCCATTTGAAATTTCTAGAGAATAAGCATGAATTTATTGATGATCAGAAGATATTACAATATATCATTACATCAATAAAACATTAAACTCTCAACTTATCTCTGTTTTCTTGGTCTCTTTTGTGGAGGAGGATTGGCATACTCTTCAGCCCTTCTTTTCCTTTGAGCTTCCTCATTCCTTGCTAACTCTTCCAGCTCGCTTAGACTTAGAACTGGATTCTCTTCATGTCTGCGCATGAATGCAGGATCTCCAATTGGCATTCTTATGCGTATCGTAGACACGTCTTGTGAGCTAGGAGTTGGCTCTTTATGACTCAGAGGAATAGCTGTAGGAATAGCTATTATAATTTCCTGCTGACCAGATCGTTGAGTCTGATGATGTCTTGCAGGAGGGCTTCGTGATGTCTGAGCATGAAATTGACTTCTCCCCCTTTTTTGAGTTTCATGACCTCTTCCTCTGCCTTGACCTCCTTGATCTCCTTTCTTTTTTATTATTCTCCCCCTTTATGTCAAACATCGAGGGTTGAATATCGGGCAACGGTACCGATTAACTCCTTGAACAAGCTCATTGATTGGCTTTGGGTTTGAGTAATGTCCTCTCTATTCTCCTTGATGCATTTTTTGACTCTAGCTTCTTTATATTGGAGGATCGTCGAGAATCATATCATTATCTTTGCTCCGATTGGCATAAGATTTACGAAAGTCGTGACGAAGCTTTCAAGTTGAGAATATTGTCGGCGATAATTTGATGTTGACGATCTTGGTTTTTTTTGCATTTCAAGCCTGACCTCTCTTTGTTTGGCGTGAACCTAGAAATGGATCTCATCTCTCTGCCCCTCGATATACTCTTCGTAATCTCTTTGATAATTTCCCTTAGCCTCGTAGTGAGCTCATTATTCATTGTCTTAGGGAATTTGTTAGCGGCTTTTATCATTTGATTGAAGCGGATGTTGAGGAGATCAGTGGGATTCCAAACTTGCTTCGATAGACTTGATCAATACGCTTTCGGAGGTTTCTTTTAAGTCATCCTTGGTGGCGTGCTTGGGAGAGCATTATTTGATTGGGGATTGTCCATTTGAGGGTTCTTGGTGGAGATTGATCTTGCAAATTGTACAACGCAAGATCAAGTGAAAAAAAGTCATGTGATGAGGAGGATGGTATATCAGCTGGAGGGGTTTGGGTTTGGGTTTGGATATGTGGGATAGGTGACTCTATGATTTCAACATTGGACTCTACGATGTGGCTTGAGTCTGGAATCGTAGAGTTGGTGATTTGAGGGACTAGGTTAAGGTTGACTTCTTTCAGTTCTTGATTCTGAATTTTGGGATTCTGCAACTGGAAACTTATTTATTGGATTGGGAATCACTTCCAGCCATTTAGGAAATTCATAGAAATAGCTAAATGAAGATGATGGCAGGTGATTAACTCTAAAACTGGTAGGGATAGTCAATACCTCAGGTTTGTCTTTTGATGAGGAATGGTTGGTAAGCAGCTTTTTGGCGAAGATAACTTTCCCTGGAAATCCATGAGCAGGCGAGATTCTTGGATATTCCTTGAAGCTCGAACATGTGATCCCATGATTTGAGATTTGTGCTTGATGGTATGCCATCATGGGTAGAAAGAAAACATTTGGTTATACAGATAGCTTCTGTATCCATCTTTCCCTACACCAGTAATTTCAAGATCATCATCATCATCATTTTCTTCCTCTTCTTTGGTTTCTTCGAAGAATCCATTATCTCAATGGCCTCTGGAAGGTTTGGCATTGGTTCATCTCCATCTTGAGCAAGGACCTCTTCTTGACCATTGGGATATTATGAGGCTCCCCTCACTATGAACATCTTCTTGGAGGTTTAGAAACTCTCCCTCAGCTGGTAAATCTTCTTCTAAGTTCAGAGAGTCCTCCGAAATTTGGAACCTTTTCTTGAGCAAGATGGGCTTCTCCCCTCGGTAGATGTATACTCGATCATGAGAATTTCGGGAATCTCCCCTCATTTGGAGCATCTTCTTCTAAGTTTACTTGGGATAGTTCTAGTACTTTTATACCACACTCTTGGCTTCCTTCTTGATATTTTTTATTCTCAAGAATATACTTCTTGACCAGCTTTCTCCTTGCTTTGTTGGTTTTAGTCACCACTTCTGGACTCTCTTGAGTCTTTGTTTTGCCACGTTGATCAGCCACTCTTCTTGAAGCAGCTTCTTCCATTTCTGCCACACTTGGCTTTGGTCTCGAAAAATGTGAGAGACTCTACGATCGAAGACACTGTTGGTCTTTTGGACTTATGACTAGTCTTGTTATTCTTTAAGATCTGTGAAATAGTGGCTTGATCCTCTTCAGCTTTCTCTTGTTGTTGCATGTTCCTTAGCCTCCTTAGAGTCTCTATGTCAGAGGACTCTACAGGAATGTTAGTTGTAGATCCTTGAGGCTCTTCGACTTGTCTTGCCCTTAGCTTTCTCTTGTTCTTGCTTTTTCTGGCAAGAGCAGAGGGTTCTCTCTTGTCTGTTTCTTCTTCTTCTTTAACTTCTTTAACAACAGACATTCCTCCTGGAAAGCCTGTTTCCTTTTGTTCCCCAGTTCTCCCACTGGACTCTGTCATCATTCTTACATAATCGGCGGAGGTTCCTTTCCCGGTTCTTAAACAAGCTGCTTTGTGTCATTCTTCGATTTGGGTTGATAGCTTCTCCTTCATCATCCCCAATTTTGTCACCCAATCTGATTCTGAGAATGATGCTAATGAATCTCCCATACAACATCTTTGGAGTACTCTTTGATTTCTTGAGCTAACGATCCACACTGCCGATCCACTCGAGTAATCTGACCCCATAATTGAGTTGAGTACCATGAACCAAAGGGACATGAGCTTGAGTGAGTCTCATTTACCGAAGTCGGGACACGAGCTCTTGCAGCAGATGCATTTCCCAATAATGTCAGCCAAAAATTCGTACCTTTGAGGGAACTCCTTCTTTTTGTAGCCTTTCACAGAGGGATTCTTCTTGTGGTGCATTTTCTTCAAACCCTCTTGGAAGCTTATGTTGTCTAGAAATGGGTGCCCCACGTTCTTGAAACCTAGGGCCAGATTGAAGTTTTCTTCCCTTAGCATCATTTCAACTCCTCTTACTCGTGTAGTGATGGTGTTGTGTTCGTACACAATATTCTTGTAAAACTCCTTCACTAGTTTGGGATAGATGAGGGTGTCGGTGCTCAACGCCTCTTCGAGACCTGCCTTCTTTAGTAGTGCTAAGGTCTTGTGAAATTTTGGTGGAGCATCCTTGAACTCATCGAAACAGAGTCAGAGCTTTGAGATTACATTTAGGCGGCCATGATTACATGTAGTTGAGAAGTGGAATCTGTTGAGCTTTCTCTTGAGTTAGGGTTTTGCTTTGAGAGAGAGAGAGAGAGAGAGAGAATCTTTTGAACTTGATTTCAAAAACACGGTTCCAATTTGTACTTGTAGCTTCCTCTCTCTCTTTTTGACTTAATGGGGACGGTGTCGCCTTATGCTTGGCTCTACGATTTTATTTGTGCATGAATGTAATGATTTGCCCTTTGATTCTTGATCTTTAAGATGTCCTTAGGATGACTACGATCGTAGAGATAGTCTTACAGTCGTTGAGTCCGTCTGCGATCGTCGAGTCCGTCCGCGATCGTTGAGTCGATCACCATTCATAGAGTCATCCTACGATCGTTGAGTCATGCGGATCCTTGTGATGAGTTTTGACTAAGCATTCTTTTTAAGGTAACTCGGGAAGGGCCAAACTCTTGGTGATTCAAGGGTTAGGTTTGTCCACACAGAGGCACCTTGTGGCGCCCCCAAAATAGGTATACACAACACCCATTCTCGAGTCGCCAAATACATAGTACGAAACAACTACAACTTTATTATTACAACAAGAAAGCGTGAGTTTAAATACAAATATTATCTTCTAGACAATATCTATACTCAAATAAATCCTCATCACATTTATTGATACATTATTTTACAAAAATGGTGAGGACTACTAAACAATCCTTTCTAAAACCTTCATTCCATACCCCGAGGCTTCGTACTTTTATATTCTCGCCTCCACGAGAAAAATAGAACAAAAGGAAAAGGGTGAGCTCAACTAGCTCGAAGTAAAGAATATTATGACTAAGATAATATACAACAAATTATCGTTAGTCTTCAATGAGGAAAAATATAATAGAATCTGATAGACAACAAATTTTAAATCAATATTCGCATAGGTGAAATAATAATTCATTAGAAGAGTTAAGTAGAGAATGCAAACTACTATCTTCTATGTATGAATTTAAAAGTTCATCGTCTATCTTTATATCCTGTAACATCAATCGATATACATCGGAATCAAATATTCATCTTTGCACTCTGAGGCCAAAGATATTCATCGATTAGTCGTATTCATTTAAACACTGCTTATCTTTTGCACTACGGGCAAAGATATTCATCGATAATCATTCATCTTTTACTACTGTGCCAAAGATATTCTTAAGAAATCATTCATCTTTGCACTCTGGCCAAAGATATTCCATAATATCATCATTTAAGGCGAGGATGATGAAAATATTTTTTTTAAAGCGAATCCGATTGAAACAAAATGACAAGGATTAAGGATTAAGGATTCGTACTTGGTTTTATCCACGTCCAAAAATACCTCAAAAATAATCATAGTGGTGTAAAATTCAAGAATGATCAAAACATGGATACAATCGAGTTAGTATCCGAATAGATGTTTTAGACGAAAAGAAGAAATTTTATTTTTCGATTGAATAAGATCTTGAGTATCGTGAATAGTGTCAGTATCGTGAATAGTCTTAGATATCGTGAATAGTAACTCAGAGCACCAAAAGATAGAAATTCCACAAAAACATCTTCACGCTACATGAATAGTACTCGTGAATAGTAACTCGTGAATAATAACTCATGAATAGTAACTTCGTGAATAGTAACTTCGTGAATAGTAACTCATGAATAGTAACCCATGAATAGTAACCCGAGCATGAAAAAGTTCCAAATTTGATAAAAACTTGGATCAACATTTCGATTATAATGATATTGAAGAAATAATATCATTCTGAAAAAAAAAAAATATCCACTTACCTCGAAGATCAACTTTCTAAATTTGAAACACTGAGGATATAGGCTATGACTTAGACTTGCATAGTATAGCAATACTCAAAGTATACTCAAAATACTCACAAGAATACGCTCGATAATAGAGAGAAAACTTGGATTTACGGTGTGATTTTCAATTCTAACCTAAGCACCTATTTATAGGAAATTGCTTAGAACACAAAAAGCAGAAAATTTAATAAATTAATAATATAATTATATTATTTTCTACACATGTCTAGAATCTGATTTCAGCCATCAAACACATGCCACCTTCTAGAAAAAATAAGAAAAAACGTTTTTCTAATTTTAAATATTTTAAACTTCCAAAAATCGATTATTTGAACTTGAACTTCAATAATTCATAATAAATAGCCCTTTCATCAGAAAATTCGAATCTCGCGAGTTTTTATAGGAAATTCAATTCTCTACAACTTTGCAGAAGAAAGTTTTTCCAAATTCCAATCAGAAATTGACCGAAATCCACAAACGGGCAATTTTACACGTTATAATCAAATTTCGATCGATAAATGGGGTCCAATGACATGTTTAACATGTTTTAAACATTTATTGCAACAAAAATACTCTTCCTCCTCGTATACTCATATATCCCACATTCGTTGTAAAAATATCATAGTTAATATATTATTAAAATAATATATTTAAATGAATTATTTTATCGAGAAAAAGATAAAATATTAATTTTCAACAATTGTCATTTTAAAAATTTTCTCCATCTATATCCACATAAAATCAATATTTTCCTCATCATATAAATCAATAATTAATTATTCACAAATAATATTACTGAGAATCACAATATTAACAACCGAGTGCGGTTCAGGAAAGGGGCTTTCGATAAGAATTTCTTCTTCTTGGTAGCCTTGATTAGGTGACCAAACCTCTCCTTAGGCGAGAACTTTCTAGACATTGCCAATAATGTTATCTAATAATATTATTAGGATAATATGAATTATTGCTTCGATAATGAAAAATACGTGTAATGTGATTATTTGAAACAATGTGAATATAAAATATCAACGTGACAATTATTAACTCGATAAAATCTTGAGCAAGTAATTCACGTAACCATTATTGAGTAGTGCCTTCTTACGTAAGAATCAATAATTGGTGCAATACCATGTATCTTCTTGTTCAACAACGCGTATTAGTGTGTTTTAACCACTACGGGTATTCAACAAAGATAATACTTGGTAACAACTACGCCATTATTTAAAAACAACTTATATTTGTCGTTTTCTTCATCCAATCGCTTTCCGTTATGGAGCCCACACATGGTTGCTGGCAAGTAAATGCGAATATTCCCGACGATGCGAATATTCCACGACCAAACGAATATTCCCAAGCGATAATGAATATTTTATAACCACTTGCTTATTTTGAAATATTTGCGTATTTAACCCTTAACTATCCACATTAATCAAATCAACCCTTACTATTTCAAAATAATAAATAAAGGAAATTTCTTTTTATTTAAAAATTTGAGGGTCTTACTGACCTCCCTCCTTATCAAATTTAAGTCCTCGAAATTGGCGTACGTACTGGTGTTTCAAAAGGTGAGGATACCTCGCTTTCATTTCGATTTCCAATTCCCGGGTCATTTCCTCTATAGCATGATTCCTCCACAAAACTTTAACTTGTGGTATAACCTTTCTTAGCGTAGGGACATGCTCCTTCCTATCCAAAATCTTGGCGGTACCTCCTCATACGTTAAGTCTTGGCTATCTCAAATGGGTTC
Organism: Panax quinquefolius; assembly: GCA_020205615.1. Classification (NCBI taxonomy): domain Eukaryota; kingdom Viridiplantae; phylum Streptophyta; class Magnoliopsida; order Apiales; family Araliaceae; genus Panax; species Panax quinquefolius. Next base: position 8,615,079 of record CM035170.1, on the reverse strand, counting down.
TAACTTCAATAACGTGGTTCGGGTCTTTCACAAATTTCTGAAATACGGATATGTGAAACACATTATGAACACGAGACATACTCGGAGGTAACGCAAGTCTATAGGCTACATTTCCTACTCGGTCAAGAATTTGAAATGGACCGATAAATCGTGGATTGAGCTTTCCTCTCTTCCCAAATCTTGTAGCGCCTTCCATGGAGCAACTCATGATAATCATGATCCCTACACTAAATTCCACGTCCTTTCGATGAAGATTCGCATAACTCTTTTGGTCGATCTTGTGCCGTTTGTATACGTTGTTGAATCATTAGTCATACGTACTAACTCGGGTCCCAACAATGTTGCTTCACCCACCTCATCCCAACATATTGGGGAACGACATTTTCTTCCATATAATGTTTTGAATGGAACCATGCCTATGTTTAATAACTATTGTTGTATGAGAATTCCACCAATGGCAAGTACTTATCCCAACTTCATTTGAAATCTAGGACACAGAGTTTTAATATATCTTCAAGAGTTTGAGTAGTCCTTTCTGATAGCCCATCCGTTTGAGGATGGTATGCCAACCCAGATAAAAAAATTCGTGCCCATAGCTTTTCTACAAACTAACCCAAAAATCATGAAGTGAATCTTGGGTCACGATCCGAAACTATGGATACGGGCATGCCATACTGACTTCACAATCTCATTCACGTCATACTAGCAAGGCGTTCAAGTGAATAAGTCTCCGTGTCGGCAAGAAATGAAAGCGGACTTGGTTAATCTATCAACAATAACCCAAATAGCATTAATGCCTTGAGAAACCGTAGGAAGAAGACATGTGAAATCCATAGTAATGTGTTCCCACTTCCATTCCAGGAATCTCAAGTGGTTGCAACGGACCCTTAGGTACAAGATGCTCGCCTTTTTTACGTTGGCAAGTTAAACACATCGAGATAAACTTTGCAATCTCTCTTCATATTGTTCCACCAAAATGTATGTCGAAGATCACGATACATTTTAGTAATTCGAGGATGGATTGCAAATGGTGTGTTGTGTGTGCCTCCATCATAATCTTATACTTCAAATCGAGTCGTTAGGAACACAAAGTCTAGAGTGGACTCAAGTATTCCTTCTTCATCAATTCTCGCTTAGGAATAGCTCCTTCTTGTACTTTCTTCTTCATACGCATCATTTCAAGGGTCGGTGGCTTGAGCAATCTTAACTTTTTCTATTAAAGTTGGCTCTACGCGTATACTTGACATCATCGCTTTTCGTTCGCATATGATCTTCTACTCATCGCGTCGTCTACCACGTTCGCTTTTCGAGGATGGCATGATCGAGAACATGTCTTTGAAATGAGTATCCTCTTGAGTTCTTGAAGCTCTTCCACATTCCTTGCTCCATTCGAATTTTGTATCTCTACGAGTCAATTTGCGTTAATGGAATAGCGATTCGAGAATATCCTTCAACGAATCTCGATAATAACCAACTAAGCCTAGAAAGCTACGTATTTCGATTCTTGACTTAGGTTGCTCTCAACTGTGACTCATATCCCAATCTTGGATATGACGTCACAATGACACCTATCGAGTTTTTATCGCGCGAATATGGCGTCCCTACAGAGAGAGTGCGGCAGGTGAATTCCAAAGGAAGTCCGCAAGATAAAGGCTCGGTACCAAATTCTATAGTTGAATTTTTAACTCCACGAAGTTCAATAGGAGCCATTCGATATGAGATTTTAGAAATGAGTTTTGTCTAGGGTTCAAAGTCGATACAAAATTTAATATCGAAGCTTTGGGAGTAAGCCAAGAAATTCTTGAGAAAATCGTCGGGAAAAATCAATAACAACAAGAATATTATTCAAATCGGCGTGTCTTTATTCAAATCCATAACATGGACTAAGAAAACTTGACATCCAAGTAATAAGCGAATGACTTCATGGCTTGATATGAAAATGTTTGATTACAATGGTTTGATTGCTTAGAATTGAATAACGAAGTTGCTTAGGAATGTGAAAACTAACAACCTTACGAAAGTAATTAATTTTGGCATGATGAGTAGTTAACCTTAAAATCACATCAAAAGCAAATATCTCTATAGAAATAAGGTTAACAGGTAATGTGATAGTGCCAACTTGAATCAAGCAAGATTTTTAAATAACGGATGTAATGAAATTTTCTCCTAATGGAGTCTCCACAGATAGGTCAAAGTTTAATTTCTCCGTAGTCAAGTTCAAACTTTGAATGCAAGTAAGAGAGATAAAAGAATGGGTAGAACCAATATCTAGTAAGGTATATACTTCGCAAGAATTTATAATTAACTAACTTGCGTGCTAACCGTTCGGGTTCCTCGCATTTTGACCGATCACAACAAACGCTCTTCCGGAATCGTTGACTTTGACTTTTACGGGGACGATCTTTTGAGTCACCGTCCCTCATTGAACTAGGTTTTCGCATTGTCTGATCTCGGCGATATGTCCTTCCTTTCCACAATTATAGCATACCTGAACTGTTGTGGGCGGTTTTGGTGATATGTCCCTCTTTTTCGCATTTGTAGCATATAATGGGTGGTCGTTCTCCTCCCTTAAAACTAGTTTCTCTGGTGGCGGCGTCTTCACATGGTCGTTGTTGAATCTCCTCTTTTAAAATCTCCTCCCAGGCTCGCTTCTTCTATTTTCATGGCCATGATTACCACCGTGAGTGGTTACCGCCTTTGTCTGTATTCTTCTTTCTCTCTTTGGTTATCGTTATTACGATGACTGCTATCTTTGGTATGATCCTGGTTATGGTCCCTCGGTTGAGCGTACTCGTTATCTCGCTCTAACATTTGAGCCCATTGACAACATCCGAATAGAGAGAAAATTTATGAGAAATGAGATCTTGGCGTATGTCGAGTTTCAAACCTCTCGAAACATCCGCGTCATCGTTCCTCATTCTCCACCAAATGAGGTGCGAACACGGATAACTCATGAACTTCGCCTCGTCTTTGGGACACCGTCATGTTATTCTCGCTCTAGTCTAATAAACTCCACTTCCTTCGTATATGACGAATACTTTCGGGAAAGTACTTGTCATTGAGCTATTTCAAACGTCTCCCATGACATCTTTGAAAATTTGGATGGGTACGCTTCTGATTCCCACCGATGTCTGCCTCGCCACGGAACATAAAGCGCGAATAGAACTTTCTGTTTCTCCGTGCATCCCAAGACATCGAATATCTTGGTAATTTGTTTGACCCACGTCTCGCCTTAATCGGATCGGCTTTCCCTGAGTGCGGTGGTCCCTGACTCTTTGAAGCTGCTTGGTTGTGACCACCCGTGAAATGCTATCATTTCTCTCTGTATTTTGAACACGAGTCTCCTCGTGCGATTTTGCATGAAGCGCAAAAAGCTTCTAAACATCCCCTCGTTCATCATCGCTTTCGATTGGTGTTGTTCACGGGAGGAACATTACCCGACTGTTGCACGATCTCCTCGTTGGTGAGTCTGAGCATCTCCACGGTCTCATTTGCTCCTTTGTTAATATTCTCTCATTCGACATTCTCAAATCATCGTCATAAAATAAGGGTTAATTAAGGAAATCAATATATCACATAATAACCTATATAACTTGACAACCTAACAAATAAGCTTAGGTAGGACACCTTTAGCGAAGGATTTACTCGTCTCTCCCTCTAGTTTTATTCCCGATCTCATGGGAGATCGTATCCCTAAGCTACGATACCAATTGTGGCGCCCCCAAAATAGGTATACCTGACACCCGTTACGAGTCGCCAAATACATAGATGCGAAGCAACTACAACTTTATTATTACAACGGTGAAAAGCTGTGAGTTTAAATACAAATATTATCTTACAGACAATATCTATACTCAAATAAATCCTCATCACATTTATTGATACATTATTTTACAAAATGGTGAGGACTACTAAACAATCCTTTCTAAAACCTTCATTCCATACCCAGGCTACGTACTTCATATTATATTCTCGCCTCACGAGAAAAATAGAACAAAAAGGAAAAGGGTGAGCTCAACTAGCTCGAGTAAAGAATATTATGACTAAGATAATATACAACAAATTATCGTTAGTCTTCAACGAGGAAAAATATAATAGAATCTGATAGACAACAAATTTTAAATCAATATTCGCGGTGAAATAATAATTCATTAGAAGAGTTAAGTAGAGAATCAAACTACTATCTTCATGTATGAATTTAAAAGTTCATCGTCTATCTTTTATCCCTGTAACATCAATCGATATACATCGGAATCAAATATTCATCTTTGCACTCTCTGGGCAAAGATATTCATCGATTAAGTCGTATTCATTTAAACACCTTATATTTGCACTACGGGCCAAAGATATTCATCGATAATCATTCATCTTTGCACTCTGGGCCAAAGATATTCTTAAGAAATCATTCATCTTTGCACTTCTGGGCGAAGATATTCCATAATATCATCATTTAAGGCGAGGATGATGAAAATATTTTTTAAAAAAAGCGAATCGGTGAAACAAAATGTGAGGATTAAGGATTAAGGATTCGTACTTGGTTTTATCCACGTCAAAAATACCTCAAAAATAATCATAGTGGTGTAAAATTCAAGAATGATCAAAACATGGATCTGATCGAGTTAGTATCCGAATAGATGTTTTAGACGAAAAGAAGAAATTTTATTTTTTTGATTGAATAATAATCAAGTATCGTGAATAGTGTAGTATCGTGAATAGTCTTCAATATCGTGAATAGTAACTCAGACACCAAAAGATAGAAATTCCACAAAAACATCTTCACGCTTCTTAATGAATAGTACTCGTGAATAGTAACTCGTGAATAATAACTCATGAATAGTAACTTCGTGAATAGTAACTTCGTGAATAGTAACTCATGAATAGTAACCCATGAATAGTAACTTGAGCATGAAAAAGTTCCAAATTTGATAAAAACTTGGATCAACATTTCGATTATAATGATATTGAAGAAATAATATCATTCTGAAAAAAAAAAAATATCACTTACCTCGAAAGATCAAGATCTTAAATTGAAAAACAGGATATAGGCTATGACTTTAGACTTTGCAAGTATAGCAATACTCAAAGTATACTCAAAATACTCACAAGAATAAACTCGATAATATAGAGAGAGAAAACTTGAGTTTACGGTGTGATTTTCAATTCTAACCTAAGCACCCTATTTATAGGAAATTGCTTAGAACACCAAAAGCGAGAAAATTTAATAAATTAATAATATAATTATATTATTTTCTACACATGTCTAGAATCTGATTTCAGCCATCAAACACATGCCACCTTCTAGAAAAAATAAGAAAAACGTTTTTCTAATTTTAAATATTTTAAACTTCAAAAAATCAATTATTTGAACTTGAACTTCAATAATTCATAATAAATAGCCCTTTCATCAGAAAATTCGAATCTCGCGAGTTTTTATAGGAAATTCAATTCTCTACAACTTTGCAGAAGAAAGTTTTTCCAAATTCCAATCAGAAATTGACCGAAATCCACAAGCGGGCAATTTTACGGTATAATCAAATTTGATCGATAAATGGGGTCCACCGAGCATGTTTAACATGTTTTAAACATTTATTGCAACAAAAAATACTCTTCCTCCTCGTATACTCATATATCCCACATTCGTTGTAAAAATATCATAGATTAATATATTATTAAAATAATATATTTAAATGAATTATTTTATCGGAAAAAGATAAAATATTAATTTTCAACAATTGTCATTTTAAAATTTTCTCCATCTATATCCACATAAAATCAATATTTTCCTCATCATATAAATCAATAATTAATTATTCACAAATAATATTACGAGAATCTGATATTATGACAAGGCGAGGTTCAGAGGAAAGGGGCTTTCGATAAGAATTTCTTCTTCTTGGTGGCTTGATTAGGTGACCAAACCTCTCCTTAGAAGCGAACTTTCTAGACATTGCCAATAATGTTATCTAATAATATTATTAGGATAATATGAATTATTGCTTCGATAATGAAAAATCTTTGTGTAATGTGATTATTGAAACAACAATGAATATAAAATATCAACCTTGACAATTATTAACTCGATAAAATCTTTGAGCGATAATTCTCGTAACCATTATTGAGTAGTGCCTTCTTACGTAAGAATCAATAATTGGTGCAATACTGGTGTCTTCTTGTTCAACAACGCGTATTAGTGTGTTTTAACCCGGGTATTCCAGCGATAATAGCAGTAACAACTTCGCCATTATTTAAAAACAACTTATATTTGTCGTTTTCTTCATCAATCGCTTTTAGTTATGGAGCCCACACATGGGCTGCTGGCCAGTAAATGCGAATATTCCCTGAAGCGATGCGAATATTCCACGACCAAACGAATATTCCCCGACGATAATGAATATTTTATAACCACTTGCTTATTTTGAAATATTTGCGTATTTAACCCTTAACTATCCACATTAATCAAATCAACCCTTACTATTTCAAAATAATAAATAAAGGAAATTTCTTTTTATTTAAAAATTTCGGGGTCTTACACACCTCTTAGAGAGATTGCATTGTTATGAGGCTTGTCATCACAGGATTCACTTTGCTTGTTGGAAGGGCTTTAGGTCATCGTCGAGTCTGCACTATGATAGTTGAGTCTTTGCTACGATCGTTGAGGTAGTTGTATGTTCGGCTCTACGATCGTGAACTTCCCTTGATCATGTCTACGATTTTGAGTACAGCCTTTATATCTGTCATTGTTAGCACAATCTAGAGCATACAGTTCATGGTTGAAAATTTAGCATGCCTAGCTCACTTAGTAATTTGTTAAATCTGGATTCATCTAGTGGTTTTGTAAAAACATCAGTAAGTTAATTTTCAGTAGGGATATATTGTAAAGATATAGTTCCATTTTTGCACATGATCCCTAATGAAGTGATACCGTATTTGTAAGACCCCAAATTATTAATAAATGAAATTTATTTTCCTCTATTTATTATTTTGAAATAGTAAGGGTCGATTTGATTAATGTGGATAGTTATGGGTAAAATACGCAAATATTTCGAATAAGCAAGTGGTTATAAAATATTCATTATTGTTTGGGGAATATTCGTTTGGTCGTGGAATATTCAGATCGTTGGGAATATTAAATACGACCGGTAGCAATTTCTTCCATGGGCCCCATAACGGAAACGATTGGATGAAGAAAACGACAAATATAAGTTGTTTATAAAAATACTATGGCGTAGTTGTTACCGTTAATATCGTTGGAATACCCTTGGTTAAAACACACTAATATCTGCCGTTGTTGAAGAGTAGACATTCAGTATTGCACCAATTATTGATTCATACGCAAGAAGGCACTACTCAATAATTGTTACAAATAATTCTTTGCTCAAAGATTTTATTTTATCGATTCAATAATTGTTGCGTTGATATTTTATATTGTTGTTGTTTCAATAATTGTCATTACACAAGTATTTTTTATTATCGAAGCAATAGTTCATATTATCCGAATAATATTATTAGATAACATTATTGGCAATGTCTAGAAAGTTCTATCTAAGGAGAGGTTTGGTCACCTAATTACGCCGCCAGAAGAAGAAATTTTATGGAAAGCCCCTCTTCCTGTAGAACCGCCTCGGTTGTCAATATTGTGATTCCGTAATATTATTTGTGAATAATTAATTATTGATTCATATGATGAGGAAAATATTGATTTTATGTGGATATAGATGGAGAAAATTTTAAAATGACAATTGTTGAAAATTAATATTTTATCATTTTCCCGATAAAATAATTCATATAAATATATTATTTTAATAATATATTAACTGTGATATTTTTATAATGAATGTGGGATATATGAGTATATGAGGAGGAAGAGTATTTTTTGTGGCATTAAATGTTTAACACATATTTTGTGTGTTGGTGGACACAATTATCGACCGAAATTTGATCATACCGTAAAATCGCCTCGCTTGTAGATTTCGGTCAATTTCGTTTGGAATTTGGAAAAACTTCCTTCTGCAAAGTTGTAGATAATGGAATTTCCTATGGAAAGTCGCGAGTTTCGAATTTTCTGATAAAAGAACTATTTATTGTGAATTATTGAAGTTTTAGGATATCAAAGTGTGAATTGATTTTTGAGTTTAAATTATTTTGTTAGAAAAAATGTTTTTGTATTTTTGGACATCATTAACATGTGTGGCTGGTGTTTTTGACCAAAAGGTGGGCTAAGGAAAATTTGTATAATTATAATATATTATATTAAATTTTCGCTTTTGGTGTTCTAAGCATTTTCCTATAAATAGGGTGCTTAGGTTAGAATTGAAAATCACACTAGTAAATCAAGTTTTCTCTCTATATTATCGAAGTTTATTCTTGTGAGTATTTTCAGATATACTTTGAGTATTGCTATACGGTGCAAGTTCAAGTCATAGCCTATATCCTGTTTCAACTAGAAAGATTGCTCTTTCGAGGTAAGTGGATGTTATTTTCTTCTCAAATGATATTATTTCTTCAATATCATTATTTGAAATATTGGTTGGAACTTTTATCAAATTTGGAACTTTTTCATGTGTCGGGGTTACTATTCATGAGTTACTATTCACGAGTTCTTATTCATGAGTTACTATTCACGAGTTCTTATTCACGAGTACTATTCATTAAGCGTGAAGATGTTTTTTTGTGGAATTTCATCTTTTGGTGTCTGAGTTCTTATTCACGATATCAAGACTATTCACTATCAATCTGGACAATTCACGAAAAATGAAAATTTTTCTTTTAAATCTAAAATATCTATTCGGATACTAGCTTTGATTGTATCCATGTTTTGATCATTCTTGAATTTTATACCCCTATGATTATTTTTGAGGTATTTTGGACGTGGATAAAACAAAGTACGAATCCTTAATCCTTAATCCTTGTCATTTTGTTTCATTTGGATTCGTTTCTTTAAAAATATTTTCATCATCTTCTACCTTAAATGATGATATTATGGAATATCTCTTTGGCCTGTAGTAAAAAGATGAATGATTTTCGAAGAATATCTTTGGCCCGTAGTGCAAAGATGAACAGTGTTTAGATGAACATGAATTAATCGATGAATATCTTTGGCTCAGAGTGCAAAAGATGAATATTTGATTCCAGATGTATGTTGATTGATGTTACAGGATAAAAGATAGATTTATTTAACTTTTAAATTCATACATAGAAGATAGTAGTTGCATTCTCTACTTAACTCTTCTAATGAATTATTATTTTCGCTGCGAATATTGGTTTAAAAACTTGTTGTCTATTGTATTCTATTAGTTTTTTTTTCCCTGTTGAAGACTAATGATAATTTGTTGTATATTATCTTAGTCATAATATTCTTTACTGGGCTAGTTGAGCTCACCCTTTTCCTTGTTGTTCCATTTTCTTCTCAAGAGGCGAGAATGTAATGAGTACTTAGTAGCTGGGGTATGGAATGAAGGTTCTAGAGAGAGTTGTTTAGTAGTCCTCACCATTTTGTAAAATAATGTATCAATAATAATGATGATGGGGATTTATTGGGTATGTATATTGTCTAGAAGACAATAATTGTATTTAAACTCACAAGATATATGTTGTCGTATTTTACACGACAAATGTATTAATAAAGTTGTAGTTATTTCTGTACCATGTATTTGGCGACTCAGAATGGGTTGGATGGAATGGACCTATTTTGGGGGCGTCACATTATTTCTATATGCTTGGTCCTAGAATGCATGACAGGATTATGAGTTATTGCTATGGCACTTGTGTTATCACAGTGTATGGGAATAGATTTGAAATCGAACCCATAGTCAGCTAGCTGATTTCTTATCCATAGGATTCGAAACACGTGACTACCGGTAGCAATATATTAAATTTCTACGGTTGAAGTAGACATTTGAGTTTTGCTTTTTGCTAAAACCAGACACAAGTCTTTCAAGAAGTTGACAGTGCCATTTGGTACTTTTTCTGTCTATTTTATATCCTGCAAAATCAGCATCTGTGTATCCTATCAGTTCAAATGAGGATTCCTTGGGATACCATAGCCCCGAGTAGGGTGTACCCTTGAGATACCTGAAGATCCTCTTTACAGCAGACAAATGTGACTCTTTAGGGTTAGCCTAAAATCTAGCACATATGCATGTTACAAACATTATATCTGGTCTACTGGCAGTTAGGTATAAAAGAGAACCTATCATACCTCTGTATTGAGTTATATCAATACATTTACCTTTCTCATCCTTGTCAAGCTTGGTTGCAGGAGCAATTGGTGTTTTCATGGGAGAGGCTGATTCCATGCCATACTTCTTTAGTAAGTCTTTGATGTATTTGGCTTGGTTAATGAATATTCCTTCATCAGTCTGCTTCACTTGCAGACCAAGGAAAAAATCCAGCTCACCCATCATGCTTATTTCAAACTTGCTCTGCATTAGCTTAGAGAATCTCTTACATAACTTTTCGTTAGTAGAACCAATAATGATATCATCAACATATATTTGAACTAGTAAGACTTTGTCTTTATGCTTTCTAAGAAATAGTGTGGTATCTACTCTACCTCTAGTGAACCTATTTCTATTAAGAAGTTAGTCATTGTTTCATACCATGCTCTAGGTGCTTGTTTAAGACCATATAAAGCTTTGTCTAATCTATAGACATAATTGGAAAGAGATGGATTGATGAAACCTGGAGGTTGTTCTACGTAGACTTCTTCTTGAAGCTCTCCATTTAGAAATGCACTCTTGACATCCATCTGGAAGACTTTGAACTTTATGTGGGCAGCAAAGGCAAGAAAGATTCTGATGGCTTCTAGTCTGGCAACAGGTGCAAATGTCTCATCATAGTCAATGCCTTCTTCTTGAGAATAGCCCTTTGCCACTAATCTTGCCTTTTTTCTGGTGATGACCCCATCTTCATCCATTTTGTTCCTGAAGACCCACTTGGTTCCTATGACAGGATGACTCTTTGGTCTTGGTACCAATCTCCACACTTTGCTTCGTTCAAATTGGTTGAGTTCTTCTTGCATTGCTTCTATCCAACTGGAGTCTTCCATAGCATCCTCTATCTTCTTTGGCTTTATCTGTGACAGGAAGCTTAGATAGAAGCATTCATTCTGAGTAGCAGCTCTTGTTTTAACTCTTGCACTTGGATCTCCAATGATTAGATCCTGAGTATGATCCTTGCCCATCTGTTTCCTGTTGGGACATCTCATCCGATCCTTCTGTCTTAGGTCTTCAAGGTCTATCTCTTCTTCTTGAAGTGGAGGCTCATTGTCTTGGATGAACCTCTCTACGATTTCATTATCATGCTCTCTACGATTTCTTCGTGCGGTACTACGATCATAGTGTTGAGCTCGGCGATTGCATTCGTAGTGTCTGTCTTATCGGTCAGTAGTGTTCAGAGGCACCGCTTTGTTCGTGTCGGTTTCATCCGAAGATGATGTGTATTGAGACTTCGACATTCGGTGTTTTCTTGTTGAACACCACCGTAAGCTTTCTTGTCTGCATGGCATATCCAAGAAAGATCCCTTTCGTCGACTTGGGCTAGAATTTTGTGAGATCTTGCTTTCCATTATTGAGAATATAGACATACCTGACCAAAGCGTGGAAATAGCCGACACTTGGTTTCCTTCCTTTCCACGATTAGTAGGTGTCCTCTTGATCGTAGAGTGAATTAATGATCTATTACGTGTGTAAGATGCATGCGGTGTTGCGACTTACGCTTGAAGTATTGAGCGAGGCAGTGCTTTGCTAGTAGGGTCCTTCCAGCCTCTATCAGAGTTCTGTTCTTTCTTTCAGCAACTCCATTTTGTTGAGGAGTTCGTGGAGCTAAGAAGTTATGACTGATGCCATTGTCTGAGCAGAACTTGTCTATTTCTGAGAAATCAAATTCTCTTCCATGATCACTCCTTATTGCCTTAATTTTTTCTCCTTTCTCATTCATCACCAGTCTGAACATTTTGATTAATTCGGAGCTCGTTTCATCCTTTGAAGTTAGGAAGAATACCCATGTGAATCTGGTGAAGTTGTCGACTATGACTAGAGAGTATCTTTTGCCTCCAAGACTAGCTGTTGGGATTGGTCCAAAAAGATCCATGTGGAGCAGCTGCAAGGGTTTGTCAATGGAGTTGGCAGTCTTGCTCTTGAATGAGCTTCTGGTTTTCTTTCCAAGCTGGCAGGCGTTGCATGGCCTTTCCTTCACAAAGTTGAACTTCGGTAGGCCAACTACGAGATCTTTTGATGCCAGTTTGGACATGTTTTTGAAGTTTAAGTGAGACAGCCTTCTATGCCATAGCCAGCTCATTTCCTCAGATGCTTTTGCCAGAAAACATATTGTCTCATCAGAGCTCAGTTGACCAAGATCTACTGTGTAGACATTTCCTTTTCTTGTTCCGGTCAGCTTTATGGCAGATGTCTTCAAATCTCTGACTTGACATTGGTTGTTGAGAAATGTTACTTGGTGACCCTTATCGCAGAGTTGGCTGATACTTAGAAGGTTGTGTTAGAGTCCTTCCACATAAGCTACTTTGTTGAAAGATACTGCACCATTGCCAGCAGAGCCATATCCTCTTGTCTTGCCAGAGCCGTTATCTCCAAAGATGACTGAGGGACCCTCCTTTTCTACATAGTTGGATAGTAGAGCTTTGTTCCCTGTCATATGCCTCGAGCAACCACTGTCCAGATACCATGTTGAGGTCGTGGAGCTCTTTTCCTGTCAAAACATTTGAACCTTCATTTTGGTACCCATATTTGCATGGGTCCTTCTTTCTTAGTGCCTTTGGGGACCCAAATTTGTCTATTCTTGGGTCTCACACATGGAATTATAATAACACTTTGTAGCCCTATGACCATTTTTATTGCATATGAAACATCTATAATAATGCATGCATGTGTGTGTGTGGTGATTCATCTTCCACTTGGACTTGTGTGGTTCCTTAGTTAACCTTCTGTTAAACTGATTCTCTTTCTTCCATGTGCCCTTAGGTTTCATAAATAGTGATGAGTGTGCCTTACCTCTACTGTACCTTCCCAGTTGATTCGTAGAGTTGATTTTGTTTGACTCTACGATTCTTCGAGGTTGGTAAGTAGAGGTTGGATTACTCTTTTCCTTGATGAAACCCGGACAACGTGAGATCCTTTACTTCTACGAGTATAACTAGAGAGCACATGAGAACAAGGTTGAGCTGGTTCTTCAAACCGTGTGGATTTCACAAAAGCAATGCCTCTACCAAAACTTGAGACATTACTAGTGCTAGTTTCCATTGTCTTTTCCACACTTAGCTCGAGATGGATTCCCCAAAGCCTAAGCACATTACGTCGAATGTGCTTCTCCGACTAGAGAGCAGGCAGTCTATGGATGATGAGGATCTGTTCCATGCAGAGATAGTCTTCTCTAGATCCTCAATTTTAGAGGTTAACTTAGACTCTCTTTGTGCATAATGTGTGTTTGTCTGTTTTAAAGTTTCATTCTCAGCTTCAAGCTCGGAGAGAAGATTAGTACTTAAAAGTGCTGTTTCAAGCTCTTCTTGAACTTTCTTCTTCTCCTCTTAAAGAAGTGAATGATCTTTAGACAAGACTCTGAACCACTTCATGTATTGATGTAGGTCAGTGGTTATGCCATGCAACGCAGTTCTCAAGTCACTTACATCTACATCAGGAGAATTAAAGTCAAATACCTCATCGATACTTACATCATGTATGTTTAGGCTTTGTTTGTCCTTTGCATGTTTGGCCATTAAGCACAGATTGGCCATATGTGGTTCTTCCTCATCTCCGGAGTCTGCATTTGAGTCATTAACTGAATCACTCCACGATCCTCCGGCAACTAGGCCTTTGTCTCTTTTCTGAGGCCTCTTGGTTCCTTTGTATTCTTTCTTTGCCTGAGATTTCTTCTTTAGCTCTTCTTTGATAGGCTTATTACGGTTGGCAATGAAATGACCGTGTTTCTTGCTTGGTTGTAGCATAAATCATTCATTTGTTCTGGTGGCGTAATTCTTTGACTTTCTTTGGCTTCACGGATTCGCCTTGTCGCATGAACCTTCTTAGTCTCTTTACCAGCATAGCAAAGTCATCGTCATCGTCTTCATCATCATCAGAGTCAATCTCGGTGATGACTTTCGATGCACTTTCATTTGCCTTGAGAGCAACACCCTTATCTTTTCTTCTTCCTTCTGATAAGGTTTCAGCTCGTTGGGTCGACTCCGGTTAAATGCGTCGGGGAGATTTCCATGCAGTTGTTGAACTGTCATCTCATTAAGATTCTTTGATTCTCTTATTGATGGGATCTTTGCATCCCACCTTCTCGGTAGGGCTCTCATGAACTTTATGGTTAGATCCTTATTAGGATAGATCTTCCCATACGCTCGTAGAGAGTTGAGCAGAACGTTAAATCTTTCATAAGTTGCAGTCACGTTTTCTCCCTGCACATGAGCGAACATTTCATCTTTCTTCTTTGTGTTAGAGAGGCGCTTGTTCTCTTAGACTTCTTCAGTTCCTTCGTGCATAATCAGCAGTGCTTCCCAAACTTCCTTAGCTGTTTTGTTGTTTACAACATTTTCAAATATATCGTCCTCTAAGAATTGGAACAAGATGTTCTTTGCCTTTTTATCAAGTTGGACAGCTCTCTTCTCTGTGTCTGTCCATTCTTCTTTCACTTTTATTTGTACTCTGTTTGGATCGTCAATGGTTGGTGCAAGCTTTGTCAGGATATAGGGCCCATTAAGAACAGTCTCAAATAGATATTCATCTATTGAGTCCATGTAAGCTTGCATCCTGACTTTCCAGTTAGTAAATTTATCATTATTGCACATTGGTGGCTTCTTTGCCTCCCCGGTCTGGATTCGCTTGAAATGAAAGTGCCATTTGGATCTACTAAAGCGTGTAAGTTGTAAAATAGAACACTCTTATACCAATTATTAGTTCTAGTAAGCCTGAAGTTATCTGAGGGGGTTGAATAGATATTTGAAAATCTTTTCGTTTTAACTTGTTCTTAGATAATGATTAAAACTTTGCGAAATTAGTATTTGTTTTAATCTTCTTTACCAAGCAATGGAGTTTTGAGCGAGTAAAGGCGGTTATAGCGAGATATAGCGATTATAGCGATTTATAACATGAATGTAAACGACACGATTGTTTTTAAGTGGTTCGAGCACTCAAAGCTCTAGTCCACTCTTACTCAACGAGTAGGATATCCACTAAGGATGTCTTTTACAATCTTACGAATCACAGAGATTCCTTCTAGACCCGGCGATGCAGGAACTTCTCTAGTTCACTCTTGAACTCTTCAAGTCCAAGCAGACTTGGCTTTCTTACGATTCACTACTGAACTCTTCAAGTCCTGCAGACTTTGGTATACTTCTTGATTGATTGATAGTTGTTGAGTTCTTGATGGTTGCTACTACTCGATTCTTTGTGTAAGCCTTTGGTTCGTTAAGGCGAGAGTAGCTGAGCAAGCTTTGCAATATCTCAGATCGTAGAGTTGAGCTTAAGAGAAATGTTCACGTTGTTTGATTAATGCTTGTTTATTCTCTCTCTCATCTGTCTGATCTGTATATATGTGATGTTGAAAACTATCCGTTGGATCCATCCGTTGTGGCATTAAATGCATCTGAACTTTACATCTTTGTGATGGAGACATTTCGCACATCTTTACGAATTACGCATTCGCCCACCTTGACACTGCGGCTGCTTTCTCACCTACCACCTAAAAAGGTGTTTTGTCCCTCTTACCCATAGTACTATCCTTAGCTTCTTCAATACGCTTATTTGTTGCATACTAAGGATATTTCATACAATCTGGGACTGATGAGTACTGGAGCATCTAGGATCCATTCTTCACTTATTGAAAACACAGATCATTCGGCTCGACATTTTCTGACGTGAGACAGATGATGCTCTACGATTTGGATTGTGGTGTTCTACGATTTAGATCGTAGTGTCTTTTACATCTTTGCACACTACGATGCTATTAGTTGAGAGCACTACGATTTCCCTTTAAAACCTTCGTACACTACGAAATTCTCTTGCTTGTGTTGTTGACTCTACGTTCCCGAGAGCACACTACGATCGTTAACGTGTAAGCTTCATGTTTCCTTCAGCACACTACGATCGTGGAGTTAGCTCGGCAATCGTTGGGACCACTCTACGAAGTCCGAAGAGAGTCTCCTTCATGGCAGACACACTACGATCTTCAGGCTCTACGTTTTCTGCCTTGACTTCTGCAATTTTGATCAAACTGATGCATTATGATTTCTTCAAGGCTAATCTATTACATCTTAAGATCAACCTAACAGTTTTGATCTTTCTATCTATACATTCTTTAACAGAATGATACATGTTGAAAGCTTAGATCAGACTAACAATTTTGATCTATCACTAAGTCCTTGTACATATATTCATTTAAGGACCTTACAAATAATCATGAACACATGCATTAAAACATCAAATCATAATATGCATTCTCCCAACAGAATGTAAATAAGTAAAATCAATTAATAAAAATAACACCAAGATTTTTACGTGGTTCGACTATTACCCTCTATAATAATAGCCTACTCCACGTCCAATACCAACTAGTACTGGAGACTCACTTTTATTTCTTTAAAATACTCTTGTTACAATACAGATTCTATTGAATTAAATTACAATAATTCACTTGAGCACTCTTGCTCTTTGTGCACCAATGCACTCCTTAAGCACCTATGTTTCCTTGAACCTATTTGTAAATAAACCTTAATCCACCTGGATTAAATTCCCTTAGACAACACTAAGTCTAAAAAACAAATTTAAGATTACAATGATAGAGGTCTAATGATCAAAGCAAATAAGCAATTTAACAATGCAAGGCTCAACTAATGAATGTAATGATAAAATAGAAATAGTAAAAGATATCACCAATTTAATGCCCACGAAAATTTGACTGGAAATATCACTGAATCAGCAGCTCAGAATTTGCACCAAAATGAGAATAGCTTTCAAAGTATATGAGTGCAAGATATTAATTCAAGTGTTGTAAGTGTTGTACTTTTCACCGATGACAGTTCTGCCTTTATAGCCCAAAACAAATGAACGTTGTGAAAATAACAAATATTTCCGTTGTCAAAATTTTAATCTGTTAGAACCACTAGATCTGATGAGATAACTAGCATTCCAATATTATTCTGTTTGAAAAATAATTACATTGCTACTGAAATAACAAATTCAATTGACTTGGATATCCTTTGAAAACCGACTCTATCGATTTTTTGACTAGAAGACCAAGTCACATAAATAACTCAAAGGACTTAATACTTATCCAATATCTCTAGTAATTATGAAGTCCTGCCGCCACTACTACTATAGCAATGAAGCAAGTAATAGCTTTAAAATAGGAGAGATGAACAAGATATTCAAGATAATGATTATCTTACTTTTCCAAGACATAGGCATTTAACTTTTAGCCAACGGATAAAAGACTTACCTGCCACATTACATGCATGTTATACAATTTATATAAATTAAAACTCTCTTATAACATATGTAATATAATTCATTTAAATAGAATAATATTTATCACATTTATATTACGCATGCATAATAAATCATGTAAAAGCAGGTTTAGCATAAAATTAAGCATGCACAAAACATTAATTTAAATGCACACATAAAATGTCCTAGAGCCTTGAATTGAAAAATTAGATATTTGCAATGACCTTACATATTTTTCTTAGGACTCAAAACATCTTCATTCTTCTTGATTACACCAACATACACTTCTTGAAATATTTTCCTGAAAACCACAATACACAATTTAGTACCGACAAATAAATCATCATCAAAACTTTAGGCTAGAACGTGAATTAATCAACATTCTCCCCCTTTTTGATGATGACAACATATATGAATGAAACTCCCCCTAAATTCATGCACATTTTAGGAGAAGTTTGTAACACCTGTATGTTAGTATCATACTAAACTAAATATGAAGATTAAAACCATCAAATATTAATAGGACTGCAATCAAAAACAGTTTTAAACATGCAGTAAAATTATGAATAGTCTTAACATCCAGGCAATCAGGAAATCATGCCTATTAAAACCAAATTAAACCCATAGTCTTTTAAAACAAAAATTTTAAACAAAAGCAGAAGGCAGAAGCTGACATGTTCTCCCCTTTTGGCATCATGCAAAAAGAGAAGACTTTAATCAATCAATATCTTCGAGATTTGCCCTCTATTCAGCATGATTGGTGAAGTATGGTCGATGAAGAAGACGATGTAAACGCTCTTCCAAGGTGTAATCGTTGGCAAGTCGAGGTGGTCTAGGAATAAAGATTATAGGAGGAAGCTCCATATCCAGAAAATCTCCCTTGTACTCAGTCATCCAGTTGTTCATTGGCCATTCGAGAATTGGAGAATACATTGTTGGAACATGAAACCTCTGACCAATAGCATTGAACCTTGTAGCCATAAAATCTGCTAGCTCCCCAATTTGATAACTAACAAATTTCACTTCTTGACTTAATTGACAAGTGTTTTGATTAACCTTTCGTTGGAGTGCTTCAACCATAGCCAACGTCTGAATCTCAAAACCCGCTTGAAGGTAAATAAATTCATCTTCAATTCGATGATATAATTTATTGATCTCAGGGGCATCCATTGGTAACTTCCCTCATTTGGTGGAGAATGAGGAACGTATGACGCGGATGTTTCTTAGAGGTTTGAAACCCGACATACGTCAGTGTCTCATTTCTCATAAATTTTCTCTCTATTCAGATGTTGTAAACAGGGCTCAATTATAAGAGCGAGATAACGAGTACGGTCAACCGAGGGACCATAACCAGGATTATACCGAAGATAGCAGTCATCAGAATAACGATAACCAGCAGAGAAAGAAGAATACGGACAAAGGCGGTAACCACTCTGGTGGTAATCGTGGCCATGAAAATAGAAGAAGCGAGTGGGAGGAGATTTTAAAAGAGGAGATTCAACAACGACCATGTGAAGGCGTCGGCGCCAAGAAGTAACTGGTTCCAAGGGAGAGAAAGATCACCGGTCGTATATTGTTACAAATGCGGGAAGAGGGACATATCATTGGCGCGCCAAGCAGTTTAAGGTATGCTATAATTGTGGAAAAGAAGGACATATCGCTCGAGAGTTATGCAGTATCGAAACCCGATCCAAGGAATGGTAACTCGAAAGGATGTCCCGAGAAAATTCAAAGTCAGCGGTTCTGGAAGAGCGTTTGTCGTGATTTGGTCAAAATGCGAGGAACCCGAACGAGTTAGTACGCAGGTTAGTTAATTTATAAATTCTTGCGAAGTTTATACCTTAATAGATCTGGGTTCTACCCATTCTTTTATCTCTCTTGCTTGCGCTCACGCGTTTGAACTTGACTACGGAGAAATTAGACTTTGACCTATTTATGGAGACTCAGAGTTAGAGAAAGCGTTCATTACATCCGTTGTTTAGAAATCTTGCTTGATTCAGTTGGCACTATCACATTACCGTTAACCTTATTTCTATCTACGATATTTGCTTTTGATGTGATTTTAAGGTTAACTACTCATCATGCCGAAATAGATTACTTTCGTAAGGTTGTTAGTTTTCATATTCCTAAGCAACCTGTTATTCGAATTCAAGCAATCAAACCATTGTAGTCAAACATTTTCATATCAAGCCATGAAGTCATTCGTTCATTACGGATGTCAAGTTTTCTTAGTCCATGTTATGGATTTGAATAAAGACACGTCAGATTTGAATAATATTCTTGTTTATTGATTTTTCCTGACGTATTTCCTGAAGAATTTCTTGGCTTACTCCCAAAGCCTAATATTAAACTTTGTATCGACTTTGAACCCGGTACAAAACTCATTTCTAAAATCTCATATCGAATAGCTCCTATTGAACTTTAGGAGTTAAAAATTCAACTATAGAATTTGGTACCGAGCCTTTATCTGGTGACTTCCTTTGTGGAATGCTGCAAAGCCGGACTCTCCGTAGGGGACACCATATTAAATACGATAGTAAGCGATAGGTGTCATTGTAACGTCTTATCGAGGTTGGGATATGAGTCGCGATTGAGAACAACCTAAGTCTGTAATCGAAATACGTAGCTTTACAGGCTTGAGTTGGTTATTATCGGAGATTCGTTGAAGGATATTCTCGAATCGCTATTCCATTAACGATTGACTCGTAGAGAAACAAAATTCTAATGGAGCAAGGAATGTGGGAAGAGCTTGAAGAACTCAAGAGGAGACTCATTTCAAAGACATGTTACGACCATGCCATCTCGAAAAGCGAGCGTGGTAGGCGGCGTGTTGAGTAAAAGATCGTATACAAATCTGAGTACGATATTATCAAAGACTCATTTCGTATAATTTACAAATAATAGAGATGGAGATGAAAACTCTAGGTACCCAGCGTGATGATATCTGAGTATAATCGACTTTAATCGATAAAGTTAAAGTTATTCAAGCTACACAATGAGTGATGAATTTGAAGAAGGAGGTGCAAGAAGTTGTTATTTCAAAAGCGAGAATCGGTGAGGTGAGGAAAGCTCAAACCTTCGATTTATTAATCCATTTGAAATTCTCGATCGAATAGGGCGTGGCCTATAGACTCATTTTACCGCCAAGTATGGCGTGTTCATAACGTTTTTCACGTATCGATGTTACGTAAATATGTGGACGACCCGAACCACGTCATTGAGTTAGAACCGAACGAGATAGCCGAAGACTTAACGTATGAGGAGGAACCTGTCAAGATCTTGGATAGGAAAGAACATGTCCTATGTACCGAGGTTATACCACAAGTTAAAGTTTTGTGGAGAAACCATGCTATTGAGGAAATGACACGGGAGATGGAAGCGGAAATGAAAGCGAGGTATTCTCATCTTTTGAAAAACACAGTGCGTACGTCGATTTCGAGGGACGAAATTTCATAAGGAGGGAGGTTGTAAGACCCCAAATTATTAATAAATAAAATTTATTTTCTCTATTTATTATTTTGAAATAGTAAGGGTTGATTTGATTAATGTGGATAGTTATGGGTAAAATTCGCAAATATTTTGAATAAAGAGTGGTTATAAAATATTCATTATTGTCGGGGAATATTCGTTTGGTCGTGGAATATTCTTCTTTGTCGGGGAATATTAATAACCAATGGCGATCTTTTGTGGGCCCCATAACTGGAAAGCGATTGGATGAAGAAAGCGACAAATATAAGTTGTTTAAATATTGGCGTAGTTATTCTGCTATTATCTTGTTGGAATACCGGTGATTAAAACACACACTAATCTGGCGTTGTTGAGCAAGTAGACACGCAGTATTGCACCAATTATTGATTCTTACGTGAGAAGGCACTACTCAATAATGGTTACGATAATTCTTTATTCGATTATTTTATTGATTTAATAATTGTTGCGTTGATATTTTATATTGTTGTTGTTTTGATAATTGTCATTACACAAGTATTTTTCATTATCGAAGCAATAATTCATATTATCTGAATAATATTATTAGATAACATTATTAGCAATGTCTAGAAAGTTACATCAAGGAGAGGTTTGGTCACCTAATTGCTACTTGGTAGATGAGGAAAAATTCTTATTGGAAAGTCCCTCTTTTTGGAAGCGCCAGTTGCGATCTTGTGATTCTGTAATATTATTTGTGAATAATTAATTATTGATTTATATAATGAGGAAAATATTGATTTTTGTGGATATAGATGAAGAAAATTTTAATGTGACAATTGTTGAAAATTAATATTTTATCTTTTTGATAAAATAATTCATTTAAATATATTATTTTAATAATATATTAACGGTGATATTTTTATAATGAATGTGGGATATATGAGTATATGAGGAGGAAGAGTATTTTTGTGGCATTAAATGTTTAACACATATAAAACCCCAACTTATTATTAATGAAATTTAATTTTCTCTACTTATTATTTTGAAATAGTAAGGGTTGATTTGATTAATGTGAATAGTTATGGGTAAAATACCCAAATATTTCAAAATAAGCAAGTGGTTATAAAATATTCATTGTTGTCGGGGAATATTCGTTTGGTCGTGGAATATTCTTAGCGTCGGGGAATATTAAATGACGGCATGACAAGATTTTATGGGCCCATAACTTGAAGCGATTGGATGAAGAAAGCGACAAATATAAGTTGTTTATAAATAACAGGCGTAGTTGTTACTGCAATTAATCTTGTTGGAATACCCGGTGGTTAAAAAACACACTAATATCTGGCGTTGTTGACAAGATGGCACGCAGTATTGCACCAATTATTGATTCTTACGTGAAGGCACTAATCGATAATTATTACGAATTTCTTATTCGATATTTTATTTTATTGATTCAATAATTCTTTGCATTGATATTTTATATTATTGTTGTTTAAATAAATTGTCATTACACAGTATTTTCCATTATCGGAGCAATAATTCATATTATCTGAATAATATTATTGGATAACATTATTGATAATGTCTAGAAAGTTTTGTCTAAGGAGAGGTTTGGTCACCTAATTGCGCGCCAGTAAGGAAAGATCCTTATTGGAAAGCCCCCTCTTTCCTAGGAGCGGCTGGTGGTTGCAAGATCTTTGTGATTACGTAATATTATTTGTGAATAATTAATTATTGATTTATATGATGAGAAAAATATTGATTTTATGTGGATATAGATGGAGAAAATTTTAATGTGACAATTGTTGAAAATTAATATTTTATCTTTTTACGATAAAATAATTCATTTAAATATATTATTTTAATAATATATTAACGGTGATATTTTTATAATGAATGTGGGATATATGAGTATATGAGAAGGAAGAGTATTTTTGTGGCATTAAATGTTTAACACATATTTTGTGTGTTGGTGGACACAATTATTGACCAAAATTTGATTATAGCTTGTAAAATTGCCCGTTTATGGATTTCGGTCAATTTCTGTTTGGAATTTGGAAAAACTTTCTTCTGCAAAGTTGTAGAGAATTGAATTTCCTATAAAAAAGCGCGAGATTCAAATTTTCTGATAAAAGGGCTATTTATTATGAATTATTGAAGTTCTAAAGCTCTGAAATAATTGATTTTTGGAAGTTTAAAATATTTAAAATAGGAAAAACGTTTTTGGAATGTTTAGGTGGTCTCATTTAACATGTGTAGGCGCTGAATTCAGTTGGCAAGTGTGCGTATGAGGTTTTGGAAAATATATATTAATATTATATTAAATTTTCTGCTTTGGTGTTCTAAGCATTTTCCTATAAATAAGGTGCTTAGGTTTGAATTGAAAACCACACACGTAAGCTGAAGTTTTCTCTCTATATTATCGGCGTATTCTTGTGAGTATTTTGAGTAAACTTTGAGTATTGCTATCTGATTGTAAGTTCAAGTCATAGCTTTATATCAGGTGTTTCAACTAGAATCTGTCTCTTTCGAGGTAAGGGATGTTATTTTATTCGAAAATGATATTATTTCTTCAATATCATTATGTCGAAATATTGGTTGGAAATTTTATCAAATTTGAAACTTTTTCATGTCGGGGTTACTTATTCATGAGTTACTTATTCATGAGTTACTATTCAAAGTACTATTCACGAAGCGTGAAGATGTTTTCTGTGAAATTTCTATCTTTTGGTGTCGAGTTACTATTCACGTATCGACATAATTCACATATCTGACCTTATTCACGAATCGGCACTATTCATAGAAAAATGAAATTTCTTCTTTTGTCCAAAATATCTATTATGGATACTAGCTTTGATTGTATCTATGTTTTGATCATTCTTGAATTTTACTCCACTCGATTACTTATGAAGTATTTTTGAACTTGGATTGTTTAAAATACTGAATCCTTAATATTTGTTCTTTTGTTTCTTTGGATTCGTTTTCTTTGAAATATTTTTCATCATCCTCGGTCCTAAATAATGATATTCTTGAATATCTTTGGTTTTTGTAGTACAAAGATGAATGATTTCTTGATGAATATCTTTGGCCCGTAGTGCAAAGATGAGCAGTGTTGAGATGAACATGACCGATCGATTAATATCTTTGGCCCGTAGTGCAAAGATGAGCAGTGTTTAGATGAACATGATTAATGATGAATATCTTTGGCTGTAGTGCAAAGATGAATATTTGATTCGGATATATATTGATTGATGTTACGAGGATAAAATATCGACGATTAACTTTTAAATTCATATATAGAAGATAGTAGTTTGCATTCTCTACTTAACTCTTCTAATGAATTATTATTTCATTGCGAATCTTGATTTAAAACTTGTTGTCTATTGTATTCTATCACATTTTTCCCTGTTGAAGACTAACGATAATTTGTTGTATATTATCTTAGTCATAATATTCTTTACTGGGCTAGTTGAGCTCACCCTTTTCCTTTTTGTTCCATTTTTCTTCTCAGGAGGCGAGAATGTAGCGAGTACTAGTCGGGGTATGGAATGAAGGTTCTAGAGAGAGTTGTTTAGTAGTTCTCACCATTTTTGTAAAATAATGTATCAATAATTATGATGGGAATTTATTTGCGTGTGGATATTATGCAGATGGCAATATCGTATTTAAACTCACATGATTTATATGTTGTAATAATAAAGTTTAGTTATTTACGTACCATGTATTTGGCGACTCGAGAATGGGTTGGATGGAATGGACCTATTTTGAATTAGCGTCACAACACATATTTTGTGTGTTGGTGGACCTGATTATTAATAGAAATTTGATTATAGCTTTGTAAAATCGCTTGTTTGTGGATTTGGTCAATTTCTATTTGGAATTTGGAAAACTTTCTTACTGCAAAGTTGTAGAGAATTGAATTTCCTATATAAAGTCGTGAGATTGAATTTTACGATAAAAGGGCTATTTATTATGAATTATTGAAGTTAGAAGTTAGAAATAATTGATTTTTGGAAGTTTTAAATATTTATATTCACAAAACATTTTTTCAATGTGTGGGCCTCATTTTGCATGTGTGCAATCTTTGAATTCTGAATTCAAAGGTGTGCGTAGGAATGGTTAATATAAATAATAATATTATATTAAATTTTACGCTTTAGTGTTCTAAAGCATCTTCCTATAAATAGGGTGCTTAGGTTAGAATTGAAAATTACACCGCTGAAGTTTTTCTCTCTATATTATCGGCGTATTCTTGTGAGTATTTTGAGTATTATTATACGGTGCAAGTTCAAGTCATAGCCTTTATATTGATTGTTTTATTTAGAATCTTGATCTTTCGAGGTAAAGGGATATTTTTTTAAATGATATTATTTATTCTAATATCATTATGCCGAAGTATTGATATGAACTTTTTAATCAAATTTGAAACTTTTAGTGTCGGGGTTACTATTCACGTATACGTCACTATTCATGTATATGTCACTATTCACGTATACGGTACTATTCATCGAAAAATGAAAATTTTCTTTTTCGTCCAAAATATCTATTGTGGATACTAGCTTTGATTGTATCCATGTTTTGATCATTCTTGAATTTTACACCACTATGATTATTTATGAGGTATTTTTGGACATGGATAAAACAAAGTCTGAATCCTTAATCCTTAATCCTTGTCATTTTGTTTCTTTGGATTCGTTTCTTTAAAATATATTTTCATCATCCTCGGTCTTAAATGATGATATTATTGAATATCTTTGGCTTTGTAGTGCAAAGATGAATGATTTCGATGAATATCTTTTGCCCGTAGTGCAAAGATGAACATGTGTTTAGATGAACATGACCCGGTGATGAATATCTTTGGGCTGTAGTGCAAAGATGAATATTTGATTCGGATATATATTGATTGATGTTATAGGTATAAAAGATGAGCGATGAACTTTTAAATTCATACATAGAAGATAGTAGTTAGCATTCTCTACTTAACTCTTCTAATGAATTATTATTTCGCTGCGAATATTGATTTAATACTTGTTGTCTATTGTATTCTATTAGATTTTTCCTGTTGAAGACTAACGATAATTTGTTGTATATTATCTTAGTCATAATATTCTTTCTTGGGCTAGTTGAGCTCACCCTTTTCCTTTTGTTCCATTTTTCTTCTCGGGAGGCGAGAATATAGCGAAGATGCAGTCGGGGTATGGAATGAAGGTTCAGAGAGAGTTGTTTAGTAGTCCTCACCATTTTGTAAAATAATGTATCAATAAATGTAATGAGGATTTATTTGAGTATAGATATTGTGTAGAAGATAATATTTGTATTCAAACTCACGTTTTATTGTTGTAATATAAAGTTGTAGTTGTTTTACATGCCGTGTAGTGACAACTCGAGAATGGGTTGGATGGAATGGACCTATTTTGGGAGGCGTCGCGGTTGGTATCGAGCTTAGGGATATGATCTCTGGCGGAGATCGGGGAATAGAACTAGGAGGGAGAGGCGAGTAAATCCTTCGCTAGTGTGTCCTACCTAAGCTTATTTGTTAGTTGGTCATTATATAAGGATATTATGTGATATATTGATTTTCTTAATTAACCCTTGTTTTATGGCGGTATTTGAGAATGTCGTGAGAATATTACTTGATGGAAATGAGGCCAGTGGAGCGCTTTGTACTCACCCAGCGATGAGAGCGTGCAGTGACTGGCAATGTTTCTCTGTGAACAACACCACCGAAAGCGAGATGATGAGCGAGGGGTGTTTAGAAGCTTTTTGCGATTCATGCAAAAATCAGACGAGGAGACTCGTGTTCAAAATCTGAGGAGGAAATGATAGCAATTCACGGGTTATCACGCACCAAGCGGTTCAAAGAGTTGGGACCACGAATTTAAGGGAAAGCAGATCCGATCATGGCGGAAACATGGGTCAAGCAAATTACCAAGATATTGATGTCTTGCGATGCATGCGGAGGAACAGAAGGAACCATTCGCCACTTTTATGTTCGTAATGAGGCGGACTCTTTGGTGGGAGTGCGTGAAGCGTATACATCGGTACTTTTCGGATGTCTTGGGGAGCGTTTGAAACTATTTAATGACAAATACTTTCACGAAAGTGTTAAATCGTATGAAGGAAGTGGAGTTCATCGATTAGAACAAAACAACGTGGCGGTGTCCCGATGACGAGGCAAAGTTTGCGAGTTATCCGAGTTTGCACCTCATTTGGTGGAGAATGAGGAGCGATATGGCGGATGTTTCTTAGAGGTTTGAAACCCGGCGTCGTCGATATCTCATTTCTCATAAATTTTCTCTCTATTCGGATGTTGTAAATGAGGGCTCAATTATTAGAAGCGAGATAACGAGTACGGTCAACCAAGGGACCATAACGGGATTATACTAGAAGATAGCGGTCATCGAATAACGATAACCGGAGGAGAAAGAAGAATACAGACAAAGGCGGTAACCACTTCTGTGGTAATCGTGGCCATGAAAATAGAAGAAGCGAGTCGGGAGGAGATTTTAAAAGAGGAGATTCAACAACGACCATGTGAAGGCGTCGGCCAAAGGTAAAGAATCGGGTTCCAAGGAGGAGAAAGATCACCGGTCGTATGTTACAAATGCGGAAAGAGGGACATATCGCCCAAACCGCCCACAACAGTTTAAGGAATGCTATAATTGTGGAAAGAAGGACATATCGCTCGAGATTAGACGGTATCGAAACCGATCCGGTGGGAATGGTGACTCAAAAGGATGTCCCAGAAAGGTCAAAGTCAACGGTTCCTGGAAGAGCGTTTGTCGTGACCGGTTCTACCCATTCTTTTATCTCTCTTGCTTGCGCTCAACATTTGAACTTGACTACGGAAAAATTAGACTTTGACCTATTTATGGAGACTCCGTTAAGAGAAACTTTCATTACATCCATTGTTTAGAAATCTTGCTTGATTCAGGTTGGCACTATCACATTACCTGTTAACCTTATTTCTATAGAGATATTTGCTTTTAATGTGATTTTAAGGTTAACTACTCATCATGCCGAAATTGATTACTTTCGTAAGGTTGTTAGTTTTCATATTCCTAAGCAACCTGTTATTCGAATTCAAGCAATCAAACCATTGTAGTCAAATATTTTCATATCAAGCCATGAAGTCATTCGTTTATTACGGATGTCAAGTTTTCTTAGTCCATGTTATGGATTTGAATAAAGACACGTCAGATTTGAATAATATTCCTGTTGTTATTGATTTTTCCTGACGTATTTCCTGAAGAATTTCTTGGCTTACTCCCAAAGCCTAATATTAAACTTTGTATCGACTTTGAACCCGGTACAAAACTCATTTCTAAAATCTCATATCGAATGGCTCCTATTGAACTTCAGGAGTTAAAAATTCAACTATAAAATTTGGTACCTGAGCCTTTATCTAGTGACTTCCTTTGTGGAATGCAAAAGCAGACTCTCGTAGGGTACACCATATTAAATACGATAGTAAAGCGATAGGTGTCATTGTAACGTCTTATCCAAGGTTGTGATATGAGTCACGATTGAGAACAACCTAAGTCGCAGTAATCGAAATACGTAGCTTTACAAGCTTAGTTGGTTATTATCGGAGATTCGTTGAAGGATATTCTCGAATCGCTATTCCATTAACGCATTGACTTCGTAGAGATACTAAATTCGAATGGAGCGAGGAATGTGGGAAGAGCTTCAAGAACTCAAGAGGAGACTCATTTCAAAGACATGTTACGACCATGCCATCCTGGAAAAGCGAGCGTGGTAGGCGGCGTGTTGAGTAGAAGATCATTATACAAATACGAAGTACGATATTGTCAAAGACTCATTTCGTATAATTTACAAATAATAGAGATGGAGATGAAAACTCTAGGTACCCACGTGATGATGATATCTGAGTATAATCAACTTTAATCGATAAAGTTAAAGTATTCAAGCTACACATCAAAGTGATGAATTTGAAGAAGGAGGTGCAAGAAGTTGTTATTTCAAAAGCGAGAATCGGTGAGGTGAGGAAAGCTCAAACCTTGATTTATTAATCCATTTGAAATTCTCGATCGAATAGGAGCTGTGGCCTATAGACTCGTTTTTATGCCAAGTATGACGCGTGTTCATGCGTTTTTCACGTATCGATGTTACGTAAATATGTGGACGACCGAACCACGTCATTGAAGTTAGAAACCGAACGAGATAGTAGAAGACTTAACGTCACGAGGAGGAACTGTCAAGATCTTGGATAGGAAAGAACATGTCCTATGTCTGAGGTTATACCACAAGTTAAAGTTTTGTGGAGAAACCATGCTTTATTGAGGAAATGACACGGGAGTTGGAAGCGGAAATGAAAGCGAGGTATTCTCATCTTTTGAAACACCAGAATACGTCGTCAATTTCGAGGACGAAATTTCATAAGGAGGGAGGTTGTAAGACCCCAAATTATTAATAAATAAAATTCATTTTCTCTATTTATTATTTTGAAATAGTAAAGGGTTGATTTGATTAATGTGGATAGTTATGGGTAAAATTAAGTAAATATTTTGAATAAGCAAGTGGTTATAAAATATTCATTATAAATAGGGAATATTCGTTTGGTCGTGGAATATTCTTGCTTGCTGTGGGGAATATTAAATACTGACGGTAGCGATCTTTTATGGGCCCCATAACTTGAAAGCGATTGGATGAAGAAAGCGACAAATATAAGTTGTTTAAATAACGGCGTAGTTATTCACAATTATCTTGTTGGAATACCGGTGATTAAAACACACTAATACGCATTGTTGAGCAGTAGCTACGGTATTGCACAAATTATTGATTCTTACGTAGAAGGCACTACTCGATAATGGTTACGATAATTCTTTATTCGATATTTTATTGATTTAATAATTCTTTGCGTTGATATTTTTATATTGTTGTTGTTTGATAATTCTCATTACGGTATTTTTCATTATCGAAGCAATAATTCATATTATCTGAATAATATTATTAGATAACATTATTGGCAATGTCTAGAAAGTTCATGTCAGGAGAGTTTTGGTCACCTAATTAATTGCGGCAAGAAGGAGAAATTCTTATTGGAAAGCCCTCTTTCTGAGAAGCACTGAGTTCAAGATCTTGTGATTCTGTAATATTATTTGTGAATAATTAATTATTGATTTATATAATGAGGAAAATATTGATTTTATGTGGATATAGATGAAGAAAATTTTTAATGTGACAATTGTTGAAAATTAATATTTTATCTTTTTACGATAAAATAATTCATTTAAATATATTATTTTAATAATATATTAACTTGGTGATATTTTATAATGAATGTGGGATATATGAGTATATGAGGAGGAAGAGTATTTTGTGGCATTAAATGTTTAACACATATTTTGTGTTGGTGGACACAATTAATGTAGAAATTTGATTATATGGCACAATAAAATCGTTAGTTTTTGTGGATTTTGATCGATTTACATTTGGAATTTGGAAAAACTTTCTTACGTAAAGTTGTAGAGAATTGAATTTCCTATATAAAATCGCGAGATTCAAATTTTTACGATAAAAGGGCTATTTATTATGAATTATTAAAGTTACGAAGTTAAAATAATTGATTTTTGGAAGTTTTAAATATTTATATTCAAAAAACGTTTTTTCAATGTGTGGGCCTCATTTTGCATGTGTGCAATTCTTTGAATTCTAAATTCAAAGGTGTGCGTAGGAATGGTTAATATAAATAATAATATTATATTAAATTTTTCGCTTTTGTGTTGTTACAAGATCTTCTATAAATAGGGTGCTTAGGTTAGAATTGAAAATTACACTAAGCTCAAGTTTTCTCTCTATATTATCGAGCGTATTCTTGTGAGTATTTTGAGTATATTTTGAGTATTGTTATACGGTGCAAATTCAAGTCATAGCCTATATTCGGTGTTTCAACTAGAACTACTGATCTTTCGAGGTAAGGGATTTTTTTTTTTTTAAATGATATTATTTATTCTAATATCATTATGCCGAAGTATTGATCTGAACTTTTTAATCAAATTTGAAACTTTTAGTGTCGGGGTTACTATTCATGTATATGTCACTATTCACGTATACGGTACTATTCATCGAAAAATGAAAATTTTCTTTTTCGTCCAAAATATCTATTGTGGATACTAGCTTTGATTGTATCCATGTTTTGATCATTCTTGAATTTTACACCACTATGATTATTTTTGAGGTATTTTTGGATATGGATAAAACAAAGTACGAATCCTTAATCCTTAATCCTTAATCCTTGTCATTTTGTTTCACTGGATTCGTTTCTTTAAAAATATTTTTCATCGTCCTCGGTCTTAAATGATGATATTATTGAATATCTTTGGGCTTTGTAGTGCAAAGATGAATGATTTCGATGAATATCTTTGGCCGTAGTGCAAAGATGAGCAGTGTTTAGATGAACATGACTAAGTGATGAATATCTTTGGCTTTGTAGTGCAAAGATGAATATTTGATTCGAGATATATATTGATTGATGTTACGGGGATAAAAGATAGGCGATGAACTTTTAAATTCATACATAGAAGATAGTAGTTAGCATTCTCTACTTAACTCTTCTAATGAATTATTATTTTCATTGCGAATATTGATTTAAAACTTGTTGTCTATTGTATTCTATTAGATTTTTCCTGTTGAAGACTAACGATAATTTGTTGTATATTATCTTAGTCATGATATTTTCTTGGGCTAGTTGAGCTCACCCTTTTCCTTTTTGTTCCATTTTTCTTCTTAGGAGGCGAGAATATAAGCGAAAATGCAAGTGGGGTATGGAATGAAGGTTACAGAGAGAGTTGTTTAGTAGTCCTCACCATTTTTGTAAAATAATGTATCAATAAATGTGATGAGGATTTATTTGAGTATAAATATTGTCTAAAAGATAATATTTGTATTCAAAACTCACGATTTTACTATTGTAATAATAAAGTTGTAGTTGTTTACGTACCATGTATTGACATTTCGAGAATGTGTTGGATGGAATGGACCTATTTTGGGGCGTCGCGGTTGGTATCGGAGCTTAGGGATATGATCTCTGGCGGAGATGGGGAATAGAACTAGGAGGGAGAGGCGAGTAAATCCTTAGCTAGTGTGTCCTACCTAAGCTTATTTGTTAGTTGGTCGATATATAAGGATATTATGTGATATATTGATTTCCTTAATTAACCCTTGTTTTATGACATGATTTGAGAATGTCGTCGAGAATATTAATAGTGGAAATGAGACCAGTGGAGAGGCGCACATACTCACCAACGAGAGGAGAGCGTGCAATGACTTGGCATTGTTCCTCCTGTGAACAACACCACTTGAAAGCGAGATGATGAGCGAGGGGTGTTTAGAAGCTTTGCAGTTTCATTGCAAAATCGACGAGGGAGACTTCGTGTTCAAAATACTGAGGAGGAAATGATAGCAATTCACGGGTTGTTATAGCCATGCGAGTTCAAAGAGTTGGGACCACGAATTTAAGGGAAAGCCGGATCCGATCATGGCGAGAATATCTAGAAATGCAGAGTGGGGTATGGAATGAAGGTTCTAGAGAGAGTTGTTTAGTAGTCCTCACCATTTTTGTAAAATAATGTATCAATAAATGTGATGAGGATTTATTTGAGTATAGATATTGTCTAGAAGATAATATTTGTATTCAAACTCACAGTTTTACTGTTGTAATAATAAAGTTGTAGTTATTTCTGTACCATGTATTGACAACTCAGAATGGGTTGGATGGAATTGACCTATTTTGGGGGCGTCACAAGAAACACCCAGAATACTTCCAAAATCTATACTTGTGAAAAATAAAGATTTACCCTTGACAAATGTGGTAAAACAGTCTCCATTACACTCAAGATTGGTGTAGAATTGTTGGACCAACTGAGGATAGGCAACAGCAGAAGGAAACAACATAGAAAAAATGTTGCACTCGGTGAAAAGTTTTTCCAAAAAAGAGTGTTTGTGATAAAAGAGGTCCAAAGATTTTTCTTACACAAATTGTTTTGTAGCAATGGAGTTTTTAAAACGTGTTTCGAAACTAGGGCCTCTAAAGAAATTCTCTTGTAAATCAAAAGAGGATGAAAACGGATTTACCAGATTCGAGGGAGAGTCTGGTTGAGATGAAAAATGTTCGTCATCCATGGGTTGCTTCATCTTTTCTTGGTGAGACCGTTCGACATCTGGGGCTTTTAAGAACAAAAAATTGGAATCCGAGTCATCTGATATTAGTGTAGCATCGGATAACTTATGAACAGAGGATTTCTTCTGTACACGTTTTGATTTCATCTTTGTGCCCGTAGGATGCTTCAGCAATGATCCATCTTCGTTTGATTTCCCAAATGATCGATTGCTAGCTCTGATTTTCATGGTGTGATGGATGTTGTGAGTGAAAAAGATGGTGATGAAGGCGATAGATCTGAATAATGATGAAGTCTGAGGATATAAAATAGAGAATATTCAAGAGTCCATCACTGAAAAGCGTGTGTCTTTTCAAATTTCGAAGAAGTCTGTTCGGCTGCGGTTCCGAGTTCCAAGGTGGAGGTCTTTACGTCTTCTACTAAATTGATATCCAGCGATAATTATGATTTTTAAAACAACCGTGTATCTAGAATATCATTTAAGTAGATAAGGAATGTCTAACAAACATATATTTATTAGATATCATGCAAAAAAAATAATTTAAAAAAATATAACCTGCATGAAATAAACTTTTAATCACGTAAATCATAAATATACCATGCACATTCCAAGTTCTCTTCTTAGCATGCAGAACCTTTCTTCACTTAAAGGTTTAGTAAAAATGTCAGTCAACTGTTTTTCTATTGGAATAAAAATTAATTTAATTAATCCTTTTGAAATATTATCCCTTAAAAAAATGATGTCTGATGTAAGACCCCAACTTATTATTAATGAAATTTAATTTTCTCTATTTATTATTTTGAAATAGTAAGGGTTGATTTTATTAATGTGGATAGTTAGGGGTAAAATACGCAAATATTTCAAAATAAGCAAGTGGTTATAAAATATTCTTTGTTGTCGGGGAATATTCGTTTGGTCGTGGAATATTCTTGCTATCGGGGAATATTCGTAAATGCTGACAGTGCGATCTTTTGTGGGCCCCATAACCGGAAAGCGATTGGATGAAGAAAGCGACAAATATAAGTTGTTTAAAAATAGCTGGCGTAGTTATTACCAGTATTACTTATTAAAATACTCGGTTGGTTAAAAACAAGTAGACACACGGTATTGCACCAATTATTGATTCTTACGTAAGAAGGCACTACTTAATAATGGTTACGATAATTCTTTATTCGATTATTTTATTGATTTAATAATTGCCGC
This sequence comes from Panax quinquefolius, assembly GCA_020205615.1. Lineage (NCBI taxonomy): Eukaryota > Viridiplantae > Streptophyta > Magnoliopsida > Apiales > Araliaceae > Panax > Panax quinquefolius. The sequence goes on along the minus strand of CM035170.1, from coordinate 8,580,850 downwards.
GTTGATATTTTATATTGTTGTTGTTTGATAATTGTCATTACGGTATTTTTCATTATCGAAGCAATAATTCATATTATCTGAATAATATTATTAGATAACATTATTGGCAATGTCTAGAAAGTTACATACAGGAGAGGTTTGGTCACCTAATTGCGCGCTTGATGAAGGAAAATTCTTATGGAAAGCCCCCTCTTTCTGAAAGCTGCTGGTTGTCAATATTGTGATTACTGTAATATTATTTGTGAATAATTAATTATTGATTCATATGATGAGGAAAATATTGATTTTATGTGGATATAGATGGAGAAAATTTTAATGTGACAATTGTTGAAAATTAAAATTTTATCTTTTTACGATAAAATAATTCATTTAAATATATTATTATATTTTAATAATATAATAATTGTAATATTTTTACAACGAATGTGGGATATATGAGTATACGAGGAGGAAGAGTATTTTTGTTGCAATAAATGTTTAAAACATGTTAAACATGTCGGTGCACCCCATTATATGGTGAAATTTGATTATAGCTTGTAAAATTGCTGGTTTGTGGATTTGGTCAATTTACATTTGGAATTCGGAAAAACTTTCTTACGCAAAGTTATAGAGAATTGAATTTTCTATATAAAAATTGCGAGATTGAATTTTTTGATAAAAGGGCTATTTATTGTGAATTATTAAAGTTAGAAACTCAAAATAATTGATTTTGGAAGTTTTAATTATTATTTTAAAGAAAAAACGTTTTTTTTGCATTTAAGTGGGCTAACATGTGATATTAATTGCTGAAATAAGATCTTCAAAGATGGGCTAAGGAAATTTATAATATATATTAATATTTTATTAAATTTTACGCTTTGAAGTGTTCTAAGCATTTTCTATAAATAAAAATGCGTATATGTTAGAATTGAAAATCACACACGTAAGCTGAAGTTTTCCTCTCTATATTATCGGCGTATTCTTGTGAGTATTTTGAGTATACTTTGAGTATTGTTAGGCGGTGCAAGTTCCTTGAAGACTATACAGGTATTCCAATTTAAGTCTTAATCTTTCGAGGTAAGGGGTGTTATTTTTCTTCTCAAATGATATTATTTCTTCAATATCATTATCTTTGAAATATTGGTTTGAACTTTTATCAAATTTGGAACTTTTTCATGTCGGGTTACTATTCATGAGTTCTTATTCATAAGTTACTATTCACGAGTACTATTAATGAAGCGTGAAGATGTTTTTTGGGAAATTTCTATCTTTTGGTGTCTGAGTTACTATTCACGTATACTAAGACTATTCATAGAAAAATAAAATTTCTTCTTTTTGTCCAAAATATCTATTACGGATACTAGCTTTGATTGTATCCATGTTTTGATCATTCTTGAATTTTACACCATTATGAATATTTTTGAGGTATTTTTGGGCGTGGATAAAACAAAGTATGAATCCTTAATCCTTAATCCTTGTCATTTTGTTTCTTTGGATTCGCTTTTCTTTAAAATATTTTCATCATCTTGGTCTTAAATGATGATATTATGGAATATCTTTGCATTTTTTGTAGTGCAAAGATGAATGATTTCGATGAATATCTTTGGCGTAGTAGTGCAAAGATGAGCAGTGTTTAGATGAACATGACCCGGTGATGAATATCTTTGGCACGTAGTGCAAAGATGAATATTTGATTCGGATATATATTGATTGATGTTACGGGGATAAAAGATGAGCGATGAACTTTTAAATTCATACATAGAAGATAGTAGTTTGCATTCTCTACTTAACTCTTCTAATGAATTATTATTTCAGCTGCGAATATTGATTTAAAATTTGTTGTCTATTGTATTCTATTAGATTTTTCCTGTTGAAGACTAACGATAATTTGTTGTATATTATCTTAGTCATAATATTCTTTCTTGGGCTAGTTGAGCTCACCCTTTTCCTTTTGTTCCATTTTTTTTCTTCTCGGGGAGGCGAGAATATAAGCGAGTACAGTCGGGTATGGAATGAAAGTTCTAGAGAGAGTTGTTTAGTAGTCCTCACCATATTTGTAAAATAATGTATCAATAAATGTGATGAGGATTTATTTGAGTATAGATATTATCTAGAAGATAATATTTGTATTCAAACTCACAGATTTCTTGTTGTAATAATAAAGTTGTAGTTGTTTTACATACCATGTATTGACAACTCGAGAATGGGTGATGTATACCTATTTTGGGGCGTCGCGGTTGGTATCGAGCTTAGGGATATGATCTCTGGCGGAGATGGGGAATAGAACTAGGAGGGGAGGCGAGTAAATCCTTTGGCTAGTGTGTCCTACTACCTAAGCTTATTTGTTAGTTAGTCGAGTATATAGGGATATTATGTGATATATTGATTTCCTTAATTAACCCTTGTTTTATAGCGATGATTTGAGAATGTCATTGAGAATATTAACAATGGAAATGAGGTAGTGGAGGCTTTGTACTCACCAACGAGGAGAAGCGTGCAAGCTGGTTGGCAATGTTCCTCCCATGAACAACACCAAAGCGAGATGATGAGCGAGGGGATGTTTAGAAGCTTTTTGAGTTTCATACAAAATCGAGACGAGGGAGACTCGTGTTCAAAATATAGGAGGAAATGATAGCAATTCACGGGTTGTCATAGCCATGCGATTCAAAGAGTTGGGACCACGAATTTAAGGAAAGCGGATCCGATCATGGCGGAAACATTGGTCAAGCAAATTACCAAGATATTCGATGTCTTGGGATGCGAAAAAACGAAGGTTCCATTCGCCACCTTTATGTTAAAGTGGCGAAGCGGAGACTCTTGGTGGGAGAATCGTGAAGCGTACCCATCCGTACAAGACTCGGCATGTCTTGGGAGACATTTCAAAAATTATTTAATGACAAATACTTTCACGAAAGTGTTCGTCGTATGAAGGAAGTGGAGTTCATCGTATTAGAACAAAACAACATGATGGTGTCTCGATGCGAGGCAAAGATTGCGAGTTATCGAGGTTTGCACCTCATTTGGTGGAGAATGAGGAGCGTATGACGCGGATGTTTACGAGAGGTTTGAAACCCCGTCTGACAATATCTCATTTCTCATAAGTTTTCTCTCTATTCGGATGTTGTTAACAGGGCTCAATTGTTAGAAGCGAGATAACGAGTATGTTCAACTGGGGACCATAACCGAGGATCGTACCGGAGATAGCGATCAATGTAGAATAATGATAACGGTGGAGAAAAAAGCAGACGGACAAATATGGTAACCACCACGGTGGTAATCATGGCCATGAAAATAGAAGAAGCGAGTCGGGAGGAGATTTTAAAAGAGGAGATTTAACAACGACCATGTGAAGGCAGCAGTCTTGGGCAAAGCCCGGTTCTAAGGGAGAAACGACCACCGGTCATATGCTACAAATCTGAAAAAAGGGACATATCGGTCAAACCGCCCCTAACAGTTCAAGGTATGCTATAATTGTGGAAAGGAAGGACATATCGCTCGAGATTGTACAGTAGCGAAACCTAGTTCAGCGGGAGCGGTGACTCAAAAGGATGTCCCAGAAAAGTCAAAGTCAGCGATTAGGAAGAAGCGTTTGGTCAAAATGCGAGGAACCCAAACGAGGTGATCACGGGTAAGCTATTTATAAATTCTTGCGAAGTTTATACCTTACTTGATCTGGTGCTACCCATTCATTTTCTCTCTCATGTATGTGCTCAACGTTTAAACTTGACTCAGGAGAAATTAGACTTTGACCTATCTGTGGAGACTCAGTTAGGAGAAACTTTTATCACATCCTTTGTTTATAAATCTTGTTTGATTCAAGTTGGCACCATCACCTTACTGTTGACCTTATCTCTTTAAAGATACTTGCTTTTGATGTGATTTTAGGGATTGATTGGTTAACTACTCATCATGCCAAAATTGATTGTTTTCGTAAGGTTGTTAGTTTTCATATTCTAATCAACTTTGTTATGCAATTCAAGCAACTAAACCATTAAAATCAATCTTTGTCATATCTAATCATAAAGTTATTCGTTTATTGAAAAGCGGATGTCAAGCTTTCTTAGCCCATGTTATGGATTTGAATAAAGACACGTCAAATTTGAATAATATTCTGTTGTTATTGACTTTCTGGCGTATTTCTGAAGAACTTCCGTCTACCCCGAGCGTGAAGTTGAATTCTTTATTGATCTTGAACTGGTACAAAGCCCATTTCTAAAACCCCATATCGAATGGCTCATATTGAACTTCGGAGTTAAAGGTCCAACTACGAGAATTGTTGGACATCGATTTTCATAAATCTAAGTACATCTCCTTGGGGTGCTCTGTTTTATTAAGTAAAGAAGAAAGGCGGGAGTATGCGACTTTTGTATTGACTATCGGGAATTGAACCATGTCACCATCAAGAATAGGTATCCTCTACCTCGTATTGATGACTTGTTTGACCCGATTGCAAGAAGGCACAATTCTTTTCAAAAATTGATCTTCGATTACGGATATCATCAATTTGAAGATTAGGCGAGGATATTCTAAAGGCGCCTTTAGAACTCGAGACGGGCATTATGAATTCTTAGTCACGTCTTTCGGATTGACTAATGCTCATGCGGCTTTCATTGATATGATGAACCGAGTATTCAAGGAATATTTGGATCGGTTTGTTGTTGTCTTTATTGATGACATCCTCATATATTCCAAAAGTCGTGAAGATCATGAGCACCATTTGAAATTTGGTACTCAAAGGCTTCGTGAAAACAAACTATATGCCAAATTGAAGAAATGTGAGTTACGGCGAGGAAGTAGCATTTCTTGGGCGCGTCAGTGTCAAAACATGGAGTATCAAGTGGACCGGCGAAGATTGAAGCAATACAAAGTTGGGAGCAACCAAAGTCGGTGATCAAGAAATCGTAGCTTTACGGGTTTATTTGGTTATTATCGGAGATTCGTGGAAGGGTTTTCTCGAATCGCTACTCCATTAACTCGGCTAACTTCGGAAGGATACAAAATTCGTTTGAGCGAAGAATGCGAGAAAAGTTTCCAAGAGCTTAAGAGGAGACTTATTTTGACTGTTCTAACAATACCATCCGGTTGGATGGATTTGTTATCTACAAATGATGCTTGAGTGCAAAGGGTTAGGATGTGTTCTCATGCAGCGTGGGAAAGTCATAGCTTTATGCCTCGCGATAACTTAAAGAGTATGAGAGGAATTATCCTACTCATGATCTAGAGTTAGCGGTGATCGTTTTCGCGCTTAAAGATATGGAGGCACTATCTATATGGGAGAAAGTGGAGATATATTCGGACCATAAAAGCCTTAAATATTTCTTCACTCAAAAAGAACTCTCGACATGTGGCAATGACGTTGGCTCGAGCTATTGAAGACTACGACCACACTATTCAATACCATCTGGTAAAGCGAGCGTGGTAGGTGGTACGCGTTGATTAGAAGATCATATGGGGAATGAGTGCGATGATGTCAAGTATACATATAGAGCCAACTTTAATAGAAAAAGTTAAGGTTGCTCAAGCCAATCAGGCAGGAATGATGCATATGAAGAAGAAAGTACAAGAAGGAGCTATTAGGGGCGAGAATAGATGAAGAAGGAATACTTGAGTCCACTCTAGACTTTGTGTCCCTAACGACTACGATTTGAAGTACAAGATTATGATGGAGGCACACAATACAACATTTGCAATCCATCTGGAAGTACCAAAATGTATCGTGATCTTGACATACATTTTGGTGGAACAATATGAAGAGAGAGATTGCAAAGTTTATCTCAATGTGTTTAACTTGTCAGCGTGTAAAGGCGGAGCATCTAGTACCTAAGGGTCCGTTGCAACCACTTGAGATTCGAAATGAAAGTGGGAACACATTACCATGGATTTCGTTCTGGTCTTCCTACGGTTTCTCAAGGCATCAATGTTATTTGGGTTATTGTTGATAGATTAACCAAGTCCGCTCATTTCTTGCGACCACGGAGACTTATTCCTTGAACGTCTTGCTAGTATATACGTGAATGAGATTGTGAGGTTGCATGGCATGCTGTATCCATTGTTTGGATCGTGACCCAAGATTCACTTCAAGATTTTGGGTTAGCTTGCAAAAAGCTATGGGCGCGGTTTTACGATTGATTGGCATACCATCCTCATACGGACGGACAATCGAGAAAGGACTATTCAAACTCTTGAAGATTTATTAAGACTACTGTGTCCTAAACTTCAAGGCGGTTGGGATAAGTATTTACCATTGGTGGAATTCTCCTACAATAACAGATTATCGAGCAAGTATAGGTGTGGCTCCATTTGAAGCATTATATGGACGAAAGTGTCGCTCTCGGTATGTTGGGATGAGGTGGGTGAAGCAACCTTTGTTGGGACCCGAGGTTAGTACGTATGACTATGGAAAAGATCTAAATGATTGACAACGTATACAAAGCGGCACAAGATCGACAAAAGAGTTATGCGGATCTTCATCGAAAGGACGTGGAATTTAGTGTAAGGGGATCATGTATTGTTGCGAGTTGCTCCATGGAAGGGAGTTACAAGATTTGGGAGAGAGAGGAAAGCTCAATCCAAGATTTATTGGTTACCTTTGAGTATGTCTAAGTGTTCGTGTGTTCATAATGTGTTTCACATCTCGTGCTTCGTAAATATGTGAAAGACCCGAACCACGTTATAGAGTTAGAAGCCAGGACGAGATAGTAGAAGACTTAACGTATGAGGAGGTACCTATCAAGATCTTGGATAGGAAGGAGCATGTCCTACGCATGAAAGGTCATACCACAAGTTAAAGTTTTGTGGAGGAATCATGCTATAGAGGAAATGACACAGGAATTGGAAAGCGGAAATGAAAGCGAGGTATCCTCACCTTTGAAACACACAGTACGTCACGTCAATTTCGAGGACGAAATTTCATAAGGAGGGAGGTTGTAAGACCCCAACTTATTATTAATGAAATTTAATTTTTCTATTTATTATTTTGAAATAGTATGATTAATGTGGATAGTTAGGGGTAAAAAACGCAAATATTTCAAAATAAGCAAGTGGTTATAAAATATTCATTGTTGTCGGGGAATATTAGTTTGGTCGTGGAATATTCTTCTTTGTCGGGGAATATTAAATTTACCATGTAGTGATCTTTGTGGGCTCCATAATGAAAGCGATTGGATGAAGAAAATGACAAATATAAGTTGTTTAAAAAAATAGCAGGCGTAGTTATTACAGATTATTATCTTGTTAAAATACCGGTGGTTAAAACACGATAGCATACGGTATTGCACCAATTATTGATTCTTACGTAAGAAGGCACTACTTAATAATGGTTACGATAATTCTTTATTCGATATTTTATTGATTTAATAATTCTTTGCGTTGATATTTTATATTCTTTGTTGTTTCAATAATTGTGTCATTACGGTATTTTTCATTATCGAAGCAATAATTCATATTATCGAATAATATTATTAGATAACATTATTGGCAATGTCTAGAAAGTTACATACAAGGAGAGGTTTGGTCACCTAATTGCGGCGCCCGATAAGGAGAAATTCTTATTGGAAAGCCCCTCTTTCAGGAGGCGCTGGTTGTCGATATTGTGATTACGTAATATTATTTGTGAATAATTAATTATTGATTCATATGATGAGGAAAATATTGATTTTATGTGGATATAGATGGAGAAAATTTTTAATGTGACAATTGTTGAAAATTGAAATTTTATCTTTTTTACGATAAAATAATTCATTTAAATATATTATTATATTTTAATAATATAATAATAGTGATATTTTTACAACGAATGTGGGATATATGAGTATACGAGGAAGAGTATTTTTGTTGCAATAAATGTTTAAAACATGTTAAACATGTTGGAGGACCCCATTTATTGACAGAAATTTGATTATAGCCTGTAAAATCACCCGTTTATGGATTTGGTCAATTTACATTTGGAATTGGAAAAACTTTCTTACGCAAAGTTGTAGAGAATTGAATTTCCTATAAAACTCGTGAGATTCAAATTTTCTGCTAAAAGGGCTATTTATTGTGAATTATTGAAGTTCCGAAGCTCCGAAATAATTGATTTTTGGAAGTTTTAATTATTATTTTAAAGAAAAACATTTTTTTTTGCATTTAAGTGGGCTAACATGTGATATTAATTGCTGAAATCAGATCTTCAAAGATGGGCTAAGGAAATTTATAATATATATTAATATTTTATTAAATTTTACGCTTTTGGTGTTCAAGCATTTTCCTATAAATAGGGTCTTAGGTTAGAATTGAAAATCACACCGTAAGCTGAAGTTTTTCTCTCTATATTATCAAGCGTATTCTTGTGAGTATTTTGAGTATACTTTGAGTATTGTTAGGCGGTGCAAGTTCCCTTCAAAGACTATACCCGGTATTTCAATTAAGTCTTAATCTTTAGAGGTAAGGGATGTTATTTTCTTCTCAAATGATATTATTTCTTCAATATCATTATCTTTGAAATATTGGTTGGAACTTTTTATCAAATTTAGAAATTTTTCATGTGGGGTTACTATTCATGAGTTCTTATTCACGAGTTACTATTCATGAGTTACTATTCACGAGTTCTTATTCAAAGTACTATTCATGAAGCGTGAAGATGTTTTTTGGGAAATTTCTATCTTTTGGTGTCGGAGTTACTATTCACGATACTGGTATTATTCACGATATCTGACTATTCAATAGAAAAATGAAATTTTTCTTTTTTGTCCAAAATATCTATACGGATACTAGCTTTGATTGTATCCATGTTTTGATCATTCTTGAATTTTACACCACTATGATTATTTTTGAGGTATTTTTGGACGTGGATAAAACAAAGTACGAATCCTTAATCCTTAATTCTTGTCATTTTGTTTCCTTTGGATTCGTTTCTTTAAAAATATTTTTCATCATCTTGGTCTTAAATGATGATATTATGGAATATCTTTGGCTTTGTAGTCTAAAAGATGAATGATTTCGATGAATATCTTTGGCCGTAGTGCAAAAGATGAGCAGTGTTTAGATGAACATGACCAATGATGAATATCTTTGGCTCTGTAGTGCAAAGATGAATATTTGATTCTAGATATATATTGATTGATGTTACTGGGGATAAAAGATGAGCGATGAACTTTTAAATTCATACATAGAAGATAGTAGTTTGCATTCTCTACTTAACTCTTCTAATGAATTATTATTTCAGCTGCGAATATTGATTTAAAATTTGTTGTCTATTGTATTCTATTAGATTTTTCCTGTTGAAGACTAACGATAATTTGTTGTATATTATCTTAGTCATAATATTCTTTCTTGGGCTAGTTGAGCTCACCCTTTTCCTTTTGTTCCATTTTTCTTCTCGGAGGCGAGAATATAGCGAAGATGCAGTCGGGTATGGAATGAAAGTTCTAGAGAGAGTTGTTTAGTAGTCCTCACCATTTTGTAAAATAATTTATCAATAAATGTGATGAGGATTTATTTGAGTATAGATATTGTCTAGAAGATAATATTTGTATTCAAACTTACAGATTTTCTTGTTGTAATAATAAAGTTGTAGTTGTTTCTGTACCATGTATTGACAACTCAGAATGGGTGATGTATACCTATTTTGGGGGCGTCACATCTGACTTCTATATGCTTTGTACGTGAATGTAACACAGGATTTTTTGAAATATCTATTGCACTAGAATTATCACAGTATATAGGCACATTATCACATAAAATATCAAAGTCACATAGAGTTTGTTTTAACCATAAAATCTGAGAGCAACAACTCCCTGCAGCTAGATATTCACCCTCAGTGATTGATAAAGCACCTGAAGTTTGCTTTTTACTATGCCACGTAACAAGACTGTGACCTAAAAATGTGCAAGTACCACTGGTACTTTTTTTATCAATTTGACACCCTGCATAGTCAGCATCTGAATAACCCATTAGTTCAAGATGATTGCAAATTGGATAAAATAATCCCAAATTTATTATACCACTTAAATATTTAAAAATCCTTTTAACAACTTGTAAATGAGATTCTTTAGGTTTTGCTTGAAAACGTGCACATAAACAAACACTATACATAATATCCGATCTAGATGCAGTTAAATATAATAAACAACCAATCATGCCTCGATATTTAGTTACCTCCACATCTATACCTTTTTCGTCAGACGTAAGCTTTATTGAAGTGTTCATTGGTGTAGCCTTTGAATTAGATCCTTCAAAACCAAACCTTTTGAGAAGTTCTTTTGTATATTTGGTTTGATGGATGTACATACCGTTCGTTGTTTCTTTGATTTGGAGTCCCAAAAATTAATTAAGTTCTCCCATTAGACTCATATCGAACTCCCTGTGCATGCACTTCGAAAACCACTCACAAAGAAAATTATTAGTAGCACCAAAAATTATGTCATCTACATATATTTGTACAATAATAATATCTTTATTTTCATGCTTAATAAATAATGTATAATCAAATTTTCCTCTAATAAATCTATTTGAAAGCAAATACTTACTCAACCTGTCGTACCAAGCCCTTGGAGCTTGTTTTAGCCCATAGAGAGCTTTATTTAGCTTGTAGACATGATTTGGATACTTCTCATGTTCAAATCTAGGAGGCTATTTTACATACACCTCTTTATTGATGTATCCATTGAGAAAAGCACTTTTTACGTCCATTTGATAAAGTGTGAACTTCTTGTAACATGCAAATGCTAATAAGATGCGGATGGACTCTAGTCTGGCGACTGGAGCGTAAGTTTCTTCATAGTCTATCCCTTCTTGTTGATTGTATCCTTGAGCTACTAGTCGTGCTTTGTTACAAGTGATAGTTCCATGCTCATCAAGCTTATTCTTGAAGATCCGCCTTGTTCCAATAATAGAAACATTTTTAGGAGGTGGCATAAGTTCCCAGACTTGGCATCGTTCAAATTGTTGAAGTTCTTCCTGCATTGCCATTTGCCAGCTTTCATCTAGGATAGCTTCCTTAGCATTCTTTGGTTCAACTTGGGATAAAAATGCTGAAAAAGCACATTAATTTTGCAATCCTCTTCTTGTAGTGATTCCTTTGTTTATATCTCCAATGATGTTTTCCGGTGGATGGATCTTGAGATATCTTGCAGTCTTTGGCATTTGTACATCATGTATTACTTCTTCTTGTTGAGGAAAGTCTGCTTCAAGTTCTTCTATTGTATCTTGTTCTACATCCTGAAAGTTTTCAAATTCAACTTGCTGGATTTGTTCACTTGGTTTGCTGAATAGGTTCCTATGGTTTGCTGGATTTACTAAGATCTCCAATGTACCTGCATCTTCATCTCTTTCTTTTGGAAGATCATTGTGAGTTTCATTAAATCGGATATGAACAGATTCTTCAACACTCAACTTGTTAATGTTAAATACACGATATGCTTTACTATTCTGTGAATACCCAATGAAAATTCCTTCATAAGATTTAGCATCAAATTTTCCTAGGTTATCACTAGTATTTAGAATAAAATATTTAGATCCAAAAACTTTGAAATAACTAATATTAGGAATCTTATTATTTAACAGTTCATAAGGCATCTTCAAGATGATTAGACGAATAAGTACTCTATTCAAAACATAACAAGATGTGTTTACGACTTTCGCCCAAAACTTTTAGGAAGTTTACTTTATTGTAATAAAGTTCTAGTCATTTCTTGTAATGTCCTATTCTTTCTTTCTACAACTCCATTCTGTTGAGGGGTTCTAGGAGCAGAAAATTCATGACTAACACCCTTTTGATCACAAAATATTATAAAGTCTTTTAGAAACTCAGTACCATGATCACTTCTTATCCTTACAAGTTTTAGACTATATTTTTTTTCCAAGTTTCTGATTAATTTCTCAAATTCCTTGAATGCTTCATCTTTAGTTCTCAAAAATAATACCCATGTATATCTAGAGAAATCATCTACTATTACAAAAGCATAAAACTTACCATTTATACTAGGATGTCTTTCTGGTCCAAACAGATCAAGATGGAGTAGTTGTAAAGGATAAGAGGTTGATACCATGTTCTTTGTTGTAAATGACGTTCTTACTTGTTTTCCGAGTTGACAAGGAACATAGATTCCCTTCTTTTCGTATTTGATCTTCGGCAACCCTTTGGCGAGATTCTTTGAGGATAATTTCTTGATTAAATCCATATGAACATGTCCCATCCTCTTGTGCCACAAATTAGCCTCATCTTGTACAGATGCTAAACATACTTCTTCATCCTGTTGCTCAAAATCAATAGTATATATATTTCCTTCTCTTTGTGCAACTAAGGTAACATTGTTAGTACCATAAGAAATAGTGCATTTTTCTTTATCAAAACTAACTTGGTGACCATTATCCATTAATTGACTGATACTAATAAGATTAAATTCAAGTCCATTAACAAGGTGTACATTATCGATAATTACCTTACCATTTCCAATTTTACCTTTTCCGATTATCTCATGAGTTCGATTATCTCCAAATGTAATTGTACCATTTTTTTCTTGATTTTTAGCTCCATGAACTTTGTTTTGTCACCTACGGTCATGTGGACGTGAGCATCCACTATCAAGAATCCATTTTTGAGATGGAACCCTTGCGCTTGAGACATACACTGTCAAGAAAAACAATTCATCCTTTTGGTACCCACATCTTTTGGGTCCTTTTATGTTAGTTCTTGAGTAAATCATCCTTTTTAACCCAAACCTTTTTAATCTTATTTTTCTTAAAGCAATTTATGTCCAAATGACCTTTAATGCCACAATTTCTACACGTTGTAAAGGGTGAACAATAATTTAGTCTAAAAAGTGATTTTGACTTTAGCATTTTCATATTACCCTTTTCATGCATAGAATTATAACCAATTCCTTGTCTTTCAAAAGTAGGTCTTTGTTTACCTAAAATGACATTTAAATTTTCTTCACCTTGAACGAATTTAGCAAGAGATAATTTTAGTGAAGCTACTTCTTTTTGAAGTTCGTCTTTAGGAGGGATTTTAACAGGCGATTTATCACTAAATGCATCAATACACACATCTCTCATTTTTAACTCATTAGTCAATTTTTGGACTTCATTATTTAAGAATTTCTCCTTATTGAAAAGTATTTTATTAAAGTTCCTAAATAACCAATCTTTGCAATCAAAACCTTTTCTTCATTACATGTAGATTTCTTTTCAATATCTTTCTTTTCATCTATTAAAGAGTCTACTTCGCCCATTAATGTATTTACCAAGTCTTTCAAATATGCATTCTTTTCTTTCAATTTATCATTTTCTTGTTTCAAAGAATTAAACTCAAAATTAAATACCTCGTTTGATTCACCTTCTATTCCCATGAAGCATACTTGAGCTATCTCATCCTTGGCGTCAACCTCAACTTCAGATTCTTCATCATCACTCCAAGTGACCAGTGCCTTGTTTCTCTTATTATCCTTGAAGCCTGTTTTTTCTTTATTCTTTAGTTGAAAACAGTCTTTCTTGAAGTACCCTGGACGTCCACATTCAGAACACGTCTCCTCAGTTTGCTTCCCTTTGCCTTTATTTGAGTTGAAGATATTCTTTCGTTTATTCTTTCTTTGAAGAAGTCCTTTGAGTCTCCTTGTCATCAAGGCTATCTCTTCATCAGAATCATCATCAAGCTCTTCTTCATTTCCTGCATTAAGAGCTAAAACCTTTCTTCGAGGAGTTTCGTCCTCATCGTCATACCTCTTTAACTGATGTTCATATTCCTCAAGTTCACCAAAAAGGGTCAATGTATCCATAGTAGATATAGTAGAGGAATCTTGAAGAGTTGTGATTTTAGAAGCAAACCTCTTGGGCATAGCCCGAAGTAACTTACGATTAATCTCACTTTGTGGAATAGATTTGTCCAGTAGCTTTAATGAGTTCAGAAGAACAAGGAACCTTGCTCGAGCCATCTTTATAGTTTTATCTTTCTCGAGTTTGAACATTTCATAATCATGCATGAGCATGCTTAGCTTGACTTCTCGAACTTTTGAAGTACCTTCATGACTTACCACTAAAGTATCCCACATCTCTTTGGCTGTGTTGCATGAAGAGACTTTATCTATCTCGGATTGTACCATGCCGCTGAGAAGTGTGTTCATTGCTTTCGAATTATATGAGACCATGTAGATTTCGTTTGGATCCATTTCTAGTAGAATCTTTGGTGTCCCATCCTCTCTTCGTGGAATAACTGGTTCGTTCTCCACAACCCACCATTCCCAAGTGAAAGTAGTATGCACACAAGCCAATCATGTTTGATGATAAAGCATATACTTTGTAACAATCTTATTCATTTATTAATAAAAAGTATTAATTTATTAAAGGCTTTTAATTATCTACATGATGCTGTTTTATAATATGTGATAAACCCATAGTTTTAAGCAATGCTTTTAGAATAATGATGATGATCATTCTAATGAGATCTAAATTCTTAGAAAGCTTAAAACTAAAATAGTTCCCAATCATTGGATTACTAAATTGGGGATTAGTGAATCCGGATAGATTGGTACATACGTTGCTTGCTCATTGGATGAGGATGATTGATCTCATGATCATTTGTGTGGAGACACTAAAGCAAGTATGTAGGTGCTTATTAGAGAATAAGTTCATTTGAACGTGGCTCGCTAAGAAATACCTAATGGAGTTTTATTTGCCTGTCAATAGGAATTCCTGTAATGATAGTAGTACAAGTAATCCTTGGACTTGAGATCATCATAGTATCTTGTGTATGATGAGTTATACTTTGACTTATTCCTTAAGACCCTTAGGGTATATCAAAGGGTATGCTTGGGTATAATAAGTTGTACATGGAGATAATGTATGATCAATAAAGAATCTACCACTTCTAATAAAAGAAGAGAAATGTCTATGTGATTCGATAAATGACAACCCAAAGAGTCTTGGTTAAGGCGAGAATGAAATTAGAAAGGAGTTTCTAATTTGCATTATTTGAGTTGTGCATTTAAGAGTCAAAATACATATAATTAAATAAAATAAGACTTGTGGTAATTCCATGTCTTATATTTAATTGGGACATTGTATGGTGGAAGGATTGAATTATGCGGTAACTATTTACTCAAAGGTTCTTTAATGATTAATGTTGAAATCTATATTATCCGGAAAGTCGTTGATCGCTAGGGAGGCTTATCCCTATTGTAGAATAAATATTATTTAAATAAATTAATTATTTAGTGATAAAGACAAAGTATATAGCTATAAATGAAGGCATAAGTTGATTGTTTGGATAAAAGTTCATTCTGTAACTAGGAATAGTTCCTAAGTCTCATCTTGGATCTAAACATGTGTTGTGGCACTTTCATTTGATTATTAGAATCATGAAAGATGGAAAATCACTATAGAGATAGTGGACTCTCATGAACAACATTACATATCCATTAACTAAAGCTTATCCAACAATGCCGGGATAATCGTCACTTTTAGAAGAAGAGTATGAGTTACCATGATTTAATGGCTTTAGTGCAAGTGGGAGATTGAAAGTAGTATGCACACAAGCCAATCATGTTTGATGATAAAGCATATACTTTGTAACAATCTTATTCATTTATTAATAAAAAGTATTAATTTATTAAAGGCTTTTAATTATCTACATAATGTTTGTTTTATAATATGTGATAAACCCATAGTTTTAAGCAATGCTTTTAGAATAATGATGATGATCATTCTAATGAGATCTAAATTCTTAGAAAGCTTAAAACTAAAATAGTTCCCAATCATTGGATTACTAAATTGGGGATTAGTGAATCCGGATAGATTGGTACATACGTTGTTTGCTCGTTGGATGAGGATGATTGATCTCATGATCATTTGTGTGGAGACACTAAAGCAAGTATGTAGGTGCTTATTAGAGAATAAGTTCACCGAACGTGGCTCGCTAAGAAATACCTAATGGAGTTTTATTTGCTGTCAATAGGAATTCTGTAATGATAGTAGTACAAGTAATCCTTGGACTTGAGATCATCATAGTATCTTGTGTATGATGAGTTATACTTTGACTTATTCCTTAAGACCCTTAGGGTATATCAAAGGGTATGCTTGGGTATAATAAGTTATGCATGGAGATAATGTATGATCAATAAAGAATCTACCACTTCTAATAAAAGAAGAGAAATGTCCTATGTGATTCGATAAATGACAACCCAAAGAGTAGTCCTTGTTAAGCGAGAATGAAATTAGAAAGGGTTTCTAATTTGCATTATTTGGAGTTGTGCATTTAAGAG
Organism: Panax quinquefolius; assembly: GCA_020205615.1. Lineage (NCBI taxonomy): Eukaryota > Viridiplantae > Streptophyta > Magnoliopsida > Apiales > Araliaceae > Panax > Panax quinquefolius. The sequence goes on along the minus strand of CM035170.1, from coordinate 8,564,633 downwards.
TCGAAATACATATAATTAAATAAAATAAGACTTGTGATTAATTCCATGTCTTATATTTAATTGGGACATTGTATGGTGGAAGGATTGAATCAGACGGTAACTATTTACTCAAAAGGTTCTTTAATGATTAATGTTGAAATCTATATTATCCGGAAAGTCGTTGATCATTAGGGAGGCTTATCCTATTGTAGAATAAATATTATTTAAATAAATTAATTATTTAATTTATTTATTTAAATAAGATTAGAATTGTTCTAATTGATTTATTCACAAGGTTTAATATGGAGAACCTAAAGGGTCACACCATAAAAGGAAGAATAATTATTTAAGAAGTTAATGGCATAATCGTAATAATATGTTAAGTATATTTAATTTAATCTATGGTGATAGAATAAATTAAATAGCTTAATATTTATTATTTAATATTTTAGAAATATTAAATATAAATTAATAAGAGGAGTCTTATTAATATTATTACAATTATTATTATTTTAATTTCTAAAAGAGTTTAGGAATTAATTTAATATAAGTACTCTCATTTATTCCTAATTAGATTAGGAAGGAAAATTAGTTAAAGGAGTTTAATTAATTATCCCTAATAAGATTAGGGAGCTTAATTAATTAAAAGAATTTAATTAATTAAATAAAACCCAATTCCTTAATTGTTAAGGTGGGTTGCCCACATCTATAAATAAGAGGAGTCTTATTATGGGTGATATGGGTTGTTGACTTTAACAACTACGTAATAATTCCAAGTTGTTGGGAGTATGCCCTTTCTATAGAGATAGAAAACTAGGGTTAGCCAAAACACCCATCTTCTTGAATTTTATTCTTCCTGGTGGATCACCCCAGAGGCCAAACACATGGGTGGCTAACGTTGATCAAAGGAAGGAACCAAACCCGGTGGATTCAAGTTGAACGCGAAAGGATTTGGAGGTGAACTTGTACCTGAGGAAGCTCGATCTTCAAGGGTATGATTTTATTCTTTATCTTTTCGTTTAATTAATAATAATGCGTAAAAGGGTGATCCGGGTATATGGTTTGTAAATTTTTTTAAACTCTGATTTTACACGCTTCCGCTTATTTTTGCAATTTGATTGCGTTGATGAATATTACAAACCTAACACCAAGGATCTCTTTGAAGATAGATCCTCATTCGAAATTTCCAGAAGTTGTAATTTTTTGTTCCATACAGCAAAGGAGGTCTATTTGTTGATTGTCTTTCTTGATTGTTGTTCCCGAACTGTGCCATGTCAGAATCTTTCCCTACAAGTCACCTTTAAGACCAAGTAAGTAGAACCAAGCTTTGATACCAAATGAAATTCAGATAAGGCACACTTAGAAGGGGGGTTGAATAAGTGTGGATACAAACTATGACCAATTAAAATCTTTAAACCAAATTATCGAATGTAGTCAACTATATAACTGAATGCAGCTAGCTGAATGAATATAGTCTACCGAATTGACTTTTTGTTTAAGAAAATATCTTGGTGATTTTATAAATTAAATAAAATATTTAATGATAACAAAAATACTTATGAACGAATTTTGTTTATTTAGCAAATCAATTAACTTGAATGTAAATAAGTAAAATCAATTAATAAAAATAACACCAAGATTTTTACGTGGTTCGACTATTACCCTCTATAATAATAGCCTACTCCACGTCCAATACCAACTAGTATTAGAGACTCACTTTTATTTCTTTAAAATACTCTTGTTACAATACAGATTCTATTGAATTGAATTACAATAATTCACTTGAGTACTCTTGCTCCTTGTGAACCAATGCACTCCTTAAGCACCTATGCTTCCTTGAACCTGTTTGTAAACAAACCTTAATCCACCTGGATTAAATTCCCTTAGACAACACTAAGTCTAAAAAACAAATTTAAGATTACAATGATAGAGGTCTAATGATCAAAGCAAATAAGCAATTTAACAATGCATGGCTCAACTAATGAATGCAATGATCAAATAGAAATAGTAAAAGATATCACCAATTTAATGCCCACGAAAATTTGACTGGAAATATCACTGAATCAGCAGCTCAGAATTTGCACCAAAATGATAATAGCTTTCAAAGTATATGAGTGCAAGATATTAATTCAAGTATTGTATGTGTTGTAATTTTCACTGATGACAGTTCTGCCTTTATAGCCCAAAATAAATGAACGTTGTGAAAATAACAAATATTTCCGTTGTCAAAATTTTAATCTGTTAGAACCACTAGATACAATGAGATAACTAGCATTCCAATATTATTCCTGTTTGAAAAATAATTACGTTGCTACAAAAATAACAAATTCAATTGACTTCGGATATCCTTTGAAAACTGACTCTATCAGTTTTTGACTAGAGAGACCAAGTCACATAAATAACTCAATGGACTTAATACTTATCCAATATCTCTAGTAATTATGAAGTCTGCCGCCACTACTATAGCAACAGAAGCAAGTAATAGCATTAAAATAGGAGAGATGAACAAGATATTCAAGATAATGATTATCTTACTTTTCCAAGACATAGGCATTTAACTTTTAGCCAACAGATAAAAGACTTACCGCCACATTACATGCATGTTATACAATTTATATAGAATTAAAACTCTCTTATAACACATGTAATATAATTCATTTAAACTGAATAATATTTATCACATTTATATTACGCATGCATAATAAATCATGTAAAAACAGTTTAGCATAAAATAAAGCATGCACAAAACATTAATTTAAATGCACACATAAAATGTCCTAGAGCTTTGAATTGAAAAATTAGATATTTGCAATGATATTACATATTTTTCCTAGGACTCAAAATATCTTCATTCTTCTTGAATACACCAACATATACTTCTTGAAATATTTTCCTGAAAATCACAATACACAATTTAATACCAAAACTTTAGACTAGAACTAGAACGTGAATTAATCAACAATAAATAAATTTGACTGATTATAAAGGATCCCAAACGTCAAGGCAGGGGATGATGACTTCAGAGTTAAGAAAAAGCTTAGCCAGCTAAATCAAAATATATGTAGTAATATTTTGGACTTAAAAAGAAGTCAAAGTTTATCAAAATTCTTTTTTAACATATTCAAATTTTGGCCTACATTTTGCATAAATTACTCTTAAACATTGTCCACCTTTATCTCACTTAATTAACTAATGCTTTCTTATCCAGCGAATTAATTTTTCTTCCTTATATAAAAATTAAATTAAAATAACAAAATATGTAACGCACCTAAAACGAGACGGTGTAATTTGATTTATCAGATGACGCAACCTGACATATAACACTATATATAAGGCGAGCTTTGAATTATCTTAATAAATAAATTACACTTTATAATTTGTCAAGTCATGATTTTTGTGAAATAATACATAATCAATTTTTGTTAAAAAATAATTCCTTGATGTAAGAAAGAAAGTGTCTTTTTTTTAAATAGCTCTACTTTTTAAAAAATACAGTATAATTTTATAACGCATCACATAAAGAGAAAATAACTTTCACATACAAACTCAAGACCTAAATATCCCAATATCTTAAGAAAATTAATATTTTCACATTATTTTTTGATATTTTTACACATAGAGTCCACATACTAATTGATGCGTCGAATTTTTATTGACTAATATGTGGGCGGTACGTGTGAAAATATCAAAAAGTAGTGTAAAAATATCAGTTTTCTATCTTAATTTTAATTATTAGACTAAGGTGGTGTTTGTTTGTTATGTCAGATATCTCTTAATTCAACATTTCGATTGACGAGTAGACAAATCTTGTTTAATAAAAAAAAATTTGCCTTTTAATGCTTCTTAATTGTCGAGATGAAATTAAATCTTAACTATTAAGAAATTTATTCTTAATAGTTTATTTAAAATTTATGTACAAAAAAAATACCCAATAAATATAATCTTTCTTCAATTTTAAATTTTAAGATAATTCAAATAAATTTTTTAAATAACTCAGAAGGTTAAAATGATAAAATATCGTCATTAAGATATTTTACACTATTTAATTATCAAACAATTTTTAAAATTCAAATACTATTTCATTCTTATATATTAATCATTTAAATCATAATTACTCCATTTTATTCTCCCATCACCTCCTAAGACGTGACAACACAAGAAAGAAAGTTTGAATGATAGAAATGTTGATAGTCAAGCTCTAACCGAACGAGTCCAATAGGGCGGTGTGACATTTTCATGTACCCATAGATTTCATAATTTATTACATTTTGATTTGAAATTTTCCATATATTTGTATGAGTCAATAGGCGTGTGTGTGAGCAATGATATCACAAATTCTTGGCATTATTTAAATATTTTCCCCGAGTAAAAGGTACAACAAATGTTAGTAGTGTACCACAAGTCCAACAAGCTTCCAAATTACGGATTCGGTTAGCATAAAGTTTATTTTTTAATAAGTTGATCAATTGACCAATAAAATATTGACACACAGAGTTTTGTTTGCATATCAGTATTTTATTGATCAATTGACCAACTTATTCAAAAATAGACTCTATGATAACCACTTTCCAAATTGGGAGACAAACTTAATTATCGATCGACCGACAAATTCTACGTGTGTATGCTTATCGTCCCAAAATAATTTTCTCATATTATTATTAAATCTCGACTAGAGTTTCCTTTATGAAATTGGAATAGGAAAAGATATATGGATGAAGTTTGAGGGGATGTTTGATAATATTGAATGAAACAGTTCTAAATGTTTAAATCATCTGAATGAGTTGAATGAAATAGAATTCTGAATTAAAAAATTTATTTGATAATTGACATGTCTGAAACATCTTAATAATATAATTTTATTATTTTATCCCTTTAAAAAAAATTCAAAATTATTGTAAATTTATTTAATATAATAGTTAATATTGTAAAAAAAATTAAATATAAAATACTTCATTCAGCAGTCAATAGTCATTCAACATATTCAGTCAAAAAAATCACACTCGGTCATTCAGCCCAAAATCTGACCGATTCAGCCATTCAGACGATTTTTATTCAAAAAGATAAACGCACTAAATGGCTAACCGATTCAGCCATTTAGCTCTAAACGAATACCCCTTAAATTTAATGATTAACATTGAGATACTGTAATTTTAGGTCTAGGTTTATTTCTTTCATTATGAAAAGTTTGTGTTCTCTTTATGTGAGGTTTGTTTGATTGTGAGTTTATTTTTTTCTCCATTAGTGATGTTTGATTGTTTATTAACGATGTACTTGATTATGAAATTATATTATATTCTCCCAAAATTTGAGGCTTTTGAAAAATAAAAATACTAGGAAAAGACATGATGCTCATTGTTACCACGTCAATTCATCCGTTTCAAAGAGCTTTACTTGAAAAAAAAATTTAATAATTTTTACAAAATTTTAAATTTTGAAATGATTTGATTTTAATTATCTTGAAAGTAATTAATACTTTTTTAATTAAAAAACATTCCTTCACTTCTACTATGTGTTTGGATCAGCTATCCCAAATAATATCTCATTTGTTATCCCAACGAGGAGATTATGTTACGTGATAAATTTTAAACTAATTTTTAAGTTACAAAAAAAAGTTTAAAAAAAAACGAAAAATACAAAGAAAGAAATTGACAATCGATAAACGTACGGATAAGTAGTCCTCTCTTTTTTCCTCTTTCGTAATCCAATCGAGAGGAGCCACCTGTACACAGGAAATAATCTTGAATTGGTGCAATTTTTTTAATTTTTATTTTAAAACTGTTCCTTTTATTTATTTTTAAAATTAAATTAAAAAATAATATAATCTCTTTATTTAAATAGCAGATGAGATATTATTTGGAATAATTGATCCAGACTCACTACTACTAATACTACTATGTACTACTATCCAGTCCACGGATAATCCGGTGGCATACATTGAGCGGTGGACATTATCTAAATAAACTAGTAATTAAATAGTACATACTTTATTTTCTCCCTAGTAATGGGCATATTACAATATGAATATAATGTTTGCATATCATTGTTGCCATATAATATAAAGAATATAATTATGTTGCGTTTAAATTAAAAAAATTAAATAAAAGATGGGATGTTTACGCATAAAATAAAAAAAATAAAACAAAATTTCATTTCATTAAAATAATTTATCTTCTAAAATAATTATTAAATATATTAATTTTATTTTATTCATTTCTCTATTCTATTTTCTCGATCCAAATCGTAGTAAAGGAAATGGGTATGAAACTATGGGTATTGAAAGAGACAAAAGAGGAAGTCGGTTTCTGTGATTGGAGATATATATATATATATATATATATATATATATATATCATTCACTTTTCTTTTATATAATCTTATTGTTTTGCTTTTTTTCAAATTTAAGCGCGTATAAAAATCTTATTTATTTAAGAATAATTTATTTCATATTATTTCAAAAACACAACGTTTAAGCCTTACATATATTATACATTTGAAATATTAATAACCCAACAAATTCAATGAATTTGTTATATTTCATTGATAAAGAGACAGTCCGCTTCTCCAACGAAGTGGTTCGTCAGCGAATCAGTTTAATTTTCTCGCTATAGAATAAAAAATCGACGTTAATTTTTCTGTGATTTAGCGACGGATAAATCGTCGTTACAGTCGATTCGTCTTTTGATTGGTGAATTTTTTTTAAATAAAGAGAATATTTATTGTGAAAAGGCGTTACAAATCCTATTTGTTGCTGCCTCATAAAATATCTGCACTAATGATCTAATCTTTACTCACCAGTCACCACTTGCACAACTTGTTATCCACTTGCACCAACCCTGAAGTAACGGCATGCAGTCGAGGAATAATACTACTACTATTACAAGCTTCTTATCCCCTTGGCTTTCCTAAAGCAATTAATCAATTTTAAGAAATAAAAAGTGTTTAATTAACTGATTTTAAAATTATTTTTAATTATTTTTTATATATGAAAATAATCAGAAGTTTCAATTTGAAGCTTCATAATTATTGTTTGTTAATTGTCAAATCTAATAATCAGGTTTGAGCATGTATATTACTAATATATCTCTATTTATTTTAATAATTTTAACCATTACCTACATATATTTACTTTTCAAATTTACACTAATAAAAAATAAATATATCAAATATTTTTACTTATTAAGTAGTGTTTTTATTTACCAAACACAAATCAAAATAAGTAATCATATTTTTTAATGAATCCCAATCATACTCTAAGCCAGCGGATGATGACTAAGCTATAGCTTACTTGATAAGAATTAATATGAAGTTTAGAAGTCAAATTTTAACAAAAATTATTGTACAAAATCTTCAAATTTGGCCGATATTTTCAATAATTAATTACTCACCCTTAAAACATGTCTACCTTTGTTATCTTATAATGATTTGATGGTTTCTTGTCTGGCTGGCTTTGAACAAGTCCACGTTCACCCATCCTTTCGATCCCCATACTACAAAAACGTATCACCCCCCTTGTTCCCTGCACTTATCCAAAACAAAGACATCTTCTTCTTCTCCTTCTTTTCTTCTTCTCTCTCTCAAACTGTCTTCAAGATTTTCTTGAAAAAACCCTCTAAATTTCAAGCCATATTTATTAGATTTTGACATCTTGAATTTCCATTATTTCAATTCTACAATCTTCTTGTTAGTTTTCATATATAAATACCACACAAATTTATTATAGTTTTTTTTATCATCATCATCATCATCTTCTTTTTCTACTTGTTTCATCATATATATATATATATATATATATATATATATATATATTAGTAGTTAGTTACATATATATATATACATAGTTTGAAAGAAAAAGTGGAAAAAAATGAGGAGCAAAAGCAATCAAAACAAGTTGATGAGGATCATTACACTACCAATTAGGTTCTTGAAAAAGGGAAGAGATTTGTATGTAAGAAGCATGATGGATTTTGCTCAAAAACCAAGGTATGGAAGTAGCTACATGATGGGGTCAATGAATACGGGACAAGGGCTATCAGGTTTGCCAAAGAGCTTTAGTACAAGTGTTACCTCCTCATGGTCCTCTAATTTAGAGGGGGAAGATCTTAGGGAGCTTATTAGAGCCAATTCTACTACTAATACTAATGATCCTAATAATAAACTGAGGGTAGCCATAGATGTGGAATTGTACTTGAAGCAACTCATAAAGGAGCAACAAATGAAGCAGCAGCAGCAGCAGCAGCTTCAAGAATCTAAATCAAGGGGGGGAGTTGTGCCAAGGAGTTGTAGTGTTGGGATGGGGAAAATTGATGAAGACAAGCCTTTTGAGGAAGAAGATGAAGAAGAAGATGAAGATGGTGGTACTACTGATCTTAAGAAGGGTACTAATCGTATGATGTTTCCAAGAAGTAAAAGCCATGCTGTAAGGATTTAGTAGCTCAGAGAGCTAGCTAGCTTCCACACTTAAATATTTTCAGTTTTTTTTTATTTGCGCTCCATTGTCGGAGTATCCGGTTAATATGAAGTTATTTTTTTGGTAAGTTGGTCAATTGGCCAATAAAATACTGACACAAATACAACCTCGTCTGCGTGTCAGTATTTTATTGGTCAATTGACCAACTTACTCAAAAATAAATTTTATACTAACCACTTCCATTGTCGGAATATATGCTAAAATGATGCAGTTTTTTCCTACAGTGGATTGTAAATGGAATTTTTTTGGAAATATCATGTTTCCTGTTTTTTCCTTCTGTTTTTTTTTTTTTTGTATTTTTATATGTAATTTTTCATTCTATTGTGAGTGGCTGACTAGTGTGACCTGTGTAGCCACCCCAACTTTACCACATTCCTGTTATGTTCAGATAGTAATATTATCTCTACTCTGTTAATTGTCTTCTTGTTCAAGCTTATACATGGATGTGTCTATATGAATTTGATAAATCTTGTAGGGTTAAATCCACTTATTATACATATGGACCCTTATTTACAAATGCATCTCTGAGATTAAAATTTTTAACGGTCAATTCATTGAACTGTTTATTTTTAACAAATTACAATAAATTCTGTCTAAAATTTGATAAATCTTGTATTTGTTCACACAAGAAAATCTTGTCTAAAATCGGCGTAATCAATTACTGAACTGTTTATTTTTAACGAACCGTCACAAATTCAGTCTAAAATTTGATAAATCTTGTATTTGTTTACACAAGAAAATCTCCCAAAAAAACAGCCGTTGATTGCACATGATATTGCGTATGTGATTATGTGACATCTTGAATCAACAATCTCAGTAATTGATTACGAGGAAAACAGATGGGCGGGTAGGCGGTAAGTAGAGCAACTCAAATTGATTGCGCGGATGGATCGCTCCTCATTAGAATCTACCGCAACTGATGGGGATGTGTTGCTGTATGCTTTATATAGTTGACTACAAGATATATATTAACTCTTTACATGAAATCTTAAAATTCAAAATTTTAGTAAAAATAATTGTACAAAATATTGTCATATTTATTATTTTCAAAACTTATCCTGATTTATCAATTTTAAATTTTAGAATATTATTGTTTATATTTCAATAACAGGCTTACGTTTATACTTGATATCAATGGGAGTCGAACTCAATACCTTCAAATTTATCTACGGCTGATCTCAAGTTTACCTTTAAATCAGTGAACCAAGCGGCGGGATTTATTACTTGTGATTATAAGCATAATAAAGGTGGCATTTTACTTTTTAAAGCATATTAGAGACTAGTAATTGTCTGTACTTGAAGACACAGCATAACAAAATCCTTCCTATTTCTCCGTTTCAACAATCCCACTTTTATTTCTTTTCTCTCCTCCTCCCTCTCCCGCTCAAATCAATTAGAATGAATCTGAACCGTAATTGTGTTTTTCCTTTCAAATCAATTAAAATGAATCTAAATTCTTCCGGTACTTTTCGTTCAAATTCAAAATACTATGTTATATCTTATTAATATAGACTAGACTAAAGACTAGTCATCATTTTGTAGCCCATGTTAGAGTTATTGTTTGGGCTGAGGCCCGTAAGGCTTTTATGTCCCCCCACCCTACGCCTAATGATTTTTTTATTTTTTATTTTCTATTGAATTTTATTGGTGAAAAGATGCGTTTTAAATCATTAAATGGAGTGGGCTAACTACCAAAGTTATATGAAGCATTATTAAGTATTTAAGTGTCATTCTAATTATATTCAATTAATGACTATTTGTTTAGAACTGAATATATTTAAATGGTTGAATGACTGAATCGGTCAGCCATTAAGTGTGTTTGTTTTTAAAAAAATAAATGAAATAATTTGAATCCATTATATATGATTGGAATTTGAATAATTTAAGTTTCGATTTTTTGATTGTAAAAAAATTGAATAAAGTAAAAATAAAAATAAAAAATATTAACTATTATATTAAATAATATTAAATAAATTTACAACAACTTTGAATTTTTACCGATGGTAAAATAATAAAATTCTGTCATTCAGATGTTTTAGATATGTTAATTATCAAATAACTTTTTTCATTCAGATTCATTCAATTTTTATCAAACACCCTCTTAGTTTATTACCAATAAAACATATGCTCTCATCCTATGCAGCTTCACCTTTTAGATTAGTTAATAATTTAGGGTTTTAGATGAATTAATAATTTAACATGATAACAAAAATTTAGGTGTACTACGTCTGGATTCAAATTAAATTTCTTGCTTCCATATTGCCTTTCTGTTTAATTTTGATGTTATGAAAATGCACTTAAATTTACTCAAAAACTCTATACGGGCATGAAAATAAGATGAGTTTGTTTATAATTTTATTTATTTATATTTTGGATCAAAATAGAAATAGGTATCCGATTTTCATATCTACAAAAAAAAAAGCTCAAATTTACTTCCCACGTATGCACAGTTGAAATCTTACAGATTATAGCCTTCCAATTCATGTAAAGTTTTTATTTTTTATTTTTTATTTTTTTCAATCTACTAATTTTATTTTATTTTACTTTTCTTTTGCTAAAGGCCTAAAGGCTAAAGCTATGGAAAACCATTCATATGTCTTCATATTTTGAAATTTTATTTTATTTTTTTTCTTAAGTATGTATTTAATATTAATTAAAAATATAATAGTGATAGGTGTGATATTAAAAATGATTAGTTCGAACTTCATGCACGACGACTGATGGTTAAAATAAATTATAGTATATCAATATAAAAAAAAATATCTCAGTGGGCGTATTTATTATATAGGTGGTAGGCGGGAGTGTATTGATTGGGCTTTGATAATTTAATACGAGAATTTGGAATTGAAATAAAAAACAAACTCCCAAATTTTTATATATATTATATATAATTTGAGAAATATATCATTCAAATTTTTCTCTAAAAGTACCCAGTGCAATGGGAATGGGAATGGGAATGGGAATGGGAATGGGAAGCTCAATGAAAAAACTCCCCTTCATTTATCAGCTAAATTTCTTCACCTGGTTTTTGCTGCTTCATCTTCTTTATGGAACTGTAGGATTTTCAAGTGTGAAGTTCCTCCCAGGATTCCAAGGACCCCTCCCTTTTCAACTCGAAACCGGGTGAGCTTAATTTTCTCTCTGTATTCAACTCATATATATATATATAATATATATTCATACCCCACAAAATAGTTTTATTTTTACTTTATTATTATGAATAATCTTAAATTTTAAATCTATTTAATTTTGTAAATCGACTTTGAAAATCTAAGCGAGACTCTTCTTGGGGAACCTTGTTTAGTGTATATATAGTTGTTTGTATGTATACTAACGGGACTCGATCTCATTTTGGGACTAATAGGATGTTCTGTATTATGATTTTTGATGAGATATGTTTGTATTAATGTTTAATTGTTAGGTATGTGGGAGTTGATGCATCAGAGGATGTGCAGCTCTTCTATTATTTTGTGAAGTCGGAGAGAAATCCTACAAAGGACCCCTTATTCTTTGGCTCACTGGACGCCCTGGCTGCACTTCCTTCACAGGCCTATTCTCTGAAATAGGTACACCTCTTTACTTCTTAATTTCAAAGTCTGGCCTCATTTAGCAATTTTGTGATTGAGTTGATTGTGGTTGAGGCAGCTAATTGGTTTCGGTTAACAACATCAATTAACTAGTTTTGATTAAATGAATGTTGAAGCGACAAAACTGTTATTATAGGAAGAGTCCTGCCATATATTGGGGGACAGTTTTTTCTTAATTTGTTGATTAAACAATGTTCCTAATCAGACATTGCATTCATATCATTTCTACTAATTTTTATTTTATTTTATTTTTGAATTTTAAGCCCTCTGTGTACTAAGGTATAACAATCTGCTTTACTTAAATCACTGATGAGGACGTAGTTAAATCACAATCAATCAAATCACAGTCCAATAAATTACAATCCTCAGAGAATGTATGAGATTCAGATCCACCACACAATAAGAGACCAACACTGCTCAGATACCATTTGTAATGACTCGACTCACCTAAAAGTCTTGACAAGTTAATGCTATGTACTATAAGGAGTACAGCTGATGCTTTGTACGCATACTAAACTAACTCACAAGTTTCAATATGAGTTTGGGGTATATTACTTCCCTCACCTAAAAGCCTTGACGTACTCGTCAAGTCCAATCACAGTCTACAGAGCCATAGAATCACAATTCTTAGGGGGGTATATGGACTCTAGACCAATCACACCATGAGGAGCTACCGCTCCGATATACCATTGTAACGATCTGGCTCCACCCGAGCCCGAATTAAGCTTCAAATTTATTGTCCCAAGAGTATCGTTGGGTCATCTTTACCCACCACAAGTCTATCTTAAAGTTTATGACTTTGATACTTTAGTAATAACCTCAAATTTATATACAAGATACCATCCACATATTTCAATATAGGACTGGGATATCACAAGTACCATGATCGTGGGTAAGTTTGTTATGGAAATGCATTTGGTGTTTGATTTGTTTGCTAATTCAGCGCTTTTTTTATGCAAGAATTCAAAGAGTACTGCACGGAATCAAAGAACATTAAAAACTGTAGAAGTACGTAAATTTTTATAATTTTTTGTGATGTGTAACATCATTTTATAACCATGTAAAAGGATATTTTTTAATGCTCTTTCAATCTGTACAGTTGAAATTATTTTTGAGGTGTAAAAAAATAAACTAAAGTTGGGGAGTGCATGGTGCACGCTTTGATAAACCCCTCACCAAATTAAATATAATGGGATCTCATATTAATAATCAAAGGGTGACCAGTGGACTTCAATATCAGCCCAGTTAAACCCTCAGTTACATGGACAAAAATAAATAAACCATTTATATGACAAAATAATTACCAAAAACCATTTAATATGGGCAAAAATGTGCCGACAGATGTGTTTTATCCCACAATTCCAGGCCTACTGAAACAATTGGAGCTATACTTTTCATTATTGTTTTATTTGGTCTTCCATTGTCTTGTGTGTAGTCCATTCGATTTTTACACACTAAAGCATGCCGACTTAGTGATTTCTATTCAGTTAACTTAACGTAATGGTTATCTAATACTCCATTTTGCTATTCTCTCCAAGTTAGATTGTACTCCCTCCGTCCCAAATTAATTGCTCAGTTTTGACTTTTTTAAGTCAAATTGACTATTTTTAGAATTAATAATTAAGCATATATAAATATATTTCTAAAATTATAAAAATTGGGATTAGTAATAAATTATATATACTTTCTTTTGGTTATAATCTCTTCACCTATATTTTAGCAAAAATAGTAAAAAGATTAGTTTTAAAAATGGTCAATTTGACTTTAAAAAGTCAAAACTGAGCAATTAATTTGGGACGGAGTGAGTATCTCATAATTACTTGAGCTTCATTAAAATTATGTGAGTGCCATCTTTGAATCATGCACATTTTCAGCTCCATTATATATCAAGGAAGTGGAATACAATGGAACCTTGCCCACACTGGTGTTAAATCGTAACGCGTGGACAAGGGTGTGTTGATTTACTCATTTACATGCACTTTTTGTCTCATATTGGCTATTGCATGTTAAGTATCATATTTGGGAAAAAGGACAAGTTTATGTGAAGTTGGTAATAAGTTAGAAAAGGTAAGGATAAGTGAACCAGGAAAGAATTAAGAGAAATAAGAAAATTAAAAACATAGGACTAGGTTGACTAGCTAAGTTGGTTTATAGTTTCTTTGTCAAGTCTTTTGTCAAATCATTAAATACTTGTACTAGTGTATCCCCGCAACGAACTTACTCCTTTTATATTATACTATTATAGATATATAAAAGGCTGGGAAAATAACATCTAGTGTGACACACTAAAGTTACGAAATTTTGACTAAACTAATGGCATATATCTGTAAAAATATTTAAAAAAATCATTTAATTAATGACTAGTTTCCTATTTCATGTTTTAATTCCACTAATTGAGTATCAACTACTTAGGTGAATTTTTAATATTTTTACAAATATGCCATTGTTGAGCCAAAATCTTAAGATAACTTATCGGGTGTGTCAAACTAGTTATTTCCCAAGAGGGTTTATATTATGTCAACCAGTATATTGTACTACAATGGAAATCACTTTACTTCTTCCATTCCTCTGAGTTCTTTGGAGGAATTTCGACTTTTGAGTCATTTTACCCTGCACAATCGACGTCTACAGTTGAACTTCAACTTTGATATTTTCACATGTACATCAACTGATTAGAGTTTGGATGATGATAATGAACTTGTAGATAGCGAGCATAATTTTTCTAGACTTGCCAGTTGGAACTGGGTTCTCCTACGGAAGGACTTCCCTTGCTTCCCATTCCACTGACCTGCAAGCATGTGCTCAAGCCCTCCAATTTCTAAGGAAGGTAAGGACTTTGTAACCTCTTAGCCAGAGATATATATCATTTAGCTATCTCTAAACATTTTTACTGCACATGTTTGAGTTCTAATTAGGTGGAGTACTTGGTAAATATTAAACCCCCTTCAATCTTCGTGTTTGAGAATTTCCATGACATTTTTTTCGAAACTTTATAGTTGAATATATGTCATGAATTATTCTGTATTTAAATAAATTGAACTTATGATGAACACATGCTTTTAAATGAGCCAACTTCCACATTCATAAAATGGCAAAAAAAATAGTGTTACAAATTGAAATTAAATTCGCCTCTTTCAATCACTTTATACTCAAGAAGCTTTCAATCACTTGCCCTAACAGTTATGTATATGATTTCTTATTCTCCATCTGTCCAAATTGAAAGTCTGTATTTTATTTTGTTACATACCTAAAAGGCATTCCAATTGGGGGATAAATGTTTTTTTGGTCATTCTACTTTAGGTCAACTTGCAAATTGGTTACTAAACTTTTTTTTCTTACAATCAACTCACTGAACTTTTGTTTACTTACAAATCGTTACAAAAACTGTTAAGTCCTTTGACTTAAACAGAATTTGACACATCATTGATGAGTTGTAAAAAAAAACTGATGTGGCAAAATTATCCAACGTGGCCTTCAATATGCGGAAAATAGTAATAGTAATAGTAATAATATTAAACAAATAATAATAACAGTAATAAATAATAATAATAATAATAATAATAGTAGTAATAATAATAATAACAATAATAATAATAACATTAATAAATAATAATAGTAGTAGTAGTAGTAGTAATAATAATAATAAATAATAAATAATAATAATAATAACAATAATAATAATAATAACATTAATAAATAATAATAATAATAGCAGTAATAATAAATAATAATAATAATAATTTTCTCCTTTTCTTTTTTTTTTATAAAGACATTTTTTCATTTTTTTCTAAATTTCATGATTTATTTTAATTTTTATACTACCAACTCCTAGATTTTCTTCATTTTCATTTAAGAATTACCACATCAGAAATTAGCACCATGTCACCACTGCCAAATCATTAATCTGTTAGTCGATTAACGGTCAAGACATTTTTTTGTAACGATTTGTAAGTAAACAAAAGTTTAATGAATTGACTATAAGAAAAAAAAGATTTAGTGACTAATTTGTAAGTTGACCTAAAGTAGAGTGACCAAAAAAACATTTAACCCTTCCATCTGGAGATCTTTATTTTTTTAGTAAGTTCTGATCTTCGACAATAGTATGTTAAGAAGTCATTTTTTTCATTAAAAAATTGAAATTTCAATATTGATGAAGTTTTATAATCAATGTATGAAGACATTTGTTCATGTATAAACCATGTCGTTCCTCAGTATCTTACGTCTATGGGTTTAAAGTGATATTGTAATAAAAAAATACTCTAAACCTCAAGCTAGCTGACTAACATTATTGTCAACTGCTTATGTACATTTTGTTTCCTTGAAATGTTTTGCAGTGGCTGATTAGCCATCCTGAATTCCTTTCAATTCCATTCTATGTTGGTGGAGACTCTTACTCGGGAATTACTGTTCCAATTATCACTCAACTGATCTCAAATGGTACGACTATGCTTGATTGTATCCAAAGAATTTGGATATCCCATAGTTGAAGAGAGTGTTCTATAGTTATCTAACAATTGTGAAAATTCAGAAAATGAAGCAGGCATTGAACACTATATCAATCTCAAGGTTTGTAAGTATTGTAATTTATCTTCAGTTACATGACCTAGGTTTTTTTAGGCATTTAAGGCTGATCAAATAAGTATCATTTGAGTTTATAATTAATTAAACAAAGAAAATTGACCATACAACTCATCAGGTATCAGCTAAAATCATGACCAAGACCTAACTTTTAAAATTGATCCTAAAGGATATTCTTCAGCTTCATCTTAGTGCATTTCCCTTCTTGGAAAATGTTTTTCTGTAAAACCTCAAACTGAAGAAGGAATCATCACAAAAAATATTTATGGACATTTCCGTTATAATAAAATTGGCAGTTTCGAAAATTAACCACTTCTGAATATATAAAACTGTTACCTTAATTGATTCTACTTTACTGATGAGCGCTAGCTCAATTTGTATCAGATTCTCTGTTACATTGAAATTGTCAGGGTTTTAAGTTTCAGTAGATACATTATTTGAAGTAGTCTCAGTGAAGGCATTCTCTTGTAGCCCATATTTACTTATTTCCGCAGAGTTTGAGGTTAGGTTCTATACTCCCTTTATTAATTATAATCAATAATTTTAAAAAAAAAACTTAAAAACAAAATGCTTCAATCCAAACTACTTAATTAGCTGTAGTGTACATAAATGGGTATTGCAGCAAAAAAGTGCCCAAGGAAATGAACAAATTACGCTCCATAACCATGTACTTGAAGAAGAATCATACTTGAGTAGAAAAACATGTGCAAATTTCTAAGTAGGTTGTGCTTCTGATATGAAATTTCAGGGTTACCTACTTGGCAATCCTCTAACATTCCCTGCTCAGAAAAATTACCAGATCCCTTTTTCTCATGGGATGGGAATTATATCGGATGAACTTTATGAGGTTAGTTCTATTCATCAAAACTTTAGAACTGTGTATGAATTTAAATGTGATTAACCATCAAAATGAATAGTTTACATATTTCTATAATAGTCATTGAGGAGAAGTTGTGGGTATGACTATCAAAAGTTAGATCTCAACAACATAGAGTGTTCACGCAATTTAGAGGCTTTCGATCAGGTTAGCAAGTTATGCTTAATTTCAACAAATCTATCCATGCTTTACTTAATATTTGCCTAGTTGATAAATGTCAGTTCTATGTTCATCTTTGCAGTGTTGCAGTGGACTTTTTCAAAATCAAATTTTGGAGCCCAAATGTGCAAGCAACTCATTCTCAAGGTGAAAGGAGAGCTCTTAACGAGAGATTCAGAAAGCTTTATAATCCTAAATCATCTGTTTCTGCATTCAAGTGTCGTGTAAGTCCTAGTCCTTGTATCCTCTCATCATATACTTAACATCGAACTTTTGATCATGAGTGAAAAATGCTTGCTGAACTGTGCCAGATTTAGCAGTTATGCAGATTTGTACTATATATATATATATATATATATATATATATATATATATATATATATATATATATTAATACACTATTTTTTACTCGGCTCTCGTATAGATAGGAAGAAGGAATGCAGGAAAATGGAAGTTAAGAAATTGAAGCCAAAGTAAGGAAAAGGACAGGAATTTAAGTTTTTTACCAATACTTGATTAGGATGATTAATCTTCAAGAAAGTGGCAGGAAATTATGTTTCATATCTAGGGAAAGCATGAAAGACGCAGTGCAATTCAGTTTTATAAATTTAACTTATGCCCTTTGTTTATTTTGGATATGAAGATCACGACCATCCCCAACAAAAAAACATAAGAGATGACTCGTACTTGCAAACAAAATAGACGTACATATGATTATAATACTTATATAGACTAGTTTCAAGATCTAACTGAGAAGATTATACTCGATATATTTCCATTAACCATTTAGTATAATGAGAAGAGATGAATGAAATTTGCGTAAATGACTGCATGGTGACACATATTCGCTTTCTAGTTACTGGATTCACGAGAGTGTTCGCAAAGCACTCCATATTAGAAAGGTATGTCACTAGTATTACTAGTTAATACAAGATTTTAGCGAAACAAAAATCAACTTTTGACTCTTAACTCAGGGAACGAAAGAGACATGGATAAGATTTGATTACAATGTGTCATATGAAACTATAATTATGGACACTAGAGCATATCATGCAAATCTTAGTAGGAAGGGTTATAGATCTCTCATATACAGGTCAGTTCAACGACTATGTTCCATGCATTAAAATCAGTCTTAATTCATGTATTAAGTAAGGAATTTTAGCAAAATTTTGTAAGTTATTCAGTTCAAGATCTCTTGTTTTGTTATCGGGTTGATAAAGAAGTCCACTCAGCTTGAAATATATTATTTTGTAACTTACTTTTTTACTTGTTGATGTTTATATACTTTGTAATGTTAATCAACAGTGGTGATCATGACATGGTTATTCCATTTCAATCAACTCAAGGTTGGATAAGAGATCTAAACTACTCCGTCGTTGATGAATGGCGACCCTGGATTGTCCAAGGCCAGTATGCTGGGTAAGTCTATTATTTTTTTATGATTAAGCTTAATTATTGGTACAATAGTAATCTGAGATTGTATGTATCTGTGTAGTTATACAAGGTCATACTCCAAGCAGATGAGTTTTGCCACCGTGAAGGTAAAAAGAATTAATATCCGTTTTACTCGTCTGTATCCCCTGCTGCATTTAATTGAAAGAAATTTGGTTTTATTTGTACTGTTTTTAGGGTGGAGGACACACTGCTCCAGAATATAAGCCTGCAGAATGTTATGCTATGTTCAAAAGGTGGATATCACATGAATCTCTACAATCTCACAAGGAAGCAAGCTTACGAGCTACACTCAAATTTATTGATAATATGATCCAAATATGAATATAAAAAATACTAGTGAAATCTAAATACAGTGTAGACACTCATATTGTTTATAATTCTAACCACTTGATTTTTATTTTATATATATATATAGAGAGAGAGAGAGAGAGGGAGAGGGAGAGGCTGGATCAGGTCCGGACTTTCGGATCGGACCAAAATCTGGACTTTTTTTAAAAAAAAAAAAACAACTAAAAAAAATAAATAAATAATTATGGAATTGAAATTTTTCATAATCTGTTGTTTTGAGTGCGATTTGAGACGATATAACAAAATGTATGTATGCATACATGCATGCATCTGTATCACCACTTTTGATATAGGTATTTAAAACACGCTCAAAACATCAGTATTATGAAAAAATTTAGGCCCATAAAATATTAAATATTTTTTTTAGTTCTAAAAAAAAAAAAAAAAAAAGTCCATGTTTGATCAGTCCGTACTCCGGATTCGATCCATTCTCTCTCTCTCTCTATATATATATATATATATATATATATATCAAAACCTAATTACAGGCTATATGATTTTCCGGGTAGTCACAATATTAGAATAAGTATTATCCAAATTTAAAAATATTCCTATATCTAAGAAGAATAGAAAAAGATTATTTTTTCTTTCCTATTCAAATTAGAAGTACTATACAAATTTATAATAATTAAATATATATTATCTAAATTTATAAACTATTCAAAAGAAACCCAACTAATATCTAATAGAAAAAAGTTACTTTTAAAAGAATTTTTATTTTTGGTTTTATCAATTTTATTATAAAATTGGTAAAACACACGTCACTAAAAAATCATCATCAAAATAATTACAAATAATTAATTAAACACAGTAAAGAGATATATCACATGATTTAATTATATTAATACTTGTCATGAATTTCAATATTAAATTAATATCTTAATTAATTTAATTCATTTAAACTTGAGATTAGGGGCTGATTAAGGGCAGTCGGGTCAATTGACCCCACTAAATTTTCAGGGGTTAAAAAGAAAGAGAATAAAATTTTAGGGTGTTTCATAAAAAATTTAGATTGAAATATATTATATCCGTTCTAAAATTAGAGATATATTTTAATTTTTTTAAATTCAATTCGCGAAATCCTAAAATTAAAAATTAATATGAAGTTATTTAATTTTAATATAATAAATATAACAATTGTAAACTATTTATAAAACACTACTAATTATTATTTTTGTTGTTTTCAAAATTTGAACGAACTTATATTAATTTGAGTTTTAGAATTTCGCGAATTGATTTTAAAAATCAAAATATATATCTAATTTAGAAATGAAAGTAGTAGTAAATTCTTCAAAGTTCACATCCCGTACTATCTTGGTCACTATAATACTCTATCTCTTCGATCTTGTCTAACGGCTTTGCCTAATTTTATTTTTTTTTCACTAGTTCGACTTTAGAGAAAATTTGATATGTTTTTTTTTTATTTATAATTTCACAAATTTAGCAATTGTTCTGAGATTTTTTGTAATTGCTTGTGGATTTTTGTAACTAATAAAAATGATATCATCATACAACAATTTTAAATAATGAAGTCTCGAAAAATGTTACTAAAAATAATATTTGGGCATCATTTTGTTTTGTAATTTATTTTTCTATATTTTTATTTTTTTGCGGGAATTTGTTTATTTCAAATTTGACCCCACTGATCTAAGAGGCTGAATCCGTCCTTGTTTGAGATTTTATCAAATCACATGATTATTTGTATTAATAATATATGTGAATTTGAAACATAATATGTGACGCCCCCAAAATTAGGTATACATTACCCATCTTGGCCATCATCGATACATGGTACAAAATTCAAATACAACTTACTAATACAATATGCGTAAGTATAATAGACAAAACATAAGCTGTGAGTTTGAATACAATTATTGTTCATTAGAGATTATACAAACTCAAAAGGAGTCCTCATTACAATTATTAACACACTATTTCACGTAATAGTGAAGACTACTAATGCTTATCCTGCGGATAGTCACACCCGCTCCTCGACTAGTCCATGCTATGTTCTCATTTCTCAAGAGAATAAATTGAAAGAAATGGTGAGCTCAACTAGCCCAGTAAGAAATATTATGACTAAGATAATACAGAATAAATTATCGTTAGCCTTCAACAATGTTAAACTGATAAAATTTAACAATATCAAGTTTAACTGCAGTGGAACAAGCAATCCATTAAAAGAGTCAAGTAGAGAATAAAATCTACCATCTTTTATGATTTAAAAAGTTTTTCATCACTTTTATCGCTGAGACTCAGCTTAATAAATAATCCACATCATCCCTGCACTACGGCCAAGGATATTCATTAGGGTCACGACCACAAATTCCATGCACTACGGGCCAAGGATATTTGTGTATTCATCAATTGTCATGATCATGCCAACAACTACCCATCAATGCACTACGGGCCAATGAGGACTTTTACCACATCATTTGTAACATTACGGTCATGATTACACCGAATAATCCTCGGTATAATCATACCAAGTCCATCTACGCACTACAAAAGCCGGAGATGACTTTCAACATAATATAAACATGAGGATGATGACAATGATATAAGAATTCAATAAAACAAGTTCAAGAATTAATTTATCCAGAACTAATAATGTCCAAATTGTCAACATGATCATCGCTTTGTAGAGTAAAATTCAAGAATGATCGGAAGAATATTTCCATGAAAAGATACTTAGATGAAGCGCAAATATCAAGGATATTCTACTAATTTCATGGAGTATAAAAGTCAAAACTTTAACCTTGTTGAGTATAATAAAGAATGGAATAACAAAAGAAATCACCATGCATGCGCAGATTTCGTGATAGACAAGTTATTCCAATGTAATAATAATAATAGAACCGGTCAGCAAAACTTTTAACCCAAAGCAGGATGTTCCAACAGAATAATAATAATAAAGACGAACCAGTCCGTTGTAAAACACATGACATGGATGTTCCAACAAAAAATAATAATAAAGATTTTAATCAGTCCGGCCGTAAAAGCATGCATGGATGTTCCAATGTAATAATAATAAAGATGTAATAATAGAAGAATGTCACCAAGTATAGGGTATCCAGATATACAAAAGTTATTCATTCAATAATAATAAGAAATGGAATAATGAAGTTCTCTTCATGAATACAAAAGAATAATATCCCTTACCAGTAAAATAATACTTGATATTAGAGTAGTGAAGTAACAGAAAACTCTTCTTCTTTCTCTCTATAATTTCTCTCTAGAGTTCAATTGAATTAAGTAAGAAAATAATGAAGGAATGAGCTTCTATTTATAGGAGAATTGAAGGATACTATTGGACTGTACAGTAGGAATTCAGAAGAAATCATTTGCTGAGTCACAACGCATCAGTAATCTTTTTTTTTCCAAAGAGATGGCCAATGAAAAAATGAACACATGTTACTTTAAAAGTTTTGACCAATTAAAGATGCTCCATAATTTACAAGTTGCCAACATTCTGCAGGATTGAAAGAAATTTGGCCAATAATGACCAGGCTTGGAAAATTAATTCGAATCCTGCAAAAATCACACATCACCCACCCACATATTAAACATATAAATATATATACTATATACACACTAATATCACCATTAATCCCACCACCACAAATCATACACTACCTATCACTCACACACGTCACTTGATACTAATTCCCCACCAAAACAATTATCATCATATAAAACAAAAAAACTTCCCACTCCACTTTTCCTCCACCCCCCCCATATCCTGTATTCCCACTCAAATCAATATTTAATATATACATATATATATATATATATATTTATATATATATAACAATTACTATAGCAATAATTGAACAAAATTAAGTGACTTCTCACGTAAGCATCAATAATCAATCTGAGTGTGCTACTATGCTTATGCAACCACGCGTATCGTACTTTTTACTCTAGAAGTAGCTTCAGCAAGTATTAATGGTAAAACTTCCGCCATTATTTTTAATAAAATATTTTTGTCGTTTTTTTCAATCCGACAATAATTACGTGTCAGTGGGGTCCACTAATGATTGTCATTGCCGTCATTTAATATTCCTCGTTAAAAGCGAATATTCCCACCAATCGAATATTATATAACAACTTGCGTCTTTTGCAAAATTTATAAATATTATCCACAACTATAACATTATATCATAATATTCAAAAATGATAATTATAGAAAATTCATCTTTATTCAAAAAATTGGGGGTCTTACAAAATAATTGTAGCATTAGTTGAAAAATTATAATGGATTCATTTTAACTAAATTAAAAGTTATTAAAACACTAGTTTTATAATTCTATTAGGATTAGAATTTCAAGTAAATCTTGTCAATATAAACACTAATATAAAATTTCATTATAAATTTAAATAATTATTTTCACATAATTATAACTAAATAATTTCATTGTCCATATATAAATTACTATTGCCCTATAACATGTTTGCTAATATAATTTTCGTGTTTTTTATGTACATATTTCTATACTAATTTGAATTCCAATTTTGATGGTAGCCTTTTTTTATGTTTGACGTAACTGTAAATGATATTCATGCATGATTTAAAAGAGGAATATTACTCTACTTGTGGTCATTACTCCTGATAATAACCACAACTAAATTATAATCATAAGTATTAAAGAGGAAGGGGTGAATGCTATCAAAATGTTTTAAGAATATGTAATTTTAACATGATACTCACATTTGTCTGGCCCGGAAGGGAAGGGAAGGGATTGCACATGACTCACGAGTGCTAAAAGAAGTTGCATTTGATCCATCTTCTGGTTTTCCATTTCCTGCCCCAGGTATATATTACAATTTCTTTTACCATTTCCAACTATTATTTATTTTTGTCATAAAATTTCATCATTTAAGTTATTAATAATATCATTAATTTTTGTTTCAATTATAGATAAATATTATCTTTGTGACGCTGCATACACAAAAACTCGAAGATTTTTATCTCCATATCGTAATACAATGTATTGATTAGCCGATTTTTGATGCAACCACGCTTTGAATAAAGAAGAAAAGTTAAATCATGCTCATGCACAACTCAGAAATGTTATTGAGCGTGCTTATGGTGTGTTGAAAGCAAGATTCCCAATTTTAAAATGGATGGCTCCTTACCCTTTTACAATACAAAGGGATATAGTTATCGCTTGCTTCGTAGTCCATAATTTCATAAGTAAACATAACATTGAGGATAAATTGTTTGCTCAATATGACCAAGATAACGTGTTTGACGATGAAGCGAAACAAAATGAAGGGAATGAAAAAGTGGGACAAGTGTGAGACCCCAGATTTTATGAATAAAGATTTAATTTTTTCGAAATATTTTTTTGAATATAATGGTGTGGATTTGAGATAGTGTTATAGTTGTGGGTAGTATTTATAAATTTTGAAAAGTATGCAAGTTGTATAATATTCGATTGGTCGGGGAATATTCTTTTTATCGGGGAATATTTGTATGACGGTAGAATCATTGGTGGACTCCACAACGGAATTATTGTCGGATTGAGAAAACGACAAAAATATTTTAATAAAAATAACGGCGGAAGTTTTACCGTTAAAACCGTTGAACTACTTTAAGTAGTAAAAGTACAAGAATACGGCGTGGTTGCATAAAGTAGTATACATGGTATTGATTATTGATGTTTACGTGATAAGTCACTCGCTTTTTGTTTTATTAGTATTATTAATGTAATAAAACAGAAAAGCTTTTTATATAAAGCATGTAATAATTTTATAAAGTTATTCTATAAATAGAATATATTATATTCTATTATGCATAGTATTTTTCATAGTAAAATCTTTTTATATAAAACATAATATTTTTATAAAGTTATTCTATAAATATAATATATTATATTTTATTATGCATAGTGTTGCATAGTTACTGCGATAGTATTTTGCATAGTAAAATCTTTTTATATAAAAGCAGAATACTTTTATAAAGTTATTCGTTTTATTAGATTATAAATAGAATATATTATATTTTATTTAAAAGATTTTGCTTTAAATATGGACCGTCAGATTAAAAGTAAATTAATCTAGACTAGATTCATGAATTAGTTACTATGTAGTCCATTCTTCATAAATGAAGCTCATTCCTTCATTATTTCTTACAAATTCACTAAAACTACAGAGAGAAACTATAGAGAGTTATTCTTCTATAATCTTGGCGTATTTCTTTAGAGTTTAAGAAAACTTTGAAGCGTAGTGTAAGTTTTCTTCGAGTATATCCTCGCCTCTACCAAATTGGAATACTCTTCTTTCAAAGGTAAGGGATATTATTTGTTGTACTCGTAGTGGGTATTCTTTCTTTCTTATTCGTGAAGAGAACTTCATTATTTCATTATTTATTATTCATTGGAATAACTTGTATGCTGCATGGATACCCTATACTTGGTTAAATTCTTACGTTATTCCATTTTTATTATTATGTTGGAATAACACATCTATGCAAAATAATCGCATACATGGTGAAATTCTTATATTATTCCATTCTTTATTATTACGTTGGAACATCATGTATACGTGTATTTACGTATGAATTCGGTTTAGTTGTTTATTATTCATTGAATATCATGTATGCGTGCGTTTACGCATGACCTAGTTCCATTATTTATTATTACGTTGGAATATCCTATACATCGCATGCACGCATTTGACTGGTTCCGTTATTTATTATTCATTGGAATAACCCATACATGCTTGATCTATCACATGCCCGGTGATTTCTTTTGTTATTCCATTCTTTATTATACTCAGGTTGGTTAAAGTTTTTACTTTATACTCCATGAAATTAGTGGAATATCCTTGATATTCAAGCTTCATCCAAAGATCTTTTCATGGAAATATTCTTACGAGCATTCTTGAATTTTTACTCCCACAAAGCAAAGATCATGTTGACAATTTGGACGTTATTGGTTCTGGATAAATTAATTCTTGAACTTGTTTTATTGAATTATTATGTCATTGTCATCATCCTCATGTTTATATTATGTTGAAAGTCATCTGTGGCTTGTAGAGTATAGATGGACTTGGTATGATTATGACCAGGGATTATTTGGTATAATCATGACCGTAATGATATAAATGATGTGAAAAAAATCCTCATTAGCCCGTAGTGCATTGATGGATAGTTTTTGGTATGATTATGGCTATGAATTCTCTTTGGCCAAGGGTGCAAAGATGAATTGTTTTATGGCATAATCGTAGCAGATTGATGAAAACATGATTATCTTCGCCCAGTAGTGCATGGATAATTCATGGTCGTGATACTAAAGAATATCATCATTTTGTAGTGCATGGATGATTTGATAATGTGGATTATTTATTGTTTGAGTCTCAAAGTGATAAAAGTGATGAAAAACCTTTTAAATCATAGAAGATAGTAAATTTTATTCTCTACTTGACTCTTCTAATGGATTGCTTGTTCCGCTGCAGTTAAACTTGATGTTTTGTTATATTGTATCGGTTTAACACTGTAAGACCCCAACTTTTAATAAATAAAATCAAATTTCCTTTATTTATTATTGTGAATAATAAGGTATTAATTTGATTTAATAACTTTGGTTATGGGTGAAATGTGAAAATTTTGCAAAATAAGCAAGTGGTTATAAAATATTCATTTTGTCGGTGGAATATTCTTTCTGTCGGGGAATATTCGTACGATGGCGCAGCCAATTGTGGGCCCCATAACGGATAACGGTCGAATGAAGAAAACAACAAAATTGAATAACGGCGTAGTTGTTACCGTTAACACTGTTGGAATACCTGGTGGTTAAAGTAAAGTAATACGCGTTGTTGCACAGTAGCATACGGTATTGCACAGTATTGTTGAATTATTGGTCCTTACGTAAGAAGGCACTACTCAATAATTATCACAGTAGTTACTGTTCAATATTTTATTTTATTGATTCAATAATTGCTACATTGATATTTTATATTATTGTTGTTTCAATTATAAATCACTTTGCTAGTATCTCTCCTTTATCAGATCAGTAATTCAGATTATTTGGAATAATATTATTAGATAACATTATTGGCAATGTCTAGAAAGTTCTGTCAAGAATAGGTTTGGTCACCTAATTGCGCGCCAGTAAGGAGAAATCCTTATTGGAAAGCCCCCTCTTACCTGGGAACAGCCTGGTTGTCATAAATGTGATTCTGTAATATTATTTGTGAATAATTAATCATTGATTCATATGCTAAGGAAATATTTATTTTATGTGGATATAAATGATGGATTTACTTATGTGATTTTAAATGAAGGAATTAATGGTGAGGTGTTTTATTAGTATTTTGTCGGATTGGAGGTATTAAAAATCAAACCAGTGTTTTTTGAGATATATTACGGGAGTTATAATTTTTAATCAAACTAGTTGGATCGTTGTAATTTTTGGATATGTTATACATATATAAGTTGAGTATATGTCCACAAATTTTGAACCGTTAAAAATGAGCGTATGATTTGTTATAAATTTTAAGAGGTGGCTGATTTGGAAATCAGGTTATAAATCATTTTGGTGGAAAATTCTAGAATTGGTGGGCCCCACTCTTGGTTGGTGAAGAAATGTGCTGAGATTTTTATTCAAATGTGGTGGGTGAGAATAGTAGCAGGTAAAGCCATCAGTTGAGTGCGGAGTTAAGCTGCTTGACGTCTTAACATTTTCCTATAAATAGAGGGCAAAGTTAGAATTGAAAATCACACAAGAAACAAGTTTTCTCTCTAGATTATTGAGTGTATTTTGTGAGTATTTAGATACTTTGTGAGTTTCTATTAATCAGTGCAAGTTTTCTTGACCTTATCATCGATATTCGATCGGAAATCTTGATATTTTGAGGTAAGGGATATTATCTTCTTCTTAAATGATATTTTCTTCAATATCATTATGCCAAAATATTGGTATGAACTTTTTATCAAATTTGGAACTTTTTGTGTTGGGGTTACTATTCACGTGATATCTGACTATTCACGATAATATATGACATTATTCACTTATCTGACGGATTATTCAAGAAAAAATGAAATTTTCTCCTTTTTGTCCAAGTTGTCTATTATGGTTACTATCTTTGATTGTATCTATGTTTTTTGATCATTATTTTTGAATTACGCTTCAAAATTGGTTATTTGGAATATTATTAAACTTGGATAAAGCATAATCTGAATCCTTAATATTTGATCTCGTTATCTCATTGGATTCATTCTCTTTAAAATATTTTTCATTATCCTCGGTCCTAAATGATGATACAAATGAATATCTTTGGCTTTGTTGTAGTGCAAAGATGAATGATTACCTAATGAATATCTTTGGCCCGTAGTGCAAAGATGAGCAGTGTTGAGATGAACATGACTAACTGGTGATACAAATGAATATCTTTGGCACAGTAGTGCAAAAGATGAATATTTGATTCAAGATGTATATTGATTGATGTTACTGAGGATAAAATATTGATGATGGACTTTTAAATCTTAGAAGATAGTAGAATTCTTTCTCTACTTAACTCTTCTAATGGATTCTTTTGTTTTCATTGCAGTTGTTGATCTAAAACTTGTTGTCTATTATATTTTATCAGATTATTCCCTGTTGAAGACTAATGATAATTTGTTGTATATTATCTTAGTCATAATATTCTTTACTGGGCTAGTTGAGCTCACCCCTTTTGTTCCATTTTTCTTCTCAGGAGGTGAGAACATAGCAGGAACTAGTCAGGGTATGGAGTGATGGTTCTAGAAAGTTGTTTTAGCAGTCCTCACTATTTTTAAAATAGTGTATCAATAATTGTAATGAGGACTCCTTTTGAGTTTTTATACTCTCTATTTGTATTTAAACTTACATTTAGATTTAATGAAGTTGTATTTGTTTTTTGTACCATGTATTTGGCGACTTCAGAATGGGTGATGTATACCTATTTTGGGGGCGTCGCGGTTAGTATCAAAGCTTAGGGATATGATCCTGGTAGAGATGTGAGATGTGAACAAGAAGGGGAGGGGGGCTAGTATGACGGGATTCTTCGCCATATTTATTTATGACTGACTAAGTTTAGGATATATGTTGCATGACTATTAACCCTTGTTTTATGGCAAGATTTAAGAATGACGGTGAGAACGTTAATAATGGAGTGAATCGACCGTGGAGACACCTTTGATCACTACCTGAGAGGGAATGTGCAACAGAAGGCAATAATCCTCCCCGTAAACAACGTTCTATCGAACAAATGATGAATGATGGGATGTTTAGAAGCTTTTTACAGTTCATGCAAAACCAGACGAGGGAGACTCGTGCACAAAATACGGGTGGAAATGCTAGCAATACGCGGCTTGTCACAACCAAGCAGTTCAAAGAGTTGGGACCACCAGAATTTAAGGGAAAGCCGGATCCGATCATGGCGGAAACGTGGGTCAAACAAATTACCAAGATATTCGATGTCTTGGGATGCACGGAGGAACAGAAGGTTCCATTCGCCACCTTTATGTTCCGCGGTGAGGCAGACTACTGGTGGGAGTCTATGAAGCGTACCCAGCCAACCGCACTTAGCATGTCTTGGGAAACGTTTCAAAAACTATTCAATGACAAGTACTTTCCTGAAAGTATTCGTCATATGAAGGAGGTGGAGTTTATCAGACTGGAACAAAACAACATGACGGTGTCCCAGTACGAGGCGAAGTTTGCAGAGTTATCCTAGTTTGCACCTCATTTGGTCAAAAATGAGGAACGAATGACGAGGATGTTTCTGAGAGGTCTAAAGCCTGAGATTCGACAATATCTTATCTCTCATAAATTTTCTTTATATTCAGATGTTATAAACAGGGCTCAATTATTAGAGCAAAATAATGAGTATGTTCAACCGAGGGAACACAACCAGGGTCATACCAGTGGCAGCGGTCATCGGAGCAATGACAACCAGAGGGAAGGAAAGCATTTGGACAAAAGCGGTAACCACTCTGGTGGTAATCGTGGCCGTGATAATAGAAGGAGCGAGTCGGGAGGAGATTTCAAAAGGAGAAGATACAACAATGATAGCGTAAAGACGTCAGCACCAACATCAACTGTTTCTAGGGGAGGAGAACGACCGCCGGTCGTATGTTACAAATGCGGGAAAGAGGGACACATCAGCCCAAACTGCCCACAACAATCCAAGGTGTGTTATAACTGTGGAAAGGAAGGTCATATAGCTAGAGATTGTCTAGTTATGAAACCAAGTTCAACAGGGATGGTGACTCCAAAGGCTGTCCCGGACAAGTTAAAGTCGGTTGTTCCTGGAAGGGCGTTTGTCGTGACTGCCCAAAACGCGAGGAACCCAAACGAGGTGATCACGGGTAAGCTAATCATAAACTTTTGCGAAGTTTATACCTTATTAGAATCGGTTCTACCATTCTTTTTTTCTCTCCTGCTTGTGCTCAACGTTTAAACTTAACTCCGGAGAAATTAGACTTTGACTTATCTGTTGAGACTCCGTTAGGAGAAACTTTCGTTACATCTACTATTTTTAAATCTTGCATGATTCAAGTCGGTACCATCACATTACCTGCCGACCTTATTTCATTGAAAATTCTTGCATTTAATGTGATTTTGGGGATTGATTGGTTAACCACGCATCATGCTAAAATTGATTATTTTCGTAAGGTTGTTAGTTTTCATATTCCTAACCAACCTATTATGCGAATTCAAATAACTAAACCACTAAAATCAGTCACTATCATATCAAGCCATAAAGCTATTCGTTTATTGAAAAACGGATGTCAAGCTTTCTTAGCCCATGTCACGGACTTGAACAAAAACACATCAGATTTGAATACTATTTCTATTGTTAGTGAATTTCCTGATGTATTTCCTGAAGAACTTCCCAGTCTACCCCCAGAACGTGAAGTTGAATTCTTTATTGACCTTGAACCTGGTACAAAGCCCATTTCTAAAACCCCATATCGAATGGGCTCTATTGAACTTCGGGGAGTTAAAGGTCCAACTACTGGAGTTGTTGGACATCGGTTTCATTCGATCTAGTACATCTCCTTGGGGTGCTCTGTTTTATTTGTAAAGAAGAAAGAGCGGGAGTATGCGACTTTGTATTGACTATCGGAATTGAACCATGTCACTATCAAGAATAGGTATCCGCTACCTCGTATTGATGACCTGTTTGACCGATTTCAAGGAGCACAATTCTTTTCAAAGATCGATCTTCGTTCGGATATCATCATTGAAGGTTAAAACCGAGGATATTCCAAAGACCGCTTTCGAACTTCGATGCGGGCATTATGAATTCTTAGTTATGTCTTTTGGATTGACTAATGCTCCTGCTTTGCTTTCATGGATATGATGAACCAAGAGTATTCAAGGAATATTTGGATCAGTTCGTTGTTGTCTTTATTGATGACATCCTCATCTATTCCAAAAGCCGTGAAGATCATGAGCACCATTTGAAGCTGGTACTGCAAAGGCTTCGTGATAACAAGTTGTATGCCAAGTTGAAAAAATGCGAGTTCTGGCTTGAGGAAGTAGCATTCCTTGGACACGTGGTGTCAAAACATGGAGTATCTGTCGACCCGACGAAGATTGAAGCCATACAAAGTTGGGAGCAACCAAAGTCGGTGGATCAAGCACGTAACTTTTACGGGCTTATTTGGTTATTATCGGAGATTCGTGGAAGGATTTTCTCAAATCGCTACTCCGTTAACTCAGCTAACTCGTAAAGATATAAAATTTGGTTGGAACAAGGATTGCGAGAAGAGTTTTCAAGTACTCAAGAGAAGACTCATTTCGGCACCTGTTCTGACAATACCATCTGGTTCGGATGGATTTGTTATCTACAGCGATGCTTCAGGCAAAGGGTTAGGATGTGTTCTCATGCAACATGGGAAAGTCATAGCCTATGCCTCTCGGTAACTCAAAGAATATGAGAGGAATTATCCTACTCATGATTTGGAGTTGACAGCAGTCGTTTTTGCGTTGAAGATTTGGAGACACTACCTGTATGGGGAGAAAGTGGAGATCTATACAGATCATAAAAGCCTCAAATATTTCTTCACCCAAAAGGAACTCAACATGCGGCAATGACATTGGCTCGAGCTGTTGAAAGATTACGATCACACCATCCAATATCATCCTGAAAAAACAAACGTGGTAGTTGACGCATTAAGTAGAAGATCATTTACGGGTACGAGTGCAATGTTGTTAACACAAAGGTCCATTTTGTATGACTTGCAAAGGATGGAGATAAAGATGAAGGCTCCAAGTACCCACGTGATGATATCAAACATGCAAGTAGAACCGACTTTAATCGATAAAGTTAAAGCTGCTCAAGCTACGGACATGAAGCTGATGTGTATGAAGAAGAAAGTGCAAGAAGGTGCTATTCCAGAAGCAAAAATCAACGAAGAAGGAATACTTCGAGTCAACTCCAGACTTTGTGTTCCTAACGATTCTGACTTGAAGCATAGAATCATGATGGAGGCACACAACACACCGTTTGCAATCCATCCTGGGAGTACCAAAATGTATCATGATCTTCGACATACATTTTGGTGGAGCAATATGAAAAGAGAGATCGCGGAGTTTATCTCGAGATGTTTAACTTGTCAACGTGTAAAGGCGGAGCATCAAATGCCAAAGGGTCCATTACAACCACTTGAGATTCCAAAATGGAAGTGGGAAGACATTACTATGGATTTCGTTACGGGTCTTCCCAAGGTTTCTCAAGGCATAGATGCGATTTGGGTTATTGTTGATAGATTAACCAAGTCTGCCCATTTCTTGCCCATACGTGAGACTTATTCCCTTGAACGTCTTGCTAGTATGTACGTGAACGAGATTGTGAGATTGCACGGCATGCCAGTATCCATAGTTTCGGATTGTGACCCAAGATTCACTTCACGATTTTGGGTTAGCTTATAGAAAGCTATGAGCGCGGATTTCTGATTGATTGGGCGGCATACCATCCTCAAGCAGACGGACAATCAGAGAGGACTATTCAAACTCTTGAAGATCTATTAAGACTCTGTGTCCTAGATCTCAAAGGGAGTTGGGATAAGTACCTACCATTGATGGAATTCTCCTACAACAACAGTTATCAGGCGAGCATAGGTGTGGCTCCATTCGAGGCGTTGTATGGAAGAAAATGTCGTTCTCCAGTATGCTGGGACGAGGTGGGTGAAGCAACATTGTTGGGACCAGAGTTGGTACGCATGACTACAGAGAAGATCCAAACGATTCGACAACGTATACAAACGGCATAGGATCGACAAAAGAGTTTTGCGGATCTTCATCGGAAGGACGTGGAATTTAATATTGGGGATCATGTATTGTTACGTGTTGCACCATGGAAGGGAGTTACAAGATTTGGGAAGAGAGGAAAGCTTAATCCAAGATTTGTTGGTCCATTTGAGATTCTTGACCGAATAAGAAATGTGGCCTATAGACTCGCATTACCTCCAAGTATGTCTCGTGTTCATAATGTTTTTCACATATCTATGCTTCGTAAATATGTTAAAGACCCGAACCACATTATTGAGTTATAACTAGACGAGATAGCTGAAGATTTAACGTATGAGGAGGTACCTGTTAAGATCTTGGATAGGAAAGAGCATGTCCTACGCACGAAGGTTATACCACAAGTTAAGGTTTTGTGGAGAAACCATGCTATTGAAGAGATGACCTGGGAGTTGGAATTAGAAATGAAAGCGAGGTATCCTCACCTTTTCGAAACACCAGGTACGTACGTCAATTTCGAGGACGAAATTTCATAAGGAGGGGAGGTTGTAAGACCCCAACTTTTTAATGAATAAAATCAAATTTCCTTTATTTATTATTGTGAATAATAAGGTATTAATTTGATATAATAACTTTGGTTATGGGTGAAATGTGAAAATTTTGCAAAATAAGCAAGTGGTTATAAAATATTCATTTTGTCGGTGGAATATTCTTTACGTCGAGGAATATTAAATGCGACGAGTAGTGACCAATCATTGGCCCCATAACGGATAACGATCGAATGAAAAAACAACAAAATTGAATAATGGCGTAGTTATTCACCGAATTAACATCTTTGTTGGAATACCCGGTGGTTAAAGTAAAGTAATACGGCGTTGCACAAATAGATACGGTATTGCACATATTGTTGAATTATTGATCCTTACGTAAGAAGGCACTACTCAATAATTGTCACATGAGTTCTCGTTCAATATTTTATTTTATTGATTCAATAATTCTTTGCATTGATATTTTATATTATTGTTGTTTCAATTATCGTCACTGCCTAGTATCTCCTTTATCAGATCAGTAATTCAGATTATTTGGAATAATATTATTAGATAACATTATTGGCAATGTCTAGAAAGTTCATCAAGGATAGGTTTGGTCACCTAATCATGCGCCAAGATGAGGAGAAATCCTTATTGGAAAGCCCCCTTTTTCTGAGGAGCGACTGGTTGTCATAAATGTGATTCTGTAATATTATTTGTGAATAATTAATCATTGATTCATATGATAAGAAAATATTTATTTTATGTGGATATAAATGATGGATTTATTTATGTGATTTTAAATGAAGGAATTAATGTTGAGGTATTTTATTAGTATTTTGTCGGATTGGAGGTATTAAAAATCAAACCAGTATTTTTTGAGATATATTGCGGGAGTTATAATTTTTAATCTGACCGTTGGATCGTTGTAATTTTTGGATATGTTATACATATATAAGTTGAGTATATGTCCACAAATTTTGAACCGTTAAAAATGAGCGTATGATTTGTTATAAATTTTAAGAGGTGGCTGATTCGGAAATCAGGTTATAAATCATTTTGGTGGAAAATTCTAGAATTAGTGGACCCCACTCTTGGTTGGTGAAGAAATGTGCTGAGATTTTTATTTAAATGTGGTGGGTGGGAATAGTAGCAGGTAAAGCCATCAGGTTGTAGGTTAAGTCTTCTTCGGCGTGCTAACATTTTCCTATAAATAGAGGGCTAAGTTAGAATTGAAAATCACACCAGAAACAAGTTTTCTCTCTCTAGATTATTGAGTGTATTTTGTGAGTATTTAGATACTTTATGAGTTTCTATTAATAAGTGCAAGTTTCCTTCAGCCTTATACCGATATTCTGATCAGAAGTACTGATATTTTGAGGTAAGGGATATTATCTTCTTCTTAAATGATATTTTCTTCAATATCATTATGCCGAAATATTGGTATGAACTTTTTATCAAATTTGGAACTTTTTGTGTCGAGGTTACTATTCACGTATACGACACTATTCACAAATACGGTACTATTCACTGAAAAAATGAAATTTTCTCCTTTTTGTCTAAGTTGTCTATTATGGTTACTATCTTTGATTGTATCCATGTTTTGATCATTATTTTTGAATTCTGCTTCAAAATTGGTTATTTCGAAATATTATTGAACTTGGATAAACTGTAATACGAATCTTAATATTTGATCTGTTATCTCACTGGATTCGTTTTCTTTAAAATATTTTTCATCATCCTCAGTCCTAAATGATGATACAAATGAATATCTTTGGCCTGTAGTGTAAAGATGAATGATTACCTAATGAATATCTTTGGCCTGTAGTGCAAAGATGAACAGGTGTTGAGATGAACATGACCAACTGGTGATACAAATGAATATCTTCTTTTTGTAGTGCAAAAGATGAATATTTGATTCAAGATGTATATTGATTGATGTTACTGAGGATAAAATATTGATGATGGACTTTTAAATCTTAGAAGATAGTAGAATTCTTTTCTACTTAACTCTTCTAATGGATTCTTTGTTTTCATTGCGATTGTTGATCTAAAACTTGTTGTCTATTATATTTTATCAGATTATTCCCTGTTGAAGACTAATGATAATTTGTTGTATATTATCTTAGTCATAATATTCTTTACTGGGCTAGTTGAGCTCACCCTTTTGTTCCATTTTTCTTCTCAGGAGGTGAGAACATAGCAGGAACTAGTCGGGGTATGGAGTGATGGTTCTAGAAAGTTGTTTTAGCAGTCCTCACTATTTTTAAAATAGTGTATCAATAATTGTAATGAGGACTCCTTTTGAGTTTTTATACTCTCTATTTGTATTTAAACTCACAGTTTAATGAAGTTGTATTTGTTTCTGTACCATGTATTTGGCGACTCAGAATGGGTGATGTATACCTATTTTGGGGCGGCACAAAACACTGTTGAAGACTAACGATAATTTATTCTGCATTATCTTAGTCATAATATTTCTTACTGGGCTAGTTGAGCTCACCCTTTTGCTTTCATTGTTCTCTTCAGGAAATGAGAACGTAGTAGGGACTAGACGGGGGAAACAGAGTGATGGTCCTAGATGGTGCATTAGTAGTCCTCACTATTATGTGAAATAGTGTGATAATAAATATAATGAGGATCCCATTGAGTTTGTATATTGTCTAGATGACAATATTTGTATTAAAACTCACAGCCTATGTTTAGTCGTATTTTACACGACTGTTGTATAATTAAGTTGTATTTGAATTTTGTACCATGTATTTGGCGACTCAAGATGGGTGATGTATACCTATTTTGGGGGCGTCACAACAAGATGAACCGCAATGGGGTGATCAAGCAATAAAATTTATGATTAATCTATGCGAACAAGTTACAATTCAACTCTTAACAACTGTTTGAAGTCCATTTAATTTGTATGCTTAAATTATTATGCTATTTTGATGTTTTCATTGAACATGATACATTTTTTTTCATCATATTGTGGTTAAAATATTATAAATATGTATTTAAAATACTATTTAGACATTTGTGATTATTAAACAGGTTTTCAGCCAGGTTTTGCTTAAACTGTTTAGAGGGTTAAAATAGTAAAATATTTTTATTTAGACATTTTGGAAAAAATAATTATCAAACAACATTTTTTCATTTAGACACAATTTTAGACAGAGACTTTATATTCTTCAGATGTCTTTCAGTTCTTAACACTCAATTTTATTAAACACCTTAATAAAATAAAGTTCAGTTCAATGACTATATATGTCCCATGCATTAAAATCAGTCTTAATCCATCTATTAAGTAAGGAATTTTTAGCAATTTTTTTTAAGTTATTTGGTTCAAGATTTCTTTTTTAAAAAATAAAAATAAAATAAAAAATGATCTCTTGTTTGTCGGGTAAATTTTCTTATTTTTATGTCCTAATAAAAAATAAAAACGCGTTTTTATTATTATATTCGATTGAAATTTAATATTCTTATGGATCCAAGACCTTATCCACTTCAAATCTTATGAATATTATTTTTATCATTGAGTCATGAGGGACTAAGTAAAAAGTAAAAACACTTGATGGAGGCTCAAGTTCAAAATTTTAAATTGGTGCCCTGTCAATTTATCAATTAGTTTGGGATTGACTTAAAAAATTGTCTCAAATTTGTTAATAATATGATTCATATTTGAATACTAAAAAATGTCCAAAAATTATATAGAATAGAATCTGAACAAAATTATACGAATTTAAACTATTCAACAAAAATTTCATGACATTTTTGAATTGATATTCAATACATACATATTAAATAAATTGAGCTAAAATTTTAAACTAGAGGGCTAAATGTAAGACCTCAACTTTTTATAAATAAAATTGAATTTCTTCTAATTATTATTTTGAATAATAAGATGTTAATTTGATATAATACTTTGGTTATGGGTGAAATGTGCAAATTTTGCAAAATAAGCAAGTGGTTATAAAATATTCATTGTTGTCGTGGAATATTCTTGCTATCGGAAAATATTCTTACGACGGCGCAGCCATTTATGGGCCCTATAACGAAAAATTGTCGAATAAAAAAATCGACAAGTTTGAGTTTTTATAAACTCACGTAATTATTACCAATTATCGCCTTTGTTGGAATACCGTTTGGTTAAAATCTGATGTCTGGCGTGGCATAAAGAAAGTACACCAGATTGCACATTATTTTTGAATTATTGATTCTTACGTAAGAAGAAACTACTCAATAATTGTTACAGTAATTACTGTTCAATATTTTATTTTATTGATACAATAATTGCTACGTTGATATTTTATATTATTGTTGTTTTAATAATTGTTGTGACAACCCC
Source organism: Panax quinquefolius (assembly GCA_020205615.1). Lineage (NCBI taxonomy): Eukaryota > Viridiplantae > Streptophyta > Magnoliopsida > Apiales > Araliaceae > Panax > Panax quinquefolius. The sequence goes on along the minus strand of CM035170.1, from coordinate 8,526,089 downwards.
AAAATAGGTTCATACCATCCAACCTATTCTGAGTCGCCAAATACATGGTACGTAAAACAACTACAACTTTATTACAACAATTGTCGACAAAATACAACAAACGTATATTTGTGAGTTTGAATACAAATATATACCAAATGTGACACATGTCCCAATCGTGGACAAAGACTCCAGCGATGACACCTTACATAAAGGTATAGTCAAAAACTGTTTTAGAAATTAAAATCTTTGGGAAGTGCTCAAGGAAACCTTCGTACATGGGAGGTCATGCATCTAGGTTATGATAGATATCATATGGCCACAGAATTATCCTTGGTTGACCCAATAGACCCCAAAGAAAAATAAGAAGATTACTATCATATTCTTCCCAATGGTAAGTCTTCTCTTGACATATCATTATCTCCATTGTCTCTAATTGAGAATTATACTTCAAACAAACACCAAGATTATATAGGTAGTGCTCGTATATATACTCAGCAAGTGGATGAGCACATCCCTATCTTATGATGATACGAGGTTGTATGTCATTAGACATCTTGTATGATAGTGACAAAACACCCTTCCAACATTGAGTTCGCCTCACCCTCAACAAATTTATGAGACCACCGATTCTATTCTCCCGTTATCCCCCACTCGACAAATTTACACTTTTATTACACGAAAGGAATTGTGAAGCAAAAGGGTGAGCACAACTAGCTCAGTAAAGAATATCATGACTAAAGATAATTAAATTATCAATAACCTTCATCAGTAATAAATCAGAGATTTAGAACATATGGTAGATGATAAAAAAAATTCAACCATAGTTGCAGCGGAACGAGCAATCCATTAAAAGAGTCAAATAGACCATAAAGTCTATTATCTTCTCCATGTTAAAAGTCCACCAACAATGTTTTATCCTCGTAACATCAATCAATAATTCTCATCCCACAATCGTGTGAATAACTCATAATCATAATTATAGTTCTAAATTCTCTTCTCATCCGGTGACAAAGATAATTTTATCACTGTCTTTACACACGAAACATCAAAGATCATGGTTATACCAAATCATAGTTCCTGTTCATAATCATACTAATAAATTCATCTTTGCACTACGGGCCAAAGATATTCATTAACCGTTCATCTTTGCACTACAGGCCAAAGATATTCAACAACTGATCATCTTTACACTACAGGCCAAAGATATTCAACAACATGTCATCTTTGCACTACGGACTAAATATATTCATCAACAGTTCATATTTGCACTACATGCCAAATATATTCATCAACAGTTCATATTTGCACTACAAGCCAAATATATTAATATCTCAAAGAAATATATAATCATTTCAGAATTTATATAAACAATAATTATAACCATGTTGATTATTTCACCTTTGCACTTAAGCTAAAGATATTCAATTATAAATTCAATGGTCATGATCATACCAGACATAATTCAACTTTTCACTACTGGCCAAAGAGAACCCTAGTCATGATCATACCAATAATCTACCCATCTTTATACTCAAGTGAAAGAGAATTTCAACATCAGGGTTATAAAAATGTTATATATGATAATAAAAATAATATGATCAACAACTGCACTTAATCTCAAGAGCAATATTCATAAATCAACAATAATTTGGTCAAAAAAAGAAACCAACTTTGTCGTGAATAGTACCCGTGAATAGTAACTCATGAATAGTAACTCATGAATAGTAACTCGTGAATAGTAACTCATGAATAGTAACTCGTGAATAGTAACCCCGACTTAAAAAGATAGAAATTCCACAATAAAATCCATACTAATATTTCGGTATAATGATATTGAAAGAATACCATTTCTTAAACTTATAAACAATTTATTTTAATTGTTTACACTTTACTAAATAATGCATTTAATCATCTTAAAATGTCAAACTCATAAGATTTAATCACCAAATAACCAAAACCCTCATCAAAAATCTGCATATACCTCATATAGGATTCTCAAGCCATAAAATCCTATTTTCCAATTTTCTTACTTCACATAACATATTTAATTCATTTATTCATAACTAGTCCATTTTCATGAAAAATACCAAATCAGTTCCAAAAATATTCCTTTTCTGGGATTTAGCATAATATAGTCCCATAGTGAACATATATTTTTCTCGGAATTTTTAAAATTCATTTACTATTTTTCATATGGCCAAAACCGCCGAATATTTAGACATTTATCATAAATTTTACTTTTATCCAAAAATTCCGAAATTCACAGAGTACACTGATATTATATAGATGTACTCCCCATAAAAATTTCATCAATTTTAGAGTTAACCACAAGGAATTATAAGCGGTTACTTTTAAAATAGTCTTTTCTCATAAAATTCATAACTCTTAATCTATAGATCTAAAAATCATCATTTTTGGACACAATCAATAAAACTCATCAAAATATCATTTCAAATTTTTCCAGAATTTTTGAAGGTCAGAAAAATTACTTAAACCGAAAAACATAACAACCCTTAAAATCCCTTTACTATCCTTACCTCAAAAAAGCAAAGACTTCGATTGGATATCTGATATGTAATGTCAAGGAAACTTGCATTGATGAATATCAACTCACCAAGTATCTAAATACTCACAAAATACACTCAATAATCTAGAGAGAAAAAGAGAGAAAACTTATGAATTCTGGTATGTTTTTTAATTCTAACTTAGCCCTCTATTTATAGGAAAATGTTAGCACGCCGAATCAGACTTGACCTACTGCTTGATGGCTTTACCTGCTACTATTTCACCCACCAAAAATCAGTCATCTCCCCCAACAACCAAGAGTGGTGTGACGCCCCCAAAACAGGTATACAACTGTAAGACCCCGAAATTTTTAAATAAAAAGGAATTTCCTTTATTTATTATTTTGAAATAGTAAGGGTTGATTTGATTAATGTGGATAGTTAAGGGTTAAATATGCAAATATTTCAAAATAAGCAAGTGGTTATAAAATATTCATTATCGTCGGGGAATATTCGTTTGGTCGTGGAATATTAATGCTGTCGGGGAATATTAAATTTGACCAGTAGCGACCATGTGTGGGCCCCATAACGGAAAGCGATTGGATGAAGAAAACGACAAATATAAGTTGTTTTTAAATAACGGCGTAGTTGTTACCGTTAATACTGTTGGAATACCCGGTGGTTAAAACACACTAATACGCGTTGTTGAACAGTAGCATACGGTATTGCACCAATTATTGATTCTTACGTAAGAAGGCACTACTCAATAATGGTTACAGTAATTACTGTTCAGTATTTTATTGAGTTAATAATTGCTGCGTTGATATTTTATATTGCTGTTGTTTCAATAATTGTCATTACACAAAGTATCTTTCATTATCGGCAATAATTCATATTATCTGAATAATATTATTAGATAACATTATTGGCAATGTCTAGAAAGTTACGCCTAAGGAGAGGTTTGGTCACCTAATCATTGCGCCATGAAGAAGAAATTCTTATTGGAAAGCCCCTCTTTCCTGAACCGCACTCGGTTGTCAATATTGTGATTTCGTAATATTATTTGTGAATAATTAATTATTGATTTATATGATGAGGAAAATATTGATTTTATGTGGATATAGATGGAGAAAATTTTTAAAATGACAATTGTTAAAAATTAATATTTTATCTTTTACGATAAAATAATTCATTTAAATATATTATTTTAATAATATATTAACGGTGATATTTTTACAAACGAATGTGGGATATATGAGTATACGAGGAGGAAGAGTATTTTTGTTGCAATAAATGTTTAAAACATGTTAAACATGCCTGATTGGACCCCATTTATTGATTGAAATTTGATTATAGCTTTGTAAAATTGCCCGTTTGTGGATTTCGGTCAATTTTGATTGGAATTTGGAAAAACTTTCTTCTGCAAAGTTGTAGAGAATTGAATTTCCTATAAAAACTCATGAGATTCGAATTTTTTGATGAAAGGGCTATTTATTATGAATTATTGAAGTTCGAAGCTCAAAATAATTAATTTTGGAAGTTTAAAATATTTAAAATTAGAAAAACGTTTTTTCTTATTTTTTCTAGAAGGTGGCATGTGTTTGATGGCTGAAATCAGATTCTAGACATGTGTAGAAAATAATATAATTATATTATTAATTTATTAAATTTTTCGCTTTTGGTGTTTCTAAGCAATTTCCTATAAATAGGTGCTTAGGTTAGAATTGAAAATCACACCGAAGCTGAAGTTTTCTCTCTATATTATCGGCGTATTCTTGTGAGTATTTTGAGTATACTTTGAGTATTATTTATACGGTGCAAGTCCAAGTCATAGCTTTATATCGGTGTTTCAAATTTAGAAATCTTGATCTTTCGAGGTAAGGGATGTTATTTTCTTCTCAAATGATATTATTTCTTCAATATCATTATCTTTGAAATGTTGATCTGAAGTTTTATCAAATTTGGAACTTTTTCATGTCTGGGGTTACTTATTCATGGGTTCTTATTCATGAGTTACTATTCACGAAGTTACTATTAAATGAGTTCTTATTTACAAGTTATTATTCACGAGTACTATTCATGAAGCGTGAAGATGTTTTTGTGGAATTTCTATCTTTTGGTGTCGGAGTTACTATTCACGATATCAAGACTATTCACGATACACATTACTATTCATAGAAAAATAAAATTTCTTCTTTTCGTCCAAAACATCTAATACGGATACTAACTCGATTGTATCCATGTTTTGATCATTCTTGAATTTTACACCACTATGATTATTTTTGAGGTATTTTTGGGCGTGGATAAAACCAAGTACGAATCCTTAATCCTTAATCCTTGTCATTTTGTTTCCTTTGGATTCGTTTCTTAAAAAATATTTTTCATCATCCTCGGTCTTAAATGATGATATTATTGAATATCTTTGGCTCAGTAGTGCAAAGATGAATGATTTCAAGAATATCTTTGGCACGTAGTGCAAAAGATGAGCAGTGTTGAGATGAACATAATCGATTGATTAATATCTTTGGCTGTAGTGCAAAGATGAACAGTGTTTAAATGAACATGACTAATGATGAATATCTTTGGCTCGTAGTGCAAAGATGAATATTTGATTCCAGATGCATATTGATTGATGTTACGAGGATAAAATATTGATGATGGGTATTAAATTCATAGATTATAGTAGATTTCATTCTCTACGTAACTCTTCTATGAATTATTATTTCAGCATTGCGAATATTGATCTGAAACTTGTTGTCTATTGTATTCTATCGATTTTTTTCCCTGTTGAAGACTAACGATAATTTGTTGTATATTATCTTAGTCATAATATTCTTTCTTGGGCTAGTTGAGCTCACCCTTTTCCTTGTTGTTCCATTTTTCTTCTCGTGGAGGCGAGAATGTAATGAAAGTACTAGTCGGGGTATGGAATGAAGGGTTAGAGAGAGTTGTTTAGTAGTCCTCACCATTTTGTAAAATAATGAATCAATAATTATGATGGGGATTTATTTGCGTGTGGATATTGTCAGAAGACAATATTATATTTAAACTCATTAAGATATATTGTCGTATTTCACACACGACATTTGTATTATGAAGTTGTAGTTTGCTTCTTGTACCATGTATTTGGCGACTCGGAATGGGTGTTGTGTATACCTATTTTGGGGCGTCATGATTAATATCGAGCTTAGGATATGATCTCTGGCGGAGATCGGGGAATAAAACTAGGAGGGGAGGCGAGTAAATCCTTCGCTAGTGTGTGTCCTACCTAAGCTTATTTGTTAGTTAGTCAAGATATATAGGGATATTATGTGATATATTGATTTCCTTAATTAACCCTTATTTTATGACGATGATTTGAGAATGTCGAATCGAGAATATTAACAATGGAGTAAATGAGACTAGTGGAGATGCCTCTGTACTCACCAACGAGGAGAACGTGCAGCAACAGTGGTAATGTTCCTCCTGTGAACAACACTTTGAGCGAGATGATGAACGAGGGATGTTTAGAAGCTTTTTGCGGTTCATGCAAAATCGCAGACGAGGAGACTCGTGTTCAAAATCTGAGGAGGAAATGATAGCAATTCACAGTGGTCACACCCAGCGATTCAAAGAGTTGGGACCACGAGTGCGGGGAAAGCGGATCCGATTAAAGGCGAGAGCGTGGGTCAAACAAATTACCAAGATATTCGATGTCTTGGGATGCACGGAGGAACGAGAAAGTTCCATTCGCCGCCTTTTATGTCCGTATGGCGAGGCGATTCATGGTGGGAATCGTGAAAGCGTACCCATCCAATTTACTTTTCAAGATGTCGTGGGAGACGTTTGAAGCAGTTCAATGACAAGTACTTTCCGAAAGTATTAAATCTATATGAAGGAAGTGGAGTTTATTAGACTAAGCAGAATAACATGGCGATTGTCCGAAGACGAGGCGAAGTTCGCGGAGTTATCGAGTTTGCACCTCATTTGGTGGAGAATGAGGAACATACGACGCGGATGTTTCGAGAGGTTTGAAACCCGGCATACGCCAATATCTCATTTCTCATAAATTTCTCTCTATTCAGGATGTTGTCAACAGGGCTCAGTTGTTAGAGCGAGATAACGAGTAAGTTCAACCGAGGGACCATAACCAGGATCATACCGAAGATAGCAGTCATCAGAATAACGATAACCAGCGGAGAAAGAAGAATACAGACAAAGGCGGTAACCACTCTGGTGGTAATCGTGGCCATGAAAATAGAAGAAGCGAGTCGGGAGGAGATTTTAAAAAGAGGAGATTCAACAACGACCATGTGAAGACGTCAGCGCCAAGTAGCAACTAGTTTTAAGGAGGAGAACGACCACCGGTCATATGCTACAAATGCGGAAAAGAGGGACATATCAGTCCAAACTGCCCACAACAGTTCAAGGTATGCTATAATTGTGGAAAAGAAGGACATATCGCTCGAGATTGTACGATATCGAAACCCAGTCCAGCGGGAATGGTGACTCAAAAGACTGTCCCAGAAAAGTCAAAGTCAACGATTCCGGGAAGAGCGTTTGTTGTGACTGGTCATAATGCGAGGAACCCAAACGAGGTGATCACGGGTAAGCTATTTATAAATTCTTGTGAAGTATATACCTTACTAGATATCGGTTCTACCCATTCTTTTATCTCTCTTACTTGCGCTCAACGTTTAAACTTGACTCCGGAGAAATTAGACTTTGACCTATCTGTGGAAACTCCGTTGGGGAGAAACTTTCATCACATCCATTGTTTATAAATCTTGCTTGATTCAGTTGGCACTATCACATTACACGTTAACCTTATTTCTATAGAGATATTTGTTTTTGATGTGATTTTAAGGTTAACTACTCATCATCGTAAAATTGATTATTTTTGTAAGGTTGTTAGTTTTCATATTCCTAAGCAACTCGTTATTCGAATTCAAGCAATCAAACCATTGTAGTCAAACATTTTCATATCAAGCCATGAAGTCATTCGTTTATTACGGATGTCAAGTTTTCTTAGTCCATGTTATGGATTTGAATAAAGACACGTCGATTTGAATAATATTCTGTTGTTATTGATTTTTCTGACGTATTTCACGAAGAATTTCTTGGCTTACTCCTAAAGCTCGATATTAAATTTTGTATCGACTTTGAACCCCGATACAAAACTCATTTCTAAAATCTCATATCGAATGGCTCCTATTGAACTTGAGGAGTTAAAATTCAACTATAGAATTTGGTTTTGAGCCTTTATTTTGTGACTTCCTTTGTGGAATTCACCTAAGCGAACTCTCTGTAGGGACGTCATATTCGCATGCGATAGTAAACCGATAGGTGTCATTGTGACGCTTATCCAAGATTGGGATATGAGTCATAGTTGAGAGCAACCTAAGTCGATTATCGAAAGACGTAGCTTTCAGGCTTAGTTGGTTATTATCGGAGATTCGTTGAAGGATATTCTCGAATCGCTATTCCATTAACGCTTGGTGACTTCGTAGAGATACAAAATTCGAATGGAGCAAGGAATGTGGGAAGAGCTTGAAGAACTCAAGAGGAGACTCATTTCAAAGACATGTTACGATCATGCCATCCCGAAAAGCGAGCGTGGTGGTAGCCGACGCGATGAGTAGAAGATCATATCGCGAGGAACGAGTGCGATGATGTCAAGTATCTGGCATGACAGAGCCAACTTTAATAGAAAAAGTTAAGATTGCTCAAGCCACTCGGAGTGATGGGTATGAAGAAGAAAGTACAAGAAGGAGCTATTAGGGGCGAGAATTGATGAAGAAGGAATACTTGAGTCCACTCTGAGACTTTGTGTTCCTAACGACTACGATTTGAAGTACAAGATTATGATGGAGGCAATAATAATACGCCATTTGCAATCCATCTGGAAGTACTAAAATGTATCGTGATCTTGACATACATTTTGGTGGAACAATATGAGAGAGAGAGATTGCAAAGTTTATCTCGATGTGTTTAACTTGCCAACGTGTAAAAGCGGAACATCTTGTACCTAAGGGTCCGTTGCAACCACTTGAGATTAGGAATGGAAGTGGGAACACATTACTATGGATTTCATTCACGGGTCTTCCTACGGTTTCTCAAGGCATCAATGCTATTTGGGTTATTGTTGATAGATTAACCAAGTCCGCTCATTTCTTGCCGTCACGGAGACTTATTCCTTGAACATCTTGCTAGGTAATATGCGTGAATGAGATTGTGAGGTTGCATGGCATGCCTGTATCCATAGTTTTTGGATCGTGACCCAAGATTCACTTCAAGATTTTGGGTTAGCTTGCAAAAAGCTACGGGCGCGGATTTACGATTGATTTGGCATACCATCCTCAAACGGATGGGCAATCGAAAGGACTACTCAAACTCTTGAAGATATATTAAAACTCGTGTCCTAGATTTCAAAGGAAGTTGGGATAAGTACTTGCCATTGGTGGAATTCTCATACAACAATAGTTATTAAACAAATATAGGCATGGTTCCATTCAAGCATTATATGGACAAAATGTCGTTCTCAATATGTTGGGATGAGGTGGGTGAAGCAACATTGTTGGGACCCGGAAGTTAATCACGTATATGACTAATGATTCGACAACGTATACAAAAGCAAGACAAGATTGACAAAAGAGTTATGCGGATCTTCATTGAAAGGACGTGGAATTTAATGTGGGGATCATGTATTGTTGCGAGTTGCTCCGTGGAAGGGTGTTACAAGATTTGGGAAGAGAGGAAAGCTCAATCCATGATTTATTGGTCCATTTCAAATTCTTGACCGAGTAGAAAATGTAGCCTATAGACTTGCGTTACCTCACGAGTATGTCTCGTGTTCATAATGTGTTTCATATATACGTGCTCAGTAAATATGTGAAAGACTTAGAACAACGTTATTGAGTTAGAGCCGGACGAGATAGCCAAAGAAGACTTAGCGTATGAGGAGGTACTGTCAAGATTTTGGATAGGAAGGAGCATGTCCTACGCATGAAAGGTCATACCACAAGTTAAAGTTTTGTGGAGGAATCATCTTTATAGAGGAAATGACACAGGAATTGGAAGCGGAAATGAAAGCGAGGTATCCTCACCTTTTGAAACACCAGTACGTCGTCAATTTCGAGGACGAAATTTCATAAGGAGGGAGGTTGTAAGACCTTAAATTTTTAAATAAAAGGAATTTCCTTTATTTATTATTTTGAAATAGTAAGGGTTGATTTGATTAATGTGGATAGTTAAGGGTTAAATATGCAAATATTTCAAAATAAGCAAGTGGTTATAAAATATTCATTATAAATTCGGGAATATTCGTTTGGTCGTGGAATATTAAATGCTTTGTCGGGAATATTAAAATGCGACGGCATGACCATGTGTGAGCCCATGCGGAAAGCGATTGGATGAAGAAAACGACAAATATAAGTTGTTTTTAAATACTTGGCATAGTTATTCTGAATTATCTTTGTTGGAATACCCGGTGGTTAAAACACACTATCTGGCGTTGTTGAACAAGTAGCACGGTATTGCACCAATTATTGATTCTTACGTGAAAGGCACTACTCGATAATGGTTACGGTAATTCTTTATTCGATATTTTATTGAGTTAATAATTGTTGCGTTGATATTTTATATTCTTCATTGTTTCAATAATTGTCATTACACAAGTATCTTTCATTATCGAAGCTAATAATTCATATTATCTAAGAATAATATTATTAGATAACATTATTGGCAATGTCTAGAAAGTTACATCTAAGGAGAGGTTTGGTTACCTAATTGCGCTTGTAGATGAAGAAATTCTTATTGGAAAGCCCCTATTTCACAGGAGGCGCACGGTTGTCAATATTGTGATTACGTAATATTATTTGTGAATAATTAATTATTGATTTATATGATGAGGAAAATATTGATTTTATGTGGATATAGATGGAGAAAATTTTAAAATGACAATTGTTGAAAATTAATATTTTATCTTTTACGATAAAATAATTCATTTAAATATATTATTTTAATAATATATTAGCGGTGATATTTTTACAACGAATGTGGGATATATGAGTATACGAGGAGGAAGAGTATTTTGTTGCAATAAATGTCTAAAACATGTTAAACATGTCGGTGGACCCCATTTATTGATTGAAATTTGATTATAACTGTAAAATTGCCCGTTTGTGGATTTCGGTCAATTTCGATTGGAATTTGGAAAAACTTTCTTACGCAAAGTTGTAGAGAATTGAATTTCCTATAAAAACTCGTGTGATTCGAATTTTTTTGATGAAAGGGCTATTTATTATGAATTATTGAAGTTAGAAGCTCAAAATAATTGATTTTGGAAGTTTAAAATATTTAAAATTAGAAAACGTTTTTCTTATTTTTTTTTCTAGAAGGTGGCATGTGTTTGATGGCTGAAATCAGATTCTAGACATGTGTAGAAAATAATATAATTATATTATTAATTTATTAAATTTTTCGCTTTGGTGTTCTAGCAATTTCTATAAATAGGGTGCTTAGGTTAGAATTGAAAATCACCGTAAGCTGAAGTTTTCTCTCTATATTATCGAGCGTATTCTTGTGAGTATTTTGAGTATACTTTGAGTATTGCTATCTGTTGCAAGTCAAGTCATAGCTTTATATCAGGTGTTTAAATTTAGAAGTCTTGATCTTTTCGAGGTAAGGATGTTATTTTCTTCTCGAATGATATTATTTCTTCAATATCATTATCTTTGAAATGTTGATCTGAAGTTTTATCAAATTTGGAACTTTTTCATGTCGGGGTTACTATTCATGGGTTACTATTCATGAGTTATTATTATTCACGAGTTACTATTCATGAGTTCTTATTCACTGATTTTATTCACGAGTACTATTCATGAAGCGTGAAGATGTTTTTTGTGGAATTTCTATCTTTTGGTGTCGGAGTTACTATTCACGATTATCGGATTTTATTCGCATTATCTGACACTATTCACGTATATACAGATTATTCATAGAAAAATAAAATTTCTTCTTTTCGTCCAAAACATCTATTGCGGATACTAACTCGATTGTATCCATGTTTTGATCATTCTTGAATTTTACACCACTATGATTATTTTTGAGGTATTTTTGGGCGTGGATAAAACCAAGTACGAATCCTTAATCCTTAATCCTTGTCATTTTGTTTCCTTTGGATTCGTTTCTTAAAAAATATTTTCATCATCCTCGAGTCTTAAATGATGATATTATTGAATATCTTTGGCACAGTAGCAAAGATGAATGATTTCTGAAGAATATCTTTGGCCCTGAAAGAAGCAAAAGATGAAGTGTGAGATGTCGACGATTGATTAATATCTTTGGCACATGTGCAAAGATGAGCAAGTGTTTAAATGAGCATGAGCACAGTCGATGAATATCTTTCTTTTCAGTGGTCAAAGATGAATATTTGATTCAGATGATATTGATTGATGTTACGGTGATAAAATATTGATGATGGATCTCGTTAAATTCATAGATTATAGTAGATTTCATTCTCTACGTAACTCTTCTGAATTAATATTTCATTATGAATTTTGATTCGAATCTGAAATTTTTCTAACTAAGATAATGTTGTATATTATAAAGTGTCTCAAGCTAGTTGAGCTCACACTTTTTTTGTTCCATTTTTTCTTCTAAGATAATGAATCAATAATTATGATGGAATGAAGGTTCAGTTGGATAATATTTTTGTAAATAATGAATCAATAATATATATTTAAACTCACAAAGATATATATTTCAGATTACCTACATTCATATTATGAAGTCAGAAGTTGTAGTTTGCACTTCGCATGTATTTTACACTGTGAACGGGTGTGTGTATACCTATTTTGGGGCGCCACAACAACACCCATTCGAAATGCCAAAATACATGGCATGTAAACAACTACAACTTTATTAATACAACATAAAATCATGTGAGTTTCAATACAAATATTGTCATCTAGACAATATCCACACTCAAATAAGTCCTCAAGATAATTATTGATACATTATTTTACAAAATGGTGAGGACTACTAAAACGACTTCTAGAACCATCATTCCACATTTCGACTAGTATTTGCTACATTCTCGCTTCCCGAGAAGAAAAATGGAACAACAAGGAAAAGGTGAGCTCAACTAGCCCAAGAAAGAACATTACGACTAAGATAATATAAAACAAATTATCGTTAGTCTTCAACAGGAAAAATCTAATAGAATACAATAGACAACAAGTTTTAAATCAATATTCGTAATGAAATAATAATTCATTTAAGAGTTAAGTAGAGAATACAAACTACTATCTTCTATATATGAATTTAAAAGTTCATCGCTCATCTTTATCCTCAGAACATCAATCAATATATATCTAGAATCAAATATTCATCTTCACTACTACAGCCAAAGATATTCATCACCGATCATGTTCATCTAAACACCTGCTCATCATCAAGACCACGCCAAAGATATTCATCGGAAATCATTCATCTTTGCACTACAGCCAAAGATATTCAATTATATCTTCATTTAGAATCGAGGATGATGAAAGATATTTTAAAGAAAACGAATCCAAAGGAAACAAAAGAATAAATATTAAGGATTCGTGATTTTAAACAATCCAAGTTCAAAAATACTTCATAAATAATCAAGAAAGGGAGTAAGATTCAAGAATAATCAAAACATGGATACAATCAAAACTAGTATCCATAATAAATATTTTGGACTTAAAAACTAAAATTTAATTTTTCCGAGAATAGTGTCGATTCGTGAATAAAGTACAGATACGTGAATAAGAATCTGACACCAAAAGATAGAAATTTCATAAAAAAACATCATCATGCTTTGTGAATAGTACGTGAATAAGAATCGTGAATAGTAACTCATGAATAATAACTCGTGAATAAGAACTCTGAATAATAGTAACCCCATATGAAAAAGTTCCAAATTTGATAAAAGTTCCAACCAATATTTTAAGATAATGATATCAAGAAATAATATCATTCGAGAAGAAAATAACATCCCTCACTCGCAAAAACAAGATTGATCGAATATCGATATAGTAATCAAGGAACTTGCACCATATAGCAATACTCAAAGTACTAAAATACTCACAAAAATACGCCGATATTATAGAGAGAAAGAGAGAAAACTACGCTTCGGTGTGATTTTCAATTCTAACCTAAGACCCTATTTATAGAAAATGCTTAGAACAAAAAGTAGAAAATTTAATAAAATATTAATATATATATTAAAAATTTCTACGCACTCATACCAGCTGATTTCCAACTCTTAACACATGCCTACAAATAACAAAAATGTTTTTCTAACTAAAAATAATTAAAACTTCCAAAATCAATTATTTCGGAACTACGGAACTTCAATAATTCATAATAAATAGCCCTTTAATCAGAAAATTCGAATCTCGCGAGTTTTTATAGGAAATTCAATTATCTACAACTTTGCAGAAGAAAGTTTTTCCAAATTCCAAACAGAAATTGACCGAAATCCATATACGGATAATTTTACAGGCTATAATCAAATTTCAGTCAAGAAATGGGGTCCACCGACACACAAAACATGTGTTAATCATTTAATGCAACAAAAATACTCTTCCTCCTCATATACTCATATATTCCACATTCATTGTAAAAATATCATTATTATATTATAATAATATAATAAAATATTATTTTATCGTAAAAGATAAAATATCAATTTTAACAATTGTCACTTTAAAATTTTCTCCATCTATATCCACATAAAATGAATATTTTCCTCATCATATAAATCAATAATTAATTATTCACAAATAATATTACGTAATTACAAGATCTTTGGCAACCAGCCGTTCTATGAAAGCAAAGGGCTTTCTAATAAGAATTTCTCCTTCTCATGCCGCAATTAAAGTGTGACCAAACCTCTCCTTAGATGTAACTTTCTAAACATTGCCAATAATATTTTCTAATAATATTATTCAGATAATATGAATTATTAGCTCGATAATGGAAAATACCGCAGTAGTGACAATTATCAAACAACAGAATATAAAATATCAACGCAAAGAATTATTGAATCAATAAAATTAAATATCGTAATAAAGAACTATTGTAACAATTATTGAGTGTTGCCTTCTTACCTAAGAATCAATAATTGGTGCAATACTGTGTGCTATCTTTGCAACAATGCAGACATCGTGTTTTAACCACCGGTATTCCAACAAAGTTGTTAATTCAGAATAACTACGCCGTTATTTATAAATAACTTATACTTGCTGTTTTCTTCATCCAATCGCTTTTCCGTTATGGGGCCCACACAAGGTCGCTGTCAGTAATATTTAATATTTCCTACGGTAAGAATATTCCACGACCAAACGAATATTCTCCGAAAACAATGAGTATTTTATAACCACTTGCTTATTTAAAATATTTGCGCATTTTACCCACAACTAACCACATTAATCAAATCAACCCTTACTATTTCAAAATAATATATAGAGGAAATTAAATTTCATTTATTAATAATTTGGGGTCTTACAACCTCCCCTCCTTATGAAATTTCATCCTCAAAATTGACGTATGTACTTGGTGTTTCGAAAAGGTGAGAATACCTCGCTTTCATTTCTGTTTCCAACTCCCAGGTCATTTCCTCAATAGCATGGTTCCTTCACAAAACTTTGACTTGTGGTATGACCTTTGTGCGTAGGACATGCTCTTTCCTATCCAAGATCTTGACAGGTACCTCCTCGTACGTTAAGTTTTAAGCTATCTCGTCCGGTTCTAACTCAATAATATGGTTCGGGTCATCCACATATTTACGTAATATCGATACGCAAAAAAGTTATGAACACGCGTCATACTTGGCGGTAAAACGAGTCTATAGGCCACAGTTCCTATTCGATCGAGGATTTCAAATGGACTAATTAATCGAAGGTTTGAGATTTCCTCACATCGCCGATTCTCATTTTTGGAATAACGACTTCTTGCATTTTCTTCTTCATATTCATCAACTCCAGGTCTATAGCTTGAGCAGCTTTAAATTTATCGATTAAAATTTATTCTAATCGTATATTTGACATCATCGCACCCGTTCCTGCATATGATCTTCTACTCAACGCGTCAGCTACCACGTTTGTTTTTCCAGGATGGTATTGAATAGTGTGGTCGTAATCTTTCAACAAACTCGAGGCAACGCCGTTGTCGCGATGTTGAGTTCTTTTGAGTGAAGAAATATTTGAGGCTTTTATGGTCCGAATATATCTCCACTTTCTCCCCATATAGATAGTGCCTCCGGATCTTTAGTGAAAACGATCGGGCACGCTAATTCTAGATCATGAGTAGGATAATTCCTCTCATATTCTTTTAAGTTGTCGCGAGGCATAGGCTATGACTTTCCCCGCTACACGAGAACACATCCTAACCCTTTGCTGAAGCATCATCAGAGATAACAAATCCATCGTAACCGGATGGTATTGTCAAAACAGTGCCGAAATGAGTCTCCTCTTGAGATCTTGAAACTCTTCTCGCATTCCTCGCTCCATACTGAATTTTGTATCTTTCTGAGTCATTTGAGTTAACAGAGTAGCGATTCTAGAAAATCCTTCCACAAATCTCGATAATAACCAAATTTAAGTCCAAAAAGCTACGCATTTTGGCCACCGCGTCTTTGGTTGCTCCCAACTTCAGTATTGCTTCAATCTTCATTTGGGTTAATAGACACTCCATGTTTTGACACCATGTGCCCAAGGAATGCTACTTTCTCAAGCCGTAACTCGCATTTCTTGACCAAGCATATAGCTTGTTATCACGAAGCCTTTTCATAAAGACTAACTTCAAATGGCGCCATGATCTTCACGGCTTTTGGAATAGATAAAGATGTCATCAATAAAGACAACAACGAATCGATCCAAATATTCTTGAATACCTGGTTCATCATATCCATGAAAGCGGCAGGAGCATTAGTCAATCCAAAAGACATAACTAAGAATTCATAATGCCCGCATCGAAGTTCGAAAGGCTTTGGAATATCCTCGATTCTAACCTTCAATTGATGATATCCGTAACTAAGATCGATCTTTGAAAAGAATTGTGCTCCTCAGAATCGGTCAAACAGTCATCAATACAAGGTAGCAGATACCTATTCTTGATAGTGACATGGTTCAATTCTCGATAGTCAATACAAAGTCGCATACTCCCCGTCTTTCTTCTTTACAAATAAAACAGAGCACCCCAAGGAGATGTACTTGGGATTTAATGAAACCGATGTCCAACAACTCTGTAGTTGGACATTTAACTCCTGAAGTTCAATAGGAGCCATTCGATATGGGGTTTTAGAAATGGGCTTTGTACCAGGTTCAAGGTCAATAAAGAATTCAACTTTACGTTCTGGGGGTAGACCGGGAAGTTCTTTAGGAAATATGTCAGGAAAGTCAATAACAACAGGAATATTATTCAAATCTGACGTGTCTTTATTCAAATCCATAACATGGGCTAAGAAAGCTTGACATCCATTTTTCAATAAACGAATAGCTTTATGACTTGATATAAAAGAGTTTGACTTCAATGGTTTGGTTGCTTAAATTCGAATAACAGGTTGCTTAGGAATATGAAAACTAACAACCTTAGAAAAGCAATCAATTTTGACATGATGAGTGGTTGACCAATCAATCCCTAAGGTCACATCAAATGCAAGAGTTTTTAAAGATATAAGATCAACAGGTAATGTGATAGTGCCAACTTGAATCAAGCAAGATTTATAAACAGTGGATGTGATGAAAGTTTTTCCTAACGGAGTTTCCACAAATAGGTCAAAGTCTAATTTTCTCCAGAGTTAAGTTTAAACGTTGAGTATAAGCAGGAGAGATAAATGAATGGGTAGAACTGGTATCTAATAAGGTATAAACTTCGTAAGAATTTATAATTAACTAACTCGTGCTAACTTCGTTCGGGTTCCTCGCATTCTGACCAGTCACAAAAAATGCTCTTCCAGGAACCGTTGACTTTAACTTTTCTAGGACAGCCTTTTGAGTCACCATCCCCGCTGGACTGGGTTTTGCTATCGTACAATCTCGAGCGATATGACCTTCTTTTCCACAATTATAACATACCTTGGAAGGTTGTGAACAGTTTGGACTTATGTGTCCCTCTTCTCCGTGATCCGTAAGCATCTAAATCGGCGGTCTTTCTCCTCCTCTAAAATTCGTTCTCGGTGTTGGTGCCGACGCGTCTTTCCGTCATCGTTAAATCTTCTTCTTGAAATTTCCACTGAAGTTATTTCTTCTATTATCTTGGCCATGATTACCATGAAGTGGTTACCATTTCGGCATAATAATTTCCTCCACGATGGTTATCATTGTTAGACGACCGCACGCTAATTTGCATTGATTATCATCGAGTTGTTGGTCATTATTCTTCATTGAGTAGGACTCATTATCGCGCTCCAATAATCGAGCCCTATTCACAACATCCGAATATAAACAAAGTTTGTGAGAAATGAGGTATTGACGTTTTTGGGTTTCAAACCTCGCAGAAACATTCGTGTCATTCTCTCCTCATTATCAACCAAATGGGATGCAATCGAGACAACTCAAAGCAAACTTAGCTTCAGATCGCGACACGTTCATATTGTTTTGCTCCGACTTGATGAACTCTACCTCCTTCATGTGACAAATACTTTTGGGAAAGTACTTGTCGTTGAACAATTTTGGAACTTCTCCCAAGACATCTTCGGCCACGGTGAAGTTGAAAGTACGCTTTATGGATTCCCACCAATAATCTGCTCTCCTCGTAAACATGAAAGTTGCGAAAGGAACCTTTTGCTCCTCCGAGCATCCCAAGACATCAAATATCTTAGTGATCCGCTTTATCCACGTCTCTCGCTGTAAGTGGTTACGGCTTTCCCAAAAAAACTCGGCGGTCCTAACTCCTTAAACCGCTTAGCGGTGACCATCCGTGAGTTGCCAGTGTTTCCACCTGCATTTTGAACAGTAGTCTTTCTCGTTTGGTTTTGCATGAATTTAAGAAAGTTCCTAAACATACCATCGTTCGTCATCTGCTCAGTGGTGTTGTTCACAGGAGGAACATTGCCAGCCTGTTGCACGTTCTCCTTGTTGGTGAACAAAGGTGTCTCCATGGTCTCATTTACTCCACTGTTAACATTCTCAGTCGACATTCTTAAATACTATCATAAACAAGAGTTAATTAAACAAATTACTAAATCACATAAAACCCCTATATTATGACCGACCAACAAATAAGCTTAGGTAGGACACACTAGCGAAGGATTTACTCGTCTCTCCCCTCCTAATTCTATTCTCCGATCTCCGCCAGAGATCATATCCCTAAGCTTTGATACCAACTGTGACGCCCCCAAAACAGGTATACAACACCCATTCTGAGTCGTCAAAATACATGGTACAGAAACAACTACAACTTTATTAATACAACATAAAAACTGTGAGTTTAAATACAAATATTGTCATCTAGACAATATCCACACTCAAATAAGTCCTCAAGATAATTATTGATATATTATTTTACAAAATGGTGAGGACTACCAGCAAACAAAAGTAGCTCCCTCAGAAAGAGGGGCTTTCAATAAGAATTTCTCCTTATCAAGGCGCAATTAGGTGATCAAACCTCTCCTTAGACAAAACTTTCTAGACATTGCAATAATGTTTTCTAATAATATTATTCAGATAATATGAATTATTGCTTCGATAATGGGAAAATACCGTGTAGTGACAATTATTGATATAACAAAGAATATAAAATATCAACGCAACAATTATTGAATCAATAAAATAAAATACTAAGCAAGAACTCATTTGTAATAATTATTGAGTAGTGCCTTCTTACATAAGAATCAATAATTGGTGCAATACTGCGGTGCTATCATGCAACAACGCAGACATCGTGTTTTAACCATCGGGTATTCCAACAAAGTGTTATCAGAATAACTACGTTGTTATTTATAAACAACTTATACTTGTCGTTTTCTTCATCCAATTGCTTTCAAATTATGGGGCCCATATAAATTGCATGCATACATACTAATATTCCCGACAAGAAGAACATTCCACGACCAAACGAATATTCTCAGAAAACAATGAGTATTTTATAACCACTTGCTTATTTAAAATATTTGCGCATTTTACCCACAACTAACCACATTAATCAAATCAACCCTTACTATTTCAAAATAATAAATAGAAGAAATTAAATTTCATTTATTAATAATTTGGGGTCTTACAAGTGGGGTCCACTCAATTCTAGAATTTTCCACCAAAACCTAATTTCTGAATCAGTTACCTCTTAAAATTCATAACAAATTATACGCTCATTTTTAACGGTTCAAAATTTGTGGACATATACTCAACTTATATATGTATAACATATCCAAAAATTACAACGATCCAACGGTCGGATTAAATATTATAACTCACACAATAAAGCTGTAAGAACACCAATTTGATCTTTTAATACCTCTAATCCAACAAAATACTGATAAAATACCTCAACATTAATTCCTTCATTTATAACCACATAAATAAATCCATCATTTATATCCACATCAAATAAATATTTCCTTATCATATAAATCAATAATTAATTATTCACAAATAATATTATGTAATCACAATAATGACAACTGAGTGTAGTTCCCGGTGAGAGAGGGTTTTCCGATAAGGATTTCTCCTTACTGGCGAGCAATTAGGTGACCAAACCTCTCCTTGACAGAACTTTCTAAACATTGCAATAATAATGCTATCTAATAATATTATTCAAATAATATGAATTATTGATCCGATAATGGAGATATAAAGGCGTTGATAATTATTGAAACAACAATAATATACAATATCATCAGTAGCAATTATTGAACCAATAAAATAAAATATTGAATAAAGAATTATTTTAACAATTATTGAGTAGTGTCTTCACGTAAGAATCAATAATTCAAAAAAATGCAATACAAGTGTAAGCTTCTTGTCGCAATAACGCCAGACATCGTATTTTAACCAAGGGTATTCCAAATGATGTTAATTCAGAATAACTACTACCAATTATTTATAAAACTTATTTTTATCATTTTCTTCATCCGACAGCTTATTCGTTATGGGGCCCATAATGATCAAGGCTGTCGCATCGAATATTCTCCTACGTAAAGAATATTCCACGACCAAACTAATATTCCTCGACAATTGAATATTTTATAACCACTCATGTATTTTGAAAAAAAAATTTATCTCACCCTTAACTTTAAACTTTTAACAATTTAATCATTTACTGAATTGTAATTATAAGAAAAATTGAATACTTTTATTTCATAAAATTCGGGGTCTTACAATTGTCACTGCACAGTATTTCCCATTATCAGATCAATAATTCATATTATTTGAATAATATTATTAGATAACATTATTGGCAATATCTAAGGAAGTTCTGTCTAGGAAAGGGGTTTGGTCACCTAATTGCGAGCCAGTAAGGAGAAATCCTTATCGGAAAGTCCCCACTTTCCTGAGAATGACCTAGTTGTCATAATTGTGAGTCTGTAATATTATTTATGAGACAGTGATTGTGGGCGTGTGGTTGAAGAAGGGTGGTCGTTGGGTAATTCTCTGGATTTACAGTCTAGAATCTCTGCTTGTGGGTCTCATTTACAAAAGTGGGGTAAGGATGTGTTTTATAAGTTTAATAAGGGGATTACTGATTGTCGAGGAAGATTACGGGTTTTGAAGCCCCTTTGGGATGAAAGGTCTCTCAAGGAATATAAGGATCAAAATCAGCTATTGCATCATCTGCTCGAACAGAAAGAGGCTTTTTGGCGTCAAAGGGCTAAACAAAATTGGCTTGCAGTTGGTGATGCCAATTCCAAATATTTTCATCAATTTGCTTCGGCGCGGCGGAAGAAGAACTCTTTCACACAGCTTCGGGATTCTACTAGTACTTGGTTAGACTGGAATTCGAGTTTGCAAGATCATATTTTCTCATTTTTCTCTGATCTTTTTGCTACCCGTGGCTATAGTAGTGAGGCGGTTTTGGGAAACATTCAGCGCAGGGTTACTGCTGATCAGAATTTGGAGTTGATTCGTCCTTTTGATCCTGGTGAGGTTAAATCTGCTTTCTTCTCCATGTTTCCAGATAAATCGCCTGGCCCAGATGGTATGACTCCGGGCCTCTTTCAGAATTTTTGGGGTACGGTTGGAGATAATATTACTGCCTTCTGTTTGCAACGCTTGAATTCGGCAAACTTTCCTGACGGTCTTAATTCTACATCTGTCGTTCTTATTCTAAAGAAGAAAAGCCTAGAAAATCTTGGTGATCTCCGCCCATTGCTCTTTGTAATGTGATATATAAAATCATGGCTAAGATGTTTGCCAATCGCATGGTGATCTCCGCCCTTAGTTTTTCATTCGTGCTTCCAGGGCTGAGGCAGAATGCATTAAAGGTTGTCTGGCTGCTTATGAAGCTGCATCAGGTCAGATGATTAATTTTCAGAAGTCAAATGTTTTGTTTAGTCCTAATTCCTCTAGGCACAATCGGTTGGAAGTCTGTGGAGTTTTGAATGTTGGTGAAACTAAGGATTTGGGCAATTATCTGGGTGTGCCATCTCTTGTTGGCAGGAATAAGAAGGGTGTGTTTGCTTTTATTGAACAGAAATTTATTCAGAGAATTGGGGGTTGGAAGAAGAAGCTCCTCTCCAAGGCGGGTAAGGAAATTTTGTTAAAAAGTGTGGTTCAAGCTATGCCTACTTTTGCGATGAGTGTTTTCCTTTTGCCGTTGGGTTTATGTGATGATTTAGAAAAGTTAATGAATGGTTATTGGTGGGGCAACAGGGGTCAAAATAATGGTGGTATTCGTTGGCTTAATTGGGCTAAGCTTTGTGTTCACAAGAGCGCTAGAGGTTTAAGCTTTAAACAATTGCATGAATTTAATTTGTCGCTTCTCTGTAAACAGGGTTGGCGTTTGCTCACCTTCCCTAACTCTTTGGTGGCTCGGTTGTACAAAGCCAAGTATTTAAAGGATTGCTCTTTCCTTTCTGCTTCTCTTGGATACAATCCCAGTTTCATTTAGCGTAGTATCCTAGCGGGCCAATAATTACTGAAGGAAGGTCTAGTGCGTCGGATTGGTAATGGTTGTGATACAAATATGTGGACCTCTCCTTGGCTTCCGGATTCACTTAATCTTTATGTTGAGACGAACATGATTCAAGGGTTAGAGATTGCTACTGTGCTTCTCTTATGAAGGTAAATGGTCATGATTGGGAGGAAGATCTGATTCGAGGTATTTTCATGCCTAGAGATGCTGAATTGATCTTAAAAATTCCTATTAGACAACGCAAGAATTCTGATATATGGCAGTGGCGTTTTGAGAAAAAGGGTGTGTTCACTGTGAAATCAGGGTATAAAGTGTTATCCTGTAACCTGTCTACTTCTGTGCAACAACAACGCTTTTCTGGTTGGAAGAATGTTTGGCATTTGAATGTTCCTCCAAAAGTCCGTAATTTTGTGTGGCGTTGTTGTTTGGATGTTCTTCCTACTATGTCCCAATTATGTAATTGACGGGTGGAGATGCTTAATGTTTGTCATATGTGTAATGGTGGTCCTGAGGATATTTTCCATCTCTTTGTTCAATGCCCCTTTGCTTAGCAAGTTTGGAGAGGTTCTCTTTGTGGTTTGATCTTTCTGCTGCAGCCTTGTTTTATCTCCCGGTTCAATTACTTGTTGAAGTAACTGTCTTTGGATTTGATTTCGGCAGCTGCTATGGTATTCTGGTCTCTTTAGCAGGCTAGGAATGATATGATTTGGAACAAGAAACCAGGATCGCTTGGTGTCCTCCCTAACTGCCTATGACGGTTTATTCCCAATGTCAAGTCAGACAACTTTGTCTGCAGATTCATTGTGACGCCCCAAAATTAGGTATACATCACCCATCTTGGGTCGCCGATACATGGTACGTAATTCAAATACAACTTACTAATACAACCTGTCGTGTACAATACGACAAAAAACATAAACCGTGAGTTTGAATACAAATATTATCTACTAGAGATTATACAAACTCAAAAGGAGTCCTCATTACAATTATTATCACACTATTTCACATAATAGTGAGGACTACTAATGCTATCCTCTGGACCATCACTCCGTTCCCCGACTCGTCCCAGCTATATTCTCATTTCGAGAGAAACGGTGAAAGAAAGGGTGAGCTCAACTAGCCCAGTAAGAAATATTATGACTAAGATAATGCAGAATAAATTATCATTAGTCTCCAACAATGTTAAACTGATAAAATATAATAGACATCAAGTTTAACTGCAGCGAAACAAGCAATCCATTAAAAGAGTCAAGTAGAAAATAAAATCTACTATCTTTATGATTAAAAAGTTTTTCATCACTTTTATCACCGAGACTCATTTCAATAAATAATTCACATCATTAAATCATCCCCCGCACTCTGTGCCAAGGATATTCTTTAGTATCAACGACCACGAATTATCCATGCACTACACGCCAAAGATAATCGTGTTTTCATTAACTGTCCCGATCATGCCATAAAACAATTCATCTTTGCTCCCTTGGTCAAGAGAATCCATAGCCATAATCATACCAAAAAGCGCCCATCAACGCACTACGCCAATGAGGACTTTTAATTTCACATCATTTGTAACATTACGGTCATGATTATACCGAATAATCCTAGTCATAATCATACCAAGTCCATCTATGCACTACAGGCCCACAGATGACTTTCAATATAACATAAACATGAGGATGATGACAATGATATAAGAATTCAATTAAACAAGTTCAAGATTTAATTTGTCCAGGAACCAATAACATTCAAATTGTCAACATGATACTTCTTTGTAGAATAAAATTCAAGAATGCTCGGAAGAATATTTCCATGAAAAATACTGGATGAAGCGCAAATATCAAGGATATTCCACTAATTTCACGGAGTATAGAAGTCAAAATTTTAATCAATTGAGTATAATACCGAATGGAATAACAAAAGAAATCACCATGCATGCGGTGCCGCATGATGCGGTTATTCCAACGAAGAATAATAATAACGGAACGGTGTCGTGAAATTCACAAGCACAGGATGTTCCAAATGAATAATAAATGCGAATAATAAATGATGGAACCAGTCCCACAGATAAGATGCATAAGATATTCCGATAGAATAATAAAGACGAAATAATAAAAAATGGAACCAGTCCCCAGTATAGATGCATGACAGGATATTCGATAGAATAATAGAAGAATGTCACCAAATAGAAGAATGTCACCAAGTATAGGGTAGCTTGCGTATCAAAGTTATTCCAATGAACAATAAAGAAATGAAATAATGTAAGTTCTCTTCTTGAATACAAAAAGAATAATATCCCTTACCAAGTAAAATAATACTTGATATAAGAGTAGTGAAGTAGCAGAAAACTTTCTTCTCTCTATAGTTTATCTCTCAGAGTTTCAATTGAATTCGTAAGAAAATAATGAAGGAATGAGCTTATTTATAGGAAAATGGAATGCATAGTAACTAATCCATGAACGGTCAGTATTGATTTACTTTAATCGACGATCCATCATTAAAGAAAAATATTTTAAATAAAATATAATATATTCTATTTATATAAAAAGATTTTTACTATGCAAACACTATCTTGGCACTATCGCAAAACACTATGCATAATAAAATATAATATATTCTATTTATAGAATAACTTTAATAAAGTATTTTGTTTTATATAAAAAGATTTTTACTATGCAAAATACTATGCATAATAGAATATAATATATTCTATTTATAGAATAACTTTAATAAAGTATTCATTTTATATAAAAGATGTTTCTATTTTATTACGTTAATAATACGAATAAAACAAAACTTCTAAATCAACAATAATTGAATCAAATAATGTGAGATACTATGCAACAACTATCTGTAATAATAATTGAACAAAACCGAAGTGACTTCTCACATAAATATCAATAATCAATACAGGTGTGCTACTACGCAACAACGTTGCAGACATCTTTGTACTTTACTACAAGTAGTTCAACAAGATCAACCAGTAAAACTTTCGCCGTTATTTTCAATAAAATATTTTTGTCGTTTTCTCAATCCGACAATAATAATTCCGTTGTGGGGTCCACCAATGATTGTGTGCGTGTCGTATGAATATTTCTGTTTAAAACGAATATTCCCCACCAATCGAATATAATATGACAACTTGCATACTTTGCAAAATTTATAAATATTACCCACAACTATAACATTATCTCAAATTCACACTATAATATAAAAAAATTATTTCGAGAAAATTAATTCTTTATTCATAAAATCTAGGGTTTCACAATCTCCCCTCCTTATGAAATTTCGCCTCGAAATTTACGTACGTACCTGGTATGCCGAACAGGTGAGGATACCTTGACTTCATTTTAGATTCTAACTCTTGAGGTATAACCCTTGAGTGTTGGATACGATTCTTCTT
This sequence comes from Panax quinquefolius, assembly GCA_020205615.1. NCBI lineage: Eukaryota > Viridiplantae > Streptophyta > Magnoliopsida > Apiales > Araliaceae > Panax > Panax quinquefolius. The sequence goes on along the minus strand of CM035170.1, from coordinate 8,500,121 downwards.
ATCCAAGATTTTAACACGAGATCTCATACGTTAAAGCATCCGCTATCTCGTCCGATTCTAAATTAATAATGTGGTTCGGTTCATCCACATATTTACGTAACATTGATACGTTAAAAATGTTATGAGCACGCGACATACTTGGCGGTAAAACGAGTCTATAAGTTGCACGATTCCTACTCAATCGAGGATTTCAAATGGGCCAATTAAATCGAGGGTTGAGATTTCCTCTCTTCAGCAACTCTTGCTTCTAGAATAACGCCCTCTTGAACCTTCTTCTTCACATTCATCAGATTCGGGTATATAGCTTGAGCGTCTTTAACTTTATCGATTAAAGTCGATTTTACTCGTATATTCGTTATCTTCACGTGGGTCACTAGAGTCTTTAACTCTATCTTCATCATTTGCAAGTTATACGAAATGAGTCTTTGTGTTAACAACATCGCACTTGTAAACACATACGATCTTCTACTCAACGCGTCAGCTACCACGTTCGCTTTCCCACGATGGTATTGAATGGTACGATCGTAATCTTCAACAGCTTGAGCTAACGTCTTTGGTGCATGTTACGTTCATTTTAGTTGAAAAAATATTTGAGGGTTTTAGAAATGGGTTTTGTACTAGTGTCAATACAAAATTCGATTTCACGCTCTGGGGTAGGCTAAGAAGTCTTCAGGAATACGTCAAGAGATTTATTAATGATAGAAATATCATTCAAAAATGTTACTCTCATCCAAGACTTGGATAGTACGTCACATTGATACCAACTGTGACTTCTATCCCTTAACCTAGATAGTACCTCACAATGATACCTATCAACTTGTCATCGTCATTCATGACGTCGCTTACTGAGTAAAGTCCGGCTTTTGCATTTCTACAAGAGAAGTCATCAACAAAAGGATCGGGGCTCTTTACTTATGGCTCGATATGAAAATGATTGAATTTAGTGGTTTGGTTGCTTGAATTCGCATAATAGGTTGGTTAGGAATATGAAAGCTAACAACCTTACGTAAAAAACATGATGAGTAGTTAACCAATTGTTTCAAAAAAATCACATCAAAGGCAAGTATTTTCAAAGAGATAAGATCGACGAAGTAGCGTGAAAGTGTCGATTTGAATCAAACAAGATTTATAAACAATGGAGGTAACGAAGTTTTCTCCCAATGGAGTTTCAATAGATAAATCAAAGTTTAACTCTCCTGAGTTAAGTACAAACATTGAACACAACTAGGTGAAATAAAAGAGTGAGTAGAACCCAGATTCAACACGATATAGACTTCGTAAGAGCTTATGATTAACTTACCCGTGATAATTTTATTCGGGTTCCTCGTCACGAGAAAAAAATGCTCTCTCTTAAACTACCTGGCTTTGGGCATGTCGGGACATCCTTTGGCATCACTATCCCAGCTGGACTTGACTTCACCATACGACAAAATTGAGCTAGGTGACCTTCTCTTCCGCAATTAAAACACGTTTTGGATTGTTGCGTACAGTTTGGACGGATGTGTCCCTCCTGTCCGCATTTTGACACATCTGATCGATGGGCATTCTTCTTCCTTTGAAGCGGGTCTTTTGGTGCCGACGTCTTCACGTCATTGTTGAACCTTTTCTTTTTAAAATGTCCATTCTTATTATCTTGGCCATGATTACCACCGAAATGGTTACCATTCTTGGCATGATAATATCCCCCACGATGGTTATCGTTGTTCAGGATGACCGCCACACTACAGATGATTATTATTGTGTTGTTGGTCGTTGCCTTTTGGTTGTGATGACTTATTATCGTGCTCCAATAACTGAGCCCTATTCACAACATCTGAATATAAACAAAGTTTGTGAGAAATGAGGTATTGACGTATATCGGGTTTCAAACCTCGCAAAAACATTAGCGTCATTCGCTCCTCATTATCGACCAAATGTGATGCAACCCGGGATAACTCCGCAAACTTAGCCTCGCATCTTGCGAACTTGGCCATATTGTTTTGCTCGACTTGATGAATTCTACCTCCTTCATGTGATGAATACTTTCAGGAAAGTACTTGTCGTTGAATAATTCTTGGAACTTCTCCCAAGACATCTTGAGTGCGTTAAGGTTGGGTATGTTTTCAGATTCCCACCAATGATCTCCTTCTTCACGCAAACATAAAGGTGGCGAATGGTACCTTTTGCTCTATGAGCATTCCAAGACATCAAATATCTTGGTAATCTGCTTTATCCATGTCTCCGCCTTTAAGTGGTTCTCGCTTTCCCAAAAACTCGGTGGTCCCAGCTCTAGAACTATTTAAGCGGTGACCACCGAGAGTTTCCACCAACATTTTGAAATGAGACCGGTCCGAGAGCTCGATTTCTTTGTTGCATGAATTTGATCAAAGCCTATGAACAATCCATCATTCATCATTTAGTCGGTGTTGTTATTTTTACATGAGGATTGTCGCTTCTCGATGCACATTATCCTGATTATTGATATGTGGAGACTCAACGGTCTCTTGTGCTCTATTGTTATTCTCAACATTTTCGGATGTCATTTTCAGATACTGCCACAAAACAAAGGTTAATTGACATGTAACATAATATCTCTAAACTCTGACCAACCAATTAAATACCAAATAAACTTAGGTAGGTCATACTAGCGAAGGAATTCCCCGTCTCTCCCCTCCTAGTTCTTATCTCACATCTTAGCCAGGGATCATATCCTTAAGCTTTGATACCAACTGTGACGCCCCCAAAATTAGGTATACATCACCCATCTTGGGTTGCGGATACATGGTATGTAATTCAAATACAACTTATTAATACAACTGTCGTGGTACAATACGACAAAACATAAAGCGTGAGTTTGAATACAAATATTATCTACTAGAGATTATACAAACTCAAAAGGAGTCCTCGTTACAATTATTATTACACCATTTCACGTAATAGTGAGGACTACTAATGCTATCCTTCCGGACCATCACTCCGTTCCCCGACTCGTCTCTAGCTATATTCTCATTTCACAAGAGAAAATGGTGAAAGAAAGGGTGAGCTCAACTAGCCCAAGAAGAAATATTATGACTAAGATAATGCGAGAATAAATTATCATTAGTCTCCAACAATATTAAACCGATAAAATATAATAGACATCAAGTTTAGCTCGCAATGAACAAGTAATCCATTAAAAGAGTCAAGTAGAAAATAAAATCATTATCTTTTATGATTAAAAAGTTTTCATCACTTTTATATTTGAGACTCATTTCAATAAATAATCCACATCATTAAATCATCCCCGCACTACGGTGCCAAGGATATTCTTTAGTATCACGACCACGAATTATCCATGCACTACGGCCAAAGATAATCGTGTTTTCATCAACGGTCCTGATCATGCCATAAAACAATTCATCTTTGCTCCCTTGGCCGAAGAGAATCCATAGCCATAATCATACCAAAAACTGTCCATCAATGCACTACGGGCCAATGAGGACTTTTAATTTTCACATCATTTGTAACATTACGGTCATGATTATACCGAATAATTCCTGGTCATAATCATACCAAGTCCATCTATGCACTATAGGCCACAGATGACTTTCAATATAACATAAACATGAGGATGATGACAATGATATAAGAATTCAATTAAACAAGTTCAAGATTTAATTTGTCCAGGAACCAATAACGTTCAAATTGTCAACATGATACTTCTTTGTAGAATAAAATTCAAGAATGCTCGGAAGAATATTTCCATGAAAAATACTGGATGAAGCGCAAATATCAAGGATATTCCACTAATTTCACGGAGTATAGAAGTCAAAATTTTAATCAATTGAGTATAATACCGAATGGAATAACAAAAGAAATCACCATGCATGCGGTACTTGATTGCATGTACGGTTATTCCAATGAATAATAATATTAACGTAACGGTCGTAAAATTCACACCGAGCAGGATGTTCCAAATGTAATAATAAATGCGGAATAATAAATGATGGAACCAGTCCGACGATAAAGATGCAGAGGATATTAAAGCGTAATAATAAAAGGCGGAATAATAAAAAATGGAACCAGTCGGCGTATAGACAGATGGATATTGTGATATTAAAATGAGAATAATAGAAGAATGTCACCAAGTATAGGGTAGCAGCGATACAAAAGTTATTCCAATGAACAATAAAGAAATGAAATAATGTAAGTTCTCTTCATGAATACAAAAGAATAATATCCCTTACAAGTAAAATAATACTTGATATAAGAGTAGTGAAGTAGCGAGAAAACTTTCTTCTTTCTCTATAGTTTATCTCTAGAGAGTTCAGGTGAATTTGTAAGAAAATAATGAAGGAATGAGCTTATTTATAGGAAAATAGAATGCATAGTAACTAATCCATGAAGCAGTTCAGATTGATTTACTTTAATCTGACGGTCCATATTTAAAGTAAAATCTTTTAAATAAAATATAATATATTATTTATATAAAAAGATTTTTACTATGCAAACACTATCTTGGGCACTATGCAAAAATACTATGCATAATAAAATATAATATATTCTATTTATAGAATAACTTTAATAAAGTATTACATTTTATATAAAAAGATTTTACTATGCAAAATACTATGCATAATAGAATATAATATATTCTATTTATAGAATAACTTTAATAAAGTATTCATTTTATATAAAAGATGTTTCTATTTTATTACGTTAATAATGAATAAAAACAAAACTTCTAAATCAACAATAATTGAATCAAATAATGTGAGATACTACGCGGTAACTATTGTAGCAATAATTGAACAAAACCGAGTGACTTCTCACATAAATATCAATAATCAATACCGTATGCTACTACGCAATAACGCGTAGACATCTTGTATTTTTTACTAATGAGTAGTTCAACAAAGATCAAGCAGTAAAACTTCCGCCATTATTTTCAATAAAATATTTTTGTCGTTTTCTCAATCCGACAATAATTTCGTTGTGGGGTCCACCAATGATTGTGCCGTCGTGCGAATATTTCCTGTTTAAAACGAATATTCCCCGACCAATCGAATATAATATGACAACTTGCATACTTTGCAAAATTTATAAATATTACCCACAACTATAACATTATCTCAAATTCACACCATAATATAAAAAAATTATTTCGAGAAAATTATTTCTTTATTTATAAAATCTTGGGTTTCACAGTTACATCAGAACAAACCCTCCCAGGTTCGTATTATCAAATAGTGCCTGGTTATGTTAAATGCAATTTTGATGCAGCAGTATTCCCTAGCCTAAACAAGGTTGGCTATGGTTGGATTATAAGAGACGAGTGTGCTTCTTTTGTTGCTGCAAAAAATTGTTTGATTAATTGTATCCAAGAACTTGCTCTTGCTGAAGCCCTTTCCTGTCGAGAAGCTCTCAGTTGGCTTAAGGCACGAACTTTTTCCCGAGTAGTGTTGGAAACCGATTACCAGGTTCTTCAACAAGCTTTAGTCCATCCTACTCCTGATTATTCTTTATTTATTTTAATTACTTGAGATTGTTCTCATGCTTTGTTAGCTTTGAATGATAGCAGCATTTGTTTCGCTAGACGATCAGCTAATCATGCAGCGCATTTGTTAGCCAAAGCTGCTGGTTTACAGTCTGGTTCGGAAGAGTGGGGTCCTGTCCCTCTTTTTTTTTTATTTCAGATGTTCTTGTTTCCGATTTAATATAAATGGTTTCCTTTTGTTTCAAAAAAAATGAAGGAATTAATGTTGAGGTGTTCTATCAGTATTTTGTCGGAATATGGGTGTTAAAAATTATCCGTATATGAATTTCGGATATTTTCTGATTGGAATTTGGAAAAATTTTCTTCTACAAAATTGTAGAGAATTAAATTTCCCATGGAATAGACATGAGATTCGATTTTTTTTGATAAAAGAGCTGTTTATTATGAATTATTCAAGTTTCAGAAATAAATGTTTTTTATTAAAAAAGTGGGTGGGCCCCACTTTTGGTTGGTAAAAAATATGCTGAAAATTTATTTCAAAAGTGGTGGGTGTGAATAGTAGCAGGTAAAGTCATCAGGTAGCATGTTAGTCTGCTTTGGCGTTCTAAGCATTTTCCTATAAATAGGGTGCTTAGTTATAATTAAAAATTACACTAGAATCATAAGCTTTCTCTCTCTATATTATCGAGCGTATTCATTGTTCTCACCCTTTTGTTTTCATTGTTCACCCTTTTGTTTTTATTATTCTCTTCAGGAAATGAGAACGTAGCCAGGACTAGTCGGGGAACAGAGTGACGATCCGAGATAGTGGTTATAGTAGTCCTCACTATGTTATGAAATAGTGTGATAATAAATATAATGAGAACTTCATTTGAGTTTGAATACTGTCTATGAGATAATATTCGTGTAAAAATTCTAAGCTACGTTGTTGTCGTATTGTATAAAAGAAGTTTTTATTTGATTTATGTACCATGTATTTGGCGATTCAAAATGAGTGATGTATACCTATTTTGGAAACATCACAATGTATTTGACGACTCAAAATGAGTAATATATACCTGTTTTGGGGCGTCACACTAAACTTTATAAATAAAATAAAAATATAGGGCTAAATATTGTAGTCACTTAAACTTTAACAAATCATGTTTTTTTTTAAAATTTGATTATAATTAAAATTTAAGTGTACAGGAATCTTCGTGCCCCCAACGTCCAACGTGTATTAGGGTTCTATGGGAAGTCGAATTACTGATAGCCGTACACAGCCCAAAGGCTGAAGAAAACTATAGTACATGATGCACTGTACATCGTAAGCCAAAACCCTTCGTTTGTATATGCGACTAAATCTATCTCTTATTTCTCTTTCCTCGAAGCGTAACGGTGGCGGCGGCAGCCCTACACGGCGGAATTGATTACGTGACTTAGGATCATCAGTCAGCTGGCAGAGATGCTCGAAGTATATCGGAGCAGCTCTGTTGAATGGAAGCCGTCTCCGGTTGTAGCCTTAGCCACCAGCACCGACGACTCTCAAGTCGCTGCCGCTCGAGAAGACGGTTCCCTTGAGATTTGGCTCGTCTCCCCCGGCTCAGTCGGCTGGCATCGTCAGCTAGTACACACCCACTCCTTGCTAAGTTTTCTTCCTATGTGTTTGTGACTTATTTGGTATTTATTTTTCTATGTACAGACGATACATGGAGACCCTAATTCGAGAGTCTCATCCCTGGTTTGGTGCCGGTCTGGTTCGAGTGGCTTGCTGGCGGCTGGTAGGCTGTTTTCTTCGAGCATTGATGGATCAGTTTCGGAGTGGGACTTGTTTGATTTGACACAGAAGGTCTGTCTCTATATTATTACCTAATATATTACTCAGTTTGATGTTTTCCAATCATTTCAATGCAGAACGCGAATACAGGTCATTATTTTTCTTTCTAAATTTCCAAAATGAGCAGTGGAATGTGCATTTTTCATCATTTTGTATTTTTTGCAAAAGAATTCTAATTAATTCATAACAATGGAATTACCTTTAGCTACCAAACTGCTGTTGAAGTTCAATTCCTTCTGTACATCTTCTATTACCCGAGTAATGGTTTAGTAGGAAGTAATGGTGTTATTTCCCGAGAAGGGTTTGGATTTTAATTAACTACACCATTTCTTGTATTTGCGGTGCAGATTGTGGTAGAGTCAATTGGTGTCTCAATTTGGCAGATGGCTGCCACGCCTTACAGTAATACATGTGGTGATAAAAAGCAGCATTCTGATTATAATGAAAATGAGCATGCTAATGGTGATAGTGATGATGATGATAGTACTGATAATGAAGACGATGATGACTCAGTTGAGCTATGTGAGGAACCAGTTATTGAAAATACGCGTATAGCGGTTGCTTGTGATGATGGTTGTGTGCGAATTTACAGTATCTCTGACTCAGACCAGTTAATTTACAATAAATCGTTGCCACGGGTCAGTGGTGAGATAGCTTCTTCACCCATTTGGTTAAATAGTTTTATTCAGTAGTTGTTCCTTTCGTCATGTAAAGACTTTGTTTTACTATGTATATTGTTTGCAGGCCGCGCCTTGAGTGTGACTTGGAGTGCTGATGCAAATAAGATATATTCAGGGAGTAGCGATGGGTATGTGTAATTATTTTATATAAAAGACTAGTGCACATGGCATCATTTCCCTTGTTGCTTAATTCTGCTGCATGATTTATGTGCGACTGCGTGCTCAGATTTTCAATATGATGGATTTTGATATAAATTTAGTATTAAATATTAATATTGCCAAGCAGCCAGTGACGTTTTTGTGATACATATGGTTTATATTCTCTGAACGTTATGAAAAATGTCAGGTTTATAAGATGCTGGGATGCTAGAACTGCTCATGAGATCTACAGAATAACAGTTGGGCTTGGAGGTTTGGGTAGTGGACCTGAACTCTGCATATGGTCATTAATTGCTCTAAGGTTAAAGTTCATTTTTCCCCTCAAAGCTAGATGTGTATTACTAGTCTTGAAGTTAAATCTTTGAGGAGGGGAGTTTTTAGGTTGTTGATCTGCTTCATGATGCTAAATTGCCAATGATTGCTTCGTTTTGGTTTCAGGTGTGGTACCCTTGTCAGTGCGGACAGTAGCGGTAGTGTTCAATTCTGGGACAGTCAGCATGGTACCCTTTTGCAAGCCCTTTCTTGTCACAAGGGTGATGTGAATGCGCTGGTTGCAGCTCCAAGCCATAACAAAGTTTTTTCTGCTGGTTCGGATGGTCAGGTGTGGAATATTGTTTTTTGGACATAAATTGTATGCATTGAAAATCCTTTCTTCTCCCCATCTCAAGATTATACTAGACTACCAGTAAGTAACACAAGTAGTAATACATTTGGCAGACTACTGCTCATTATCTTTTGGCCTAATAGATGCTCATCATATTCTTTGAAACTCAAGTATTATGCTATTCTCCTTTTATGTTTACTGGAGTTATCTCAGTTCTTCTGTAAAGGTTTTGTACTTGTGCAAGTCCGCTTAATTTGTTAGAAAATCAATAATTGTTAAGCATACAATTTAGGGGAAGCTTTCAGAAAGCAGACGGGTAGAAGTTAGAGATTGATTTGAAAGGGAAAACATAAATTACTTATCACCAGAAGAAGAAAAAGGGGACATGTAAATTAGCCAACCCCTTGCTGCAAATGTCAATACGAATCCGAAATTTTATTTGTCAGATGTTCAAAACATTGTTAGCTTCTTCAGTAAGTTTCTGCTATATTTTATCTCAGCTGGCTAACATCAGTAGAATACATCAATGTTTGATTTATGACTAATGCGAGTTAGCCATTTACTAAGGGCTACCCACCAAACTTGTGAAATGCTTAAATTGTCCGTCTCACTAAAGTTCACATCAAGTAATCTGGAGTACCGTGTTTGTGAGAGGATCAGGTTCATCTCACTGTATCCACTTTAGTAGTCATTTTAGCGTTGAAAGGTTTTCTCTACTAAACGGTGTAAAGTGTAAACTGAGTGGAGTATTTCCATCTTTTAGTGAGTTTTATACTTTTACTAGACTAAATTGAGTCTTCTCAAGTTTGCCATATTATAAGACTATTAGGTACAAATCATGCCCCATTTGTGTATTATATTTATTGTTTGAAGTTCAAACATGGATGATGACTCTACAAGCGACACTAGTGCATACGTAGATGAGATGATGGCCTAAAGAAAGAGCTGATGTAGAACAGGAATAAGGGATAGAAGAAAAGGAGAATGGAGATTAGGGTTGGTAAATAGTGTCCCAGGTAAGATATAAAAGCTCAGCTGCCAAAGCTGGAGTAAACCATAGAAGTAAACATTAACCGAAGTAATTCAGCAGCTTCAGCTATGCCTTTAGAAGATTACCTAAAGCCAGTCCTAAGCCTTAAATCTTACTAGAATTTGACTCAAAAATTCAGACATTGAAACTAACATTTGATTGCATTTTATGACTCAATTGAAAGTCTAATAGATTAATCTCAGACTTATTATGTATGATCACATTTAATGTCTAAATTGGAAAGACTAAAGACTCTTCTAGAAAACTCAATACTTCAACTTAATTGCTAAAAAATATAAGATTTTTGAACTGTCTATAGAGTTTAATTTCTAGATTCTAAGTAAATTAAACTTCAGAACATAGATCTAATACTTGACTTATTCTTTCTCGAGTAACTTATGGATTGCATGAAGAGTATTGAATAATACTAGCTGCCTTAGCTGCCTTAGTGTCTCCACCTTTGGAAAACCGATCGGATGACATGACCGGAGTTTTTGAGGGTCGGCTCTGATACAATATGTAACAATCGGGTCAAATCTCGAGGTTGAATCAAATCATAACGTATAAGTGTCCAATCTATTGTCTCGGGTCATCTTAGCTCAACACATGCTCGTTCAAAAGTCATGACTGAATGTACTATTGATAGTAGCTTGGAACCTTATATACATGTTAAACTGTCCCAAATGTCCCAGTGTTATGTTAGCCATTTTGTGAAGGTTTATCCCAAAAGTTGCCTTCGGTTTTTTATGAACTATTGAATTGCTCAATTTTTTATGCGTTTTGTGCCTTTGCCAACTCTCTATGTTACATTTATTATCTATCTCGATATCCATTGTGCTGGACTTTGAAATGATAATGTACTTACCTTTTGAATTGTGATTAGAAAGCAGAAATTTTTTCATCAAGAAATCAAGATGATTTTTTTTTGTTGTTAAATTGAGATGATCTCTTTCACTGATCATCTGATTTCTGTTTTTCAATTTTTGTCTTTATCTATGAGTTTTTAGAATTTGCTTTAATTCATTGATGTCCAATTCTATCTGAATTTAGTTAGTCAGTGAGGTGTTGTACTGTTATTTATAGGTGAATTGCTATTGTGTGTAGGTTATACTTTACAAGTTCTCAAGAGATGCAGATGGATCCACTGAGGACAAGTCCTCAATTGAAGTAATGAAGAAATGGGTCTATGTTGGTTATGTGAGAGCTCATACCCATGATGTAAGGGCCTTGACTGTTGCGGTACCCATTAGTCGAGAAGGTTTGCAGTGGTTTCTTGAGTCTAGTTTTTATTAGGTTGAATACTTTGACTTTTTGGTCATTTTACTCTTTGATACATACCCGTGTCATTGACTCATTGTATTTAATACATTTGCAGATACGTTACCGAATGAAAAGGTAAAGAGAGTTCGTGGTAGGGAGAAGCCCCTTGATTTTAGTTATCATAAGTGGGCTCATTTGGGTGTTCCCATGCTTATCTCATCTGGTGATGATACTAAGCTTTTTGCATATTCTGCCAACGAGTTTACCCAGTTCTGTCCACATGATGTCTGCCCAGCACCACAGAAACCACCCATTCAACTAGTGCTGGATACAGTTTTCAATCGAACTTCTTTGCTTCTGGTCCAGGCCTCTTACTGGTTAGATATTTTATGCATCCGTACTAAAAAAAGTGTTGACCCTGATATTTCTGGACCTTCTGGTGGAAATGCAACAACAGATTTGGTTGTGAGAGTCAAGAGTAAGGGTTCTCAGAAGATTATTTGTAGCACCATGTCAAATTCAGGGTTGTTTTTTGCATATTCTGACCATGTGAAACCTAGCTTTTTTAAACTGAGAAAAAGTGAAGCTGGAAAAAGTGCATTGACTGTTGAAAAAAGGAAACTTCCTCTAAAATTACCATTTGCACATTCTATGGCTTTCAGTTTTGATTCTTCGCGATTGATGATAGCAGGGAGTGATAGAAGGATATATGTAAGCTTACTCTTTAAATTTCAATTACTCTTTTCCATCTCTCACTATGTAAATTATGGTATATTTATTCATTATTATTCCTTTAGTTCCAAGGACAACTATGTATCCCTAAGGGTATTACTGTCTTCTCGGGGTGGCTGTGAAATCATACCGAACACCGTTAAGAGTTTTTGAGTTAAAACACCTCCCACCATAAGTTCACAAAGCGATGTGGGATTCATGCCCTGATATTCGTGTAATATTGAATCTAATACCCAAAGGACATAATTGGGTTTGAGGCTTTAATGAGCTTATAGAAGTTAATATTTGAGGTGATGGGTTTTAATACCACCTAGATTCCTAGGATTCATTTAAATATTCTCAAGTGTTCTCTTCTTTTTTGCCCTTCTTTTGTAATGCAGGTTGTAGATGTCGAAAGCTTGAAACTGATCCATACATTTACTCCTTGTCGTAAGGAGATTGATGAAGAAATGCCACCCAGTGAGCCTCCTATAACAAGAATGTTTACTAGTTCTGATGGACAGTGGTTGGCTGCTATCAACTGCTTTGGAGATGTATATGTATTTAATCTTGAGATACAAAGGTGGTAAACTAATACTGCTAACAGTAACTACAAATGTTTTTGGTTCCTTATTTAATTTATGGCGCTCTTACATACATATGTCAAATAATTTCTTATCTTAAAAAAAAGCATAGGTCAATATATTATACAACTTAGTATATCCTTATTTAGGTACTAAAAATGTAACACACGTATGTATTTATGGATCCAAGCTACTATTAACAATACATTTAGTCATGACCTTTTGAATCGTTACAAAAACGCCTTGAGCTACATCACTAATCTTTTTAGACGTTTCTCTAGAAAGACATTCTACCATTTCATAATCACCACCCAGTCATCAATAGGATGCATCGGTTAGAAACTTTCAAACCTCAATAAGATAAATTTGGTATGGACTTGGAATTTCTACTTTAGGTTTTTTTCAACTTGTTCTTTACCTAGGACATACTTGGCAGTATTTTTTGAGAAAATATCTCTTAATCTCTTTTGAGGTTATTTCATATAGCATCTATTGCATAATTTTTGGTCAAGTGCCTGTTGTAAATCATTTAAATTTCTGGGACAGGCAGCACTGGTTCATATCAAGATTGGATGGTGCCTCTGTTACAGCTGGTGGCTTTACTCCTCGAAACAGCAACATCCTTGTAATCTCCACCTCCTCAAATCAGGTATATGCATTTGATGTGGATGCCAAACAGTTGGGGGAATGGTCCATTCGACACACATTTATTATGCCCCGGAGATATCAAGAATTTCCAGGAGAAGTTATAGGGCTTTCATTTCCACCATCCTTGAATGCATCATCTGTTATCATCTACAGTGCAAGGTTTGGTTCTTTGTCCCTTGTTTTTTATGTGGTTGCTCCTATGTCTTTTAATTGGTGTTCAGTGTTTAGCTGCCTATTTAGCCTTCATAAATCAATTGAACTTATTTTGGACCTCTAGATTAGTGACCAAAGAAAAATTCTGGCTTTTTTTTTTTTTTTTTGGGGGGACCCTTTGTGCTCAACTGAGCTGATGAGTGGATGAGTGGTTTGAGTTGAATGCATATTGGAACTTGATTTCAGTTTTGTCTACGTAGGCCATTTCAGTTTTAGGGTGTAAGGGGGCACCCTATGCTGTAACTTCTCTAGGCAGAACTTAGTCCTTATAGTGACTTTGTTTCTTTTCAAGATCCCAGTGTAGATTTGTAGCCAATCTAATTCGTTCATTACTAGAGAGGAATGCTGAAGAGCTATGTGGCATGTGGTAGCAATTCAGGTGAATTGTGCAGTGGAATGCTCGAGATACTTTGAACACATGCTAGCTCTTAGGAATGGGCTCTTGGTTTATTTATCATGCAAATGATCTCTAGTGAATACAATTTTGAGCAGCTTTGGCGGATTTGAGTGCTTATTTAGTTTAGTATTCTTATCAAGTAAAGTGTTGCTTATTTAGGAATATTGTTAAGAGACGTTTGCGTTGGGCTTCCTTTATTTATCTCAATTCTCACAAGTGATGTTTGTTGATCCTTGAATTTAACTGATCAAACTTAGTTGATAGTTCATGGTACACCTTTAGTTTGCTAAAATAGATTTAAATCATAACTCGTTTCTCAAAGTTTTTGGTTGAGAAAGATTTTGTGGAACTGTGAACAATATTTTTACAACATTTGCTGTAGTTATAAACAAAAAATCGTGTGATACTTCTATAACCACTATTTTCTTCTTTGTTTTATTTATTTATTGCGGAGATGCAGGGATGGGAATTGCTTAATACTGTTTTAACTTTTAAAAGATAATTTTGTTCTAAATTTTTGTAAGTCCTGTTTTTATCAGAGATTATATTTGATGTTCGTCTTTTGGTTTATTCTTCAGGGCCATGTGCTTGATTGACTTCGGGATACCTGTTGATCGAGATGATGAACACGAGTTGTTTAACATTTACGATCCACCATTGAGGAAGTTGCAAAGTTCTCCCATTAATGGAAGATTGAAACGTAAGTTAAAAGGCCGTGAATTAGAAACTAAACACACTGTTAGAAAGAATTTCGAATTTTGTGCTTTTAGAGACCCTGTTTTATTTGTTGGACATCTTTCAAAAGGTTCTGTCTTGATCATAGACAAAAAATGGATGCAAGTGGTTAAAACATTTGATGCCCCGCCTGTGCACAGACATATCTATGGTACATAACTCCATGTTAAAGGGTTCTTTTTTGATAGCTTAGGCGGGATAGTTCAAATGTAGCAGTCAATCCTCTATTTGATGTCACATTTTCTTCGGTGGCCGATGGGGGTCTGAAGCATGTTGTGTAATGTATTCCATGATTTTGTTAACATGTGAAAGCAAATTTTTCAATATATATATTTTTACCTTCTATGTTCCTCATGATTAGCGTCCATTGTGCATTAATTCATTCCAGCAACAAATTTGTTAAAGAGACCATTTATTTGATGCAAGAGTTTTCACAATAATTTCATCATTTTCCGAGCTAGGCTGTGAAGTTTATTTTTGGATGCTGCTGTGATGGCTTTGGACTAAAATTTCAAATTAAACAAAAGAGTACCTGGTCCTTTTTGTGATTGCATCTCTATTTTTTTTCTATCAAGTTTTTTTTTGTGAATTTTTTTATTATTTTAAAATCAATGTCTGTTGAGTAGTGGTTTCCTGTATTTTGTGTGTTGCATTACTCTTTAAAAAAAACACTCAGAAAAATGTAAACATTAAGCTCTGGAAAGTTTAACTTGATATGCTACTATAGGTCTCAAATATGAAATGTATTGTTTATTTATTTATTATTTTTGTGAGGAATCTAGGCTGTCACCTTTGTTCTGTTTACTGTTAGAGATGCATAAAGCTGTAGCTGCAGGTTATATTTCATCAGAATAGTAATAGTGTAATGAGGTTAGTTTATTATTAAGGTTGAAAGTGATTGGAGGAATTAGGGTTGAGCCATCTGTGTAGGAATCACTGGTTATAATCAATCAGGTAGTATTGTCATTAGTTTCATTCATATGGACAAGAGCATTCCTATGGGTATGGGTATGGGTATGGGTATGGGTATGGGTATGGGTATGGGTATGGGTATGGGTATGGGTATGGGTGTTATTAGACAAGGATTTGAGTGGGCTAAAGAAAGAATGAACAAATCCTTGTCAAAGAAGCAGGTGAGAAAATGGACTTCTCTATGGATGGATGGATGGTAGGACATTATACAACAGCTAACAGAGGACCCGAGGCCAACTAGTATTTTGAGACAAACCTAACTGATAGCTGCTGCTGCTGAGATTTGTAATAAAAACACATGCAAAATATTCACAGAGAAGCGAATTCTGAAGCTAATGCGGCCAAGTCACAGTTATGCTGCGTCCGTTGATATAGAAATCATTATGTTATAGGTGGTCTTTCTTTACTTAATAATTTCATCTTTCTGAAACTTTGGCTTGAATCCCCCAACCCAATATTTTTATTTTATACAAGGAATAAGAAGTCATACCTTGAATCAAGAAGAGGGACAGTGGTCTTCTTCATCTCCTGCATATCCTGCATTAATTGGTTTTGATCAAAGGAAGATTATTATTAGGAGTAGGAGGAGGAGGAGGAATGAATTGTCTTTTCCACAGAGGCCAGATTCTTGTGTCAATTCCCAAGATATGGGGGTCTAGTTTTGAAGATGAGAATTAAGATGTTTCAAGTATCCAAACAAAACAAATCCAATAATTGCAAACTTGCATGTGATGTATTCAACTGGGGGTGGGACACTTGGTTTTGGCTCCTTTCACTAAATGATCCACTTCATATGTACCAGAAATTCTTCGTCTTGTTAACTTTCAACTGGCCCCCAAACTCACTCATTTAAATAATAATGAAAGGTATCAAAAGTGCCTCGTCTACATCTACATCTCTATTTCTAATTTCTAGTGTCTGTTTGTTTGCGTCTGACAAATAATCCACAGCCACACCTATTATTTCATGCCAACAAACTTCCGAACCAACTCCAAAACGTATTTAATTGCATTACCATCCACTCGGAGTCGGATGTACTACTGAGTAGTAAAATACTTTCTGGATTACATTGTTTTTTTAGGTTATCCTCTGGTCATCTAGAGCTGGAAAATCATCTAGTTGGTTTAAGGAACCAAGATTACCTAATTTATAACTGTTTTTCTTTTTTTTATTATTATTAAGGCATCACTCACTGAGTCGAGGAATCGAGTTGAGGAGTAGATGCGATGACAAGTCTATTTCAACCTTCTACAATCATTTGTGGGGTGATGATTTCCTATCATCATCTTTAAAAATAATGGCTTTGTTGCATGTACCTATATGCTATATGAATTATGAATGAATGAAGAGATGTACCACCAAATAGTCTAAAACCTAGGTCCAAGATTCTCTCTACCTCTTCCACATGCCAAGAATACTACGTGTGTGTGTGTTTCATTTATTTAATTCTTATATATATATCCTTTTGTTTTTTTTTTTTAAAGAAAGACAGACCGATACGAATAATTTTCAGTAAATTATAAAATATACCGAAACCCTAATTAATCTTCATTGTTAATTTTTGAATGCATCCTAGAGTATGTTTATGTTTTGTTTTAAGCTTTGATCGTTAATTATCCCTACCCTAGCTCTTATTGTTGTTTTATGCACATGTTTGTTTATATTAAAACACTCTCATGTATGCATGTTTGTTTATCTAATGAAGAATTTAATACACATGTTGAACCGAATATGACAATTACCTAATTCGACTTTTGGCTTATGTACATGCAAAAAAAGGAAATGATTACTTATAATCTACTATACTAAATCAAGGAGTTTAATGCTGGTCACACAGTTTAAGTAAAAGGCTGAATTAACAAAAGTGTACGTGGGTACGTGGGTGGGTGGGTGGGTGTGGTCTTCAACAATTTGAGGACAAATCTATAAATTAATTGTTTTTTTTTGGGTTCAAAAGTACTTTTCTTTCTTTAGCTCACTAAAAAAACACTTTTTCATCCACACTAAATATTTTTATATTTAGTTTTAAAATGTTTTTTTACTTCAGTATTGAATGGAGATAGAAATTCAAGTAGGAAAAGGGTCATAATCAGTTTAATACATGCACAATGGAATAAGTTCACTTCATGTTTAATAGCTCATACACATTTCTATGTGTGTCAGCACTATATTTATTATTATCAATTATTGGAGATGGAGAAAGGAGAGATGAGAAGCAAAATCTCTTTCTAATTAATTTCTATACTCTCTCCGTCCCTATTTAAATAACGTTTTAGAATTTTTTTATTTGTCCTTAATTAATTGACGCTTGTTTAAATCTAGGAGAATTAATGATAATTTTTCCAAAATTACCCCCCATTACTATATCTATTTTTTTGGTACTTTAAACTCTTGTGCTATGATAAATTAATGATTTAAGGGTATTATAGACAATTGAGTACTATATTTAATACTTTTCAATCATTATCTTAATTTTTGTGTCAATCTCTAAAACGTCATTTAAATAGGGAAGGAGGGAGTACAATACAGGACAAAACTTTTGTATTGGGATCAGACAAGTGTTTGACTTGAAATGAAGAAAACAAGGGTTTATAAAAAATAAAAAGCCATGCAGTGCTAATCCACATCAAGCACATTAGTTTAGTTTTGTGTTAAACCAAGGGGACATAAACAAGTCCCCCTCCCCTCATGTTTTATTTACTCTTTGCATTTTGAAGTCAACTTAATTACTACTCTCTCCGTCTCAAATTAATTATTCATTTTTGACTTTTTTAAGTTAAATTGATTATTTTTAGAATTAATAATTAAGCATATATAAATATATTTCTAAAATTATAAAAATTAGGATTAGTAATAAATTGTATATACTTTTTTTTTGTTATAATCTCTACACCTGTATTTTAGCAAAAATAGTAAAAAGATTAGTTTTAAAAATGGTCAATTTAATTTTAAAAAATCAAAACTGAACAATTAATTTAGGACGGAGAGAGTACTTTTTACCATTGCGGTAATAAATAGAGAGAGTACCAAGAAGAATAAGAGATTGTCAGGAGTACGGACATATAGCTGGGAGGCCTTGTCCTTTTCCTAAAATCTATGTCATTTTCCCAGATATATCTGGGTTCCAACTTCCAATTCTAAGGGTGGTAAGCCTTAAAATAAATATTTTCAATAAATCTCCACCAAAGAAATTATAAATGACAAATTTTGATTGATACTAAATATCAACGTATATACATGAAAAAAAAAAAATGAGTAGAAAGAGTATGATGTGTAATTTTTTTTTTAAATAATTGATAATAATATAATTGTCAGAATGTCATTAGATTTATAAATTACACACTTTTTTGTGTGTGGGCTGGGAAGTGAAGTTAGCGTGAGTTTTTATTTTTGAATAAGTTAATCGATTGATCAGATAGAGTCACGCACGCTTTAGCATTCTAGATTACACAAGATTCTACGGCATTAATCGACCAACTTACTAAAAATTAAACTTCATGCTAATCGAATCCGTGAAACTCTGAGAGTAATAATTATATGGATGATATTCTTAACGAGTAGCTGTCACAAGGTGGTGGGGTGCGGCTTTCGGTCCCTTTTGGTGAAAAATGAGACCCATTTCTATCAAAAGTTTGATCATAAATATTGTCTTGTTTGAGTTTAGATTGGATTACATTATCAAATTTACCCACCACATTTAGCTTCTAGTTAGGCTGGCAATCCTTCAAAGTTAAGGTTATAATTTACTGGATTAGAAGTTTGATTCGAGTTCGATTCGAAATATAAATAATTTAAATATGAGTAAATTTTAAAGTTCGAACATTTTTAAATTGTAATTTTCTATTGATACTCGGATCGTATTCGTTCGAAAAATTCAAACTGCTCAGATTCGATTCGAGATCGTGCTGCACTCGATAGTTAAACGAGCCTCAATCAAACCTTATTTTATACTTGATAAATTTTATGAACCAAATTTAGGCAACTAAATACTCGATTTGACTCGATTCATTTACATCCTTACTCAAAGTAGAAGAATGTGGCACTTATTGGCCTATAAATCTGATTTTAATGATGGTCCTCTCTCTCTCTCTCTTTCTCTTTTGGGTTCTGGTTATCTGCATCTGCACTTAAAGACTGTTATCCCTGCTAATTACTCTCTCTGTTCCTAAAAATTGTCGTTTTTGGAAGTAATTTTTGTTCTAAAAATATTGTGGTTTTGAGTTTATCAATACACATTAGCTAATTTTTTTCCTAATTTACCCTTATTTAAAGCTTTCTTCCCTTCCCAATGATTCTTATTCAATTCAATGCTATAATCCAAGTAGTAATTGGTTGAATTGAATAAGAAATATTGGTAAGAAAATAATTGGTTGAGACAATTAATAAGGGTAGTATAGTATTTTTGCTAAGTATTAATTATATTCCTTAATCTGTGTGTATTAATTTTAAACGACAATCTTTTAATAACATAGAGAGTATCAATTTTCAAAAAGCAGTTGTAGGTGCTTTCTGAACCAACTTATAATCACCACTTTTTATGTGATTAATCAGAACCTTCCTTTTTTATTTATTTATTTTTATAATTAATTTTACACTTGGTTCTTTATAGAGTTTTAGTCTCCATTATAGCCCAAAAAATAACTCTCATGTACTTGGATTTTGTTTAAGATTCTTGCTAAACAGTAACTGAATATTTCTTGTAATTACTGAAGTATGGAGCATAAATGGTAAATTAAGTATGGTTTGTAATTAATTTCTATCTTCTAATTACAGAAGTTTCCTATGGGATATGACAGCAAAAGAAAATGCTAAATAACTAAAAACAACAGAAATGAATTTATTTACTCTTCTTTTTTTCTTTTTTTCTTTTTTTAATATTTATGTGCTCAGGTTGTTTCCCACTGCATAGACAGGAACAAATTACAAGAGGAACAATTAAATAAAGAACAAAGCAAAAAATAAAATAAAATACAGGATCCTTAAAATCTACTAAGTCATCTTTTTCTTTCTCTCTCTGCTAAGCAGCTTCAGCAGCAGAGAGAAAGAAGATACACTATTAATTCCATTTCTCATTACCACTTTCTTCCTGCGAACCGCCTGTCAAAACCCATAAAACAAATTCAGTCCTTGCATTATATCAACAATGCGTGCGTGTGTGTGTGTGTGTGTATAGATATAGATAATAGATATAAACAAGAACTCACCTGATTTTTCTGAAGATGATTTCCCTGAAACAGAGGATTTCAATAAACCAAATTTCTTCTTCAATGTAGATGATTTCCCCTGCAAAAAAAGAAAAGTTAATAAAATGCTTCAAGAAAACAAAAAAAGATGAATCATGTTGAAAAAGTAATAAAATTAGCACCTTAGAATGTGTTTCAGAGAAACCTTTTGTTTCTTTCTCCATTGAAGAGGCTTGGTTGTTGGGAACTTTCTGAAATACCCACAAGACAAGAACAATATGCACAATTAATTAAAGAGAGAGAAAGAAAAATTCAAAATATTAAAACAGGGGAGCTCTGTTTCATTGAACTTGCCTTGGAAAAGCTCAGAACAGGGGAGCTAGCAGTATCATCAAGATAAGCTCTGTTTTCTTTAATTTTCTTTTTCTGCTTGCTCATCTTTACTTGTTCTGAACCCGAAGCAGCATACGAAAAATACCCTCTATCAACAAGGCAATTTTCCTCTTCATGAAAATTTCTAGGACCTGATGAGGCATCAGATACCATTGACAAATCTTCATCTTCATCTTCTTCACCTTCCTCGTTCACATTAACCCCTCTGCTCCAATGATTTTTATCACTATCAGCTTTTGGGTATTGATCTGCAGAATTTGATGATTGATCCAAATAAGTAGTCCACCCAGATTCACACCCGCTACTGCATTCAGAAGTTGACATGTTCATGCTTTCTTTTTTCCTTTTCAACTTTTTTTCTTCGAGAAAAAAAAAGATGGGTACTAATAAGATTGATTTGGGGGATTTTGGGTAGTGCTTATAAGTAGGAAAGAAAGGGAAGAGTGAAGAGAAAAAACCAAAAGAATCACACTCAAATCCTAGACTTACTTTGTCCTTTGCGCTATCCTTTGCCTTATTATTTTCTCTCTCTTGTGAATGAATCAAAAATGCCAGTTGGCTTTGGTGTTGGAGAGAGAAAGGGGTATTAATTAATAATTGGCACTGCCTAATGGGAATTGATAGACCCCACCGGGTGGGCGGGGGTGGGAGTCGGCGGGGGGTGGGGGGTGTTACGGGAAAGGTAAGTACTTTGATCCACATTTGTGCAAGAGCCAGCTCAATGCCAACCGTTACACCTTATCATGGGTACGGCGTTCCTGTCCTACTATCAACCATAGACCGATACCCTTTCCGCATCACAAAATTAGAGTCTTGTTTTATAACATTTCAGTTTCATATAGGTGCTGATATGCAGAGAAATATCATCTTCTAATTGTGTATCAACATTGTATTGATTAATTGATCAAAATTAATTTCATGCTAACCATTCTTAAGACTTTACGAGTTATTTTGGAGGGCTTTTTAATTTATCAATGTTTTTGTAGTTGATGGGTTAGTGTGTTTTGGATGAAATAGTAGTACAATGCAGTCATACTTGGTTTACTCATTGTAATTTTCAAAGTATTATTGGGAGATGATAAAAAAACCACATCCCCTTGAGGATCTCTTTCATTTGCTATTAAGGGATTTGAATAATTCATTCACAATGTTAATCCATGTTTCATAAAATGTGTGGATGGAAAATAATACAATACATTTGGAGGTTGTTATTCCCAAAGGGTATAGTCCAACATTATTGTAAAAGAGATGGTTCGAAGAAAGATATTTATCATTAGAGTAGTACTGAAAAATCTAAACTAACAATATTGTGTGACACTAGGATATCCCGGTAGATATGGATAGAGCAGCAGCCAACTATTGCAAACACTGTTTCAGGCAATTGATGATGTTTGCACCGGTAGATATGGATGTTTCGAGATTGATTCATACTTGATTCGAAAAAAATATGAGTGAGACTCGGATTCGTTAATAATGATCCAAATATGAGCACAAAAATTGTTCGAATAAAAATACGAATATAATCTTAGTAAAGTTATACTAGGCTAAATTAAGATTCAAACTACTTGAATTCTTAATCATGATTCGATACATACTCGATTAATAAATATTCGAATACATACTCGATACATTCTCTTATATATACACAATTTAATAAAATTAGAATAAATAGTTATTATTTTTATTTAATTTTAATTTTAATTGTATTTTTTATTTGTAAAGTGTAATTGTATTTCTAATTTCTAAGTAAAATAATAAGTTCAATTGGTAATTATATGTCTTATAAAGTTATTTACTATGTGGAAACTCGAATTTGAGTTTGAATTTGTAGTTTGCGAGTAATTTAAATATAATTCGATCCGAGTAAGATCGAATTAGAGTAATAAATATTGAAGCCGAGTCAAATCTGAGTAAAGTTTTTTAAATACAAGTCGAATTCTAGCCGAATTCGAATAAAAAATTTACTTTTCGGGTCGAATCGAAAAAACTCTCTTCGTTTCGGTTTGAGCGTTTACATCCGTATCCGTGTTATAAAGTGGGCTCTATTTTGGGATATGGATAAGAAGAGTTTGTGTTAGAGCAACTCTAGCAACACAATTCTAGACTATATTTAGTCTAAGATTTATCTTTCAGCTCCTGCAAGTAGACTAAATATAATCTGTGACTATATTTGAAGCACTAACAAGACTAAATCTAGGAACTTGATAGTCCATGAACTATAATTTTAATTATATTTAAATGGGAGAATAGAAGGAGATTGGAGCTTTTTTGAATTCATAGATTATTTTAATCTTTTTATATTATAGTCCACGGGATAGTCCATCTGCCGAAAAGATAGAAAACTAAAAAACATTTATTGATGTCATATAGACTAAATATAATCCATCAGATAGTCTAACCGCGGGAGATGCTCACCAAGTTATTGCTACGGCAGATTAAATCATTGTCAACTTTTGAAAATCCGTTGACTTGACTCTACTTGAGATTTATATGATTGATTATAAATGAGTGGGCAGCTTGGTCTTTCATGAACATTCAACATTACTTGTGTGATTGACTGTAGAAATTCAAGTCAGACATATTTAGCTGCTGCAACTTCATGTAGAGATAGATATAAACGAACTGAGTCTATTCGAGTATTGATTTGTTTAAATTTAGTTCACAAAATTTATTGAATATAAAATAAAGTTTGATTGAAATTTCATTTAACTCTCGAGGTTAAAGACGATTAGAATCGGTAGAAGTTAGTTTGAACTTTTCTAACGAATATAATCCGAGTATCAATAGAAAATTATAATTTGAAGAGGTACGAGTAATTTATTGAATTTTAAAATGTGCTTATATTTGACTCATTTATATTTCGAAATGAAATTTTAATCGAATTTTTAATCGAAATGAAATGAAAGACGAATCGATTTCGAATCGTTGTCATTATTTTACAATCTTAGTTCTTTTAGAATTAGACTACGTTTAGTTTGAGGAATACCCCAAAATGCAAAAACATACCCTACATATATTCTCTTGTTTGATTAAATTGGGGAAAAAATATGGAAGAGAATAACTTCTATGGAGGAAAATATGAAGAAAAACATCTCAAATGCTAAAGTCTCAAATTTCTAATAAATATTTCATGGATTTGGTGTTACATTGAAAAGGGAAGTAAATTAAAAAGGTAAAACGAAATTTTAATTCTTCAAGTCTTAATTTATATGTTTTTGAGTTTAGGATGGAAATTAAAAAATAGAAAAATTATTTTATAATAAAAAAGAAAAAATAGAAAATTTATATGTTTTATGTTGTTATTGAGTTTATAAAAGGGAAAGGAAAGGAAACTTTAGGGTTTTTATTTATTTATTTAGATTACTAATTCATATTAGGAATTATAAAAGATTACTAATAAATATTTTTTTACTAATTGTTTTTTTACACATGTGCAAGCAGTAGAAGAAAGTAATCCTAATAAAGAAGGCACCATGCATACTGTCTGCCTCACAAGAGACCACCATTCACCAGGTGGAAAATATTGGTGTCTTTCTTATGAGGCAAAAGTAGATCCACACCACATACCCCTAAAATTATGGAACAACCCTCCACTTAACCACTCATGGGGGATGCTGCCCCTACACCAAGCACTAGTAATAGTATTCCTTACCCTAAATCCTAATGTGCTCCATTTTTATTTTATTTTATACTTTTTTTCTATTGCTTGTTGCCCCTACTACTTTTAGCCATTCACTTAAGCCAATTAATACATGGGAATTACTCCCTCTATCCCAGGATAAAAATTCTGATGAATTTTTTACGCATATTAAGAACATAAATGAAATGACAAAATTATCCATAATAATGTCATTAAATATGGAGAGAGAATTAGAATAAGAAAAGTATGAGATATTTAATGCTACGAGTATAATAGAAAAATATGTGAAAAAATTTGGTTATTAAAGAAAAATAGATATTTAACATTAATAATAAAGACTTTTATCATGGGGGACGAATGGAGTATTAATTAAAGGAGTTGTTTGGTTATTTCCACCCAAATTCAATTAATTCGACTCTTTTCTTCTTCATTATTATTATTATTTTTTTTTTTGCTTTATGGTAGCTGCACTACACTCTTAGCTACTAAAATGATATTTTTATAATAATATTGTCCGTCGCTATTGATTTCTTTTATTATGAAAATATTAATTTCTAAAATGTAATGTGGGAGGTTAGCTCATGTGGACATTCAAACAAAACAGCTACCAATTTTTTCAATTGAGGAGGCTACGAGAGGACATTTCAAAATATTTTATTTAATACGTTGGAACTTGTCATCAAATAAAATATTTCAAATGCATGCGTGGAAGAAAAGAAGAACAGAAATGGAATCAAAGGCTCACGTGAACTTACAAGGCCCACTAAGCACTGTGATAAACGGACTTAGCCAAGCGTCACACGTGCGCTGTTTCAAGTGCCACGTGGTCTAGAATTTGTCCTGATTCCCCTTTTTAGCTTCTAAAAAAAATAGATATTCAAAAACTTTTCGACCCAGTACTAAAAAAAACAACAAAATTACATTAATAAAAATCAGATTCCGAGCCTGATATTTGGTATCATGTCGGATGGGTGGTAGTACAATACAAAATAATACACAGCTTGTATTATAGTATTATATTGATGTCACATATTTTACTTTATTTTTTCAAATTAAAAAAATGTAATTATCTTAATATGCACGAACGAACGAATGATTTATTCATGTTTTTTTGTAGGAGTATCAATTATTTATAACCACCCGACCCGACCCAAGAGCCTCCAGCTGATTTTGTTACCTGGAGTATAATTTTAGTGTGGGATCGTGCAATGGCATAATTTGTATATCTATGGAATCCCTCCATCACTAATGTCGAAATTTGTATGCCTGCTTGAGTAACGTTTTTTAGGTATATACAAATACAATATTCATACTTATTAATGTTGTCCGACGATATATGTTAAGACGACGGATATATAGCGACGGACTGAATCGTCGCCCGGTCCGTCGCTAAAAGAAAATATGTAAGATATGTTAGATAAAGAGTGTGCTTAAGATCCAAACCGTATATATATATATATATATATATATATATATATATATATATATATATATATATATATACACACACATTAAAAATTGCAATCTTTTATTTTATAATGGAGATAGTATCTTATTTCCCATTTTTTTTATATAACAAGGAGTTTATCAACTGCAGTTGGACTAATCTCCACAAATCCGGGTCAGCCTTTTCATACGGACTTGGCTTTACGAACCATTTCTGGCACAAATTATTGCTGGTGGAAGTCGAACCTAAGACGTTCGGATTTACGGGTCATCCCAAGACGACTTTGAACCACTGCGCTAACTGCTGAATTTTATTTTCCATTTTTGGACATGAGTGGCTCATATCTCATTAGGTATTTACTATTAATATTTTCTCAGAGAGGATACTTAATTTGGCTGAGTACAAATTCAACTAACTGAACTTGGAAAAATTACAAATTAATTCAGTTTCCATTGGAGGAGTATATAGAGCCAAATAAAAATAAAAAATAAAAAAAAGCTCATCTTATAAAGCGGCTCTCTCAAGCCGTGGTGAATTTGTGTCATGATTTCCCCCCTCTTTTGCCCCCCTACAACTTCAATTATATTACTATTTCGTTTTTTTTAATTAAATTTTTTTATATCTTTTTATTTACTCCTCCAAATTTATAAAACATAATTTATACAAACAACAACGTGTGCCATCGAGTGCTAGTAAAACATTATGCTTTCGGCTTCAATTACCTGAACAACCTTCCATGTCTCGCCACCTAAGGTAGATTAAACCAGTATGGTAGTGTGTATAAGCTCCTGCCACGACCAAGACGTGAAAAATCTGATGACTGTGTCCAGCGATATCAAACTTTCCAGGCCTCCACCGCTCAGGGATTCTCTTGGCGTAGATTAGCGCTCCGATTCCATAGAATGCCCCCATTAGTATCTCATAACCGGTGGTCTGAAGGGCCTCTGACCGGTTCCAGTATAATATCAGCTTATGAATTATAGGTGCAACACCTGAAATGCCCATTCCAAAGAAGAGGGAAGCACGTAGGGTCCGGAAATGGGGCTTCTGAAAAACAGGGAGGAGAGAGAAAGCGATGCTGGCGATTCCTAAAATTGTAATGAAGCTCAAGTAGAGGTTGCAGAAGAAGGGATTGCACATAAAGGAATAATAGACAGGAGGGTAGAAGGAAGTTGCGATGAGAGCTGCAATGCCTGCATAGTCTAGCCTGAGCATTATGTATGAAAGGCGTTCTGAGTAACATGAAAGGAGGTGGCATGTGCTACTGGCTAGCAAGCAGAACATGGCCCCTCCCAAGAAGGCAAAGAATGGCCATCTTGTGATCGGCTGGCGCAGCAGGGGAGTTACAGTGTTGACCATATCACCTTCTACACTCCTCTGCATAAATACAAAGGAGCAGGGATAATAACATTAAATCATTTATTATATGTCATACAAGTTAAATGTTTCTAACTGAAAAACATATCAACAATCAACATTTGTCAACGGCTTTGATCTAGTAGTTGTCAGTCAGTATATTAATGGAAAGACCGTTATAAAATCATTTTCTGAGAGTAATTATGGAACAAAGCCTACTAGAGGAATTTGAATCCCTACAAGTTTATCTATAACAAATTAACAATTCAACATTTTTTGTCTTTTATTTTAAGAAGTATTCGACTTTATTGCAAGTATTTTACCAAATAATACTTGTGCAAAGATTTTGATGCAATATATCAAAATAATATCGCCTACTACTTAAAAAAGAATTAAGATAGTTTTCATCTCTCTCATTTTCTTCAACTATCGTTTCACTAGACAGAAAACCATCAATGCGTTTCCAAAGAAGAAGCATTGGGAAGAATCATTGGGTACATAACACGCTACTCGGTTCTCCAAAAGCTTAAAGATTTTCTTCTCATCTAAACTTTAATATTCCGAATCCTTATAAAACTTGTAATGCAACCTTATATATATGATTAATAAAGATGTTTTTGTGATTGAAATTATGTGTTATGTGATTGAATGTTTATGGTTTCATTATAAGTATAAATATAGAATTTTTTTGAAAAACTTAACTAGTAAATCACTATTCATAAAAACGCTAATTCACTATTCATAAAACGTAAAGTCAACTTTGGGAAAGCTAACTAATGCGTAACTAGAAGCTAACTAGAAAGTAAACTATGTTTGGAGTAACAAAACTAAGGTGGGATCCGATTATGGTGTAGAGAAAGGGAGGGCTTTTTGGCCAATATAAAAGTATGTAATACTTACAAGTTTGTAAATATTGATAATTGCTTTGTAGAGTTAGTAATCAAATTGATTTTTGCTTGCTTTGTAGTGTTGTCAAGCAATGGGAGGTGAGATGTGGCTCAATGTCTTGCTTGAGGTGTGTTTTTCTAGCTTTAAGAGGTGAGATATGGCCTCTTGTATGGCAAGTCATTGTTGAGAGACATAAGTGATAGGGCTTGGCCTTGTTGGCCAATTGTAAGTGGTGGAGTTGTTAGGCAGTGGTGGCCTTATGTGAACTATGGCTTGGTGGCCACTTTGGTCGGTTGTGGTGTGATGAACATTATCACCTCATTCTTGGTGGCCTATTAATAAGACCCCCATGCCATGTTAAATAACTTTCATTAAATCCCAAAGTAATTCTAAGAGAGAGCATAGTAAGTATACTTATAATTGAGAGGAAGATCAAGTCTTGCTTATTCAAGATAAACGTAAAGCTTGCAACTTCAAGAGGTAATTTACGACTTGTCGTAGTCTCGTTAGTTAAGCGTTCATATATTCGAAATATGAAGTATTACATACTAATTATAAATTTATGTGGTTAATTAGCAAATCTTATAAACATGTTAAGCTAGCTAAGTAATACCCTAATCGAATGAAGTAAAACATCAGTATGCATGTTAGTATAGATTAGTTGTAAAAGCTTGTTAGATTAAGCTACCTAATTGATTCATTAGACAACCTAACTGAATGAGATAAAGCATGAATTGTATGATAATGTGAGTGAGTCATAAAGCATGATAAACTAAGTAAGTAATGCCTTAGACAAATAAATGAATCAAGTGGTAGCAAGTTAATGTATGAACTATGAAACCTTGTTTTTAGTAGTTTTTTCAAGAGGTGTGCAACATCATATATATGAATTTGGTCATGAAATTCATAGCCAAGTCGAAGAGGGGGAGGTTACGAACGAGAAGAAAAAAGAATCGTTCAAAAATACCAAGTAGATTGAAAGTTATGTATGTTTGAATCAAGTAGGGTAAAATTGCACAGCTGAAAATTGGGCGTTCAAGCGCTACACTTATATAATACTTTTGTCTGAGTTTTTCCGAAACTTATTTTGTCATGTTTTTGGTAATCGGACATCATAAAAGAAAAAGTTATGAAATAAAATTCATACGCAAGGCTAGTTAAGGTGAACTAAAGTAAGGAGTCATATTTTGACTAAATTGTATGTCGACCTCGTGAATTATATAGGTTGATCGAAAGATGCAAAAATTAACGTAAACTATAGAAGCGGAATCAGACAAATTTTTCAGACTAGGTGCAAGTTTCTAACTGTTTTTATGTGCAACAATGTGCTATAAAACTGTTATGAATTTCAATTAGTTGTGATATGTGAATTAATTGTATAACTTGAGGATTGTGAACTCTATAACTTGAGGATTGTGAACTCTATAACTTGGGCAGTGTGAACCCTATAACTTGAGTAGTGCGAACTCTATTATCTGTATAAACTTGAGAAGTGTAAAATGTGTTATCTGTTAGACTTGCTGAGTATTTGTGCTCATTCTTGCTAATAAAATCTTATTTGCAGTTAAGGAAGAATTACCAGTAGTTAGGTCAAGAGAAATTATTATTGTTGTCTTTTTTTCATGTATCATTAAAAGAGTTGAGAATTATTATAAGAATGTATTGTTTTTGTACTATACATTTAAGGTAGTAGATGTAGGAGTAAGGGTGTAAACGAGTCTAACCAGAGCGAACAGAGAGCTACTCGAATTCGACTCGAAATGATAAATTCATACTCGAATTCGGCTCGAATTCGAATTATATTTGAAAAATCCTACTCAGATAATTTACTCGAACTCGAATATTTATTACTTGAATTCGATCCGACTCGACTCGACTCGAATATTTATTCAAACTACTAGCGAGCTTCAAATTCAAGCTCGAATTCGAGTCTCCACATATTAACTAGTTTTATAATAAATATAATTATAAATTGAATTTGTTATTTTACTTAAAAATGAGAAAATATATTTATTATTACACTTTACAAATATAAAAACACAATTAAAATTAAAAACAAAACAAAATAAAAACTAATTATCCTAATTTGATTTAAATTTGTATATATTATAAGAGAACGTATCGAACATCTAATCGAATATGTATTAACCGAGTATGTATCGAATCACAATAAAAAATTCGAGTAGTTTGAATCTTAAACAAGTCGAGTATAACCTTGCTCAGACTCTACTCATATGTTAATTCAAACTATTTTTAATGCTCATATTTGGATCATATTATTAACGAATCCGAGTCGAGCTCGTATTTTTTCGAGTCGAGCCTGAATCGAGCTCGAACTGTGTTGGCTCATTTACAACCTTATGTAGGAGTCATTTAACTATGCTAAATTAACATTATTGACAATATCTAGAAAGTTCTGTCGAGGAAAGGGTTAGGTTATCTAATTGCGCGCCAATAAGGAGAAATTCTTATCGGAAATCCCCCTTTCCTGGGAACTGACTAGTTGCTAATATTGAAAGTCTAGATTAGATAAATGGTGTTGAAATTGAGAAGAAGGGTTGATGTTGGATTGTGAGTCATAATTTATGACTTTGGAATGTAATAGGAAATTGTAAAGTGTACGATTCTGGAATAAAGATTGTGTTGTAAGTTTTTAAATAAACGAGTTTTTATCAAGTATATTATTGGTGAATGTTATGGAAGATGTGTGCAACAGATTCGTTGTGGAAAGCACACAAATTTGGGGGCGTCACATAAACACGCACTACCTCTAAACACACGCACACAAACCTTTTTTTGCCACAAATTACACATACAAACACACAGACTTCACAAGTGGAGATCTAAGTTGATTTCCCATATTTAATAACTTTGAAGCTAAAGAGTATTTATGTATCTTTTACATGTGATCCAAGAAGAAAATGTAGGTACGCCAGAAATTTCATTATGCAGTAAAGCTAAACATATAATCAGAATCAAGTGTATAACTTCATGATCTTATTAAAGGAAAGTTAGGATTTTGAGAGATAATTCATCAAGTTTCCAATCTAGCAGTCATTGCCAAACATTTGATCAATAAAATTCTTTCAACAAAAGCTAATTTGCACAACTAGTATTTTCATATCCTTTTCCTGCTCTTTAAGAGTATAAATATCTAATAGCCGTTGAGATTTAATTACTGCAACTTAAGATAACTACTGAGAGATATGAAGTGCGACATTACCAGAAGACAATCTTTTGCTTGATCAGGAATTGAACGCATTGGTAAACAATTCATGAGAAGTTCCAGTACATTCCAACCAGAAAGTGAGGGAAGAAAATCAATTGAAGGCAAAGATGTCTTCAATAAATCTTTGAATCTATGAAAATCAGCCATGTTGGGCAAGGAAGGAAGGTTCCCGAGTTCTGCTTGAATCTTGCTGAGGTCAGCATTTTTGAGCATGTTAGACAATTGTTGGACTGACTGGAGATCCATGACCTTTGGAACCTTCATTGCTGTGTATATGGTTAATGACAGAAAAATGAAGAACCCGATCAAATGCCTGAAACAAATATCAATAGAATCTGAGAGAAAAAAATATATTTAGCCTCTAATACTCCCCCACCCCCTCCTCTTTTATCACAGGCTAAGAGATACTGGCCACAGGATACAAATGTAAACACTGCTGAATTATTGAAGCCATTCATTTAAATCCATAATTCATATAAGATCTGAATCTAAATCTCTCAAACTAAAAGTGCTATTCTTGTGTAGTTTTATGGTTGATTGAGATAAGGTGGCAAAACTAGTGCTCATTCAGAATGGTGTTTAGATATAAAGAGACAAAATTTGTACGCGAGGACAATTTTATAAAGGAGATTTGTATGTTATTTTCAATTCAATGAACTTAATAAGTAAGAGTCTACCAAAATAAAGGGATACACGCTAAGCCAACGGCCGACCTAAAATATTGACCTTGATCAAAATAGCAGAACTATAATGGCGATGAGCTGTATCAATAGGGTGGTGATATAACCATTTGATACTGAGAATTGCAATAACCTTTCTGCTAATACAATGATTTCCTTTTTAACTAACCGAGTGTCCGAAATTCAACTTTTAACACCCTAGTCCCACGTCGAAACATGTGGGATACTTAGCTTAGATGTGTATATAAGTTCCAAAACTACAACTATAGAACCTTTAGTCATGACCTTTTGGATGAGCTTATAGTGAGCTAAAATGATCCTGGACCATGGTACGATTTGATTCGGACTCAGGATTTGATCCGGGTTAGTAACCAACTATGAACTACTAGGTAATTAGGTAGATCTTCTTTACCTTATCCTTTATTTGAATAAAGATATTTATTTTGGAGGAAGATAAACAATATTGATATTTTAGAAAAAGCTAGGTGTAACATTCTTATGAAGAGAGTAATTGGAAAAATGGTAAAAATCATGATATTATGACACTTTTTACTCTATTTTTTCTAGAAAGTGGGCTTTTATTTTGGATGGAGGGAGTACAATCCAGATATTAACTAGTACTTCTCCCATATAAGAAACTTCTAGAATTTTTAATTGCAATCATAATCAAACATAAAATAATGGCAAGAGGATAGAAAATTCAAACAAAGTCGGCATGGATAAATAAAAAAGGGACTCAATATGAAATCCTTACGTCCAAACATTCAGAGTTTCATTGTGAATGTAGAAGACGCTCAGGAACACCTGCTTTAGTGGCCATTCTGATCGATAATGACCCAAGATATATTCGTTATCCCTTAAAAAACCGGGCAATGAGTGGTACTCAACAAGCTGATACTTAACTCTCCTCCAAAGACTCTTTCCCTTCCCTTCTTTTGAGAAAACTCTGCTTCCATCCTCACAATCAGATCGACTATCAAATGTTTCAGAAGACACAGTCCATCTTTCTTTCCGACTATCTATCATCTTTCCAAACCCTGAAACAAGTAGACAGCAACATATTTCAGTACATAGCTGGAAACCATTAAACTTGACGAAAAGCTACTTTACTGATCAAGAGTAATGAACCATCAGGTAGAACACATACAAAACAAATGGTTTTGTCTCTTTTAAAAAATGCTTAATTTCTAGTTATTTTTTGTCATTCCTTATATACAATTTCTGCATTTCAAGCAAGAAAATCATGCAATTCTAAGTTATTTGTGACTTTCCAAGCTGAAAGAGAGAAAAATTATGGAGATAAATATCAAACAAATTGCTTCTGATGAAACCCTAGATGGGAATTCGACCCAAGAAATACGCAATTGTATTTTTTAGCTTCACCACCATGTTCACATGATTATGGTTACAAAATTGATTGTCCATTAACATATCATAAACAATCACAATATCCAACATAAATATAAATTAGGACCCAATATTCAAAAAGAAAAATTTGCTGGATATTCATCAAATTGGGCAAATTATTTTGAAGATAATGGATGATATAAATACCTGAAAACTTTGACCCCTTTTGTGAATAATAAAAAACGAGAATAAAATCAAACAGGATGCTGAATCTTATATGATAGATACATTTAGTCACAGAAAGATATATAGAGAAGAAGGGGATGAATACTAAAGATATGGCGATGAAAAGTTGAAAACAGAGGTGCTGGTTTTTTCTGGTATATACGGACGGGAGGGGCCACTTGGAATGGGTCGGACGGTCCGTACTTTCTATTTTTGAGTTCCTCGGACTTTGAGCTCGTAAAGAAGCTCTAGGGTGTTATAAAAATTGAATAAATTTGAATGAAAAAAGTTGTTTGATAATTGATATATCTGAATGATAAAATTTTATTATTTTACCTTTTTGAAAAAATTTAAAATTATTGTAAATTTATTTAATATTACTTAATATAATAATTAAATTTTTAATTTTTTTTACTTCATTCAACTGCTCATTCAGCCATTCAGCTAAAAAAATCTAACTTAGGGGGTGTTTGATAAAAATTGAATAAATCTGAATCTGAATGAGTTGAATCTGAATCTGAATGAAAAAAGTTGTTTGATAATTAACATGTCTGAAACATCTAAATGACAAAATTTTATTATTTTACCTCCTCTAAAAAAATTCAAAATTGTTGTAAATTTATTTAATATTACTTAATATAATAGTTAATATTTTTTTTAATTTTTTAATTTTTTTTACTTCATTCAGCCCCAAAAATCTGACTTAGCCATTCAGCTCGTTTATCTTACCGATTCACCATTCAGACTAAAACAAACGCACTGACCGATTCAGTCATTTAGATTCAGCTCCATTCAGCTCTAAACAAACACCCACTTAGTTATCAATTTTTCGTTCATCTTACCGATTTGACCATTCAAACCAAAACAAAACTATTTGACCAATTCAAACCATTCGGTATTTAGCCATTCAAATTTCTAAACAAGCATCCCCTAATCAAGTTAAATGAATTGAATTTATACGAGTTTAAATTACGTATGAATTCAATTTGTTTAGTGAACGAGTCCAGCTTGAATTTAAATTAAGGTTTAAATATGTTGAGTTTAGTCAAATTTAAACTCATTTTGTTAATTTTTTTATTATAAAAATAAAATAATAATTTATTAAACGTCGATTCCATAATTTTTCACAAAAAAAACTCTTTTTATAGCGTTTTAAGAAAATTAGTGAGATTTCATGAAAAATGACTCTTTTATTTGACTTTATTTCGAAAAGTTAGATTTTAGAATAGATCAAAGAAAAAACGTTATCAATTAGTATAAGTTTAAATATAATGTAACTCAATTAAATTGGTTCATAACAATTATTGTTTAAATTTGAAAAATTACTTAAATGAAGTTAATATGTTATGTACTTTAGTGTCGCACAATGTGCCTGGCTTGGTCCCGGTCCGATCCGGGACTGTCAAGCTTTGGTAGTTGACTGTGTCAGTCGAGCTTTGACTTTTGGGCCTTGAGCATCAAAGTTAGCCGATCTTATGCAATAAAATTGTGGTTTGAAGAGATCAGAAGCTGCATCAAAGTTGTGCCTTGGGGCAAGCAAAGGTGGTCAGTCATAATTTTTTAAATTATCTTGTCATGTGTATGGTGGGTCTTTGGGGTTTGGGGGCGGGCAATGGGGGGGCTCAAGGTAATGAAGTCTGACAATTGGCAGCTGACAATTTGTACTGTTAAAGGGATGTTGACATGTTGTGCAGGCAGCATGCTATAGCATTGTTAATTTGTTATTAGTAGACTAGAGAGATGATTGTTATTATTTTATTTTATTATGTCTTAATGGTTAATGCCTTATTATGCCCCTGATGTCTCATGTCAGTGATGTGCACCAAGCCACCAACTAGTCAACTACCAAGCCACCAACCGTCAAACTCTAATCTCTCCAGTTAAAAAGAAATAACTAACAAGTCACAACTATTAGTTTATTTAATATTGTACCTATTATTGTATTTAATTAATTATTTATATAATTATATCTATAAATATTAATAAATCTTTAATCAACTAACTTGTTAATATTAAATAAACTAACTAGTATGTTAATATTAAATTTTAATTAACCAACTTATGTATCTTAAATAAATCAACTATTATATTGATATTAAAATTTAATCAACTAACTTATTAATATTAATAACTTATTAATATGAATCTTAAATAAACCAACTTTAAACTTGATTGATGTACTAATTAAAAGTAATGTATTACAATTTACAATTTACAACTTATAAGTTACGACTTACATATTACAATAATGAATAACAAAATAAGTAATAATTTATTGAATCATTAATTTGATGAATAATTATAACTTTATAACTTTAAAGTATAACTTAAACAATAATCAATAATGAGTCGGTTACAAATATTTGTCTTCAAATCTTCAAAAATTATTTATTCAAATCTTCAAAAAAAGTATATCTTCAAGCTTAATGAATGTACATTTTTAATTAATTCTGCTCCGACTTCAAGATCTTCCGAGCTATCTTGATCATCTATTACGTCTTGTATTCTTCTTTGTGCGAAGATAATCTCTACAAAGAAATACATATCTCCAACGAATCTGGACTAAGTCTACTTCTTTTTCATCTAGTACTCACAAATAAAGAAAAACAAGATTAGAAGCTACAAGATTAGCTTGGATAGTTAGTAAATCACGAGCCATGGCTACCAAAGTAGGATATTATTCGGTTATGATTTTTCCAAAATGCAAGTATATCAAAATTTTAAATTCTTGATCGATCATAAAACTTCTAAAATCAGATTTACAATATAAACCAAGTTCGTTTAAAGCGCTTGTGTGTGATGAAGTTTTTGGTTTTTTGATAATAATTTTAATAATGATGAAAACTTAGAAGATGAAGGGGGGGTGGGTGGTGCGTGTAGATGTAGCATATATAGACTCATATTGTCTATAAAATTCAAAGAAATGTATTATTAAAATTTAGTTTAATATAATCAATATTTTCAAAGTACCTATATTTTCTACTATATCTTCTAAAACACTTTCCACACCTTCTAATTTTATTATGTGGTTTAACGTCTGCTTTGCACAAGTAATAATGAAGAGGCATGTATTCAAAATATTTTTAAAATTTTTCTTCCATACTAAAAATAAGGTTACTCCAAAAAGGATCATATTTATATTGTTGAAGCATATTTGTTATTTCCAAACATGCAAATAGAACATGATGAATTGTAGGATAATAAACACCACTTAATATTTTTGTGTGTTTTTTAAAAACTTTAAGAATATTTAAAAGTTGACATAATAAATCGCAGTCTTGATTTGTTATTTCATGATCAGTTTGTGTGTTATAAAATTCCATAAGTATATTTTGACGTTTATAAACATCTTTAAATAAATCATATGTACTATTCCATCTAGTGTTATTATCAAATTTTACTCTTTTAAATTTTTCACCTCTTGTATGACAAAAAATTCTAAAATCTTGCATTCTTCTATTTGAACCATATATATAACCAATCATAAAACGAATTTTATTTATTGTCGTTTGCAAGTAAGTGAATCCGGATTGTACAATCAAATTTATTATATGGCATATGTAAGACCCCAACTTATTATAAATAAAATCAAATTTTCTCTAATTATTATTGTGAATAATAAGGTATTAATTTGATATAATTATCTGGTTATGGGTGAAATGTGCAAATTTTGTAAAATAAGCAAATGGTTATAAAATAATCATTGTTGTCGGGGAATATTCGTTTGGTCGTGGAATATTCTTGTTGTCGGGGAATATTCGTACGACGGCGCAGTCGTTTGTGGGCCCCATAACAGAATAACTGTTGGATGAAGAAAACGACAAGTTTGCGTTTTTATAAATAACGGCGTAGTTGTTACCATTAACACTGTTGAAATACCCGGTGGTTAAAATACAGTAATACGCGTGGATGCACAATATTTTTGAATTATTGATTCTTACGTAAAAAGGCACTACTCAATAATTGTTACAGTAATTACTATTCAATATTTTATTTTATTGATTCAATAATTGCTGCGTTGATATTTTATATTATTGTTGTTTCAATAATTATCAACGCACAAAGATTTCTATTATCGGATCAATAATTCATATTATTTGAATAATATTATTAGATAGCATTATTGGCAATGTCTAGAAAGTTTTGTCAAGGAGAGGTTTGGTCACCTAATCAAGGCTAAGAAGGATTATTGGAAAGCCCCCTCTTTCCTGGGAACGGCCTGGTTGTCATAATTGTGATTCTGTAATATTATTTATGAATAATTAATTATTGATTTATATGATAAGGAAATATTTATTTTATATAAATATAAATGATGGATATATTTATTTTTATGTGGATAAAAATGAAGGAATTAATGCTGAGGTGTTTTATCAGTATTTTGTCAGTGTGGAGGTATTAAAAATCCCCCGTTTGTGGATTTCAGATATTTTATGTTTGGAATTTGGAAATACTCAAAGCTACAAAGTTGTAGAGAATTCGATTTCAGGCAGAATGGATATAAAATTCATATTTTTCTGATAAACAGGCTATTTTCTATGAATTATTGAAGTTTCGGATAATAAAATGATTTTTATTAAATTTATGGGTGGGACCCACTTTGGTTAACAACATGTGGACTGCTGAAATTTTTTCAGAATTGGCAGGCTAGTGGCTGGTCTTGGTTGGTGCGTAGAATTGATTTTAGAAATAATATTATTTTATTATTTTAGTCTCGTTTGGCGTTCTAGCATTTTCCTATAAATAGATGCTTAGGTTAGAATTAAAAATCACACCAGAAACAAGTTTTTTTTCTCTCTGGATTATCGAGCATATTTTTGTGAGTATTTTGATACTTCGAGAGTTGATATTCAATGCAAGTTTCTGTCAGCACTATATCCGAAATTCAGTCAAGTACGGATATTTTGAGGTAAGGGATGCTATTTTATTCGTAAATGATATTATTTTCTTCAATATCATTATGCCGAAATATTGGAATGAATTTTTTTATCAAATTTGGAACTTTTTTGTGTGGGGTTACTTATTCACGATATCTATTAATTATTCACGATGATATAAAGACTATTCACGAATCTAAGACTATTCATCGAAAAATGAAATTTTCTTCTTTTTGTCCAAGATGTCTATTATGGTTACTATCTTTGATTATATCCATGTTTTGATCTTTATTCTTGAATTTTTCTTTAAAATTGGTTATTATGGAGTATTATTGATTTTGGATAAACTGTAATA
The DNA here is from genome assembly GCA_020205615.1 of Panax quinquefolius. Lineage (NCBI taxonomy): Eukaryota > Viridiplantae > Streptophyta > Magnoliopsida > Apiales > Araliaceae > Panax > Panax quinquefolius. Next base: position 8,461,237 of record CM035170.1, on the reverse strand, counting down.
CGAATATCTAATATTTGTTATTTTGTTTCACTGGATTCGTTCCTTTAAAATATTTTTCACCATCCTCAGTCCTAAATGATGATATTACTGAATATCTTTGGCCTGTAGTGCAAAGATGAATGATTACCTAATGAATATCTTTGGCCCGTAGTGCAAAGATGAACATGTGTTGAGATGAACATGACCAACTAGTGATACAAATGAATATCTTTGGCCTATAGTGCAAAGATGAATATTTGATTCAAGATGTATATTGATTGATGTTACAGGGATAAAATATTGATGATGGACTTTTAAATCTTAGAAGATAGTAGAATTCTTTCTCTACATGACTCTTCTAATGGATTGCTGTTCCGCTGCAATTATTGATCTAAAACTTGTTGTCTATTATATTTTATCAAATTTTTTGTATATTATCTTAGTTATAATATTCTTTACTGGGCTAGTTGAGCTCACCCTTTTCCTTTTTGTTCCATTTTTCTTCTCGGGAGGTGAGAACATAGCAGGATCTAGTCGGGGTATGGAGTGATGGTTCTAGAAAGATGTTTTAGCAGTCCTCACTATTTCTGTAAAATAGTGTTTGAATAATTGTAATGAGGACTTAGTTGAGTGTGGATATTGTATAGAAGACAATATTTGTATTTAAACTCACAGTATGTGTTGTCGTATTTTGCACGACAATTGTATTATTGAAGTATTATTGAAGTTGTAGTTTGCTTTCTGTACCATGTATTTGGTGACTCAGAATGGGTATTGTATACCTATTTTGGGGGCGTCACAGTTGGTATCAAAGCTTAGGGATATGGTCTTTGGCGGAGATCGGAGAATAGAACTAGGAGGGGAGAGATGAGTAAATCCTTCGCTAGTGTGTCCTATCTAAGCTTATTTGTTGGTCAGTCATAATATAGGGATATTATGTGATATGTTAATTTGTTTAATTAACCCTTGTTTTATGGCAGTATTTAAGAATGGCTGCTGAGAACGTTAACAATGGAGTGTATGAGACTGTTGAACAACCTTTAGATACAAACCAGGAGAACGTGCAACAAGAAGGCAATATTCCTCCTGTAAACAACACTATCGAGCAAACGATGAATGATGGAATGTTTAGGAGCTTTTATAGTTCATGCAAAAATCGCAGACGAGGAGACTTGTGTACAAAATACGGGTGGAAGTGATACCAACGTGCGATTACATCACGCCCAAGCAAGGCTTCAAGGAGTTGGGACCACCAGAATTTATTGGAAAGCCGGATCCGATCAAGGCGGAAACACGGGTCAAGTAAATTACCAAGATATTCGATGTCTTGGGATGCACGGAGGAACAGAAGGTTCCATTCACCACCTTTATGTTCCGCGGTGAGGCGGATTTCATGGTGGGAGTTTGTGAAGCGCACTCAAAACCACCGCACTCAACATGTCTGGGAAAGCGTTTCAGAAACTATTCAATGACAAGTACTTTCCCGAAAGTATTCGCTATATGAAGGAGGTAAAGTTTATCGATTGGAACAAAACAATGACGGTGTCTCAAAGATTGAGGCGAAGTTCATTTGAGTTATCCGTGTTTGCACCTCATTTGGTAGAGAATGAGGAACGAAAGACAAGGATGTTTCGAGAGGTTTAAAACCCGAGATTCTGGCTAATACCTTATCTCTCATAAATTTTTTTCGTATTTAGATGTTATCAATGTGGCTCAATTATTAGAGCGAGATAATGAGTATGTTCAACCGAGGGACCACAACTGTGGTCATACTGGATGATGTAGCCATCGTGAGCGATGATAACCAACGAGGAGGAAAAATACGAACAAAAGCGGCAGAACCACTCGGGTGGTCATCGTGGCCATGATAATAGGAGAGGTGAGTCAAGTGGAAATTTTTAAAGAGGAGATTCAACAATGATGGGAAGACATCAAAGACCAAAGACCAAAGACCAAAGACCAAAGACCAACAAGAAATTCTAGGGGAGGAAAACGACCGCCAGTTAGATGTTACAAATGCGGGAAAGAGGGACATATCAACCCAAACTGTCCACAACAATCCAAGGTATGTTACAACTGTGGAAAGGAAGGCCACATAGCTCGGGATTGTTCTGTAGCAAAACCAAGTTCAACGGAGATGGTGACTCCAAGGGCTGTTCCGGATAAGTCGAAATCAGCGGTTCCTAGAAGAGTGTTTGTTGTGACTGGCCAAAACGTGAAGAACCCGAACGAGGTGATCACGGGTAAGCTAATCTTGAACTCTTGCGAAGTTTATACCTTACTAGATACCGGTTCTACCCATTCTTTTATTTCTCCTGCTTGTGCTCAACGTTTAAACTTGACTCCGGAGAAATTGGACTTTGACTTATCTGTTGAAACTCCATTGGGTGAAACCTTCGTTACATTTACAGTTTATAAATCTTGCATTATCCAAGTTGGCACAATCACATTACCTGTTGATCTTATCTCTTTAAAGATACTTGCTTTTGATGTGATTTTAGGAATTGATTGGTTAACCACTCATCATGCCAAAATTGATTGTTTTCGTAAGGTTGTTAGTTTTCATATTCCTAACCAACCTATCATACTTAATTCAAACAACTAAACCACTAAAATCACCATCATCATATCAAGCCATAAAGCTATTCGTTTATTGAAAAACGGATGCCAAGCTTTTTAGCCCATGTTATGGATTTGAAAAAGACAAGTCGATTTGGATAATATTTCATTGTTAAAGAATTTCCGATATATTTTGAAGAACTTCCCGGTCTCACCCCGTAACGTGATGTTGAATTCTTTATTGACCTCAAACCGCACAAAACCCATTTCTAAAACCCCATATCGAATGGCTCCTATTGAACTTGAGGAGTTAAAAGTCCAACTACAGAATTATTAGACATAGGTTTCATTAGCCCTAGTACATCTCCTCGGGGTGCTCTATTTTATTCGTAGAAGAAGAAGAAAGACGGGTGTATGCGATTTCAGTATTGACTACTGAGAATTAAACCATGTCACCATCAAGAATAGGTATCCGCTACCTCGCATTGATGACCTATTTGACCAGTTGCAAGGAGCACAATTCTTTTCAAAGATCGATCTTCGTTTCAGATATCATCAGCTGAAGATTAAAATTGAGGATATTCTAAAGACGCGCCTTTTAGTAATCCCCAGACGGGCATTATGAATTCTTAGTCATATCTTTTGGATTGACTAATGCTCCTGCTGCTTTCATGGATATGATGAACCATGTATTCAAAGAATATTTGGATCAGTTTGTTGTTGTCTTTATTGATGACATCCTCATCTATTCCAAAAGCCGTGAAGATCATGAGCACCATTTGAAGCTGATACTTGAAAGGCTTCGTGAAAACAAGCTTTATGCCAAGCTGAAGAAATGCGAGTTCTGGCTTGAGGAAATAGCATTCATTAGGCACATGGTGTCAAAACATGGAGTATCTGTTGACCTGGCGAAGATTAAAGCAGTACAAAGTTAGGAGCAACCGAAGTCGGTGATCGAAGTGCGTAGCTTTCTGGGCTTAGCTGGTTATTATCGGAGATTCGTGGAAGGATTTTCTCGAATCGCTACTCCGTTAACTCAGTTGACTCGGAAAGATATAAAATTTGTATGAAGCGAGGAATGCGAGACGAGTTTCTAAGAGCTCAAGAGGAGACTCATTTTGGCACCTGTTCTGGCAATACCATCTGCGGATGGATTTGTTATATACAGCGATGCTTCAGGCAAAGGGTTAGGATGTGTTCTCATACAACATGGGAAAGTCATAGCCTATGCCTCACGACAACTCAAAGAATATGAAAGGAATTATCCTACTCATGATCTAGAGTTGGCAACAGTCGTTTTCGCATTGAAAATCTAGAGACACTACCTGTTTGGGGAGAAAGTGGAGATCTATACAGATCATAAAAGCCTCAAATATTTCTTCACCCAAAAAGAACTCAACATACGACAACGACGTTGGCTCGAGCTGTTGAAAGATTACGATCATATTATTCAATATCATCTTGGAAAAGCAAACGTAGTAGCTGACGCATTGAGTAGAAGATCATATGCGGGTACGAGTGCAATGTTGTTAACACAAAGGCCCATTTTGTATGACTTGCAAAGGATGGAGATAGAGTTAAAGGCTCCAAGTACCCACATGATGATGGCGAATATACGAGTAGAACCGACTTTAATCGATAAAGTTAAAGCTGCTCAAGCTACGGACCTGGGGCTGATACGTATGAAGAAGAAAGTGCAAGAAGGAGCTATTCCAGAAGCGAGAATCGATGAAGAAGGAATACTTAGATTTAACTCCAGACTTTGTGTTCCTAACAACTCTGATTTGAAGCATAGAATCACGATGTTGGCACACAACACACCGTTTGCAATCCATCCTGGGAGTACCAAAATGTATCATGATATTCGACATACATTTTGGTGGAATAATATGAAGAGAGAGATCGCGGAGTTTATCTCGAGGTGTTTAACTTTGTCAACGTGTAAAAGTGAGAGCATCAAGTGCCAAAAGGTCCATTGCAACCACTTGAGATTCAGGAATGGAAGTGGGAACACATTACTATGGATTTCGTTACAGGTCTTCCCAAAGTTTCTCAAGGCATAGATGCGATTTGGGTTATTGTTGATAGATTAACCAAGTCTGCCCATTTCTTACCTATACGAGAAACTTATTCCCTTGAACGTCTTGCTCGTATGTACGTGAATGAGATTGTGAGATTGCATGGCATGCCAGTATCCATAGTTTCGGATCATGACCCAAGATTCACTTCAAGATTTTGGGTTAGCTTGTAGAAAGCTATGGGCACGGATTTACGATTCAGCTCGGCATACCATCCTCAAACGGACGGGCAATCAGAGAGGACTATTCAAACTCTTGAAGATCTATTAAGACTTTGTGTCCTAGATTTCAAAGGGAGTTGGGATACGTACTTGTCATTGGTAGAATTCTCTTACAACAACAATTATCAAGCAAATATAGGCATGGCTCCATTTGAGGGGTTGTATGGACGAAAGTGTCGTTCTCCAGTATGCTGGGACGAGGTGGGAGAAACAACGTTGTTGGGACCAGAATTAGTACGCATGACTACAGAAAAGATCCAAATGATTCGATAACGTATTCAAACCTCACAAGATCGACAAAAGAGTTATGCTGATCTTCATAGAAAGGACGTGGAATTTAATATCGGAGATCATGTACTGTTACGTATTGCTCCATGGAAGGGAGTTATAAGATTTGAGAAGAGAGGAAAGCTCAATCCACGATTTGTTGGTCCATTTGAGATTCTTGACCGAATAGGAAATGTGGCCTATAGACTCGCATTACCTCCAAGTATGTCTCATGTTCATAATGTTTTTCACATATCCATGCTTCGTAAATATGTGAAAGACCTGAACCATATTATTGCTTTAGAACCAGACGAGATAGCCGAAGATTTAACGTACGAAGAAGTACCTGTTAAGATCTTGGATAGGAAAGAACATGTCCTATGCACGAAGGTTATACCACAAGTTAAGGTTTTGTGGAGAAACCATGCTATTGAAGAAATGACCTGGGAGTTGGAATCAAAAATGAAAGCAATGTATCCTCACCTTTTCGAAACACCAGGTACGTATGTCAATTTCGAGAATGAAATTTCATAAGGAGGGGAGGTTGTAAGACCCCAACTTATTATAAATAAAATCAAATTTCCTCTAATTATTATTGTGAATAATAAGGTATTAATTTGATATAATTCTCTGGTTATGGGTGAAATGTGCAAATTTTGCATAATAAGCAAATAGTTATAAAATAATCATTGTTGTTTGGGAATATTCGTTTTGGTCGTGGAATATTCTTGTTGTTTTGAAATATTCGCATTTACCAAATGCGAAATTTGTGGGCCCCATAATGTAATAATCGTCGGATGAAGAAAACGACAAGTTTGCGTTTTTATAAATAATGGCGTAGTTGTTACGATTAACACTCATTGGAATACCCGGTGGTTAAAATACAAAGAATCTGGCGTGGACAAAGAAGTATTACAGTATTTTGAATTATTGATTCTTACGTAAGATAAGGCACTACTCAATAATTTTACGGTAATTATCGCTCAATATTTTATTTTATTGATTCAATAATTGTTGCGTTGATATTTTATATTATTGTTGTTTCAATAATTATCATCGCACAAGATTTCCTATTATCGATCAATAATTCATATTATTTGAATAATATTATTAGATAGCATTATTGGCAATGTCTAGAAAGTTCTATCAAGGAGAGGTTTGGTCACCTAATTCATGCGCCAAGAAGGAGAAATTCTTATTGGAAAGCCCCTCTTTTTTCTCGAACTACCGGTTGCCATAATTGTGATTTCGTAATATTATTTGTGAATAATTAATTATTGATTTATACGATAAGGAAATATTTATTTTATGTGGATATAAATGATGAATATATTTATTTTTATGTGGATAAAAATGAAAGAATTAATGCTGAGGTGTTTTATCAGTATTTTGTCGGTGTGGAGGTATTAAAAATCATCCGTTTGTGGATTTCGGATATTTTATGTTTGGAATTTGGAAAACTCAAAGCTACAAAGTTGTAGAGAATTCTATTTCAGGCAGAATGGACATAAAATTCATATTTTTCTGATAAACGGGCTATTTTTTATGAATTATTGAAGTTTCGGATAATAAAATGATTTTTATTAAATTTATAGGTGGGACCCACTTTGGTTAACAACACGTGGGCTGCTGAAATTTTTTCAGAATTGGCAGGCTAGTGGCTAGTCTTGGTTGGTGCGTAGAATTGATTTTAAAAATAATATTATTTTATTATTTTAGTCTCCTTTGGCGTTCTAGCATTTTCCTATAAATAGACGCTTAGGTTAGAATTGAAAATCATACTAGAAACAAGTTTTCTTTCTCTCTAGATTATCGAGCGTATTTTTGTGAGTATTTTGATACTTTGAGAGTTGCTATTCAGTGCAAGTTTCTGTCAGCACTATATCCGAAATTCAGTCAGAAGTACGGTTATTTTGAGGTAAGGGATGTTATTTTCTTCGTAAATGATATTATTTTCTTCAATATCATTATGCTAAAATATTGGTTTGAAATTTTTATCAAATTTGGAACTTTTTGTAACGGGATTACTATTCATGTATACGGCACTATTCACGAATACGACACTATTCATCGAAAAATGAAATTTTCTTCTTTTTGTCCAAGATGTCTATTATGGTTACTATCTTTGATTGTATCCATGTTTTGATCTTTATTCTTGAATTTTTCTTCAAAATTGGTTATTATGGAGTATTATTGATCTTGGATAAACTGTAATACGAATATCTAATATTTGTTATTTTGTTTCACTGGATTCGTTCCTTTAAAATATTTATCATCATCCTCGGTCCTAAATGATGATATTCTTGAATATCTTTGACCGTATAAGAAAAAAGATGAATGATTACCTAATGAATATCTTTGGCCCGTAGTGCAAAGATGAAATATGTGTTGAGATGAATATGACCAACCTGGGTGATACAAATGAATATCTTTGGCTCAGTAGTGAAAAGATGAATATTTGATTCAAGATGTATATTGATTGACGTTCTGAGGATAAAATATTGATGATGGACTTTTAAATCTTAGAAGATAGTAGAATTCTTTCTACTACTAACTCTTTCTAATGGGTTCTTCGTCCACCGCAATTATTGATCTAAAACTTGTTGTCTATTATATTTTATCGATTTTTCCTCATTGAAGACTAACGATAATTTGTTGTATATTATCTTAGTCATAATATTCTTTATCGGGCTAGTTGAGCTCACCCTTTTCCTTTTTGTTCTATTTTTCTTCTCGTGAAGTGAGAACATAAGCAGGATCTCAATCGGGGTATGGAGTGATGGTTCTAGAAAGATGTTTTAGCGATCCTCACTATTTACGTAAAATAGTGTTTAAATAATTGTAATGAGAACTTAGTTGAGTGTGGATATCTGCTAGAAGACAATATTTGTATTTAAACTCACAGTAGATGTTGTCGTCGATTTTGCACGACAATTGTATTATTGAAGTTGTAGTTTGCTTTACATACCATGTATTTGGCGACTCGGAATGGGTGTTGTATACCTATTTTGGGGCGCCACAAACATACATCTAACATGAAAAAATACACCATTTACTACAAAGTTTTAAATCATTTTTAACATATTAATAGAACTAGTATTATTTGTTGCAAAATCTAAACTAATACTCATTATTTTATCTTTAATTTTGAAAGTACGGATTATGGACATAATTTGAGCGTATATTGATTGACCATTATGTGGTAATTCAAAATATTCAAATCCTATAATTCTTTTTTGCATAAACATATCAGAATCTATCCAATGAGCTGTAATACAAATATAGCTAATTCTAGGTTGATGATTAGCGGTCCAAGTATCACTAGTTAAACAAATTTTACCATCAAAATTATCAAAATATTCAATTAATTCATTTTTAGCTTTATTATATAATTTAATTGCATCGCGTTTAGTTGTCATTCTACTTACTTGTTTATATTTTGGTTGCAATGCGCCTTGAATGTAGTCGGTACAACGCACATCATCAAAAAATTGAATGGAAGCTCCTTCTCGATCACCAACGCACATCATTCCACTCCTTTTGTAATATTTGATCGTAACTCCAACTGTGACCAGAACTATCAATTTGTGATTGAGAGCTTTCATCAGTTATTTTGTGCTTCTTCAAACATGACTCATAGTGACGGAGTAATGTGTTATTTCCTTTAACCCCGAAGTAGTTGTTACATATTTTGCATTGGGCTTTTTTAACACCTTCCGTAATCCACACTTCGATGAAATGATCCCAAACAACCGCTTTACGTTTGGTTTACTCGCCGGTAGGACGTGAAAATATTGTACTCGAACCCGGAATGGCACTTTCGGGCATAATGATATTTGGATCATTTTGAATAAATGATGACACTTGTGGAATGTTGGAAGAATCCATTGTAATAATATAAATGTACTAATAAAATAAATATTATGATTTATGTGTATAATATGTGAGACCCCGAATTTTATAAAATAAAAGTATTCAATTTTTCTATTTTTGATAAATAGTTAAATTGATAAAAGTTTAAAGTTAAGGGTGATATGTGAAATTTTTTCAAAGTAGACAAGTTGTCATAAAATACCCGATTACTATATATTCTAGTATTGTTCACTCGAGTATTTGGGGCACTTTTTGTGTCGGAGTACTATTCACGAGTTACTATTTACGAGTTACTATTCACGAGGTACTGTTTACCTAAATTACTATTCACCCAAATATTATTCACTCGGGTATTTGGGATATTTTTCGTGTCAAGGTACTATTCACGAGTTACTATTTACGGGTTACTATTCACCCGATTACTATTCACTCTAGTATTGTTCACTCGGGTATTTGGGATACTTTTTGTGTCGGGGTACTATTCATAGGTACTATTCTTAGAAGTATTATTCACGGGTACTATTCATAGAAAAATATATTTCTTTTCCATCTAAATCATTTTTGGGTACAATATTATTCCATGAGGAGATGTGCTAATTTTTCGAATAGTTGGTTGAAATTATAATAGTAAATCAATATGGATCGTTGGTTTAAAGTTTTAATAGTAAAATCTTTTATATAAAACAAAATACTTTTATAAAGTTATTCTATAAATAGAATATATTATATTCTATTATGCGTAGTGTGTTTTGCATAGTAAAATCGTTTTATATAAAATAGAATATTTTATAAAGTTATTCTATAAATAGAATATATTATATTTTATTATGCATAGTATTTGCATAGTGCCTGCATAGTGTTTTGAATAGTAAAATCTTTTTATATAAAACAGAATACTTTTATAAAGTTATTCGTTTTATTAGATTATAAATAGAATATATTATATTTTATTTAAAAGATTTTTCTTTAAATCTGGATCGTCCGATTAAAGTAAATCAATCTGGACCGTTCATGAATTAGTTATTATACAGTCCATTCTTCTATAAATAGAAGCTCATTCATTCATTATTTCTTACGAATTCACTGAAACTCTAGAGAGAGAAACTATAGAGAGAATTCTTCTTCTATAATCTTGAGCGTATTTCTTTAGAGTTTAAGAAAGCTTTGAGCGTAGTACAAGTTTTCTTCGAGTATATCATCGCTCTACTAGTCGGAATACTCTTCTTTCAAAGGTAAGGGATGTTATTTGTTGTACTCGTAAGGGATGTTATTTGTTGTACTCGTAAGGGATGTTATTTGTTGTACTGGTAAGGGATATTATTTGTTGTACTCGTAAGGGGTATTATTCTTTCGTATTAATGAAGAGAGTTATTTTCTTTCAATACTCGTAAGTGTTGTTATTCCATTTCTTATTATTCTGTTGGAATAACCTGTCTGTGCGGTCTATCGCATGTATGGTGATTTCTGTTGTTATTCCATTCTTTAATTATTCTGTTGGAATAACCTATCTGTGCAGTCTATCGCATGCATGGTGATTTCTGTTGTTATTCCATTCTTTATTATTTTGTTGGAATATCCCGTACATGCGTTACTTTGGGACTGGGTTCCGTTATTTATTATTCGTCGTAATATCCACATGCGTGCCTTTATCTTGGGACTGGTTCCATTATTTATTATTCTATTGGGAATAACGTCTGTAATGCGGATTACGCACGCACGGTGAAATTCTTCGTTATTCCATTCTTTATTATTATGTTGGAATAACTCATCTACGCAATCTTGCATACATGGTGAAATTCTTTTATTATTCCATTCTTTATTATTATATTGGAATAACCTGTCTATGCGAAGTACTACATACATGGTGAAATTCTTTTATTATTCCATTCTTTATTATACTGTTGGTTATTGGTTTTACAGTTGTATGTCTTTGGCCTGTAGTTCAAAGATGATATGTTGTTGAATATCTTTGGCCCAGAAGGCAAAAGATGATCCATTGTTTGATAGCTTTGACCCGTAGTGCGAAGATGAGCAGGTGTATGACATGATCATGACCACTAGTGATACTAACGAATATCATCGTCAGTAGTGCATGGATAATTCAATGATGTGATTGGCATGATCATGACCATTAGTTAACAAAGTTGAATGTCTTTGGTCAGAAGTGCACCTACAGTGCAATTGATTGGTATGATCATGACCATTGGTTTTATAGTTGAATATCTTTGGCCCGTAGTGCAAAGATGAGACAAATCGATTGGTATGATCATTGTTATTACATTTGAATATCTTCAGCCTTTGGGGTAAGGATATTGAGTAAACGTTCTATTAAGCCTTTGTGGCAAGAAGGAACTGTAAATTCACATTATTATAAATATGAATTTTGAATTTAACTAACATCTTTGGTGGTTCAGGTGAAGACAAGTGATGAAAGTTCTATTTGTCTTAAGTATAACAAAGAACTGTTGATGAGTATTACAGGAATAAAATATCAACGATGGACTTTTAATCTAGAAGAGATAGTAGATATTATGTTCTACTTGACTCTTCTAATGGATTGCTTGTTCCTTTGCAGTTAAACTTGATGTCTGTTATATTTTATCAGTTTAACACTCTTGAAGGCTAACGATAAATTATTCTGCATTATCTTAGTCATAATATTTTTACTGGGCTAGTTGAGCTCACCCTTTCTTTCATTGTTCTCTTCAGGAAATGAGAACGTAGCTGGGACTAGTCGGGGAACAGAGTGATGGTCCTAGATGGTGCATTAGTAGTCCTCACTATTCTGTGAAATAGTGTAATAATAAATGCAATGAGGGCGCCATTGGGTGTGGATATTGTCTAGAAGGCAATATTCTTGTATAAACTCCCAGCTTATGTTTTGTCGTATTATACACGACAATTGTATTATTAAGTTATATTTTGTATTTATGTACCATGTATCTGGCGACTCAAGATGGGTGTTGTATACCTTATTTTGGGGGCGTCACATAATAAATTGTAAATATATATTATATAAAATTAATTATAAAAATTATAACAATATACAAATTTAGAATTTGAGCTTGCAGTATGATGTTATTGTTATATCAGAGAATAGAGAGAGAAAGATATGAGTTGTAATTTTTGTGGAGTAAATTATATGATTTTTATAGTGAAAAAAATAACCGTTAGTAAAATTATAGCTGTTATAATAATACGATTGGTACATGAAATTTTATTTAATTTTTGAAATTCAAATTTTGATGAAATTTTCATAGATGTGATGGATTGATAGATGAATAAGAAGGTGTGTCAGCCTTTTTTTTTCCGTTGGTCATTGGCTCATTACTAAATTGTCACTATTATATATATATATATATATATATATATATATATATATAATCTATATATATATATAGATTATATATAATAGCATGCCTTGATAGTTGATACCTTGGGGCTTAGACAGTGAGCTAGACAGCTAGTGAACAATCAAATCACTTATTTTGGGAGGTTTGCAAAGTTTAAAGTCAAAACCGTGAGTCACAGTGAGATAGACTAGCTAGTACTTGTCTTTTGCTTTTTTTTATATAACTGTTAGCCCAACTGGTCTGTATGTTTGCACAATGTTAGGCGTGATAATAATTTAATAAACATTATTTGTGCCATTTGTTATTTCATGAGCAATTGCCAACAAGCAAATGAGCGGGCCGAACTGTTCAGGCGTCTGACGAGCAGCTGCACCTAAGCCGGATTGACCCAGTGCCGATTCAGATCGGGCTTTGGGTGGTCGCCTGCTAGGCAGCGATTTTTGTGCTCAAATGGCAGCCTTTTTAAGCCTTTCAGACCGGTCCAGGCCTTGACCAGGCCGGACTTTGACCAGACCAGGCCCAGGCCGGACCAAGGCCAGGCTGCGGGCCTCAGGCCTTTTATGAACCTCTAAATTGCGGTAATCCATGTGACCCCCCCAAAATAGGTATACATCACCCATATTGAGTCGCCAAATACATGGTACATAATTCAAATACAAACTTAATTATACAACAGTCGTGTAAAATATGACTAAACATATGCTGTGAGTTTTAATACAAATATTGTCATCTAGACAATATACAAACTCAATGGGGTCCTCATTACATTTATTATCACACTATTTTACAGAATAGTGAGGACTACCAATGCACCATCTAGGACCATCACTCTGTTCCCCGACTAGTCCTTGCTACGTTCTCATTTCCTGAAGAGAACAATGAAAGCAAAAGGGTGAGCTCAACTAGCCCAGTAAGAAATATTATGACTAAGATAATGCAGAATAAATTATCGTTAGCCTTCAACAGTGTTAAACTGATACAATATAACAAACATCAAGTTTAACTATATCGAAACAAGCAATCCATTAGAAGAGTCAAGTAGAGAATAAAATCTACTATCTTCTATGATTTAAAAGGTTTTTCATCACTTTTATCGCTGAGACTCAGCTTAATAAATAATCCACATCATCAAATCATCCCTGCACTATATGTCAATGATATTCTTTAGTATCATGACCATGAATTATCCATGCACTACGTGCCAAAGATAATCGTGTTTTCATCAATGGTCCTGATCATGCCATAAAACAATTCATCTTTTCACCCTTGGCCGAAGAGAATCCATAGCCATAATCATACCAAAAACTGTCCATCAATGCTTTACAGGCCAATGAGGACTTTTTTTTTCCACATCATTTATAACATTACAGTCATGATTATACCGAATAATCCTTGGTCATAATCATACCAAGTCCATCTATGCACTACAGGCCATAGATGACTTTCAACATAATATAAACTTGAGGATGATGACAATGGTATAAGAATTCAATAAAACAAGTTCAAGAATTAATTTATCCAGGAACTAATAACCTCCAAATTGTCAACCTGATACTTCTTTGTAGAGTAACACTCAAGAATGCTCAGAAGAATATTTCCATGAAAAGATACTGGATGAAGCGCAAATATCAAGGATATTCCACTAATTTCATGTAGTATAGAAGTCAAAATTTTAACCAACTGAGTATAATAAAGAATGGAATAACAAAAGAAATCACCACGCATGCGATAGGCCGCCACAAACGAGTTATTCAACAAAATAATAAATAACGGAACGGTCATGCAGAACGCACGTACAAGATATTCCAAATGAATAATAAATAATGGAACCAAAGTCATGCATATAAGCATACATCTGAGGATATTCCAACGAATAATAAATAACGGAACCAGTCGTGCGTAAACGCACGCATGATAGGGATGTTCCAAATGAATAATAAAGAATGGAATAACTGAAGAATTTTACCATGTATACAGTACTTTGCATAGACAGATTATTCCAACATATATAATAATAAAGAATGGAATAACAGAAGAATTTCACCAAGAATAGGGTATCCCAGTATCTGAGTTATTCAACGAATAATAAAGAATGGAATAATGAAGTTCTCTTCACGAATAAGAAAGAAAGAATACCCCTTATGAGTACAACAAATAATATCCCTTACCTTTGAAAGAAGAGTATTACGACCGGTAGTAGGCGAGCATATACTCGAAGAAAACTCAGACTACGCCAAAGCTTTCTTAAACTCTAAAGAAATACGCCAAGAGATATAGAAGAAGAACTCTCTATAGTTTTTCTCTAGAGTTTCAAATTGAATTAAGTAAGAAATAATGAAGGAATGAGCTTCTATTTATAGAAGAATGGACTACATAGTAACTAATTCATGAACGGTCCAGATTAATTTACTTTTAATCGGACGATCCATATTTAAAGCAAAATCTTTTAAATAAAATATAATATATTTTATTTATAATCTAATAAAACGAATAACTTTATAAAAGTATTCTATTTTATATAAAAAGATTTTACTATATAAAAAATACCATGCATGAACTATGCAACACAATGCAGGCACTATGCAACACTATGCATAATAAAAAATAATATATTCTAATTATTGTCTAATAAAACAAATAATTTTATAAAAGTATTTACATTTTATATAAAAGATTTTACAATGCAAAATACTATGCAGGCACTATACAACACTATGCATAATAAAATATAATATATTCTATTTATAGTCTAATAAAACGAATAACTTTATAAAAGTATTATGTTTTATATAAAAAACTTTTATGTTTTATTACATTAATAATACTAATAAAACAATACTGAGTGACTTATCACGTAAGCATCAATAATCAATACCGTGTGCTACTATGCAACCACGCGTATTATGTGAGACCCCAGATTTTATGAATAATTATAAAATTTTCTTGAAATCATTTTTTTGAATATTATGGTGTGGATTTGATATAATGTTATAGTTGTGGGTAGTATTTATAAATTTTGCAAAGTATGCAAGTTGTTATATAATATTCGATTAGTCGGAGAATATTCTTTTTGTCGGGGAATATCTGTACGACGGTACAATCATTGGTGGACCCCACAACGGAATTATTGTCGGAATGAGAAAACGACAAATTTTTTTTATTGAAAATAACGGCGGAAGTTTTACCATTAATACTGTTGAACTACTCGGTAGTAAAAGTACAGTAATACGCGTGGTTGCATAGTAGCACACGGTATTGATTATTGATGCTTATGTGATAAGTCACCCAGTTTTGTTTTATTGGTATTATTAATGTAATAAAACAGAATACTTTTATAAAGTTATTCTATAAATAGAATAGATTATATTCTATTATGCATAGTATTGCATAGTGTTTGCATAGTATTTTGCATAGTAAAATCTTTTTATATAAAACAAAATACTTTTATAAAGTTATTCTATAAATAGAATATATTATTTTTATTGTGCATAGTGTTTGCATAAGTACTGCATAGTGTTTGTATAGTAAAATCTTTTATAAAGTTATTCGTTTTATTAGATTATAAATAGAATATATTATATTTTATTTAAAAGATTTTGCTTTAAATATGGACCATCGATTAAAATAAATCAATCTCAATTGTTAATGAGTTAGTTACTTATGGGTCCATTTTTCTATAAATAGAAGCTCATTCCTTCATTATTTTCTTACTTAATTCAATGAAACTCTAGAGAGATAAACTATAGAGAGAAAGAAGAAAATATTCGCTACTTCATTACTTATATATCCAAGACTCTTCTTCTTAAGGTAGGGAATATTATTTGTTGTACTCGTGTAGGGGTGTTATTCTTTTGTATTATTATTCCTCAAATATATTGCGTTTAAATGAAAGATTTTATTTACATTTCTATTTATTATTTTGAAATAGTAGGGACCTGGATTTGTTATTTATTATTACATTGGAATAACTGTAAGACCCAAATTATTAATAAATGAAATTTATTTTCCTCTATTTATTATTTGAAATATAAGTAAAATATTTGATTTGGATAGTTATGGGTAAAATACGCAAATATTTATTTGAATAATAGTGGTTATAAAATATTCATTGTTGTGGGAATATTCGTTTGGTCGTGGAATATTCTTGATGTCGGGGAATATTAAATCGATTTACCTTGATCTTTTTGGGCTCCATAACGGAAAGCGATATGGATGAAGAAAACGACAAATATAAGTTGTTTATAAATAATCTGGCGTAGTTGTTACCTGTTAATATTGTTGGAATACCCGGTGGTTAAAACACACTAATACGCGTTGTTGAAACAAGAAGACACACGCAGATTGCACCAATTATTGATTCTTACGTAAGAAGGCACTACTCAATAATTGTTACAAAGAATTATCGATCAATATTTTATTTTATTGATTCAATAATTCTTTGCATTGATATTTTATATTCTCGTTGTTTCAATAAATTGTCATTACACAAAGATTTTCCATTATCAAGCAATAATTCATATTATCCGAATAATATTATTAGATAACATTATTGGCAATGTCTAGAAAGTTCGTCTAAGGAGAGGTTTGGTCACCTAATGCGCCGCCAAGAAGAAGAAATTTTTATCGAAAGCCCCTCTTTCCGTGAACCGCCTAGTTGTCAATATTGTGATTCTCGTAATATTATTTGTGAATAATTAATTATTGATTCATATGATGAGGAAAATATTGATTTTATGTGGATATAGATGGAGAAAATTTTAAAATGACAATTGTTGAAAATTAATATTTTATCTTTTTCTCGATAAAATAATTCATTTAAATATATTATTTTAATAATATATTAACGGTGATATTTTTACAACGAATGTGGGATATATGAGTATATGAGGAGGAAGAGTATTTTTGTTGCAATAAATGTTTAAAACATGTTAAACATGTTTGTGGACCCCATTTCTCGAATCGAAATTTGATTATACTTGTAAAATTGTCCTGTATGTGGATTTCGGCCAATTTTTGTTTGGAATTTGAAAAACTTTCTTTCGAAAAGTTGTAGAGAATTGGATTTCCTATAAAAACTCGTAGATTTGAATTTTCTGATAAAAGAGCTATTTATTATGAATTATTGAAGTTCAAGTTCAAATAATTGATTTTTGGAAGTTTTAATTATTTATATCAACAAAAACGTTTTTATTGTTTTGGTTGGCCCCCATATGTTGTAAACATGCTGATTTTAGGAGTCTTGGTTGGTGAGGAATATATATATAATATATTATTATTATATTAAATTTTCTTTGGTGTTCTAAGCAATTTCCTATAAATAGGTGCTTAGGTTAGAATTGAAAATCACACCGTAAATCAAGTTTTCTCTCTATATTATCGAGTTTATTCTTGTGAGTATTTTGAGTATACTTTGAGTATTGCTATACTATGCAAGTTCAAGTCATAGCCTATATCCTGTTTCAACTAGAAGATCTTGTCTTTCGAGGTAAGGGATGTTATTTTCTTCTCAAATGATATTATTTCTTCAATCAATATCATTATGTCGAAATATTGGTTGGAACTTTTTATCAAATTTAGAACTTTTTCATGCTCGGGGTTACTATTCATGAGTTACTATTCACGAAGTTACTATTCATGAGTTACTATTCACGAAGTTACTATTCACTTAGTACTATTCATGAAGCGTGAAGATGTTTTTTTGTAGAATTTCTATCTTTTTTGGTGTCGAAGTTATTATTCACGATACTAAGACTATTCACGATATACTACACTATTCACTTAATACGGCACTATTCACCTAAAAATAAAAATTTTTTCTTTTCGTCTAAAATATCTATTTCGGATACTAGCTTTTGATCAGTATCCATGTTTTGATCATTCTTGAATTTTACACCCTATGATTATTTTTGAGGTATTTTTGGACGTGGATAAAACAAAGTACTAATCCTTAATCCTTAATCCTGTCATTTTGTTTCAATCGATTCGCTTTTTAAAAATATTTTCATCATCTTCATTTTAAATGATGATATTATGGAATATCTTTGGCCCAGAAGGCAAAGATGAATGATTTTTGATGAATATCTTTGGCCCGTAGTGCAAAAAGATGAACAGTGTTGAGATGAACACGATCGATCGATTAATATCTTTGGCCCAGTGCAAAAAGATGAATGTGTGTTTAGATGAACATGATAATCGATGAATATCTTTGGATCAGTAGTGCAAAGATGAATATTTGATTCGATATATATATTGATTGATGTTACAGGATAAAATATCGACGATGAACTTTTAAATTCATATATGTAAGATAGTAGTTTGCATTCTCTACTTAACTCTTCTAATGAATTATTATTTTTTGCCATAATATTGATTTAAAATTTGTTGTCTATCAGTATTCTATTAGATTTTTCCCCGTCAAGACTAATGATAATTTGTTGTATATTATCTTAGTCATAATATTCTTTATCGGGCTAGTTGAGCTCACCCTTTTCCTTGTTGTTCCATTTTTCTTCGTGAGGCTAGAATGTAATGGTAGTACTACTGTGGGTATGGAATGAAGGTTCTAGAGAGAGTTGTTTAGTAGTCCTCACCATTTTGTAAAATAATGAATCAATAATTATGATGGGGATTTATTTGCGTGTGGATATTGTCTAGATGGCAATATCTCGTATTTAAACTCACGCTTTTATATGTTGTAATAATAAAGTTGTAGTTATTTCGCATCATGTATTTGGCGACTCGTAATGGGTTGGATGGAATGGACCTATTTTGGGGCGCCACAATTGGTATCGTAGCTTAGGATATGATCTCCATGGAGATCGGGAATAGAACTAGAGGGAGAGACGAGTAAATCCTTCGCTAGTGTGTCCTACCTAAGCTTATTTGTTGGTTGGTCATAATATAGGGTATTATGTGATTTGTTAATTTATTTAATTAACCCTTGTTTTATGATAGTTTTTAAGAATGGTCACGAGAACGTTAACAATGGAGTGAATGAGATCGTGGAGACACCTCTAATCGCCAACCGTGATAATGTGATGTCGACGAAGAAGGAATTAGAGATATCCATGTGGTGAGTGAAGAATTGATAGTTGTAACCTTAGATAGTCGCAGAGGTAACAAAACTGAGAGTGAGGAAGAAGAGGAAGAAGAGGTACCAAGAGAGTTTATTAGAGGTATTTTATGATCAAAATGTAGAATTGCAAAATCGTATTCATGAGTTAGAAGAGAAAGTCAAGAATCAGAGCATGTGGAGCAAAAGGATGCAACGATTCAAGCTTATGTTACCCGATATGTGATGCTTGAATGTAAGCACTCTTTGGCAGAGTATAAGATGATAAAGTCGAATCGAGCCAAAAGAAGAAATAATCGAACGAGTGAGAATGAGTGATGCATGGGTAAAAAAGACGCA
The DNA here is from genome assembly GCA_020205615.1 of Panax quinquefolius. Classification (NCBI taxonomy): domain Eukaryota; kingdom Viridiplantae; phylum Streptophyta; class Magnoliopsida; order Apiales; family Araliaceae; genus Panax; species Panax quinquefolius. The sequence goes on along the minus strand of CM035170.1, from coordinate 8,441,496 downwards.
CGACGCGTTGATATTATGGAAAGAGATGTCCAATCTAAAAAGAGAAGATTTAACAACGACGGAAGACGCTTAAGCAGCAAAGATCAAAGACCAAAGAACAAATTCTAGGGAAGAGAACGATCGCCGATTAGATGCTACAGATGCGAGAGGAGGGACATATAAGGTCAAACTGCTCAAAGCCTTCCAAGGTATGTTTTAGTTGTGGAAAAGATGGTCACATAGCTCAATTTTGTCCTATAATAAATCAAGTCCGGGGTTGGGACGCTGGCACCAGAAAGGCGTGACATGTAAAAGTCAAAGTCAACGATTCTCGAAGAAGCGTTTGTCGTGACTTCATCAAAATGCGAGAAACCCGAACGGTTAGCACGCGTTAGTTAATTATAAATTTCGCTAAGTTTATACCTTACTAGATAATCTGGGTTCTACCCATTCTATTATCTCTCTTTGCTTGCTCAACGCTTGAACTCGACTACGGAGAAATTAGACTTTGACCTATTTATGGAGACTCCGTTAGAGAAACTTTCATTACATCCGTTGTTTAGAAATCTTGTTTGATTCAGTTGGCACTATCACATTACCCGTTAACCTTATTTCTATAGAGATATTTGCTTTTGATGTGATTTTAAGGTTAACTACTCATCACGCCAAATTGATTACTTTCGTAAGGTTGTTAGTTTTCATATTCCTAAGCAAACCCGTTATTCAATTCAAGCAATCAAACCATTGTAGTCAAACATTTTCATATCAAGCCATGAAGTCATTCGCTTATTACGGATGTCAAGTTTTCTTAGTCCATGTTATGGATTTGAATAAAGACACGCCGATTTGAATAATATTCTGTTGTTATTGATTTTCCCGACGTATTTCTCAAGAATTTTTCGCTTATTCCCAAAGATCGATATTAAATTTTGTATCGACTTTGAACCCAGACAAAACTCATTTCTAAAATCTCATATCGAATGGCTCCTATTGAACTTCGTGGAGTTAAAAATTCAACTATAGAATTTGGTACCGAGCCTTTATCCGGTGACTACTTTTGTGGAATGCACCAAGCCGCATTCGTAGGGGACACCATATTCGTGCGATAGTAAACCGATAGGTGTCATTGTAACGTGTTATCCAAGGTTGGGATATGAGTCACAGCTTGAGAACAACCTAAGTCTCAGAATCAAAATAACGTAGCTTTCAGCTTAGTTGGTTATTATCGGAGATTCGTGAAGGATATTCTCGAATCGCTATTCCATTAACGCAAATTGACTCGTAGAGAGAGATACAAAATTCGAATGGAGCAAGGAATGTGGGAAGAGCTTCAAGAACTCAAGAGGAGACTCATTTCAAAGACATGTTCACACCATGCCATCCTCGAAAAGTTTAACGGTGGTACCGACGTGTTGAGTAGAAGATCGATACAAGCACGAGTACGATATTGTCAAAGACTCATTTCAGATAATTTACAAATAATAGAGATGGAGATGAAAACTCTAGGTACCCACGTGATGATATACGTAGTATAATCGATTTTAATCGATAAAGTTAAAGTCGTTTCAAGCTACACACCGGAGTCGATGAATTTGAAGAAGGAGGTGCAAGAAGTTGTTATTTCAAAAGCGAGAATCGGAGAGGTGAGGAAAGCTCAAACCTTCGATTTATTAATCCATTTGAAATTCTCGATCGAATAGAATCGTGGCCTATAGACTCGCTTTTACCGCCAAGTACGACGCTGTTCATAACGCTTTTTCACGATCGATGTTACGTAAATATGTGGACGACTCCAACCACGCCATTAAGTTAGAACCGGACGAGATATACCAAGACTTAACATACGAGGAGGTACCGCCAAGATCTTGGATAGGAAAGAACATGTCCTATGTATGTACCGAGGTTATACCACAAGTTAAAGTTTTGTGGAGAAACCATGCTATCGAGGAAATGACCGGGAGTTGGAAACGAAATGAAAGCGAGGTATTCTCATCTTTCAAAAACACTGTGTACGTACGCCAATTTCGAGGACTAAATTTCATAAGGAGGGAGGTCAGAAGACCCCAAATTATTAATAAATGAAATTTATTTTCCTCTATTTATTATTTTGAAATAGTAAGGGTCGATTTGATTAATGTGGATAGTTATGGGTAAAATACGCAAATATTTCGAATAAGTAAGTGGTTATAAAATATTCATTATCGTTTGGGAATATTCGTTTGGTCGTGGAATATCTCGATGCTTGGGAATATTCGTATTACGACATAGATCTTTTTGTGGGCCCCATAACTGAAAAGCGATGGATGAAGAAAACGATAAATATAAGTTGTTTATAAATAATTCACAGTAGTTGTTACCGCTATTATCTCGTTGGAATACCCTATGGTTAAAACACACTAATACGCGTTGTTGAACAAGAAGACACCAGATTGCACCAATTATTGATTCTTACGTAAGAAGACACTACTCAATAATTGTTACAAGAATTATCGCTCAAGATTTTATTTTATTGATTCAATAATTCACGATTGATATTTTATATTATCGTTGTTTCAATAAATTGTCATTACACAAGATTTTCCATTATCGAAGCAATAATTCATATTATCTGAATAATATTATTAGATAACATTATTGGCAATGTCTAGAAAGTTCATCTAAGGAGAGGTTTGGTCACCTAATTGCTACCAAGAAGAAGAAATTCTTATTCGAAAGCCCCTCTTTCCGGAAATACCTGGTTGTCACAATATCAGGATTCTCGTAATATTATTTGTGAATAATTAATTATTGATTCATATGATGAGGAAAATATTGATTTTATGTGGATATAGATGGAGAAAATTTTAAATGACAATTGTTGAAAATTAATATTTTATCTTTTTTCGATAAAATAATTCATTTAAATATATTATTTTAATAATATATTAACTGGTGATATTTTTACAACGAATGTGGGATATATGAGTATATGAGGAGGAAGAGTATTTTTGTTGCAATAAATGTTTAAAACATGTTAAACATGTTGGTGGACCCCATTTCTCGATCGAAATTTGATTATATATTTTGTAAAATTGTCCGTGTATGTGGATTTTTGGCCAATTTCTGCTTGGAATTTGGAAAACTTTCTTCCGAAAAGTTGTAGAGAATTGGATTTCCTATAAAAACTCGCGAGATTCGAATTTTTCTGATAAAAGAGCTATTTATTATGAATTATTGAAGTTCAAGTTCAAATAATTGATTTTGGAAGTTTTAATTATTTATATCAACAAAAACGTTTTTATTGTTTTGGTTGGCACCCATGTGTTGTAAACATGCTGATTTTGTGGAGTCTTGGTTCATGAGATATATATATATATATATTATTATTATATTAAATTTTTCGCTTTGGTGTTCTAAGCAATTTCCTATAAATAAAGGTGCTTAGGTTAGAATTGAAAATCACACCGTAAATCAAGTTTTCTCTCTATATTATCGAGCGTATTCATGTGAGTATTTTGAGTATACTTTGAGTATTGCTATACTATGCAAGTTCAAGTCATAGCCTATATCCTGTTTCAACTAGAAGTATTGCTTTTTCGAGGTAAGTGGATGTTATTTTCTTCTCAAATGATATTATTTCTTCAATATCATTATGTCAAATATTGGTTGGAACTTTTATCAAATTTGGAACTTTTTCATGCTTGGGGTTACTATTCATGAGTTACTATTCACGAAAGTTACTATTCATGAGTTACTATTCACGAAAGTTACTATTCATTTAGTACTATTCATTTAAGCGTGAAGATGTTTTTTATGGAATTTCTATCTTTTGGTGTTTGAGTTACTATTCACGATATAATGCAAGATTATTCACGATATACTAGACTATTCATTCAATATCTGACACTATTCAATTAAAAATGAAATTTTTTCTTTTCGTCTAAAATATCTATTCGGATACTAGCTTTGATTGTATCCATGTTTTGATCATTCTTGAATTTTACACCACTATGATTATTTTTGAGGTATTTTTGGACATGGATAAAACAAAGTACTTAATCCTTAATCCTTAATCCTTGTCATTTTGTTTCACCGGATTCGTTTTTTAAAAATATTTTTCATCATCTTTATTTTAAATGATGATATTATGGAATATCTTTGGCCCAGTAGTAAAAAGATGAATGATTTTTGATGAATATCTTTGCCCGTAGTAAAGAAGAAAGATGAACAGTGTTGAGATGAACATGACCGATCGATTAATATCTTTGGCCCGTAGTGCAAAAGATGAACAGTGTTTAGATGAACATGACTAATCGATGAATATCTTTGGCTTCAGAAAAGCAAAGATGAATATTTGATTCCGTATATATATTGATTGATGTTACAGGATAAAATATCGACGATGAACTTTTAAATTCATATATAGAAGATAGTAGTTTGATTCTCTACTTAACTCTTCTAATGAATTATTATTTCACGCGCGTAATATTGATTTAAAAATTTGTTGTCTATTGTATTCTATTAGATTTTTCCTCGTGAAGACTAATGATAATTTGTTGATATTATCTTAGTCATAATATTCTTTATCGGGCTAGTTGAGCTCACCCTTTTCCTTTTGTTCCATTTTTCTTCTAAGGAGGCGAGAATGTAGGCAGTAATAGTAGGATATGGAATGAAGGTTCTAGAGAGAGTTGTTTAGTAGTCCTCACCATTTTGTAAAAATGAAGGTGGGGATTTATTTGCGTGTGGAGAGTTTGATGGCAATTAGTAGTCCTCACAGATTTATATTTGTAAAATAAATGTATCAATAATTACCATGATTTGGGGATTCGAATTTGGATGGAATGGACCTATTTTGGGGGTCACATAACCTTCATGTCTAGATGGGATGGACTTGGTATGATTACGACTTGAACTTGAGGATTGAATTCTATAATCATGATCATATATTATGTTACAAATAATGTGGAAAAAGTGGATGGTATGATTACTGTAGATTATTCGGTATAATCATGATCGGATGTTTTTTGAAAAAGTATTATTATGCATTGATGGATAGTTTTTCTATTATGGCTATGGATTCTCTTGAAGGGTGCAAAGATGAATTGTTTTATGGCATGATCGGGATAGTTGATTAAAACATGATTATCTTTGGCAAAGTGGTGCATGGATAATTCGTGGTCGTGATACTAAAGAATATCCTTGGCACAGTAGTGTATGGATGATTTGATGATGTGGATTATTTATTAAATTCGAGTCTCAACGATAAAAGTGATGAAAAACCTTTTAAATCATAGAAGATAGTAGATTTTATTTTCTACTTGACTCTTCTAATCGCTTGTTCCGCTGCAGTTAAACTTGATGTTTGTTATATTGTATCAGTTTAACATTATTGAAGGCTAATGATAATTTATTCTGCATTATCTTAGTCATAATATTTCTTACTGGGCTAGTTGAGCTCACCCTTTCTTTCATTGTTTCTTGAGAAATGAGAGCGTAAATGGGACTAGTCTGGGAATAGAGTGATGGTCCTAGATGGTGCATTAGTAGTCCTCACTATTCTGTGAAATAGTGTAATAATAAATGTAATGAGGACTCCATTGAGTGTGGATATTGTCTAGATGACAATATTTGTATTAAAACTCACAACTCATGTTGTATATTTAAGTTTGTATTTGAATTTTGTACCATGTATTTGGCGACTCAAGATGGGTGATGTATACCTATTTTGGGGGCGTCACAGGTTGGTATCAAAGCTTAGGGATATGATCCCTGGCTAAGATGTGAGACTAGAACTAGGAGGGAGAGATGGGGAATTCTTCGCTAGTATGACCTACCTAAGTTTATTTGATATTTAATTAATTACGTCGGTCAGAGTATAGAGATAATATGTGATATGTTAATTAACCCTTATTTTGTGGCGGTATTTGAAAATGACATCCGAGAATGTTGAGAATAGCAATTGAGAACATGAGATCAGTGAGAGACACCTCTAATCACCAACCAAGATAATGTGATTAGAGATATCCGTCATAGTGATTGAGGAATTAAAAGTTGCACTCAAGCTAGTTGCAAAGGTAACAACCGAGAGTGAGGAAGAAGAGGAACTGAGGAGGATTTATTAGAAGAACTTATTGATCAAAATGTAGAATTGCAAAATCGTATTCATGAAGTTAGAAGAAGCGGTCAAGAAGAGCGGAAGGCGGTCGTGAAACAAAGGAATGTAACAATTCAAAATTGTATTACCCGATGTGCGATAAATTTAACAGGCGCTCTTTGGCGAGTATACGATATTAAAGTGGAATCGAGAATTCAAATGTCAAGGAGCAATTTGAAGAAGAAACAATGAACGAGTGAGAATGAAAGATGCATGGGTAAAAAGCCACACGACGTTGATATTGTGGAAAGAGAAGTCCGATCCAAGAAAGCTAAAATAGATGATATGTGTTTCTCCCCTGATCCTTTCGTTGTCGATTTCCTTGTGGAATGATCAAGCCAGTGTAATTAATAGATCATTGATGGTTCTATGAAGTAAGTCAATGGCAGACGCTATCCAAAGTCTTCGATGAGAGTCACAGCTAATGATATTTCTATTATTAATAAATTTTACGATTCTCAAGATTCTTAGTCACCTCTATTGAAATCAATTTGTATCGAATTTC